>CM046374.1:17766439-17822071 GCA_025413025.1 Ficus hispida
ATCATGGTTGATAAATACAATGAAGCGCAAGAGAAGATTCAAACCCTTGAGGCCAAGAACGCAGCACTCACCACCCGAATCACTAATGCGTTCATGGAAGCTACCCTCAAAGCTCGGTACGACATATTGAAGGAGTACAGACAAGGGCTGCTCGTCGATACTGAAGTCGACGAAGAAATCGAGCTGTATGAAGATCCAACTGGCGAAGCTGGAACTTCATCATCTGTCCCTGATCCTCCTGCGGCTGAAACGGATGTTCCAACCGTCGAGCCTGCAGCTGAATCATCTACTCCGAATGTCGAACCCGCGGCTGGAGTCCCTGAGCTTAAAGAGGCGGAGAATTAACTATTTTTGTAATTTTTAGTTTTTCTTTTGTAATTTTTCTTTTCATTGGAACAATGAATCTTGTATAAAGATTTATTTTATTGAATTACAGAAAAATTTCTTTTTACTTGCACATTTATTGTTGAATACATATATGCAAAACACGATATTAGGTCTGTCAGATCGAACATTAGCTGATCGAACGTTAGAACGATCGAACCGCGAGATTATGAATCGTCGAGTATGTTCGGACGATTGTTAGATGTTGAATCGAATAGCAATCGAACTTCAACGTTATAAATAACCAAGAAACATACGATAGCTAATCGTTAGGTTTGTTAACCCGAACATTCGATAAGCTATGTTATATGTTTAAGCGAACAGCGATCGAGCTGTTATGTACACTGGAAACATATATCAAAATGTTTTTAAGTTCGTTAAGACGAACATTGCACGTTCCAGCGTTGAATTTGTAATTAATAAAAACTTGACTGAAAGACATGTTATCTTTGCCAGTATACAAGTTTTTAATAATGTGATGTAAACTTTGTCAGATCGAGCGTTAAACAACGAACGTCACAGCGATCGAGCTGCGAAGTTTAGAAATAACGCGATTATGAATCGTCGAATATGTTGGGACGAACGTTTAATGTGGAATCGAACAGCGGTTGATCTACCACGTTGTAGATAATAGAGAACACATGATAGTGAATCTTTAGGACGAACGTTCGTTATGACGAACGTTAGATATTGAGAACAACATCGATTGATCCGCATTGTATGTTAGGAAGCATAAGATAGTTAATCGTTGAGTTCGTTAAGACGAACGATGTATGCTCCAACGTTGATAATCGAAAAAAGCTAAATTCACAATCAAGGAAAATGAATTTAAAAGAATGCAAGTTTTCTGTCGAAGAAAACATGATTTTTATAATGGATTATAGCTGGACTCGTTCAAGTGTGACGAGTTGCCTACGTACCCAATGTTTAGGGATCAAGCCATTCGTAGTTCCAATACAGTTGTGTTTGAATTTTTACGACTGAACTCGTATAAGCGTATACGAGCTGCCTACGTACCCAATGTTTAGGGATCAAGTCGAACGTAGTTCAGGGGCGCAGCTCGTACATTGTGTAAGAGCAGTGGAGTTCAGGCATAGACCTACGGGTTCGATATAGCGATGAACGCTCGCCGTAATGGATCTAACCCTTACAAGAATTACAAGTAATATTTTCGGAGATGATGAGCGTTCCAACTGCGGAGAACTTCTACTCCATCGCTTGTTTCCAGACGGTAGACACCCGGTCGAATAACCTTCAAGATCCTGTAAGGACCTTCCCAATTTGCTCCCAACTTTCCTGCATTTGGCTCGGCTGTGTTCTGGAATACTTTCCGAAGTACGAGATCTCCTTCGTTAAAAATTCTCGGTCGAACTTTCGAATTGTAATACTTAGCCACTGATTGCTGATAGTTTGCCATGCGAATCAGGGCTCGATCTCGTTTTTCGTCCAGAACGTCCAGACTGTCATTAAGCATTTCTTGATTTTGACTTTCGTATTCCAAAGCCAATTCATGCCGGAGCGTGGGAACACCGATTTCGGCTGGGATAACAGCTTCGGCACCGAAGGTCAGTGAGAATGGAGATTCACCATTCGCTCTTCGTGGGGTTGTTCTGTACGCCCAAAGTACACCATGAAGTTCGTCTGCCCATCGGCCCTTTCGAGCTTCGAGCTTCTTTTTCAAGTTCTGAACAATAGTTTTGTTGGTAGCTTCAGCTTGCCCGTTTCCCTGGGGATACCTAGGGGTTGAAAAGCTGAGCTCGATCTTCCATGCTTGGCAGAATTTTCTGAAGTTGCCAGAGATGAATTGGGACCCATTGTCAGTGACGATCTCCTGAGGCAAGCCGAATCTGCAAATGATGTTCTTCCAAATAAAGCCTTCGACGTCTGAATCTTTAACTTCCGCGAATGCTTCTGCCTCAACCCACTTAGTGAAGTAGTCAGTGAGTACGAGTAGAAATTTGCGTTGACCGCTCGCCCTTGGCAGTGGACCTACAATATCCATTGAATATTTCATGAATGGATATGGAGATGCAATGCTCGAAAGTCGTTCGGACGGCTGGTGGAAAACTGGGGAATGTCTTTGGCATTTATCACACCGCTTGACAAAGTCTTCACTGTCTTGGAGCATGGTTGGCCAGTAGTAGCCCTGGCGTTTGACTTTATTGCATAGAGATCGTCCCCCAGAATGGTTTCCGCATTCGCCTTCATGGATTTCTTTCAACATATAGATAGCTTCCTTGTTGTCGAGACATCGAACGTAGGGACCGTTAAACGAGCGACGAAAGAGAACGTCATTGATCAGTGAAAATCTTGCAGCTTTAGTTCTGATCTTTCGTGCCTCTTGCTTGTCATCTGGTAATAGTCCCTCCTTCAAGTAAGCTACAATGGGCGTTCGCCAGTCTTCTTTTACTTCGTCTGAAATAATTGCTGCTTCGATCTGAATACTGGGCTCTTCAATAAACCCAACTGGGATGCTTCGACGTAGATGTGACTCGGACGTCGAACCGAACGCAGCCAAAGCGTCTGCTTGTGTATTTGAGTTCCGTGGAACTTGTTGAATCTCGTATTCTTCGAAATGCTGGACAAGCGAACGGACAACATTCAAGTATGCTTCCATCCTTGTGTCCTTGGCTGTGTATTCTCCGAGTACTTGGTTCACAATGAGTTGTGAGTCACTTTGAATATTCAAACGTCGAGCCCCCAGTGCCTTTGCCAAGCGTAACCCCGCAATTAAGGCTTCGTATTCTGCTTCATTGTTTGAGGCGTTAAACCCAAGGCGAAACGATTGTTCGATTATTTCGCCATTGGGGGTCTTGCAAATTACTCCCACTCCAGATCCCTTCATATTTGATGCTCCGTCCACCATGAGCGTCCATGAGCATTCTCCTTCGTTTCTTGGTGTGGAAGGAATTGGAGTGAGCTCAGCTACAAAATCAGCAAGTACTTGAGATTTTAGGCTGGTTCGAACCCTGTATTCAATGTCGAATTCACTCAACTCAACCGCCCACTTCGTTAATCGTCCAGATAAATTTGGACTATGAAGTATAGCTCGTAGTGGGTAAGTTGACATTACGACTATTGAATGTGATTGAAAATACGGCCTCAGCTTTCTAGCTGCTGTGATGAGAGCTAAAGCTAATTTTTCGACCACCGGGTATCTCGTTTCTGCATCAAGTAATGACTTGCTGATGTAGTAGACTGGTTGTTCACCGTTCGAGTCTCGTACTAGAACGGCACTGACAGAATCTTCTGTTACGGCTAAGTACAAAAACAAACTCTCACCGGTTAAAGGCTTCGCTAGAATTGGAGGACTTGATAGATATCTTTTGAGTTCATCGAACGCTTTTTGGCATTGCTCGTTCCACTCGAATTTCTTGTTCCCTTTCAGCAGCTTGAAAAAGGGATGGCACTTGTCAGTCGAGCGTGAGATAAATCTGTTCAGAGCAGCGATCCTACCAGTCAACTTCTGAATCTCTCTTTTATTTCTGGGAGATGGCATGTCAATTATCGCCCTTATCTGGTCAGGATTGGCTTCGATTCCTCGTCGCGTGACAATGTAGCCCAAGAATTTTCCGGATGAAACTCCGAAAGAGCACTTCGATGGATTCAGTCGCATGTTATGCTGACGAAGTACTGAAAAGCATTCGGACAAATGTCCGATATGATCAGCTGCTTTCAGTGACTTTACCAACATGTCGTCAATGTAGACCTCCATCGTTCGACCCAGTTGATCAGCGAACATTGCGTTGACAAGTCTCTGGTATGTTGCACCAGCGTTCTTCAACCCGAACGGCATAACTTTATAACAATAGATCCCCCTTTCCGTAATGAATGCTGTTTTTTCTTGATCGTCAGGATGCATAAGGATTTGGTTATATCCTGAGAAAGCGTCCATGAACGAGAGTAATTCGTGGCCCGCTGTAGCATCGACCAGTCGATCAATATGAGGCAAGGGGAAACTATCCTTCGGACATGCTTTGTTCAAATCTGTAAAATCGATACAGACTCTCCATTTGCCGTTTTTCTTCTTCACGATTACAACGTTCGCCAGCCAGTCTGGGTACTGAACCTCTTTGATAAATCCAGCCTCGATCAACTTCCGTACCTCTTCGTTGATAATTTGGTTGCGTTCGATACCGAGTTTTCTTCTTTTCTGTTTGACAGGTTTATGATTTCGATCGACGTTCAAACGGTGTGTTGTAACGTCCGGGTCGATACCTGGCATGTCGTTGTGTGACCATGCAAAACAGTCTTGGTTGTTTAGAAGAAAACTTATGAGCTCGGTACGCATCGTTCGATCGAGTAATGAACCAATATTAACCGTGTGATCGGGATGTTCGGGGTCGATCTGGATTTCGTCGAGTTGCTCCATGTTGGGTTTACATTGAGTGTTCGATGTCTTTTCCTCCTCTAGCTGCTATAACCGGTTACGTTTCTTCATTTTTAGGGAATGAAGGTAACAGGTTCGAGCTGTCTCCTGATTACCTTTCACTTCCCTCACTCCTCTTTTAGTTGGGAATCTTATACGTTGGTGATACGTGGATGGGACTGCCTTCATCGCGTGAATCCATGGCCTACCAAGAATGATATTGTAGGCTGAAGGACAGTCCAGAACCAAAAAATTGGTCAGCTTGTTCTCCCCTGCTGCAAAAACGGGAAGCTTGATCTTTCCAATAGCGGCTGTCGATTCTCCATTAAATCCTGTCAAAACGGTCGTCGAACGTTCAATGTCCGATTCGGAGAGATCCATTTCCTTTAATGTTGACAGGAAAAGAACATCTGCCGAACTACCGTTGTCAACTAGAATTCGTCCAACCTCACAATTGGATACGTTCAACGTTAAAACCAACGCATCATCATGAGGTCGGCTTAGGCTAGTAGCCTCGCTGCTATGGAAGCTAATGGAGTGTTCGATGGGGTCTTCGGGAAGAACTGACGGAATTGGCTGCAAAGCTTTTCTTCGGTAGGATTTGATAGCGGTTATTGTTTCGCCGCTATAGAGTGAGCCTCCGCAGATCACGCCGATCGTCTTCTGGGCTGGTGGAGGTGATCCTCTTGGATAGTCCTCTGTCTGTTCATTCCATCCTGTTGGTTTGATTGGCTGGTCTGTCCTCGGAGGGGGAGAATATGTAACTAAGAAGTCAAACTTCCCCGAAGGTTGACCAAGCGTTCCAACCTGTTTGTCACCGTTTTGGTAGCGTAAAAATAATGCATCATTATGAGAACGGCTAGGGCTTGTAGTCTCGCTGCTAGAGTCTGAGCCTCCGTAGATCACGTTAATCGTTTTCCGGACTGGTGGAGGCGAAGGTGTGTCTTCGATTTGCTGCACGATCCTTCGTTCCTTGGCTTCGCTACCAAGCCCATATGTTTCTCTTCCTTTCTCCGTCAAAAATTCTCGAAGATGGCCCTTCTTCAGAAGTTCTGCGACCTCAGCTCTTAATGCTCGACAATCAATGGTTTGGTGACCATGATCTTTGTGAAACTCGCAGTACTTTGTGGTGTCCCTTGCAGGGTTTTCTGGCAGCTTCTTTGGCCAAGTCACAAAGTCCTGGCGCCTTAGGTGAGCTATTAGTTCAGAAGGGCTGATACCGAGGGCCTACTTCGGCGGGGAGATTGGTCGTTTTTGTTCGCGCCTTGCTGTTCGTCCTTCGCGACGGTCTATCCTTGTAGCTGGGCGTGATCGATCACGTCGGAAGGCCTTCTCTTGGTCGTTGCGGACTCTGGCTACCTCCTCCCTTGTTCGCACTAAGTCTCGGTCCACGCGCTCGTTCTCTTCCTCCAGCTCGATGAATCCTTTTGCTCTATGAAGGGCATCCTGAATTGTTGGAGGGTATCGAGTGCAGATCTCGTTTTTGAACAAGATTTGTGTCTCAAACCCTTTTTCAGCGCTTCCCTGGCCGTTCCATCGTCGAGCCCAGATATCTCTGATATCGCCTTACTGAAGCGCTTGATGTAGGCGCGTAGCGACTCATGCGGACCTTGTATCACACCCCATAGGTCCTTAGTCGTCTTTCCCGACTGAATGTGGACTGAGTAGCTACGCATGAATTCCAGCGATAGCTCGTCAAATGAATCGATCGACTCGGGAGGTAAGTTACAAAACCATCTTAAAGCTGCTCCTTTCAAGCTTTGTGCGAACAGCTTACACATCATGTCATCGAGCATTCCGGTGGGAATGTTCGTTGATTGAACGACATGTTTATATTGTAACAGATGATTGTGAGGGTCCGACATTCCGTCGAACCTCGGGAAGGAGATGCTGCCGAATTTCGGAGTAATTGTGTCTGTGATTCGCTTCGTTAGAGGCGTTTCTCTGACACCACGAGCTAGATCGTCGAACCCCGGAGTGGATGTGGTGGCACGGTGAATCTGAGAGGAGAAGCGTTGCTCCATCTGGGCTTCCAACGCTCTCATCTCTTCGGACATGAAACTCCTCATCATATCCTCGACGTTCGTTGTCCCTTGTGGAACGGGACCTTCAGGCGATTGTTGAACATCGGGCGTCGAACGTCGAACTCGACCCGTGTTTCTTCTTGCATCAGGACCATGGACTGTTCGTTGCAGTGGTTGTCGTTGCTGCTGTTGTTGAGTTCGTCCTTCATTTCCCGAAGTCGGGTATCCCGGTGTATACAGTGGCTGCATTCGGGCTACGGGGCTGTATGGTATGTTCCTCGTTTGTTGAGGATTGTACTGTGTCGCCTGCTGCCAGCCCCCAGCGCTCGCACCGGAGGAGTACCCAACATATGGGTTATAGTAGGAGTAAGCGACCTGAGCGTTGATGGTGGTTAATTGGTTTCTGAGAATCTGGTTCTCAGCGGTGATGTTCTCCATTTGGCTCTGTTGAGCGCTGTACTTTTTGGAGAGATCTTCCACCAATTGCGTCAGGTTTGCGATCTGGGAATTGGCCTCCGATGTAGAAGCCTCTTGTTGACGAACGGGACTTTCCTGGGAGAATTCCTCTTGATGATCTTGGTGTTCAGCCATCGTTGCTTTATGAATTCCGAGTGTAGAATGCCCAAGGGCCCCACGGTGGGCGCCAAACTGTAGATGCTGGATATCTACTGTCAAATTTTAACCGGAGTTAGTCAATATCGATAAATCAAAATGTATTGGGCCCCTGGGAATTGTAATGAAATTCATAAAAACAACCCAATATGAACATAATGAAATAAATAAAAACAGCATAGAATTGATGACACCACAATTTAGAGAGGTTCGCCCAACAAGTGCTACGTCCTCTGTGAATGATGCTTCTATGTATACGAATGCTTTCGGGATACAAGAAGAACTGTGAATTTTAATTGGAGAAAGATTCTGTAAAAGGATGCCTTTCTATTCTGTAGAAAAGAAAGATTTCGTCCCCCCTGGTCAGGGGGATCTTCCTCTATTTATAGAGGAAGACTGATGGGTCTGATCCATAACTGATAGCAAACGGTTATTGCTTATTATTCGTGGGACACGTGTCATGACATGGAATTGGCAGTTACCCATATGAATCGCAGATAATGGGCCTAGCGGTTACTCGTATGAGTCACAGATAATGGGCCTCTGCGGTTACTGATATACAGCCATTGGTAATCATGTATTTGTCAGTTTTCATACAGACATATCACGTCATATATCCATCGTAGGTTCGATTGTAATAGGAGATGCTCCTTATGATTTGTATTATAAACGAGCGACGAACGGTAAGAAGGAAATAAGACTTCGTCCTCGTAATCCATCGTTCCTGGCTTATTTGAGATTCCATCAGCTAAGAATCATATTTGACACGAACGTTCGATGCTCGATTGTAAATGTTCGTAAATATCAAAATGACTTGGAATCATTGCATGGGTCCGGCCCATTCGTGAGATCGATCGACGTTCGAGGCTCGAACGGATCAGTGAATTGGGACTGGCCCAACTATGAGGTCCGAAATGTAATCGGGGGTTCGCCGTTCGTCAGATAAACTGTTAAAGCTAACGTTTTAAAGGGAAGACGAAGTCTAACCCCAACAGTGGCCCTATGATCACTTTGGAAATCTATACTTATTAACTTATTGAATGAATAATTAGGTGTAATACATTCCAAAGCGATGTAAGATTGCACTGCTTATTCCTTTTCTTATGTGGATAAATGACTGTCACAATCACTCCTCCTTTTAGAGGCCAATGTTCTTATTGACCATATTTTCGGTTGAGTATAAGCTCTGATTCTATTTGTAATGACCCATATTTCTATTTGGTATAATATTATCCATTTTTTGACCTTGGCCTCCATAACTTTACTCTTAAACTATATCCTAAAAAAATCACATATTATTAAATGGCGGTCTCTTTACTTATAAATTATCATATTTATCCATTCTCAAAAAATAGAATTTACCATATTGCTAACATTTATGTACAATGTTTCGTCAATGTTTCACACAACAAACAAATAGAATAATATGGACGAATGGTAGATGGACGCAAAAAATAATATGTACTGAAAGGGAGAAACCACGAATAGTAGATGGACGCAAAAAATAATATGTACTAGGAGACACTTATTAGGTTCTGTTTATAATACCAGGTCTAGGGTTAGCGAGATGTAAAATTACATCACTGCCCCTCATTCCGATGTGCGTGTGACATGTGGCACAGGCTGGTGCCACATGTCGTTCTCCCTACATCTGCAAGTGCAATTTACTCTAATTAATTTTCACCATGTATACTACCATTAATTAAAAACTTATAATTATTTGTTTCAAATAATTAATAATAATTTTTATAATCCCCGTAATTAATCTTCATCGACCTGATAAAAATCAATTACTAACAGTACTTGTTTTATCCTATAAAATAAAATTTTTCCACGCACAACTGGTATTTAATTTGTTACATAAAATATAAATTCGATAAAAATTCAATGTCATATGGTAATTGTCATCCAGATGTCCCGGACTTCTTTTTTTTTTTTTTTTTTTGGGCGATTTTCAACAATACAAAATTATCCCGTCAGTGACCCATTTTACAACAACGATTCAACGATGTTATGACCAACTAATTAGTTGAGAATATTCTTAATGTTTTAGCAAGATAAATGTAGAGCTTGCATGGGTCCAGGTGGGCCTATGTACTCAAAACTCTAATTGCCGGTTATCAATTAATTAAATTATTTAATTAATGAATTGTCGCGGTTCATTTTGATTTTATTCACTGGTTGGTGAACAAATATTTTATTTTCAAGATTGTATCTATTTTTATATTATACTAATTACATGAAAAAGTGGACACTAATCAATAATAATCAAATATTAAATTTGATATTTGTTACAAATTTTCTGTAAATTTTTACATATGATAAATTTAACATGAAAAATAACAATCCATAAAGAGTTTTTTCCATTCAAATATAAAAATTTATCACTAATATAATAATTTAACATTGTATTAAAAATGCTCTTATACTAATACAATACTCGTTAGGGGTGCTTTTCGTAATTTGCGTTACACAAATTATTTTCTATATGCCAAGACCTTTATACATCTGTCAACGCCATAATAAACATTTTCATAGACATTTTTCTTTGAACGTAGTTTACACTAAACATTGGCCAAATGACCTGTCACCAGTCAAAAGACAAGCAATTATTTATTTATGTATTTATTTCTTGGGTTGGTAAAATAGTCAACTAGACAAACTTGTTGTAATGATCAACCTTTTCACAAAGTTATGATTTCTTTTGTTAAGAATCAAAGTATGTGTTATGTATGTTTATGTGTTATGTTTTATCAGAAAAATTATTAAATTCCTGGTTGAAAGATTCGATAATTTATTATATAAGTTTAAGACCTTTTATTGAGAAAGGCAAGTTTATGATTCATGATTCTATGTTAGTAGTTTTTAGTTTTAAGAAAAATCCTATACGCAATTCAGATAAATTCTGGATAATGGTCAAGTACAATTATACTGTTAACAGTTGAAAATAGTATCTAAAATATCTATGTCAGTATGAAAATGGACTGTGTTTAGAAGATAAGCCAAGCAAGGCTTTATAAGATGACACCTCATCTTTAAAAAGATGACAAGTGTCACTATGATAACCGGCCACCTTATAGGGACTAAAGTGTAAATATTTTTACCTTTAGGGGTCAAAGTGCAATTTTATGAAAATTGTGGGTTATAGATAAATTTGTAAAGTTTTGAACTATGGATTTTTCTAGTTACGTTTCCTAGTTCAATTAAGCTTATGACAAATTACAAGTTTGGTTAACCGAGTTGGAAACCAAGGAAACAAATTAGGTTTGGTTGATTCAAAATTGACCGATCATGTTCTTCCACATGGATATACTAGGGACCGGCCACCTCAAGGTTCTATGGGCAATATTTTGCTCTTAAGGACCCATATGTAAATTATGAAAAATTTGAAGTTCATTAGAATTTGACACTTCACAATTTTAGCTTTGCTAAGTAAGCATAGTAGCTTTGCTTACTTGGCTATGTTGCCATTTGCAATCTCTACACTTAGCATGTAATGGCCGGCCACCTCTTGTGAATTACAAGTAAATATTGTGTTTTTAAGGATTGATAAGTAAATATGGAAATAGGTGTTGCTTTGAGAATTTGACACCTCATAACCTAGCCTTGCTTAGTAAGCATTGTAGCCTTGCTTACTTGGCTATGTGTGATGCTTCAACAAGTAAAGTTTTTCCACTTTGCATCACTTAAGAACCGGCCATTACAAGGGTTAGACACATCATGAACTAGCCTTGGTGAGCAAGCACCCTAGCCTTGCTCATTTGGCTAGTTAAGGCAAACACACCTCACCACCCAAGGCCGGCCACCATGAGGTTAAGACACCTCATGGACTAGCTATGGTGAGCAAGTCTTCCTAGCCTTGCTCACTTGGCTAGCCAAGACTCACACCTCACCATCTAAGGATCGGCCATCTTGAGAGGTAGACACCTTATGGACTAGCTATGGTGAGTAAGTCTTCCTAGTTTTGCTCACTTGGTTAGTCAAGGCCTTGCCAAACCAACACCAAGACTGGCCACTATGAGGGAGAGACACCTCATGGACTAGCTATGGTGAGTAAGACTTCCTAGCTTTGCTCACATGGCTAGCCAAGGCTTTGACAGCTCATTACCTTTAGGGCCGGCCACCATGAGGGTAAGACACCTCACACAATAGTCTTGGTGAGTAAGTCCCCCTAGCTTAGCTTACTTGGTCCCTTGGGTCATGCATAGCCGGCCACCACATAAGGACCTTGAGCAAATATGTTGCTCTTGAGGACTAGTTGACAATTCAAGAATAAGTTGTTCACCTATAAATTAGTGAAGGTAAACTCATTGTGCTTGCTTAGTGAACCTTGCAGCCAACATTTTAGTTCTTCCCCCTTAGGAGCCGAACCAAAGAAGAGAGAAAAGTGAGAGAGAGATTCGGTTTTGTTGGTGTTGGGCTAGTACGAAAAAAAATCTCAAACCCTAAGTTAGAACCATTCTCGTAGAACTTGAGGTAAATCTTTTAACCTCTAGTTCTTCATTCACGTTTTACTTAAGATTTAAGTAAGAATATGATTTTATGTTTTCTAAGATTCATGTACCATGTTTCATAAGTAGTTGTTAGCATTTGATTATGATATGCTAGATTCAAATTAAGGTTTGTTGAAAGTTTAAGATTTTTGAATTAAAAGTTGATAGCTGTATGTATGACTATTGTATGATTGCTGTATGCTCTCATATTTTCAAAAAGATAAGAAACTATGAATCGTTTGGATATGAATGATATAAGTTGCAAATTAGGCTTTTGTAGAACCCTAAAAACCCTATTTGGTATGAATCACCAATTAGGTTTTGCATAAAAAAATTATGTGAATAAGAACTGAAGATATGAGTATGAAATTTTTATATAATGCCTGCATGCTTGACATAGGCTCATGGGTTTACCCGTTCGAGGTAGTGTGCGCATAAAAAACCAAACCTAATGAAAACTGTCAGTTTCGGGTCAAACTGGGCAGTAACCTGGAAACCAAATTTTGAGGCCCTTAGAGGCCGAATCTTGGAAAAGTCAAAACTACAGAGTTGTAGAGAAGGAACATCCTAGGAGCAACGTGAATTGTTTTTAAAAATAAAGCCTCTAAGACCTTCGTTTTTACAAAAACCCGAGACCAATTTTATGATTAATAAATATGGTCGAAAAATTTCCAAAGGCAGAAACAAGTATGTTAAGATCAGATTTGAGTTTTGAGTTAAAACAAAAGTTGTAGGAACCTTCAAGATCTACAACTTTCATGAAGAAAACTTTTTCAAATTCAAAACAGATTTATTAGAAAAAGACCAAATTTAAGAACTGGTCACAAATATAGTTTTTAGAATTCTAGGGTTTTAATATAGTTAAAAAAAAAAAAGAAGAAGTTAAGTTTTAAAGTTTATGTTATGTTTTGGATACCATTGTATGAAATAAGTTAATAAGTAGGCTAATTATGGCACCATGATAGGATGGTTCTTATCCTATGATTTTCCTTGAAAACAGGAAAACAACCTGTTTAGGTGGAGCACTAAATTCAAGATTTAGTATAACTGGTAAGTACAACTCCGCCTACGACATAAGCGAAAATGTTTATTATTGTAAGTTTTCAAGTTCATGATGATAAGTATGTGATGATAATTTATTGCTAGTATGTTTTCAAGTTTAATTGAATGTGCTCTGACGAATGTTTATATGATGTATGTTATGATATGATAATGTCACAAGTTAGTTTATGTTGATATGCTTATGATGTATATTATGATATGATGATATTACGAGTTTATGTTGATATGCTTATGATATATATTATGATGTTATGGCACCACGAAGCATGCTCATTAATGATAAGTCATTCGGTAATGAATAAGAATCCGGTTTCAAGTTAGAAACTGTTGATAATTATGAAATGATTTCAAGTATGATGATAAGCAGATTGCTTTGTGTTGTATCGACCAGCACTAGGTCGGGTTTAGTTCATGGTTTGAGTTAGACAGGGCTGGCCGGCCCAACCACTCCATGACTGCGCGCCACGGTACGTATACCTATGTTATGTAAGGGCCCAAAAAGTATGTTAACTTAAGAAAATAGTAAGGAAGCATAAATGGTTCATGCATGATGTTATTATGAAATATTTTGCGGTGTAATAGTTACTTGCTGAGCGAAAGCTCATAATTTACGTTTATGCTATAGGTAAACAAACTTATAGCAGTATCTGATACAAGACAGTTGAGCGTGGCAACGCAAGACTGTGAAACTATGGGTTGGGAGCTATCACGCGTTTTATTAAATTACGTTATGTTTATTTAGTACTTATGTACAATGTTTCAGTACTGCGTGAAACAAATATGTATATGTATATTTATGTGTAAGTAATTACTATGAAAGTTTTAATTCTAAGTTAATTATAGTTTGAAAAACAAAGAAAAAAAATAGTCCAAATTTTCGTATGAAAGTAAATAAGTAAGTATGGTGACGGCCTACGTAGGGCGGGTCGTCACACTTGTAGAACGGGATAAACGTCAAAACGAAAGCAGGAAGAAAAGGAACGAATCTGTATTCGAAAATGTATTAGAGGTGTCCAAAGTTGACCATAGTCGTGTGACGTCTGGTTTTTTTTTTTTTTTTTGTTTTTCATGAATGGTTCGTTTAGTTCCGTAACTTGTAATTTTATATAACTTTAACTTTAATGGGCAATATCCAATACGATACAAAATATGCATGAGCCTGGTCGATTATAGATTGGACTAATATGACACAACACGATTCGCATATCTAAAATTATTAAAAAAAAATAAGAATGAGAGAAAATATAGTGTGACTTTTTCCATTTGAAATTTCTTAAAATTTGACTACGGTATGTGAATGTTGATAGTTGACTACTTTTCTTGAAAAACACTCATCCATCTATGCGTTATTACCGTTGTCAAATGTTAGCATTACAAAACTGATTTTTTAGGAAAAACAAAAAACAAAAAACAAAAAACAAAAACAAAATAAAACAAAAACAAAACCTTTTACGCACGGCAATTTAAAAAATACCCGTGCCACACCCTTTTTCAACCACATTAAAAGGTTGAATATAGTCATCGTTGAATCCTGTATTTGTTGTAGTGGAACAATCAAATCAGGATTTCTTTTATTATATTTATTTTTGTTTGCTTAGTCATATTTCATACATAAAAAAATATAAATACAAGAATCATCATTTACCAAAAAGTCAAATAATGTTCCAATTAAATAAATTAGTACCCAAGTAAACTGTCATTCTTTTCTTCAAATATATATATATATATATATATATATTGTTTTGTCTTGTTTGTTTTTTGTTTTTTTTTTTTTTTTTTGTTTTTTTTTTTGTTTTGTTTTGTTTTGTTTTTCTTTGAAGTCTTGATAAAAAGATAAAATGATCGTTGAATGCTCTTGCATAATTGACTAGTATGAGTTTTTACTACTATTGTTTTATTTTATTTTATATATATTTATTTTTTTGGTTGTGAGTCATCGATGAGCACAATTATATCTAATTTAAAGAATCAAATACTAACATAAAGTTGTATTCCTATTAATTATATATATATGTTGGAATCCTATTAATGGAATACCTTCATTTCTTAACCTTTTTTTATCTCTTCAGCTCTTTCATTTATACTATTTTCGCAACTCTCTTGGGTTGCTCATATTGAGACCATATCTTCAATCCAATCTCTCACAGATTACGGTAACAAAACTATCTTAATTTCCCCTAGCCAAGCCTTTGACCATAACTTCTTTTCTCAGAGATAATTGTAATCTCTCACAATTACACGACGGTTTCGACTAGACTGTCGTGTAATCCATATATACGATGACGGTTTTTATAAAAAATCATCACCGTATCCTCACTAAGAGGAGGATTACATGACAGTTTATTGAAACCGTCGTGTAATCTCCGAGTTTACACAACGGTTTATAAAAACCATCGTGTAATCTCAGATTTACACAACAATTTATTAAAACTATCGTGTAATTAGATTTTAGAAGATGATTTTTGTAAAACCATCATGTAATCTCCATTGTAAGTAATTCATGATGACTTAGCTTGAGAAAAAATGAATGGTTCACTTTGAAATATTAATTGATTATGACTAGTGGTGAGGACCACATTCAAAATAGCTTCTCTCTCGGTTATTTGTTTATTTTTTTAATCATTTTCATCGGATGATGACAAACGATGGACTATTCGTACGCTTACGCACGAGGGTTGAAACTCAAATCCGAAGATGAAGAAATGTCCTTGATCAATATAATTTTTATTATATCAATTAAAGTTAAGAATTTAATCACATAATAAATACCAAAAGTACTTAAATGAATTATCAACAAAATATTGAGAAAGGACCACACATCTTTACTTTTCCAACTGTGGGTTGAAAGATTATTATTATTGTTTATTTTTAATGATTAGAATAAGTACCCTATCCAATCAAGCTACAAACATTCTAATTAGATTTGCATCTTCCTGTTGTCTCATCCCAAATATTAATGCCTCCAACTCAATATATTGATATTAAAGAAAAGAAATACAGAAATCAGAAGGAAAAAAAAAGTAATAGACCAACCTTTATTGGGGAGAACTATGTACTCTTAATTTATTGATATAAATTTGCAGGGAGGACAACATTGAAAGCTTTTTATTTATTTTTTATTTTTTTAAGGTGACAAACGAGGGACTATTCTTACCCACGAGGGTTGAAACTCAAATATGAAGAAGAACTGTCCTTCATAATATTTTATTACATCATTAGAATTTAAAAACTTGAGCACAGAATTTTTTCATATCTTTTGGTTAAAATTATAACGTAAACTTTAATTTGCTTAAAAAATTTTGATGAATTAACTAATTCACTCATAATAATTCCTTATCAAAATTTTAGGTATTACAACTTACCCTCCATAATGAATTTTCGTCCTCGAAAAGTAAAACAAATTTGTAAAGTCTTAGAATTTAAAAATGTCATTAATACACACCTTTTTATCATTTTAAAATGTGACTAATGATATGCTTTAGTGACACTTTGATAATGACACAAATTTTATATCCAGTGATATTTTAATAAGTGCCTTATATTTTCATCTGCTAGTTGTCCCATCCAAAAATTAAGACCTCAAACTTATAAAGGAAAAAAAATCAGAAATGAGAAGAAAAAAAGTAATATACCAAACTTTATTAGGGCAACTATGTTTTTCTAATTTTGATGTAATTTATGAGAACCACATTCAAAGATTCTCTCTCTCTCTCTCTCCTCTCTCTCTCCTCTCCTCCTCTCCTCTCTCCTCTCTCTCTCTCCACTACTACAAAATTGGGATTCCATGACTGTCCTTCGACGACCGTTTTTTAAAAAAACGTCGTCGAAAAAACTCAAAAACACGGAGCGGAAAAATATTTATGAAAACCGTCGTGGAAGCGCAAGATTCCACGATGGTTACAAATAACCGTCGTGGAAACGGCTTGCTTCCACGACGGTTAATGAAAACCGTCGTGGAAGGCTTTAACTAAACCGTCATGGAAGCGGCCAAATGCTTCCACGACGGTTTTCAGTAACCGTCGTGGAAGTGTCCAGGCTTCCATGACGGTTTATTTAAAACCGTCGTGGAAACATAAGCTTCCACGACCGTTTTTCTGGAAACGGTCGTGGAAGCTTACTTTTTTTTATACAAAACGCCGAGAGTTGTTGCCTTCAGTTTTTCACAATACATATCCCAAAATATAGTTCGAGATTGCTCCGATCATTTTCAATACGCCAATATATTCGCTCTCTCTCTGTAAGTGATAAATAATGAACATATTAATTCTTGTTATATATGTTTAATGTATATATGTTGTGTGATCGATTTAGTGTAATTGTGCAATGGGTCTTAAATTAAGTGATCAATACATGTTAGGATTGCCCCGTATTTAGACTTAATTATATTATGGCTTTACATGGTGTTTTTTTATTTTAATTAGTTTTTGATATGTTCCTTCGATTTTTAATTATTGATCAATTAATGAGCCGATGTTAATTAACGAATATGATAGAGTACTTTCACTTTTAAATAAGTATTGTAATTTTTTTTTATTTAGGAGTTGCAAATCATGGATAGGAAGTGGATGTGGTTTGATAGATTGTCTAAAGCATATGAAGCTGGTGTTGAAGAATTTTTGTCGTTTGCCAAAGCTCACATACAAGATGATAAGATTCCGTGTCCGTGTCAAATATGTGGTAATCATAGATCTCATTCCATTGATGATGTTAGAGGGCATTTGTGCGCTTATGGGATTATTTGTTTTTACCAAACATGATATCTACATGGCGAAGATTTTTTCGATATTAAATATACATCGACGAGTAGTAAAGGTAAAGAGCCTATTGTTGAGGAAGACGTTCGTGATGATATGGTCAATATGATAAATGATTTGGAAGAAAACTTTGTGAACCAGCCGGAGTTATTTGAAGTAATGATTAATAATGCCGAAACACCCTTGTATGCCGGGTGTACAAAATATACGAAATTAGGGGCATTGGTTAAATTATGGAATCTGAAAGCGTCGAGCGGGTGGACGAATTATAGTTTCACGGCTCTTTTAGAATTTCTAAAAGATGTTCTACCGGATGATAACAAAGTGCCACCTAGTATGTACGAGGCGAAGAAGACATTGAGTACTTTGGGAATGGAATATGAAAAGATACATGCTTGTCCAAATGATTGTGTCCTTTACCGGAAAGAATTTGAAGATTTAGATGAATGTCCGGTTTGTAACGAGTCAAGATGGAAGAAGGGCAAGATGCCATCGCCTGGTAGGAAAGGAGTGCCGGTTAAGGTGTTATGGTATATTTCATCGGCTCCACGTTTACGTCGTTTATTCCGTAATGTCGAGCATGCTAAGAAATTGACATGGCACCATGATAAACGCATTGACGATGGCAAACTTAGGCATCCGGCCGACGCACCACAATGAAAGACTTTTGACGACAATCATCCAGATTTTAGTGCGGAACCAAGGAATTTACGTCTCGGTTTGTCGACAGACGGAATGAACCCACATAGCAACATGAGTAGTCGGCATAGTACCTGGCCAGTCATACTAGTCTATTACAATCTCCCTCCAGAATTGTGTATGAAGCGGAAGTTCTTGATGTTGATATTACTAATCTCAGGCCCTTAACAACCGGAAAATGACATTGATGTTGACTTGGCACCATTAATCGATGACCTAAAAAGCTTATGGGAAGATGGTTTACAAGTTAGAGATTCTCACCGTCAAGACACGTTCAATATTCGGGCAATGTTGATTTGGTCAATTAATGACTTTCCTACACTTGGTAATCTATCTGGTTATTCTGTGAAGAGTTCTATAGGTTGTCCAGTTTGTATGAAGGATACATCTTCCATCCGGTTGAAGCATGGTAAAAAAAAACCGTTTTCCTTGATCACAGGAGATTCTTGCCAAAAAATCATCGCTACCGCAAATAAAAGAAGGCTTTTGATGGTAATACCGAAGAAAGACCCCCTCCTCGGATTTTGTCTGGCGAAGATGTATTTGAGATGGTTAAAGATGTTAAAGTAGTATTAGGAAAGAGAAAACGTAAGACTCCAGTTGTCGATGGACCTTGGAAGAAGAAGTCAATCTTCTATGAACTTCCATATTGGAAGTCACTATATGTTCGTCATTGCTTAGATGTTATGCATATTGAGAAAAACATTTGTGAATCGATTGTGGGCACGTTGCTTGACATTCCAAACAAAAGTAAAGATGGTGAAAAGGCACGGTTAGATCTTGAAGAGATGAAGATTATACCAAATTTGCTCCCCGACAAAAGATCGACTGGTACATATTTACCTCTAGCAAAACACACATTATCGAGACAAGAAAAGAGAGATTTGTGAATGGCTTGCATCCGTGAAAGTGCCAAGTGGATACTCTTCCAACTTCGAACGGTTGGTGTCGATGAAGGATTTGAGGCTAATTGGAATGAAAACACATGATTGTCATATCTTGATGTAACAGTTATTACCTCTTGCATTGCGGGGAGTTTTAACGAAAGATGTGAGATATGCAATTACGAAGTTATGCTCATTTTTCAATGTAATCTGCTCAAAGGTTCCCGATCCACTTATGCTAGATTCGCTACAATCAAAGTTGGTGATGACTTTGTACTTACTTGAGAAGTGTTTCCCACCATCCTTTTTTGATATAATGATCCACCTAACGGTGCACTTAGTTCGAGAAGTTAAGCTATGCGGACCGGTCTATTTGAGGTGGATGTATCCTTTCAAAAGATACATGAAGGTTTTGAAGGGTTATGTGAAGAACCGAAATAGGCCGGAGGGATGTATAGTGGAAAACTACATAGCCGAGGAATCAGTTGAATTTTGCTCTGAGTATTTGTCCAACGCAGACCCAATAGGGTTGCCAACGAGCGGGCTATTTACGTTGAAAGGACTATCCGTCGTCATTCATTCACCAGTTAATCAAGATGAATGAGAAAAAGCTTGTCTTTATGTTTTACACAATGCTAAGGAAGTGGAGCCTTTTATTGAGGCTCACATGACGGAAGTACGAGATGCGAATCCAAAAAAAACAAGGTGTGAGAAGTGGATTTAAGATAAGCACAACTGGACATTTCGGGAGTGGATAATGAAATATTTGCATATGTAGGCTGGCCATTCAAAAGACTTAATTAAGCTAGCGAGAGGACCGTCATCGATAGTCACAAAATATACATCCTATTTTGTCAATGGCTACACTTTCTACACTCGCGGAAGAGATGAGAAGCATCCCGTCCAAAATAGTGGTGTCATCCTTCATGCCGAGTCCTTGCATATTTCATCCGCAAAAGATAAGAACCCGGTTTACGGTTCCATGAACTACTTTGGGTTCATTGAAGATATTTGGGAACTTGATTATTGCGGCTTACGAATAGCACTCTTTAAATGCAAGTGGGCGGACAATAATTTTGTGAAAATTGATAGGGATGGGGTGACAGTGGTGGACTTTAGGCGGTTGGGATACAAAAATGATCCTTTCATTATGGCTTCGTAAGCGGTACAAGTATTTTTCACAACGGACCCCGACAATTTAGAGTTATCTGTAGTTGTGCCAATGAAGCCAAAACTGATCGGCGATGGCCAAGAAGACGTTGAAGATTGCACCGACATTCCATCTTTCACAAACGGATTGCCACCAATTGAGGAGCTTGATGATTTGGACGATGATGCCTCACACTTGCTTCGTTTAGATATCGAGTGGACACGTGTTGAGAAGACAAAAAAAAAAAAAAGAAAAAAATGACATTAATGTTTTTTAATTTCCCGTTGTATATAATTGATAAGTTGTTCAGTATGTTAATGTATATATATTTTTTTGTATGCCTTTTTGTTAACAAAACAAGAACAATTTATATATATATATATATATTGATGTGCAGGTTTATGCATAACACACAGGTGTCGCGGCCTGTGGGCTTATTACTAATGCTCATCAATAATTTAAATTTTTGTCGGTATCACTACCACGACGGTTTTTATTAAAAACCATTGTTATATCTCACAAATACGACGGTTACTTTGAAAAACCGTCGTTGTAATTAAATGCAATTTCAAAATTTTGTATTTTTGAAAAAAAATTAAAAATCAGTAACACCACGACCGTTTCGGCAAAAACCATCGTTGTATCTTTCTGCTGTATGTTTAAAATATTTTTGTATTTTTTAAAAAAAATTTTGAAATTTTTAATTACTTTTAATTTTAGACACAACGACGGTCTTCTTGAGAAACCGTCGTGGTATGCCATATACCACGACGGTTTCCCAAGAAAACCGTCGTGGTAATTTTTTTGGAAATTTTTGAAATTTTTTTTAATATTATTAAAAAAATTTTGAAATTTTGAAAAAAAATACACAAAAATAGATACCACGACGGTTTGCCTAATGGTTATGGCTAGCACAAGCATTCTCTCTTGATTCTCCAAAGGTAATTTTCTTACTTTCTTTTGTTTTCATTTTTTTTTCTTAATTGAAATATTTGTGTTCATGTTGATCAAGCTTGAACATTATATGTAGAAATAAACATTTCCTATATCCTATTATGGACTACGATTACACGCAACAAGATATAACATTAACATTGGAGGAAAAAAAAAATTAAAACAACGACCAAGTTGGGTAGTTTATGTTAGTTCACAAAAAGGGTCGTACAACTACATATAACGATTTCTATGTTTATGTTAATTTTCACAAATAAAATTTCACTTTTCATTTGTGAAATCTGATACGAGTCTTTCAAGTTTGAACTACATCCTTCTTATTCTTCCTTTGACCCTGTGCAAAATTGTTTTAGCTCATTATCTTTCGTTTTCGAACGAAAAATCCTTTCTCTAAGTTTCAATTCTCTCTCTTTTTTCTGCTATTAATGGTAGAGATTGCATCGCATGTTACTTGCTATGCAAAACTCCCTTTCATTCAAAAAAGCATAGCAGTTTCTCTCGATTCTCCGAAGGTATATTTTTTTCTTTCGCCCCTGCACTTTCTCTAATTCTTCAATTTAATTCCGGGAATAATTTTGTTGTTCATTTAATTTTTGCTAAAAATATGTGCCTTCATGTTGGTTAAACGTCAGGATTGAATATAAAATGATTATTTTCAGTATCATGTTACGAAGGTATATGCATTAATATATGCAACAAATTAGTATTGAAGATTCCTCCTCTAGAAAATCTTTATGATCGATCTGTTTGGTGATATGTGTATGTTTGCTTGCTCAAGTGAAAACAAAAAAAAAAAAAAAAAAAAAAAAAAAAAAAAAAAAAGCCTAGTATTGAAGCTTGCTTACTATAAAAAAAATATATTTATATTAATAAAATAAAACTAGTATTGAAGTGAGGGATTTTTATTTTTTTATTTTTTAATGATGATTGAAAGGGAGTGGGATGGGTGAAGTGAAAAGTCAAGGAATCTGAATTTGAGACCGAGGGAGAAGAATTTAATGTGGAAAAAGCATGTATAGCATTAAAACGAAAATGAACTCTGAAAAAGATTAAAGAAACGACAGTAAACGCCATAAAATCTGTTAAAGACTGTAAAATTCCACATGTAATTTGCCATACAAAAATAAATCGTAAAAAAAAATATCTAAACCGACAAGTAAACATAGAAACAATAACCCTTCAAAAAAAGGAAAATTATAATAAATAACATTTTACCAAAATAATTAATTGAAGTACGTACATAGTAAGGTTTTAAAAATTTAAAGTTTTAAAATAGTATGTTTATTAGGTAAATAAAAATCCTACTAGCACAGTAAATTTGTTAGGTAAATAATGCATTTACAAGTAAATAAATTATTTACTTGTAAATTTTTTATTTACTTCCAAAATTTTTTAAAAGATACCATTTACTTCAATTACTTTTTTAGTATAATTTACTCTAATTATTAATATTAAAAATAAGTTGTTTACTTCTTTCTCCCTTAAAAAATACCGTGAAATCAACTTGCAAAAACAAACAAAATAAAGGTCAATAAACTCCATAAATGACGAGCAGCAAAACATGATGAATGAAAAAGTGTTGTAAGACCATTTACAATATATATATCATGTCCAGGTTATATTTATCGGAAAAAAATTATGAAAAATAATGTTATCCTATTTTGTGTTATAATGTATAATAATATTTCTAATACTACTTGTTTTAGTATTTAAATAATTTAACAAGAATATTTAATTATTTGAGGAAAACAAAAATTAAGACACCAATCAATTATTCAATTAATGTTAAAATTGGTATTAGCTATATTTGTTGATAAATTTGACATTAAAGATAGAACACTATATATTGATGAACATTTTTCTAATCGACCTATCAAAATTTATTTTTGCACATCAATTTAACACTACAATGAGCATTGCCCGATATATTACTTAAAAGATCAACATATATACACCTAGTCGATTGCAATTGAGAAAATTATATCCATCTTATTACAAAAATATAATAAACAGAGAGATAAAGAAATAAATCAAAGTGATCACGTGTCCACCTTCGAGTACAAGGAAGATGAAAAGCAACATATTATATGTAATAGATCATATATTTATTTAAATATAACACGTTGGAGATGCTCTAATCATATGAACTCATTTAATTTCTTGAGTTTATGAAAATAAAGAAAAGTCTTGATAAATTCTCATTGATGTTATGTTGGTGAATTAATCTGACTCTTTCTGCTTCTTTCAATGTTTTCAGCTCATAATTTTCTTTTTGCTATTGTCAAACTACATATTGGTGATAGTCATTACCACAAAAATTGGTCTCTCCTTGCAAGTTGTTGGAACCATCAATAAACTCTTGTTTCTAAAAGCGTAAATTGGACAGAAAAAAAAAAAAAAAAAAAAAAAAAAACCCCACAGAGGCGTAGTGTCATGAATGACACACTTGTTAACTTTCTCCTTTCTTCTCTGTCATTCTCTAGAATCCTTACAATCATCAATCTTACTTCAGTTCCTCGACGAAGAAGAAGAAGAAGAAGAACCATGGCTGATTTTGTGGCAGCAGCTATCGTCTCTCGCATGGTCGATGCCCTATTTGATAGGCTCACTTCTCAAGAGGTCCGCTGTCTGTTTCAAGGAAAGAAAGGCACTTCTAAGCAGCTTGATGAGTTGACGAGCAGGCTGCAATTGACTAATAAACTACTGAATGATTCAGAAGTGAAGCAACTCAAAGATGACGATGTGAAGAAGTTGCTTGATGATCTTAAAGTACTGGCTTACGAAGCAGATCAAGCAATGGAAAAAATCAACACTGA
The DNA here is from genome assembly GCA_025413025.1 of Ficus hispida. Lineage (NCBI taxonomy): Eukaryota > Viridiplantae > Streptophyta > Magnoliopsida > Rosales > Moraceae > Ficus > Ficus hispida. The sequence goes on from CM046374.1 coordinate 17,790,641, forward strand.
AGCTTTGCGGCGCAAGGGGGAAGATGATGAGCAATCTGGAAGAAAAGCAAGTAAGTTGTTCAATTTTGTTCCAATGTCATATAATTCTTTTCACAACACTATAAAATCCAAAATAGAGGAGATTCTTGGTAATGCTAGATCTTCTCTTGAGACAGAAGGTTGGTTCACAATTTACGAGATTTTCCTTCTCTTGGGTATGAAATTCCCTCTGCCACACTTGTCTTTAACGGTGTTGGAACACTACTAACTTGTTCTCGGCCAACTGATGCCAAACTCGGGGAGGGCCATTCTCTGGATCGCTGCCATAGGTGAGCGAGCCGAGATGAGCCTTAGTGAAAATGATTTCCGAGCCTTCTATTTTGCATAACGTTGATTCTCGTGGATGGCTTGTCTTTTTATAACACTACTAGAATTCATGGATACCACGACGGAAATTCAACGACGGTTTTAAAAAAACCGTCGTCGTAAATTCGGAAAAACACGGAGCCTGAAAGCAACAAAAAAACCATCGTGGAAGGACGAGATTCCACGACGGTTTTAAATAACCATCGTGGAAGTTCCTAGATTCCACGACGGTTAACAAAAATCGTCGTGGAAACTCGGCTTCCACGACGGTCTTTTGACCGTCGTGGTTGGTACCAAATCGCGCGGGCACGCGCTTGGGCCGCGCGGGCGCGCGCCTAGCTCTGGCAGGAGGGAGGCAGAGCGTTCCACGACGGTCTTTTGACCTTCGTGGTTGGTCGCCAAGCGCGCGGCCACGCGCTCGGGCCACGCGGGGGCGCGCCTTGGCTGCGCGTGCGTGGGCCTTGGCCGCGCTGGCGCGCGCCTGGGTGCTTCTTTGGCGGGGGCGCGCGCCTGGGCGCTTCTTTGACATCCTTCCACGACAGTCAAAAGACCGTCGTGGTAGGTCCTCCACGAGAACCTACCACGACGGTCTTTTGAGACCGTCATGGTAACTTTTTATACCACGACGGTTTTTTAAAAAAACCGTCGTCGTATCCATTCTGTGAAATTTTAAAAATAACCCGGGAAGCGTACGCGCTTGTATGTTATCCAAATTTTATGTCCTACATATATAAAATCAAATGAAAGACCTTATTTCATACACACTCTCTCTCTAATTTTCAGTACATCTCTCCCCTCTCTCCCTCTTTGCTTGCCTTGCATTCTTCATTTACAATGGAATTTTCAACCTCGCATAGTCCATTCTCTCTCAAATTTTCGGTAATTTACTCAACTTTCTCTCTGAAATTTTCGGTAACTCCACTTTCTCCCTCTTTGTTTGCCTTGCATCCTCTATTCTCTCTCAAATTTTCGGCCACTCACTCAACTTTCTCTCTCAAATTTTGGTAACTCCCTCAACTTTCTCTCTCAAATTTTCGGCAACTCCACTTTCTCCCTCTTTGTTTGCCTTGCATCCTCCATTCTCTCTCAAATTTTTGACCACTCACTCAACTTTCTCTCTCAAATTTTGGTAACTCCCTCAACTTTCTCTCTCAAATTTTCGGCAACTCCAATTTCTCCCTCTTTGTTTGCCTTGCATCCTCCATTCCCTCTCAAATTTTCGGCAACTCTACTTTTTCCCTCTTTATTTAAGAACCGTCGTGGTAACACGGCTACCAAGACGGTTTAAGAACTGTCATGGTAGCACGGCTACCACGACGGTTACAAAACCGTCGTCGTAGCCATGCTTCCACGACGGTTCTTAAACCATCATGGTATCATGAATACCAGGACGGTCCTAAGACCGTCGTGTAATCCGAGATACCACGACGGTTTTAAAACCGTCGTGGAATCTATATATTTACCACGATTGTGGATTCCACGACGGTTTTTAAACCGTCGTGGAAGTGTTACCACGACGGTTTTTAACCGTCGTGGAATCTGATTTCTGTAGTAGTGTAAAGAGAAGAAACCATCTAAAGTTTGATGACATCATGAATTCTAATCGTTCTTGGACAAATTGATTCACCATGACTCGCGGGACGATCAACGCTCGGTATCTATGAACATCTCCAATCGCTTAGGGTTGTCCGACTGAGTCGTTAGGTATTGATAGGTCAAATTAACTACCGGACTTGGTTTTTACTTTAACATTGTTTGGCCTTTTATTTTTGCAGAGAGTGCATGGAGCAAGCCACAGGGACTGTCTCCCAATTTGCTGGCACAACTAGAAAATATTCTGAACGAGCACACCTCATCCCCGTCTCGAGTTGCCCACAGAACTCAATCTGCCAAAGCAATGTCAAGTGAATACTAAAAAAATAATATATATTTTTTCTTTTCCTCACAATCCTGGAGATTCTGATAACTTGTTTTGTAGGTGGAAAAGCTAAGAAGGAAGCCATGTCACCCGATGAGATAATGGCTCGCATGACTCGCCGAATTGCTGCTGCTCGCAAGGGCAAGTCTATCTTGTCAACTACCAAGCCAATCATGCTGGGTGACGAGTCGCTAGCCACTCCTTCCTCGGCCCATTTTTCGACTCCCCAATCGCACAAACGGAAGAGGGACGAGTCGTGTAAGTTTGAGCTGAATGTTCCTGATGGGCTGCCGCCGCAACAGAACTTCTCTGCGGCTGCTCAAATTGGAGGCGCCTTGAAGAGGCAGGTGGACTTTGACTTTCTCTCGAAGAGTATGTGGGTCGCGCTGCGCAGGTAGGTCTCGAGTCGTGACTTGTTTCGCAGTCATTTTTCACTCGTTTTTGAGTGTTTGTCGTTCTTTTGTTTTCAGAACCATCAGTTGGCACTAGCCATGTCTGCCAAATACACTGCTATGGACCCGGGCCATACAACTCTGATAAAGGAGCGCGATGGCCTGCTGGCAAAGTTGAAAGATGAGAAGACAATCGCCATAGATCTCGAGATCTATGGCGATTCTCTTAAGCTCAGACTGGATAAGGCTGAGAAGTTACTCACCGAGAAAGATGAGCGAATTTTTGAGCATATTGAGGAGGGAAAGAAGCAGTACGCTGATGGATGGTCTCGTGCTCGGCTAGTCACTCTACTGCAACATCGAGATGGCAAGCTATCGGAGAAAGAGACTGCTGCTGAGATCCAGCGACTGACGGAGTACTTTTCGGACTCTGAAAATGAAGACTTCTTGAGTCGTCTCGACGATGTTGTTCAAGTAGCGACTTGTTTGGTTGATGACGAAAAGACTACTGGCGAGTCACAGGAACAAGTTGCCGAGGAGGTTGAGGAGTGATCGTAGTTCCCCTATATATCTTTTACTTGTTTTTCTTTCGCATCTTCTGTTTGGATTTTTAAGGCTTGGTTTTTGTATATCCGTTGATCGCGCGTGTCAATCACGTGTTGTTGGGTTGTATTTATTTGGGATTTCTGGACATATCTTGCTCTTCTTTTTGGTTTCAATATTCGCTTCTTTGTTTTGACAACTTCTTTGGATTTGATATGTCCGATCTTGAATGTTTTGGCTTGATTTGATCTACTGAGTAACGCGTACAGAAGTTGTAGTAGGAGTCGATTGTACACTCATTTATATTAGCAAGTCATTCATGGCCCGCGAGTTGCTTAGGTTGTAGAGTGTTAATGAGTTGGTGTGGACTCAGCTGATACTGATAACTATGAGGTGCTTAAAAAAACAATATCAGGGAACATTAGTATTATTTAACATCATTCGTTAATAGAGAAGTTCAAAATATACGGCATACTTTTGTATTAGTGTGATGTTGAACAAATCGTTGATGTTCTGAAGTATTTTTCTGCTGAAAGGAGATAATGATGTCGTCTATACTGAAGGATGTATTCAAAATTCTAGAAAAACTCTAAGAAGTTCAAAATATCTTGTTGTAGAGGTACGATGTCCTAATATCATGTATCCTCTATCCCTCATTTGTTCCATTTTAAAAAATTCAAATATTAAAAGTTCATAATTTTATTATTTTAAGTTCAAATGAGATGATATATATTTTTTTCTAATTGCATAGAATTTCGAAATAAGATCTATATTGTTAATTTTTTTCCAAACACATTTCAAGTTTTTATACTTTTTTTCACTCAAAACAGTTTATTTTCGCAAAACGTACATTTTCAAAACTCAAGCCATCTCCAACTTTTGAAACACCATCTTGACATGTAATTTGCCATACAAAAATAAATTGAAAAAAATATAAACCAACAAGTCAACACATAAAGGATAACTTCTAGCAAAAAAACACATAAACGATTAACCTTAAAAAAATTTATAATAAATAGCATTTTTATCAAAAATAATTGAAATAAATAGTAAGGTTTTAAAATATTTGAAGTCTTCAAAATAGCAACTTTGTTAGGTCTTCAAAATAGTAAATTTATTAAGTAGATAAAAATCTTACTAGTAAACGGTAAATTTATTAGGTAAATAATGTATTTATAGGAAGTAAATTATTTACTTGTAAATTTGTTATTTTCTCCTATTTAGTACAAAATTTTTTAAAATATACTATTTACTTCAATTTTTCCCTTAAAAAATACAATGAACTCAACATGCAAAACCAAACAAAAGGTCAATAAACTTCATAAAGGACAAGCAGCAAAACATGTAAACTGCAATTCCTAAAACCTCCTAAAAATGGGTTAAACAGGGGAGAGATATGAAAATGGGTTAAAAATGGGTTAAACCTCTTAAATTCATATTTTTATTGCTGTATATTCTTAATGTGTTTTGTAAACTCAACATGCAATTCCGAAAAACTCCTAAACTATCTATAGTATATATGTTGATGTCAATGATGTATTTATTGGGAAAAAAATTGTGAAGAGTAATATTATCCTACTTTATATTAAAATCGTTGAACTTATCCATCCTAACTCCGTCATTTGGTATCGCCGCATCCCCCGTCATTCTAACTGTTTTCCTGATTGTATTGCTCGTAGTCGTAGTTTGTTAGGTTTTGGCCTTGCCAATGGTTCTATTTTCTTTCATGGCTTCGATATTGAGGAAGTGGATCCCTCTGTGACCACTTCTTTTTAGCCTTTTCTAGGTAGCAACCAAAAAATAATAAATAATCTCACCAAAATAGCTTTTAACATTCCAGACATACCGTTAATTAATACAAACATAAACTAGTATCGTCTTACTAAAAGTGGTACTAGCAAACTGCTGGACCAAAAAACTGTACTCCAAAGTAATTTTAACTTTTTCTGAAGCGGAATAAAATGCAGCAATATCCGCAGCCTGTACTCGCACATGTCTACCGCGGCACGAAGTCCGTCGGACCAACTACATAGGTCTCTTTGCAAGGTTATCTAAGGAACTAGGTGAGCTTTCGCTCTGTAATAAGTCCAAACATATCTTGCAAGACACGTTAAGAATATACAGTAATAAAAATATGCGAAAATTCTTGTCATGCTATAGTATGGACATCTTATACTAATCGATGGGCCCAAGTGTTCAGTGTGCGTGATCAAAAAGAGAGAATTGGAGGAGCTACCCATGCAGGCCCACTCTCAGCCTGTGACCATTGGCCTGAATGATCTATCCTGGGTGGAAGTTAGCACAAAACTTAATTAAATAATTTTTGGACAAATTACAATTTTCCTTCCCAATTTTTAGGCTTTTTTACAGAATGCCCCCTGAATCTCAATTTGTAACCTTTTTTCCTCTGAACTTTAGAAAAGTTCACAAATTTCCCCCTCAATTAAATTTTTGACTAAAAACTATACATGATACTCGTTGGAAGTATGAGTTGCGGATATTAAATAAAAAACGCTTATAATTGAGTTAAAAGAGTAAAGGCCGATTGTCATTTTTTCCCATAATTCTCTCTTATATATAACTTCATAATTTAATATTTAATAAGGGTAACGAGTGCCTGGAGTGCTACCAATGTATGCCATTACATAATTTTATACTTAATCCTTCAAAAAATTCAAAGTTTAAAAAGAAAGAATGTTACAGATAATTTAAGTTTAGGGGTCATTTTGTGACAAAACCTAAAATTTGAGAAAAATGGTATAATTTATCCTTAGTTTTTTTTTCTCAATCGTTGTAACTTGGTTACCATGTGTTTAAATCAGAGAAATGTTTGTGATTATACCTAAACGTGTACAAAAACAAGCGGTCGATTGTAACACAATTAGGACAATCAATCCCACGAGGAGGTGATAAAAACAACAAGAAGAGATTAGCGGAACAAAAGTGTTAGAGAAATAAGTAATCAAGAGAAAGAAGAAAAAGAAATATTTTGTGATTTTAAAACAAATTTGAAGACAACGTAATTCAAAATAGAGAAAATTCAATAATTAAAAGTTGATAAAGCATCAAGAATCCCTCATGTGCATTGTTTTTCAATTTTAGTTTTGATTCAACAAAAGTTTTCAAATGACTTAGACTTCTCACGTTAAAACCAAAAAGATTATTATTATAAATTATCTAAAATCGACAATATATCAAATTGACAATATTGCAGTGAAAGATCAATTTATAAAATAATTCTAGTTACAAAATATTACATGACAAAATTTACATAGAAAAAGCATGACTGAATCTATATAAAAACTTAGTATATAATATTTAGCATTCAAAGAAAATTAGAAAATGGAGAAGAATATTACTCAAATATATATGCATATAAAATCAAACAAACAAAACCTCAATTGGAATACTCAACACATGAGTTCATCTCTAACTTCACCAAGAGAAATTTAGCCAAACAAGCTCAACATTCTCACAAAAATTCTAAAGAAAAGTATGTGAAGAAAAGATAGAAAAATGAATATATTTTGGCTCTAGACTTAACCAAAAATTGGTTAAAAATACAACACCCTCGCTCTCTTGAGGAACCCTCATTTCATAGCCACTAGAGAGGATTTTTTGCCCAACAAATCCACCACTCAGGCTGGTAAATCAGTCGGAAACTCGCGGTAATCTGGCTGGAGCTAAAAATCAGGGAAGTTGGAATTTGGCTCGAGATTCGTGCGGGCTTGACTGAGGGATTGGTGGCTTAAGCAGCCCAGAAATCTCGTTGGCTTGGATCACGGGCTGGACTGGCATGGTAGCTGCAGTCAGGGGCTGGGACACGGGCTGGGCTGGAGCTGCAGGCTTGGATCTCGGGCCTGGTTGGCAACTGAAGCTGGAATTACGGGCTGGCAGGCCTGGGCTGGTTTCACTCGGGCTGGAGTGGCGCGCGCAGGATGGAGCCACAGCTGGCTAAACCTGCCGAAGAAAGGAGAGAAAATAAAGGAAAAAAAAGTAGGAGGAAAGGAAAAACAAAATAAATAAATAAAATAATAAATATTTGAAAAGTAAAGTATTATTATTTAATATTATGGAAATACTCATTTAAAACATAAATTATCTAATAAATTATATGAACAAAAGTGTATTTTTATGCATTTATCAGTTTATATGATATGACATAATCTTAAAATTATCTTGAAAACTTAAATTCTAGGTGAGGTTTGAACTTACTTCAATTCAATTTGGGGCCCTCAATTTACAATGTGCTAAATTTACATATTATATCCTTCTTAAGAATATATCTGTGATAAGTATAAGCCTAGTACTCTTTCTGGATCTTATAAATTTTTGTTCCTTAATTTCCTCTCAATTTTACTCGCCTTGAAATTAGTTTACTTTCGTTACTTAATTTCACTTAATTATTTTTTGTTAAACAATTAATTGTTATATTAATTATAAGTTATGGATTAATTACCTTACTACTAAATTACTATGTGAAAATATTGGTAGTCTTGCCTAGTTGTGCAATCATGAAGTTCAGAAAGGAGTGATGTTTTATGATACAAATAGGCGTCATAACATAGTATCCGTAACTCTAACTCAAGTTTTGGGTCTTTAGTTCATTCATGTCTTAATTTTTGCTTAAAATCTGCTCTCCCAAGTTTTGATAATCAAGAAATAGCTTCGTCATATATTTGAACTACAAAACTTGGCAATTGATCTCAAACTTCAAATCATTTGAATTTGACCCCAATCGGAAGAAAGGTTGAATTTTTTACGATATTCTTACATTATGTGACCTGTAGGTTACATTCGATTAATGGTGGCCTCTTTTTTTTTTTTTTTTTTTTTTTTTTAAATGATAAACCAAGGATAACCATCCCGTAAGTGAGAGAGTATTGTTGTTATAGGTCCAATTAAAGCAAGACCTAAACTGATTTCAATTCATCTACAAAGACACATTCCAAAAAACGATTAAAAAAATAATGAATATTTTTATAAATGTCCCATGAATTATACACCCTTTTTTCATTTTGCCCCCTGATTTTGTAAAATTGTTCAAAACGTCCCTGTTTTATGCAAAACCAGTCAAAACTCCCCATTCCGTTTGCTTCCATCTATAAAATTAAAGATTAGTTTGGTTAAACTTAATGCCCCCCAAGCAATACACCCTTTTTAATTTTGCCTCTGATTTTGCAAAACCATTCAAAATGCTAATTGTTAAATTCAAACTAGTCAAAATGTTTATTCCGTCTATAAAATTAAAGTTTTTGTTGATGTGGCACGTCATTAAAAGTTAATGATAGATATCTTGAAATAAAACCCTAATTATTAAACTAAAATATTAATGAAAACCAATTATTTTTAATATTAATTCAGACAAAATATCAGAGTATCAAAATTGGTGAGCCTTAAATTGATGGAGTTAGCTTGGAGGGCTGGGAGTTGTCGTGGGTGGGATGTCGACCGGGGTGGCGATGCTGTTGTAGAAGGTGTGTTTGAAGTGTTGACTTGAGGGGCTTTGACTACTTAGGTTTCTTAACAAGTAGTTAGAATATATCAATGGTGAAAATTAACGATTAATTGATGGATGGCTTAGTCTACGTTTTTTATAGTTCTTTTGCAATAAAATAAATAAGACTTTAATAAATATAATTGTTTTTTTTTTTTTTTTCAATTTTTACAAGTTGGGGGCGTTTGTAACGGTTTTAAAAAATCAGGGGACAAAATAATAATGGTTTATAGTTCAGCGGAGTTTTTTAATTAATCCTAATCTTCAAGGATATACCACATCAAAAATAAAAACAAAAAACATTTCAAGATTAGTACAAGATATCCCTAATTCAACGCACTCTTATTTATTGTTATACTAGTTTTTAGGTACGTGCTTCACACGTGTAGATTTAATGTGTTGATTTATATATATATACAAATGCTAATTTTTATTTTTTTAAAGAATTCTTAGGTGTTCCATTTGTTTTTGTTTTTGTTTTTTTTTTTTTAATAAATCAGTATCTTTTCTTAATTTATTTATTGTCTTCCAAAGAGTTTAACAAAATTATGTAACCAATGATTAAAATGCAACATAATAAGTTGAAGAATTGTAAGAAAAAAATTTGTTGAGATATATTTAAAAAAAATTACATATAGGGACAAATTGAAAAAATGAAAAGTATTTTAAACAAACTTTTAGGTAGAAAAAGTAAAAACAAAAAATAAAACAAAGAAAGAGGTACGCAACTTAAAAAAAAAAAAAAAAAGAAAAAAAAAGGTGCAAAAAAAGACAAAATAGAGAGACCAAATTTTTAAGTAGTGTTAGAAAGACAACTCTCTTACACAACAAAGTTATAGATAGATTATAGATATGGATTATAGAATATAAATACAAATTAATTACTTCTAAAGGTATCTTAAATGACCAGAAATGGAATAATACTAATTTTCTCGGGAAGAGAAGTATGAAACCACGCTTTGAACCTACCTCATCCATTATTGGTTTTTGATTCCGATAACCAAAGCAACGTAGGCATGCGATACTACAGAAGACGAAGAGCTTCTTTCTACACCTTCCCTCGCTTTTTCCTCTTATAAAAGGAAGGGCAAATTTGCAAAGAAAATTAAGCTACCATTTATATACCAACATAATTACCGACTTTGTTTTGTGGCAATGAAGAAAGAAACTCGGTCTGAGAATGTCCCATGGCATGGCATCCTCGCCAAAAATGTCGGCGAGGCAATCGACTGGTTCGTTAACGACGAGGAAACCCGGTCCAAAGTCGCCAAGAAGGTTGCACCAGAGTTGCTCAAGTTTATCCCAGGTTATAATTTTGTCCACTTTTACTATTTTATCATACATAAAAAAATTTCAAGCTTATTATTATTATTATTATTATTATTATTATTATTATTTTAATATGAGTGTATTCGAACTCTGCATTTTGTATTATTTTATTTCTAATTTTGTAGGTGGGGGTTTAGCTTATGGCCTCATAACTGGAACATCACTACTACTAGATGATGTGAACAAGTCCGATGATCTTTCTAAGTATGTGAAAGCATTGAATGCCAAATTGGACAGGTTGGAGAGCGAAGTCCGAGAGTTGAAGAGATTGTACGAGAAGCAACATGAGGAAAAACAAAAACGTAGTTGTTCTGTAATAAATTGGTGGATTTTGTTGTTTGCATTTCCCTTTTTAGGTGTTTTTTATACCAGCTTTTTATGGTATTCCAATTAGGTTTCGGAATTTGTCTTGGATTATGGAGTCGTATGTGCTTTGCTCTTAACAGTTCTTTTGTCTGATTTAGTGTTATTTTTTTTGGGTTATTTTCTGGGCTTCATCACTAATTTCTACGGAGGAATTAAATTATGTAGTGGTTTATATAAAACGAATTAAGCTCCCTGCGCATGCTTTTCTTTTTATTTTTATTTTTCTGTGTTTTTTTCATCATCATGATGTTTGATTTTCCTCGACTTTAATATCAATGTCATTTCTTCACTTTGATATTATTAAAAATAAAAAATAAAAAACTGAAGTGTATGAAGAAGCAAATAAGCAAAAAAGTAAAAGGAAACAAATTAATTACTAACAAATCCGACAAAACCCCAAAAAAAAAAAAAAAAAAAAAAAAAAAAACCCACACGTTTCAAGAGAGAGAGAGAATCACGTCCAGCTAAAATATATTTAAGCAGATGTTGAACAGTTGAAGCCACCTTGATATTCATCAGGTTTCTAGTTAATGTCAAATTTATTGTTGAAGGATAGGTATTGTTTTACATTGCCCATACAACTTCGAACGGATCAAAATTACTCCTTAAACTTACTATTTAGACCGTCTTTGATTGAGTGCTAAATTGATATTCCAATAATAAATTTTAGCATTTAGGTGAAAAAGTGCTCTCTAACAAAATGTTATTTTGATGTCAAATTTATTATATACTAAATTTGATGGTAAATTTTCCACCAAGTCCTTAATTAGAGTTTTTTCATTTAACTGTACTTATTTCAATTTTAAAAATCTATTTTGATTAATTTAGAAGATTTTTTTTTTTAAAGTTTTAGGTAAACTTCATAATATATAAATACACACACAGAGTAACCTAGGCACATAGGTCCAAAAGGGGAAATTGAGCCCCTTCAATTTTTTATTATCTATCTTTTTATATGTAATTTACTTAAATTTATAAATACCCCCCCTTTAAAAAGTTTAAAAAAAAATTCATTTTATTTTTCTAAAAGTTAAAAAACTTATTATTATAATCCCACTAAAAAAAAACATAGCTCTAAAAACAAAAGAGTTTCAAAAACGACAACATGTATATCTGAATAGCACGACAGTATACATACGTAAATGTATATTCATGAACAAGAACTACGTATTACAAAATGATAAGATTTGATAAAATTCATGCTCTTGGAAACGGCATTCAGTCATAAACAAGAACTAACGTTCTTTCGTGGAATCCTATGTAACCAATATTTCTCAGTTGTAGCTTTGTCATAATATAGTCTACTTTGGGTAGAGGTGGCAATACGGGTCGCGACATGATGACACGACTCAAAAATGACACGAATTTTGCTAGTTCGGGTTAGGAAAAATAGGGGGCGGGTCGTGTTCAGATTGAGAAAAATTGACACGCAAAAAAAAAAAGGGTCGTGTTCGGGTTGGACCCGTTTTTTTCGCGTCAATTTTGTGTCACTTTTTATGTCAATTTCGGATCAATTTCGGGTCAAGTTCGGGTCAATTTCGTGTCGCATGTCAATTTCAGGTCAAATTTCATGTTGCGGGTTAATTTGGTGTCACGGATCAATTTCGGCTCGTGTCGTGTCAACCCATGACGGGTTCGTATCGTGTTCGTATCACGGTTTCGTTTCGTGTTCGCGTCGCGGGTCGTGTTCGGGTTGAAGAAGAAAAAATCGATACGGCTCTAACACGACACGAACCCGACACGTGACACGAATTGCCACCCCTAACTTTGGGTTGTAGCATACATGTTTTAGCATTTTTTTTATATATATTTTATTTTGGCCGAGATTTTAAGCAGAAAACTTTCTTATGAATTTTCAGGTGATGACGTCTTCGTAAAATATATACAATTAAAAACATTCCCATAAATCACAAAATTTGATTTTGTGTTACTTTCCCTATGATGCCCTGTGAAGATTGGCGTTCAACCGAACATTGGTCGGCAGTCAAACGGTCATTGCAGTACTTACACTGTACTCTAATTCATGGTCTCTACTTTTGCAAAAGTTTCCCATTATCTCTTCATGCCTGCTCTCATACCATATAAGAAATAAAAAGAAGGATTTTTAAGAATGACAGAATTCATTGATATAAATAATACAATATATATAAGTGCATCTCTTAATATAAATGGAAATTACATAATTAGTAAACAATAAATAAAGAAAATATATACAATTAAAAGCATTCCCGTAAAACACAAATTTGACTTTGTGTTACTTAATTTCCTATTACCCTGCCTTATGCAACCTTCGCCATTATTTATCCCTTTTGTTGCTTGTTCTGTTTTGTTCTTTGGTGATTTAATATTCAAAATCACTTTTTGCATGAAATGTTCTTGCATTAAATTAGAGCCTTATGCATAGGTTCCATTCCGCAATTAAAAAAAACTATAAATATTTGATGAACAACTAGCGGCCCTCAATGGATCTACTCATAAAAAAATTCAATGGTGCCAATTTAATTAAGAAAAGGTGCTAGGGAACAAAAGTATATGATATCAAGTCAGTGTTTGAGTCTGTCTGGATGGTAGGTTGAATTTGAGTTTTTGTACTCATGTGGAATTGACAAATCTAAAGGGCTATTTTGGGGGATAATTGGAGACAGATTTGGAATATATTTTGATTAAAGATTAGTTCAGTTTTGAAATATATGTTTGGTTAAAAAAAAATTATTTGGAATGACAAAATATAAAATCTTGAAAGGAAAAAAATATCAATAGCAACCCTGTTTATTTTTTTTTTTTTTATCAAAAGTCCATATAACTTAAACTATATATATATATATATATATATATATAAATCATTTCGACTTGAAATAATAATATTATGGACTTTTAAATTGAGTTTACCGTAGAGATTTGTATAGATTAGTAAATGTGAATAATGAAAAATAGTTTTAAGTTAAAATTAAAAAAAAACCAAAAAAAAAAAATTGGAAGTGTGGTTTGGAGACATCCCTAAACGAGTCTTAAATTGTGATATGAATTTTTTAAAAGTGAAAATTCGAATTCAAATTTAAGTTAAACTGAAAATTTTAGGATCCCATTTTAAAATATGTTATTTTTTGATAGTATTATATAAATATCTATTTTTATAAAAACAATCATTCATAGTACCTATTTTGTCATTTTACTATATTTAACATTATTTTCTCTCATCATGATTATTTTTTTCCCTTATTTGTTCATCATTATTATATCTTTATGTTAATGACTAGTTCTTTCTTATAGTGTGTTGATGCCAAGAACTGTATCCGGCAACAACACCCGATGTGGTAAGGTACTCGGGTCGATGTTGGTCAGTCGCTCTGCCTGAGTCCACCTGCGAGATGAAACGCCCCGGGGTGATAGGGGACGCCGGTATCGGGCCCGCCGTAAGCCCTCCCGATCCTTGAATCCGCAAGGCGATTAATATGCAGGAGGTGAGGGGAAGCTTCGTTCAGGTCTCCTGGTGGCCCAGCCAAAAGTCCCTTGAATTTGTGGGTTCCTTTCTTATTTATAGGCATTTGATTCGGATTCGGGTGCACGGGGCGACCTGGCCGGGCCAGCCCATGTAGACTTCTAGCGACCGGCTAGGCCTCAGGTGAGCAGGTACCAGGGGTCCAATGGGCCAACGCCACCTGTATCTGGCATGATGTAGCAGTGGGTGCCTGACCTATCTCTGCCAAAAGGGTCTGTCTTTGTCAGGTTAAGTGGCGGCAGGTGGTGACATGACTTGTGTCAGGAGCTGGTGAGCGGCACCTGTAGCATGGTGGTGATGACGTGATCTGCACCAGAACGGACTATCTCCGGACTGCCCCCAGAGGACGCGGGATCCTCGGAACCTGGTCGGCTTACAGTGTTGCTCGGGTCAAGGGTGGAGGCCCGACCCTCCTGCCGGTCTCGTCATCCGGGAACGCCAGAGTTGTCGGCTGGTCGGGGAGTGATGCCGACCAGAGTTTCGCAACAAACCTAACCGGCCGGTGGAGTGGCATTTCCCGGCGATGGCCTAGTGGTCGGATCTGATCGGGCACTCAACATAAGCCCCCAAGCGCCTCTGGTCGGCTAGGCCAGAGGTGCTCTGCACGCGAGCGATACGATCATGGTCCGAGCATATCGGGTTTAATTAGCCTTGGTCGGACAGGTCGGCTGATCGGCCATCACAGGTGGTAGGACAGGGTTGACAGTATCGACGTGGAGATGGTGCGTGGTATCTCTTGCCGCGCGTCGCTCCGTCATGCGACACGTGACGCACGCGTGGCAAGAAGTCAAAGCGGCAAGGCTGAATTTCGAAATTTGAACGAAGGGCGGGGTTGGCGGGAAACTGAAGCGTCGCCCCAGGAATCATGCCCGTTCAAATCGCTGACTGCCTCACTATAAATAGGCGGGAGGGGGGGACCATTCACCCCCATTCGCGAAAGGAATTCAGCGCCGAGAGCTGCCGAGGACTGCCAACGCATTTTATAGGAGAATCAAGCAGAGAGCATCCGAGAAGGTATAACATTTTGCTTTTAATTTTCATTATGAGTAGCCCGTCAGATTCTGAGAACCCGTCTTCGTCAGGGGACGTGGACGTTACGGGGAGCTCAGGCTCGCGCACTGGTACGAGCGATCCTAGTTCGTCCGAGGCGACACCCGACAACCTGTCTGGATTCTCAAACGATCCTTCCCCGAGCGAACCGACAACGACGTCCCACCCGCGACAGGAGGGGGCGGCACAGCTGCAAGAGATCTTGCAGGTCGGTCCGAGTACACACCCAGATAACGAATTCATCCGAGAGCTGGGCCAGGCAACCGCTACCCAGCCTGCATCAGTGAGCATCTCATCATCCGAGAAAGTGGTCGTTCCGGAAAGGTCGGCTGGTCCGACCAGCACATTTGGTCAGGATGGGTCCGAGAGCTCGATGAGTTCGGACCCGACAGGGGAACCATGTCAAGCCCGAAATAGGCCGGCTAGTCGGCCCATACGTATCAATGACTGCCGAGTATATCGCCGATCCAACCAATAAATGGCTCGTTTGGCAGGTGATCTACCCGTTTACTTGGTGGACTATTATACCTCTGTCGTGACCCCGAGATATCTCGCCACTCTCCGGTGAGACTTCCAGATCCCTGACGATATCGACTTGAGGGCCCCGGACGAGAATGACCTGCCGTCCCGACCACCACCCGGATATGTGACCCTGCTGGCCGAGTACTTCCGAGCTGGTTTGCGGTTGCCTCTCAACCCTTTCATGAGGCGAATACTGACAAGGCTGAATGTGGCCCCAGCATAACTAAATGCGAATGGCTATCGCGTGCTGGTCAGCTACTACATCCTCCGGGCCAAGAACTACACGGCGGTGATGCCCTTCCGGGCCTTCCAGAACCTCTATAGGATGAAGTCGGCGCCCTCCTCCACAGGGTTCTACTACTTTCAGGGGTTTAAAGGGAAGTTCATCGGTATGTGCCCAGATTCAGGTAAACAATTCAAGCATCTGTGGTTCTATGCTGGCGGTCGGTGGCTGCAGGAAGAACTTGCTCGGCATCAGCTTCCTCGAGTCGAGAGGGTTCCCCTGGTCTTCAGGAGGGGCTACGTGTGGACTCGGGCCCCACACATCCCCGAGACGCAGCGGGTGATGATAGAGGCATTTCAAGACCTGGCTGAATCTGAGCGGAGCTAGAACTGGCTACTGCGTCCAGATAGCCTTAGGGAGTTTGGTTAGGTTGGCTCATCATCAGCGGCCGGTCAGCCGAGCAGTTCCCGTGAAGCCCCAGAGCGGGTGACCATCGCTCGCATGCCCGAGCCCTCCATCCACTACCGTGCTCGGACGGACGGGGCTTCCGAGGCAACACCGGCCGTCGCCCAGGCCCAGCCTCCATTGGGCAATCCATCTCCCGAAACCTGGGGTCTGAGAATTACCTACGACGACCTGGGCCTAGTCATCCAGGGGCTATACCCCCCTAGAGGATTGCAGATAGAAGGTCGGCGATAGAGCTCAGCCGAGCATTGACAAGCTTTCCCCTTCATGCGATTAATCAATTTCTCTTTCCTTGCAGAACCAATGGCCGACAGGCGAGGAACATAGCGCCCAACCGAAGAAGAGAGGATTGCTCGCCTCCAGAAGATGGCTAAGATGGGCGACCGAGGAAAGGGGAAGGCGGGGTCCTCGGCCGGTCCGGTGCAGAGCCGGCCCCCCCCCCCCCCGCCACTATTGTTCAAGCTTTGCCGAGATCTGCACCGAGTAGCCGGCCAGGCGAGAGGTCAGAGGCTCGTTCTACTTGTGCCGAGGAGCGCCCGGCTTCCCGATCCGACGCACGCCCCGAGTCCCGCTCCGATCCGCGTCTGGACAGATTGCCGCCTCCACCCGCCTCGCGCAGTCGTCGAGAGGAGTCTTCGGCCCATAAGGCCCTGGTCTCCAAGTTTTTTACTGGGTTGTCGATTGAGGTGGCCGAGTCTTCTAAGCGTTCCGACCCCGTGGAGGCTACTGGGGACTGTATTGCCAAGCTGATAGAGGTACCAAAATCATATATATATATTTATTATTATTATTTTTTCTAACCCTTCATTCTGGCAGGCGTTATGTCTTGCCTTCGCCAGGAATACCGCCGCTAGGGGGTATTCCATCCAGATGTAAGACGAGGTTAAGCTGGCGGAGCTAAGTGGTCAGAACGCGCGGGATGCCGAGAAGGAGGTGAAGGAGGCCAGGAATGCAGTGGTAGCGGCCGCGAGAGTGGAGGAGGAGAAAGCCCGAGCGGCAGAGGAGAAGGCCCGAGCGGCAGAGAATAGCGCCATTGTAGAAGAATTTGCTCGGCAGGGGCTAGAAGCTACTCTACAAAGGGTTCAGGGTGAGCTTGCCACGGCGCAGGTAGAGCATACCCGTTACCTGGAGGTCGTCCTGCCCGCCGCCCTCGAGGAGGCCAAGGTTCAGGCTGTAGAAGACTCTCTTGGTTCGGAGGACTTTAGTTCCCGCCTGGTAACCGAGTACCAGGAAGGCATGCGGGACATGAAGGCTGGTTTTCGGGCTGCCAATCCCACATTAGTTGATGTGGACTGGTCGTTTGTGCCCGAGGAATCTGGGGAGACCGCTGCCGAGGATGCCCCCGAAGAGGGCGAGGTATCCTGCGTTGCTAGGGCGCCTGAGCAGCCCGAGCAAGTTGTGGTTATCCTTGACGGCCCAGAGCAGCCCGAACAGGCTCCTCCCGAGGGGGCAGCCGCAGCACGACCTGAGGCTGAGCAAGTCGTCCCGCCTCCCGTGCTTGGTAGCGACTTCACCCTTCCTGGTCAACTCGATTGATCATAGCAGCCTGAGTAAACGAAATTTTTTTTTTGTTGGTTCGGGGGTGCCCAATTTGTACCCCCGTCCTTTAACAAGATCAATGTACAAGGGTATTTTTCAGAACCACGGCTTTTATCTTGAACTTTATCGGTTGGTTTGGGCATGATTTGCCCAATTCCAACCCTGCTCTCCCCTCCCCTGGTTGGTTTGGGCATGATTTGCCCAATTCCAACCCTGCTCCTGGTCGCTCTTAGCGGTTGGGTCCTGGTTGGACACTCCTGTTGGTTAGTGCTCGTTCAAGGGACCTGACCCCATAGTCTGGGGACCACCGGGGTTGGTTGTCTGCCAAGGCAGCAGTTGGGTCCTGGTCGGGCACTCCTGTTAATTAGTGCTCGGTCAAGGGACCTGACCCCATGGTCTGGGAACCACCGGGGTTGGTTGTCTGCCAAGGCAGATGTTGGGTCCTGGTCGGGCACTCCTGTTGATTAGTACTACGTTAAGGGACCTGACCCCGTGGTCCGGGGACCACCGGGGTTGGTTGTCTGCCAAGGCAGATGTTGGGTCCTGGTCTGGCATTCCTGTTGGTTAGTGCTCGGTCAAAGGACTTGACCCCGTGGTCCGGGGACCATCGGGGTTGGTTGTCTGCCAAGGCAGATGTTGGGTCCTAGTCGGGCACTCCTATTGGTTAGTGCTCGGTCAAGGGACCTGAGTGACCTGTGTCATCATGCGAAATATGGATAATCCTTGTAGAAAGAATCAGGTTTTTATAAGAAAAAGGAAAAATTGCTCTTAATCGAGTTTCTACAGGAAGAATAACAATTTGTAGCTACTGGTAGAAGCGCTTCAGGTGGTCAACATTCCACGGATGACCGAGTTGTCTGTCCTCGTAGTTGGCTAGCCGGTACGTTCCTGGACGAACTACCTCTATAACCCGGTAGGGTCCATCCCACTTTGGACCGAAAGATGCCAGTCTGGGCTCCTGAACGAGCACTTTCTTCATTACTAGATCTCCTACTCGGAAGACCCTCGGCTGGAATTTCTTGTCGTAGTACCGGGCTACGACCTGGTTGTGAGCAGCCGTCTGAATTAGGGCCTGTTCGCGTTTTTCCTCCACCAGGTTGAGCTCGGGTAGCATTCGTTTGACGTTGGCCTCCTCGTCATAGCTCGCAGTCCTGAAACTCGGTAACCCGATTTCGACTGGGATAACAGCCTCTACCCCGTAAGCCATTGCAAAGGGAGTCTCTCCGGTAGCTGTACGCCGAGTGGTACGATACGACCAGAGTACCCGGGGCAATTCATCAATCCAGGCCCCTTGTGCTTTTCGAGGTTCTTCTTCAGATTCTCCTTTATGGTTTTGTTGGCCGCTTCCGCCTGCCCATTACTCTGAGGGTGCCCAGGAGAAGAAAACGCTTTTTTGATCCCGTACTCAGCATAGTGGGCACCGAATTTGTTTCCAAACTGCTTCCCGTTATCTGTGACCACAGTGTGGGGGAGCCCAAACCGGCAGATTATGCTCTTCCATAAAAAACTCGTGCATTTCGCCTCGGTCTACTGTGCCAAGGGCTCCGCCTCAACCCACTTCGTGAGATAGTCTATTGCGACAATACAATATCGAAGTTGCGACCGGGCCAGGGGGAGTGGCTCGATCAGGTCGATGGTCCACTTGGCGAATGGGCACGCGCATACCACCGAGGTGAGCTTCTCGGGGTGAAATTTAATAGAGTTGGCGAATTGCTGGCATTTAAAGCATTTTCGGGAGAATTCCACCGCATCCTTGCCCATGGTCGGCCAGTAGTACCCTTGCCGCAGGCACTTGAATGCCAAGGCTCTCCCCCCGAGTGGTTTCCGCAAACCCCACTGTGTATCTCCTTCATGATGTACTTGGCCTTGGACAGCCCCACGCAGCGTTGGTAGGGAGTTGAGTGTCCCCGTCGGTAAAGCTTCCCATCTATAAGCGTGTACCTGGCTGACATGTTCCTCACTCTCCGGGCTTCTTCTCGGTGGTCGGGAAGTTTGGATTCCACTAGGAATCGGATGATCGGCTCCATCCAGGTTGTGACGTTCTCGACCTGGAGAACCCTCTCTTCTGGCTCGGTGCTCGGCTGGTCCAATCTTAGGATAGGGAAAGAGATGAGACCCTCCAAGTTGCTTCCCGAGGCTAGTCGGGCAAGCGCGTCCGCCTCGATGTTCTCGGTACGTGGGATGCGTGTCAAATGATGGCTTGAGAATTGACCAAGAAGGGCTTGCACTTTCCTCAAGTACTTTGCCATCCTCTCCTCCTTCGCTTCAAACTCCCCTGTGACCTGGTTGACCACAAGCATAGAATCGCTGAATATCTCAACATCTAATCCGAGTTCTCGGCCCAGCTCGAGCCCGGCAATGACAGCTTCGTACTCTGCCTCATTGTTGGATGCTTTGAAATTAAAGCCCAGCACCTGACTGGTTTTGTATTGGTCCGGGCTTATGAGCACGAGTCCTGCTCCAGAGCCCCTCAAGTTTGAGGATCCGTCTACATACAGTTTCCAACAAATTCTGCTTGGGCTGGCTATTGCCGGATGTTGCTCGGCTGGGAGGGGCGCCGTGTAGTCCGAGCACTCCTGGGTGGTTCCGTTGTTCGTCGTGAATTCGGCTACAAAGTCCGCCAGGGCTTGGGCCTTGATCGCAGTGCGGGGGACATAATCTATGTCGAATTCCCTGAGTTCTATTGCCCATTTTACAATCCGCCCCGACAGCTCGGGGTTTTGTAATACTTGGCGAAGTGGGTAGCTGGTCGGGATGCGAATCGGGTGTCATTGGAACTAAGGCCTCAGTCTGCGGGCCGACGAAACCAACGCCAGCGCTAGCTTTTCTAGGGGGGGTACCTTTCCTCGGCTCCCTAGAATGCCTTGCTACTGTAGTAGACTGGGTATTGTACCTTGTCTTCTTCCCAGATCAAAACGGCGCTCACTGCCTTCACTGAGACAGCGAGGTAGAGGTACAGCACTTCCCCCGGGGAGGGTTTTGACAACAGCGGCGGAGTTGCCAGGTATTCATTCAGGCCAACAAAGGCAGCTTCGCAGTCATCAGTCCGATCTGGCTTACCCTTGGGTTTGAGGGCCTGGAAGAAGGGGAGGCATTTGTTCGTTGACCTGGACACGAACCGGGATAGGGCCGCGATCATTCCCGTCAACCTTTGAATTTCCTTGACCGTCCGAGGGGAGCGCAAGTCTGCCACAGCCTAGGCTTTAGCAGGATTAACTTCTATTCCTCGATGGTGCACCATGAACCCTAGGAATTTCCCGGACTCTACTCCAAACGCACACTTTGCTGGGTTGAGCTTCATCCTGTACTGGTGCAGGATGGCGAAGCAATCCTGGAGGTCCTTGACGTGGTTGTTGACGAGTCGACTCTTTACTAGCATGTCGTCCACGTACACTTCCATGGATCTTCCTATGAGCGGAGCGAACATTTTATTCATCAGTCGCTGGTAGGTTGCCCCTGCATTCTTCAGGCCGAATGGCATGACCTGATAACAGTACAGTCCTCTATCAGTGGTGAATGCCGCTCTCGCCTGGTCGACTCTGCTCATGGGTATTTGGTTGTATCCCGAGTACGCATCTATGAAGCTGAGCTGTTCGTGTCCCGCGGTCGCGTCGACGAGTTGGTCTATTCTGGGGAGGGGAAAGCAATCCTTGGGGCACGCCTTGTTCAAGTCAGTGTAGTCTATGCATACGCGCCACTTCCCCGAAGCTTTCTTGACCAGAACTACGTTGGCCAACCACTCTGGGTAGGCCACTTCACGGATAAACCCAGCCGCTAGCAGCTTCTCCACTTCAGCGTTTATAGCCTCGTATCGCTCCGAATTGAAGGCTCTCCTCTTTTGGATCACAAGCTTATACCTAGGATTGACGTTCAACTGGTGACACATTACGGCTGGTCAATCCCTGGCATGTCCTCGTGCGACCAGGCGAACACATCTTTGTGTTTCCGGAGAGTGTTCTCGAGTGCTCCTCGGGTGCTCGGATCTAGCCCTGATCCGAGCGTCACTATCTTCTCGGGGCACTCCGGGTCCCATGGGAATGGGACAAGCTCTTCGACGGGATGCGCCTGGATTTCCTCTTCTGGCATTCGGGGGTCGAGGTTGCCTAGGCGCCCGACCATCTCACCGGGAATGTCGGCTTCGTCTACTGCAATGATGGTGGCCACAGTGGTCGGGGCGGGGGTCCTCCGACATACTTTATTCACGGCCTCCATGTAGCACTTCCGGGCCCCCTCCTAGTTTCCCCGAAAAATGCCGACTCCATCACCGACAGGGAACTTCATGACCAGATGGTAGGTTGAGACTACCGCCTTCAATGCATTAAGGGTCGGGCGCCCCAGGATGATGTTGTAAATAGACGGGCGATCCACGACGATGAACTCCACCATCCTAGTCACCCTCTTTGGGCCGTCTCCGATCGTAACCGGGAGACGAACGATGTTGGCCGCACACAGCCCCGTCAATTTTTAATCTCACGAACGCGTCCATGAACATCACATCGGCTGAACTTCGATTGTTGACGAGGACGCGTCGGATAACATTGTCGGCTACTCAGATCTCTCCGACAAGCGCGTCGTTGTGCGGATGGAGCAATCGATCGGCTTCATCATCCGTGAAAGTAATTGGGGTGCTACCCTGGCGGCATATCTTCGAGATGTGCTCTGCCATATTGATATGCTCCCCACGGGCCATCTGTCTGGCCTCACCGAAGATTGTGTGGACAATGTGTTCTTCGCCGTGCCCGCCCATCATGTTAGGGCCCGAGTTCCACCGCTCGCTCGGGCCTGCGGGGGTGACCGTCCTTTCCACAAACTCTCGTAGATGGCCATCACGTATTAACAACTCGATCTCGTCCTGGAGTTGGGTGCAATCCTTTGTGTTGTGACCAACATCCTTGTGGAAGTGGCAGTACCTACTCTGATTCCTCCAAACGCAATCAGTCCTGATGGGCGGCGGGTCCTGGAGCAGTCATTTGCCAGATACCTGGTTCAGGATGTGATCAATGGTTGTTACTAGCGGGGTATACTGGCAGAATCTCCTCGCTGGTTGCCTCGGGCCAAGGCTGATCTCAGCGCATTCTCCCTACTCGGTCGGGCCCGGTCGGTCGTGCCCCTCTCCGTCCTCCTCCCGGAAGACCTGGGCTGTTCTCGGCCACCCAGTCCTCGTCCTCGAACGTACTCGTTGGCCTCTGCGTGCCTCCAGGCAATGCCTCTCAGATGAGCAAAGGTCGGTGGCCTGTCGTAAGCCAGCGTCCAAATAAGGCGGGGGTCTCTGATACCTTCCCTGAATGCTTGGATCAGAGTGTCATCGGTACAGTTCTCAACCTGCACCACAGCCTTGTCAAAACGTTCCAAGAACTTCTTCAATGACTCACCTTCCCCTTGTTTGATGCTGAATAAATGAGAAGCCCCCAACTTCCTGGCTTTGGAGCCCAGGAATGCAGCCGAGAACAAATGCGCCAGCTGCCGGTAACTACCGACCAAGTCGGGGGGGAGTCTCCGATACCATTGTCGGGCCGCCCCGATCAGGGTGAGGCAGAACGACTTGTAAAGGGCGGCCTCGTTGGCACTTTGGATCAGCATATGGGCCTGGTAATTCTCAAGGTGCTCGTCGGCGTCGGTGGACCCATCGTAGGAAGGCACAGTTGGCATTTTGAACCTAGCCGGATAGGGGGTCTCCATAATGTCCGCGGTGAACGGCAGGTCGGCTGCCCCCGTTTGTTCGAATCCGTACTGCTGGCCGACCAGTCGGTCAAGCTGCCACTGGAGGTGATCCAGGCGGCTTTACTCGTGGTTTTCTTCCCTGGCAGGGCCTACTGAGGGGTCCCGGCCTAAGCAACGGTAGATCTCCGGGCACCCCAAGCGGTCGAAAACAGACATGGTGTTCCCCCGCGCGCCAATGGTGTCTTCGGGACTTTGCTCGACGTGGTCTTCCTCCAGGGCCGGCTGTTCGGCTGCTCCTAAGCGAGTCTCTTACGTGTGGCGACTCCTTGAGCATACTCTGCTGGGCCCACCACCCTCTTGCCGCTGCCTCTCGAGGCTCTCCTAGTGTGGTCGGTCACTCCTTCGGTCACCCATGTGTGCGGGGTTACAATGCCGACTCGTTGGCCTTGGAGGCCTGCTTGGCATCGACTCGGCCTCCTCTACCTGTGTCTGGGGTAATTGGACATTATGGGATTCTCGGATGGCCTCCATTAGTACTTGTACGATTTGGGTTAGCACCTGAACGTTCCCTGTCAGGATTTCCATCGGGGTTGGTCTTCGTTGCGCCCTGGCCGCACCGTGGCGTTGCGTCTATCGGGTGCCCCGAGAGTCGGACGGGACCGCATTATCAGGTTCCTGGATCTCTTGGTTTTCCCACTCATCCATGGGGTTTAAAGGGGATACAGGTACGAGGGCGTTAACCACAGGGTCGGAGGTTCGAGCCATCCTTCTAGCGCCAAAATGTTGATGCCAAGAACTGTATCCGGCAATAACACACAATGTGGTAGGGTACTCGGGTCAATGTTGGTCAGTCGCTCTGCCTGAGTCCACTTGCGAGATGAAACGCCCCGGGATGATAGGGGATGCCGGTATCGGGCCCGCCGTAAGCCTTCCCTATCCTTGAATCCGCGAGGCGATTAATATGCAGGAGGTGAGGCGAAGCTTCGTTCAGGTCTTCTGGCGGCCCAGCCAAAAATCCCTTGAATTTGTGCGTTCCTTTCTTATTTATAGGCATTTTATTCGGATTCGGGTGCACGGGGTGACCCAGCCGGGCCAGCCCATGTAGACTCCTAGCGACCGGCTAGGCCTCAGGTGAGTAGGTACCAGGGGTCCAATGGGCCAACGCCACCTGTATCTGGCATGATGTAGCAGTGGGTGCCTGACCTATCTCTGCCAAAAGGGTCTGTCTTTGTCAGGTTAAGTGGCGGCAGGTGGTGACATGGCTTGTGTCAGGAGCGGGTGAGCGGCACCTATAGCATGGTGGTGATGACGTGATCTGCGCCAGAATGGACTATCTCCGGACTGTCCCCGGAGGACGTGGGATCCTCAGAACCTGGTCGGCTTACAGTGTTGCTCGGGTCAAGGGCGGAGGCCAGACCCTCCTGCCGGTCTCGTCATCCGGGAACGCCAGAGTTGTTGGCTGGTCGGGGGAGTGATGCTGACCAGAGTTTTGCAACAAACCTAACCGGCCGGTGGAGTGGCATTTCCCGGCGATGGCCTAGTGGTCGGATCTGATCGGGCACTCAACATAGTGATTGCTTGTTAGTAAGATATATGTTTTTTATAACCTTTTTCTTAAATATGATTTAGATTTGTAAAAAATCTAATTTTTAGTATGATTTAGGTTATTTATGACAATTGTGACGTTATTATGATAATTTATTTTAATTGTTATTATTGGAATTTTTTAATAGTTAGTTTCTAAAGTTTAAATGTCATATAAATTTACTTTTTTTTTAATATAATAATTACCATATCATTATGATACTTTTTGAATGTGGTATGTTTTTTTTTCCTCTCTTTATGATTACTACATCAATATAGTGTTTTTTCCTTTATGATAATTACTATATAATTATGATGTCTTTTTTAGATTTTAAAGTGTTTAATATTTTTGTACAATACCTATTTAATTTTCTTTATATATTTATTGTGAATTTCATCTTATTGACCAATTATTTATTATAATAATTGCTTTTCATTTACAATACAATTAATATTTGTTATGGTCCTTTTTCTTTATTGTAAGTCAAGAAAAATGGTTTTTCCTGTTATAAAAGATTGGCTGAGTTTGAATATTTTTTAGAGTTTTTTTCCTTTTTTAATCAATTCTTTATTTGTTTATATTCAACTCTTGATAAAAGGGTAATGTAGTTTTTATAAGTACCAAATTAGAAATTTCTACAAATAAAAGAAAAAATGGACATATTTTAAATCATAGTCTTCAATTTAGACAATCATGTAGATAGCCCTAAATATTATTGTTACGTATATTTCTTTTCTAATATTTTAAATTCCATTTTAATTCTTTTATATTAGATGTTTTCTATTCTAATATTTTCTATTGTTTAATATATTAATACTATATAGTAATATTCTATTATATATTAATATTATTGTTCACTTTACTGTATATTATTTACTAATATTAATTACTTATTCTTTTTATTATTATTTTAAATTTTTTGTGTACTTCATAAAATGTTTATTTATTTATGAAATGTTATTTATTTATATTCAAGTTTATATATATGTAGTACTTTTCTTATTAGTCCTTGTGAGTTTTTCTTACTAGTCCTTATTGTGAGTGTTTCTCCTGTCCAGGTTTGATATTCATGTAATCTAGTCAGCTATTAGTTTTTATCATGGTTTATGCCATTATTTTGAATTTAATTGTCTTATCCATTTTTTTTATTGTTGTATATATTTAATTTATCCTAATGAAGTATTTGCACAAAATGACTATTTATTTCTAAGAGATAGAGGATTGGTAATGATGAATTTATTTCTAATTTGGTCATATATGTGAATTATCCAATTATAATTTCTAAGAGATAGAGGATTGGTAATTGGAATCTATCAACCAGATTTATTTCTTCCCTTTCATTAGGGACTAGTAATTTCTCTTAGGTTATCAGTCTTGTAACAGCCTGACCTAAATGCGACTGTCAATTAACTTGTTTAAACTTTCTTACCAGTCCTTTGGTCTAGCGTAACCAATGTAACTCGGGATGAAATACGTTTTCTTGCCTTAGAGGCTTGATGAAATGAACCTTTAATAGCAAGCAGGGCCAGAGTGAGTTCGTGAAATTTTCCTTTACTCCATCATATTCATATCCAACAAAAATATCCAGGTATGTTTACCAACTGCGAACAAAAAGACGTACTAATTCCTTTGATTATATGTTATACACACACACACTACACATACATTTAGAAACAGACATTGGCAAGTATCTCATCACATTACGATATATAACTCACATTATTTCAATGAATGGTAAACATACATATATATAAATATATATATATATATATATGACTATTTTAATCACAACGCATAAACTTTATTTAAAAAAAGTTATTATGTCAGAGTCTGATTTACAAATATTGCTTTAAAACTATATATCCCAACGTTGATCCTAGAGAAAATTACCCATCTTGCCACCATTTTCCCTCTGAAAAATTTTGCCACACTTTTTTCATTCTTTAATTTTTAGACATGCTTTTTTTTTTTTTTTTAAATTTCCAGAATTTTACTATGTTTTAACTATAATCATTATGATACTATATAAATTTTATTAGATGACATAAGAACCAATAGTAACCGCCAATAATGTCGATCTCCGGCTCCAATCGCCCGCCCGGTCACCAGAGTATATTCTAGTTGAATATTTTGGATATTCTTCTATTTTTTTTTTATTTTTAAAATAGATCGCCGAATGTCTTTGGCTTCGGTCGGAGACATTTCTTGATTTATGTTGAAAACAAAAAATATCATGTTAAATTATCAAAAATATTCTACTAAAATATTTCGATCGCAGACAATCGGAGCCGGTGACCAGCATCGGCAACTGGCCACTGGTGCTAGATACATCCGGTCGTCTCTGTTGGAAGAAAAAAAAAACTATGATAGATTATAAAAAATATTCTACTTGATCGGTACCGATGACCAAAGCCTATTAGTCACAAAGATAATTTTATAGAGGTCCCTTCTAACCCAAGGACTCCCCCACTCCAAAGATGACAATCCTTGGGGTGGAAGGGGACCTCTATAAAATTATTTTCTTCTCTACTTTTCTACACTTTGGTTAGTTTGGTAAACCAACTCAAACTTAAATTTTTTATCTCAGTTTTGTCATTTTTCTGAAAAGTAATAAAAAATTATAACTAGTTTTTAAAATGTCAACGAACTCTAACTTAAAAATTTCAACTCCAACCGTAACATCAAACGGAGGTTTTAATTTATTATTTTACGTGAGTGATCATTTATGGTGCAAATTAAATTGATAAATTTTCACAGTCAACATATATATATATATATATATATATATAATTTGCGCTATCCTTGACCCACCACTTTCATGTCTTTAATTTTCTTATAAGGCCCACTTGTAGGACGTCTGAATATTCTTTCTTCTGTTTCTCTTTCCAGGCATGTCCCAGAAATTTGTTTCGAAGTCTTTGCACTATCAGCCTCCTTTTGTTTTATTCAATTATTATTACTGAATGAATTTGAAGAAAATCTTTTGTAGAGATCCTGTCTTCCAGAATTTCAGTTTTGCTGTTTATCTTTGTTCTCAATCATGATTGATTTTTTTTTTTAATTGTCGTGTGTATTGCTTTCTTTGTTTTTTGTTTTTTTGTTTTTTTTATGAACCTTAATAATATAATAATAATAATATTATTATTATTATAATAAAAGAAAAAAAAACAAAAGAAACGAAAGGGAAAAAAAAAAAAAAAAAAAGGGAAAAACGACCAGAAACCCAAAAAGAAAAAAGAAAAAAAAAAAGAGAAAAAGAGAGAGGAGCAGAAAAAACAATTAAAAACAAAACAAAACAAAACAAAATGAATATTAGAATTTAGGGTTCGGAGACAAAATCGGAGAGAAAAATCAATGAAAAAAAAAAACCAAATATGGAAAGAAGAAGAAACAACAACAAAAGAAGAAGAAGATAACAAAAAGATGAAGCAGTGATAGAGAAAAAATGCAGATTAAAGTTTAGGGTCGAAAGAAGAAAGAAACTGAAAGAGGATGAACAACGCAAAAACCAACAATGAAAAGAGATGACAAAACAAATATGAGGGTTAGAAGGGCATAAATGTCCGTGCACTATAGAAATAGCACAATTTAAAGGGCCTTAAAAGGGCAGAATCATCCGGACACGTGAAAGAAAGGCACAAACGTCCGTTCACTGTGGAAAAAGGAAAAAAATAGTTATGGGGGAGGGGCAGAAATGTCTGCGCACTGTAGAAAGAATAGTAAATGTTCACGCTCTTTCATTGTGCTTTAATAATTTTACAGCCCTTTCTATCTCCTTTCTCAGTCAAAAGACAGCCCTTCCTCCCCCTTTTGTTCTCAAATTAAGCGCTCAAAACACCAAGGGACTCAAGATTCTTCAAGGGTAAGACTCTTGAACCATTCTCCTTAAGTTTCAAGCTATAATTCGTGTTTAGAACCTTGTATAGGAATTTGATCTTGGGTTGTAATAAGTTTTATATTTTTGTTATTTAAGTTTTTATGCTGAATGGCTTTAGATGTAAGGGGTGATTACGTTCATGATGATTTTTTGTTATGCTTATGTCTTAGAAACATGTTTGGAGGTGTCTAAACCAAGTAACAAACCATTTGAAAACCTATCCAAATTTTCAGTCACGGTTTTATGCTCCAACGATCATGTGAACGATGTTTTTAGTCTGTCATTAGCAACAAAGTTTTAGATCTATCTGTTAGGAACAATTTTTTTAAGCCATTTTCCAAAACGGGACAAAAACTAGAGTAAACCTGCCCAGTCACGGATTTTAGTCCAAACGAGGGTCTTAGAGGCCGATTTATCTTTTTCTCAAATGTAGAAATTTTAGATCTCTTAAACATCTAAAAGTTTCATGAAGATCATTTTGTCTAAAAACCTCTCTAGAGTATACTTCTAGGATGATTTACAAACTACCATAAAAAATATTATCTCTAGATAACGGGATCTCTTACCCATGGGCTTTGGCCAAAAAGAGTATCATAGAGGCCGAACTAGATTTAAATAAAAAAAGTGAAGTTTAGATCTTGACGAGATCCAAAAGTTTCATGTAGATCGTTTTATCTAAACATGATGTTAGTTTGAGTTTCGGACCAATTTTTAAAATCGGGCAAAACTGGAACAACGTTATTTGAATAAGGACTTAGCTGTAAATTTTTATATATAAATGAATAAGTTAGAGACCAAATTAGCTTTTGGTCAAAACATGAAAGTTTTGGATCTTGTGAGATCTAAAAGTTTTTGAACGAGTTTTACTAAAAAAATGCTGTTAAGGCACTGTTTTCTATGAATTTACAAAATTGATCTAAATCGAAAATAAAATAGTTTTTGTCCCAGTTTTTGGAAGAAAAGTGTAAGATACAGGCCAAACCAAGTTTTGACCAAAACTGCAAAGTTTAAGATCTATGAATTTTAAATAAGTTTTATAAAGATGATATTTTCTAAAAATGTTTTTAAAGTATAATTTTATGGTGATTTATGAATTGCTGAAAAATAGAAAAATTCATTATTATAAAATTTTCCAAGATTTGGTTTTCACAGAAGAGAAGCTCATTAGATTTTGAATTATGCTTTAAGCCCAGTATAAAAGATTTAGATCTTGATGAGATCTACAAGTTTTATGTATGAAGAAGTTTCTAGAAATAATATTATTAGACAGTTTTATGTTATTTACATAATCAATTCAAAATAGTGAATTTTCCATAATTTACACTCCTGTAAAAATTTATTAAGTTTTTAGTTAAAGCACAAAAGTTAAAGATATTTTTAAAAACTATAAGATTCGTAAAGAAATCTTTTACAAAAAATGCATTTATTTTAAGCAGAATTTTAAAATGACCCTCATAACGTGCATTTGATTTTGAGCAACGGACGGTATTTATATAATGCTTTAAAATGCACAAGTTTGTATAAGAAAGTTTTCTCAAAAATACGTTTTAATAAAAGATAGCATTTGTCACGAAGTTCTATGACATGAAAAATGGGAAATGCTCTTATCTTCATGATAGAAGGATAAATTGATCTTCAAATTTAACGATACCAAACTATGGTAAACAGTTTGGGAAAAAGATATCGCAGTAGCTAAGGTAGTCAGACCGCTAGATATTTTTATTAATTGAAGTAGACCAAGAGCTCAGTTTTAGCTCAAGAGTCTAAAAGATATTGGTCTACGCTTATAATAGGAGATTTTTATATATGGATTCCCATAGTTAAAGGCTTGTAGGCCCAATGCTCTTAGATCAAACAACTTGGTTAAGTATTTAAGATAGATAAATAGTTAAACAAATTTCTATGGTCAAACTCTAATTAGCTAAATTAAATACTTACACTGTTATGGGTATTAAAGCAGGATGTGGTCCTATTATTTCATCAAAAGATCAAGACGGGAAAAATACTGTGGCTGAAAACAAGTAAGTGCTAACCTCGTTTACAGTATGAAAACTACGGTTTTCAATCTTAAATGTTTTTACAAAATATACACCATGTTTCATGTGATATTTGTTTGAATATTTCATACAATGCTAGTTTTGAATGGTTTTAATCAATGCAACTTTTGAATTGTTTTAAGAAATGCAAGTATTTACGTTGTGTTTTAAATACATGCTTTATGATGTATTTTTAAAACACATTTTTTACATGTTCCATGATATTATGTTCTAAGTTTAATGTTTAAGATTTAAGCTGAAGTTATGACACATGTTGCATACTTTTATTCTTAATGCCATGATTTACATATTTTATAGTACCATGTTACATGTCTCAGTTTTATAGCTTTGAGGTTTTTGTTGAAATATGACATATTGTATACTCATTGTAAAATAATTAACAAGATTAAGAGAATATAAGTTAAGGGTGTCATACCAACCTTTCACGAAGGAAGCATCAGTTCAGTTAATTTTAGTTGATCTGGAGAAGTCTAGTTTATGATCTCGGTACTGTTAGGGACCTTACAAACCCTAACCTCCCGATGATGTGCACATTTGGTACATACACCAGGGCCCACAGATAA
>CM046374.1:17822171-17855224 GCA_025413025.1 Ficus hispida
TCAATGGTTGTTACTAGCGGGGTATACTGGCAGAATCTCCTCGCTGGTTGCCTCGGGCCCAAGGCTGATCTCAGCGCATTCTCCCTACTCGGTCGGGCCCGTCGGTCGTGCCCCTCTCCGTCCTCCTCCCGGAAGACCTGGGCTGTTCTCGGCCACCCAGTCCTCGTCCTCGAACGTACTCGTTGGCCTCTGCGTGCCTCCAGGCAATGCTCTCAGATGAGCAAAGGTCGGTGGCCTGTCGTAAGCCAGCGTCCAAATAAGGCGGGGGTCTCTGATACCTTCCCTGAATGCTTGGATCAGAGTGTCATCGGTACAGTTCTCAACCTGCACCACAGCCTTGTCAAAACGTTCCAAGAACTTCTTCAATGACTCACCTTCCCCTTGTTTGATGCTGAATAAATGAGAAGCCCCCAACTTCCTGGCTTTGGAGCCCAGGAATGCAGCCGAGAACAAATGCGCCAGCTGCCGGTAACTACCGACCAAGTCGGGGGGGAGTCTCCGATACCATTGTCGGGCCCCCGATCAGGGTGAGGCAGAACGACTTGTAAAGGGCGGCCTCGTTGGCACTTTGGATCAGCATATGGCCCTGTATTCTCAAGGTGCTCGTCGGCGTCGGTGGACCCATCGTAGGAAGGCACAGTTGGCATTTTGAACCTAGCCGGATAGGGGGTCTCCATAATGTCGCGGTGAACGGCAGGTCGGCTGCCCCCGTTTGTTCGAATCCGTACTGCTGGCCGACCAGTCGGTCAAGCTGCCACTGGAGGTGATCCAGGCGGCTTTACTCGTGGTTTTCTTCCCTGGCAGGGCCTACTGAGGGGTCCCGGCCTAAGCAACGGTAGATCTCCGGGCACCCCAAGCGGTCGAAAACAGACATGGTGTTCCCCGCGCGCCAATGGTGTCTTCGGGACTTTGCTCGACGTGGTCTTCCTCCAGGGCCGGCTGTTCGGCTGCTCCTAAGCGAGTCTCTTACGTGTGGCGACTCCTTGAGCATACTCTGCTGGGCCCACCACCCTCTTGCCGCTGCCTCTCGAGGCTCTCCTAGTGTGGTCGGTCACTCCTTCGGTCACCCATGTGTGCGGGGTTACAATGCCGACTCGTTGGCCTTGGAGGCCTGCTTGGCATCGACTCGGCCTCCTCACCTGTGTCTGGGGTAATTGGACATTATGGGATTCTCGGATGGCCTCCATTAGTACTTGTACGATTTGGGTTAGCACCTGAACGTTCCCTGTCAGGATTTCCATCGGGGTTGGTCTTCGTTGCGCCCTGGCCGCACCGTGGCGTTGCGTCTATCGGGTGCCCGAGAGTCGGACGGGACCGCATTATCAGGTTCCTGGATCTCTTGGTTTTCCCACTCATCCATGGGGTTTAAAGGGGATACAGGTACGAGGGCGTTAACCACAGGGTCGGAGGTTCGAGCCATCCTTCTAGCGCCAAAATGTTGATGCCAAGAACTGTATCCGGCAATAACACACATGTGGTAGGGTACTCGGTCAATGTTGGTCAGTCGCTCTGCCTGAGTCCACTGCGAGATGAAACGTCCCGGGTGATAGGGGAGCCGGTATCGGGCCCGCCGTAAGCCTCTCGATCCTTGAATCCGCGAGGCGATTAATATGCAGGAGGTGAGGCGAAGCTTTGTTCAGGTCTCCTGGTGGCCCAGCCAAAAATCCCTTGAATTTGTGGTTCCTTTCTTATTTATAGGCATTTGATTCGGATTCGGGTGCACAGGGCGACCCGGCCGGGCCAGCCCATGTAGACTCCTAGCGACCGGCTAGGCCTCAGGTGAGCAGGTACCAGGGGTCCAATAGGTCAATGCCACCTGTATCTGGCATGATGTAGCAGTGGGTGCCTGACCTATCTCTGCCAAAAGGGTCTGTCTTTGTCAGGTTAAGTGGCGGCAGGTGGTGACATGACTTGTGTCAGCAGCGGGTGAGCGGCACCTGTAGCATGGTGGTGATGACGTGATCTGCGCCAGAACGGACTATCTCCGGACTGCCCCGGAGGACGCGGGATCCTCGGAACATGATCGGCTTACAATGTTGCTCGGGTCAAGGGCGGAGGCCGACCATCCTGCTGGTCTCGTCATCTGGGAACGCCAGAGTTGTCGGCTGGTCGGGGAGTGATGCCGACCAGAGTTTTGCAACAAACCTAACCGGCCGGTGGAGTGGCATTTCCCGGCGATGGCCTAGTGGTCGGATCTGATCGGGCACTCAACATAGTGATTGCTTGTTAGTAAGATATATGTTTTTTATAACCTTTTTCTTAAGTATGATTTAGATTTGTAAAAAATCTAATTTTTAGTATGATTTAGGTTATTTATGACAATTATGACGTTATTATGATAATTTATTTTAATTGTTATTATTGGAATTTTTTTAATAGTTAGTTTCTAAAGTTTAAATGTCATACAAAATTGCTTTTTTTTTAATAATAATTACCATATCATTATGATACTTTTTGAATGTGGTATGTTTTTTTTTTCCTCTCTTTATGATTACTACATCAATATAGTATTTTTTTCCTTTATGATAATTACTATATAATTATGATATCTTTTTTAGAATTTAAAGTGTTTAATATTTTTGTATAATAGCTATTTAATTTTCTTTATATATTTATTGTGAATTTCATCTTATTGACCAATTATTTATTATAATAATTGCTTTTCATTTACAATACAATTAATATTTGTTATGCTCCTTTTTCTGTATTGTAAGTCAAGAAAAATGGTTTTTCCTGTTATAAAAGATTGCTGAGTTTGAATATTTTTTAGAGTTTTTTTCCTTTTTTAATCAATTCTTTATTTGTTTATATTCAACTCTTGATAAAAGGGTAATGTAGTTTTATAAGTACCAAATTAGAAATTCTATAAATAAAAGAAAAAATGGACATATTTTAAATCATAGTCTTCAATTTAGACAATCATAGATAGCCCTAAATATTATTGTTACGTATATTTCTTTTCTAATATTTTAAATTCCATTTTAATTTTTTATATTAGATGTTTTCTATTCTAATATTTTCTATTGTTTAATATATTAATACTATATAGTAATATTCTATTATATATTAATATTATTGTTCACTTTACTGTATATTATTTACTAATATTAATTACTTATTCTTTTTTATTATTATTTTAAATTTTTTTGTGTACTTCATAAAATGTTTATTTTATTTATATTCAAGTTTATATATATGTAGTACTTTTCTTATTAGTCCTTGTGAGTTTTTCTTACTAGTCCTTGTGAGTGTTTCTCCTGTCCAGGTTTGATATTCATGTAATCTAGTCAGCTATTAGTTTTTATCATGGTTTATGCCATTATTTTGAATTTAATTGCTTATCCATTTTTTTTATTGTTGTATATATTTAATTTATCCTAATGAAGTATTTGCACAAAATGACATTTATTTCTAAGAGATAGAGGATTGGTAATGATGTATTTATTTCTAATTTGGTCATATATGTGAATTATCCAATTATAATTTCTAAGAGATAGAGGATTGGTAATTGGAATCTATCAACCAGATTTATTTCTTCCCTTTCATTAGGGACTAGTAATTTCTCTTAGGTTATCAGTCTTGTAACAGCCTGACCTAAATGCGACTGTCAATTAACTTGTTTAAACTTTCTTACCAGTCCTTTGGTCTAGCGTAACCAATGTAACTCGGGATGAAATACGTTTTCTTGCCTTAGAGGCTTGATGAAATGAACCTTTAATAGCAAGCAGGGCAGAGTGAGTTCGTGAAATTTTCCTTTACTCCATCATATTCATATCCAACAAAAATATCCAGGTATGTTTACCAACTGCGAACAAAAAGACGTACTAATTCCTTTGATTATATTTATACACACACACACACTACACATACATTTAGAAACAGACATTGGCAAGTATCTCATCACATTACGATATATAACTCACATTATTTCAATGAATGGTAAACATACATATATATATATATATATATATATATATATGACTATTTTAATCACAACGCATAAACTTTATTTAAAAAAAGTTATTATGTCGGAGTCTGATTTACAAATATTGCTTTAAAACTATATATCCCAACCTTGATCCTAGAGAAAATTACCCATCTTGCCACCTTTTCCCTCTGAAAAATTTTGCCACACTTTTTTCATTCTTTAATTTTTAGACATGCTTTTTTTTTTTTTTTTAATTTCCAGAATTTTACTATGTTTTAACTATAATCATTATGATACTATATAAATTTTATTAGATGACATAAGAACCAATAGTAACCGCCAATAATGTCGATCTCCGGCTCCAATCGCCCGCCCGGTCACCAGAGTATATTCTAGTTGAATATTTTGGATATTCTTCTTTTTTTTTTTTTTTTTTAAAATGATCGTGAATGTCTTTAGCTTCGGTCGGAGACATTTCTTGATTTATGTTGAAAACAAAAAATATCATGTTAAATTATCAAAAATATTCTACTAAAATATTTCGATCGCAACAATAGGAGCCGGTGACTAGCATCGGCAACTGGCCACTGGTGCTAGATACATCCGGTCGTCTATGTTGGAAGAAAAAAAAACTATGATAGATTATAAAAAATATTCTACTTGATCGGTACCGATGACCAAAGCCTATTAGTCACAAAGATAATTTTATAGAGGTCCCCTCTACCCAAGGACTCCCCCACTCCAAAGATGACATCCTTGGGGTGGAAGGGGACCTCTATAAAATTATTTCTTCTCTACTTTTCTACACTTTGGTTAGTTTGGTAAACCAACTCAAACTTAAATTTTTCATCTCAGTTTGTCATTTTTCTGAAAAGTCAATAAAAAATTATAACTAGTTTTTAAAATGTCAACGAACTCTAACTTAAAAATTTCAACTCCAACCGTAACATCAAACGGAGGTTTTAATTTATTGTTTTACGTGAGTGATCATTTATGGTGCAAATTAAATTGATAAATTTTCACAGTCAACATATATATATATATATATATATATATAATTTGCGCTATCCTTGACCCACCACTTTCATGTCTTTAATTTTCTTATAAGGCCCACTTGTAGGACGTCTGAATATTCTTTCTTCTGTTTCTCTTTCCAGGCATGTCCCAGAAATTTGTTTCGAAGTCTTTGCACTATCAGCCTCCTTTTGTTTTATTCAATTATTATTACTGAATGAATTTGAAGAAAATCTTTTGTAGAGATCCTGTCTTCCAGAATTTCCAGTTTTGCTGTTTATCTTTGTTCTCAATCATGATTGATTTTTTTTTTTAATTGTCGTGTGTATTGCTTTCTTTGTTTTTTGTTTTTTTTGTTTTTTTTATGAACCTTAATAATATAATAATAATAATATATTATTATTATAATAAAAGAAAAAAAAACAAAAGAAACGAAAGGGAAAAAAAAAAAAAAAAAAGGGAAAAACGACCAGAAACCCAAAAAGAAAAAAGAAAAAAAAAAGAGAAAAAGAGAGAGGAGCAGAAAAAACAATTAAAAACAAAACAAAACCAAACAAAATGAATATTAGAATTTAGGGTTCGGAGACAAAATCGGAGAGAAAAATCAATGAAAAAAAAAACCAAATATGTGAAAGAAGAAGAAACAACAACAAAAGAAGAAGAAGATAACCAAAAAGATGAAGCAGTGATAGAGAAAAAATGCAGATTAAAGTTTAGGGTCCGAAAGAAGAAAGAAACTGAAAGAGGATGAACAACGCAAAAAACCAACAATGAAAAGAGATGACAAAACAAATATGAGGGTTAGAAGGGCATAAATGTCCGTGCACTATAGAAATAGCACAATTTAAAGGGCCTTAAAAGGGCAGAATCATCCGGACACGTGAAAGAAGGCACAAACGTCCGTTCACTGTGGAAAAAGGAAAAAAAATAGTTATGGGGAGGGGCAGAAATGTCTGCGCACTGTAGAAAGAATAGTAAATGTTCACGCTCTTTCATTGTGCTTTAATAATTTTACAGCCCTTTCTATCTCCTTTCTCAGTCAAAAGACAGCCCTTCCTCCCCCTTTTGTTCTCAAATTAAGCGCTCAAAACACCAAGGGACTCAAGATTCTTCAAGGGTAAGACTCTTGAACCATTCTCCTTAAGTTTCAAGCTATAATTCGTGTTTAGAACCTTGTATAGGAATTTGATCTTGGGTTGTAATAAGTTTTATATTTTTGTTATTTAAGTTTTTATGTTGAATGGCTTTAGATGTAAGGGGTGATTACGTTCATGATGATTTTTTGTTATGCTTATGTCTTAGAAACATGTTTGGAGGTGTCTAAACCAAGTTACAAACCATTTGAAAACCTATCCAAATTTTCAGTCACGGTTTTATGCTCCAACGATCATGTGAACGACGTTTTTAGTCTGTCATTAGCAACAAAGTTTTAGATCTATGTGTTAGGAACAATTTTTTTAAGCCATTTTCCAAAACGGGACAAAAACTAGAGTAAACCTGCCCAGTCACGGATTTTAGTCCAAACGAGGGTCTTAGAGGCCGATTTATCTTTTTCTCAAATGTAGAAGTTTTAGATCTCTTAAACATCTAAAAGTTTCATGAAGATCATTTTGTCTAAAAACCTCTCTAGAGTATACTTCTAGGATGATTTACAAACTACCATAAAAAATATTATCTCTAGATAACGGGATCTCTTACCCATGGGTTTGGCCAAAAAGAGTATCATAGAGGCCGAACTAGATTTAAATAAGAAAAGTGAAGTTTAGATCTTGATGAGATCCAAAAGTTTCATGTAGATCGTTTTATCTAAACATGATGTTAGTTTGAGTTTCGGATCAATTTTTAAAATCGGGCAAAACTGGAATAATGTTATTTGAATAAGGACTTAGCTGCGAATTTTTATATATAAATGAATAAGTTAGAGACCAAATTAGCTTTTGGTCAAAACATGAAAGTTTTGGATCTTGGTGAGATCTAAAAGTTTTTGAACGAGTTTTACTAAAAAAATGCTGTTAAGGCACTGTTTTCTATGAATTTACAAAATTGATCTAAATCGAAAATAAAATAGTTTTTGTCCCAGTTTTTCGAAGAAAAGTGTAAGATACAGGCCAAACCAAGTTTTGACCAAAACTGCAAAGTTTAAAATCTATGAATTTTAAATAAGTTTTATAAAGATGATATTTTCTAAAAATGTTTTTAAAGTATAATTTTATGGTGATTTATGAATTGCTGAAAAATAGAAAAATTCATTATTATAAAATTTTCCAAGATTTGGTTTTCACAGAAGAGAAGCACATTAGATTTTGAATTATGCTTTAAGCCCAATATAAAAGATTTAGATCTTGATGAGATCTACAAGTTTTATGTATGAAGAAGTTTCTAGAAATAATATTATTAGACAGTTTTATGTTATTTACATAATCAATTCAAAATAGTGAATTTTCCATAATTTACACTCCTGTAAAAATTTATTAAGTTTTTAGTTAAAGCACAAAAGTTAAAGATATTTTTAAAAACTATAAGATTCGTAAAGAAATCTTTTACAAAAAATGCATTTATTTTAAGCAGAATTTTAAAATGACCCTCATAATGTGCATTTGATTTTGAGTAACGCACGGTATTTATATAATGCTTTAAAATGCACAAGTTTGTATAAGAAAGTTTTCTCAAAAATACGTTTTAATAAAAGATAGCATTTGTCACGAAGTTCTATGACATGAAAAATGGGAAATGCTCTTATCTTCATGATAGAAGGATAAATTGATCTTCAAATTTAACGATACCAAACTATGGTAAACAGTTTGGGAAAAAGATATCGCAGTAACAAGGTAGTCAGACCGCTAGATATTTTTATTAATTGAAGTAGACCAAGAGCTCAGTTTTAGCTCAAGAGTCTAAAAGATATTGGTCACGCTTAATAGGAGATTTTTATATATGGATTCCCATAGTTAAAGGCTTGTAGGCCCAATGCTCTTAGATCAAACAACTTGGTTAAGTATTTAAGATAGATAAATAGTTAAACAAATTTCTATGGTCAAACTCTAATTAGCTAAA
The DNA here is from genome assembly GCA_025413025.1 of Ficus hispida. NCBI lineage: Eukaryota > Viridiplantae > Streptophyta > Magnoliopsida > Rosales > Moraceae > Ficus > Ficus hispida. The sequence continues at coordinate 17,830,168 of CM046374.1, forward strand.
TTAAATACTTACACTGTTATGGGTATTAAAGCAGGATGTGGTCCTATTATTTCATCAAAAGATCAAGACGGGAAAAATACTGTGGCTGAAAACAAGTAAGTGCTAACCTCGTTTACAGTATGAAAACTACGGTTTTCAATCTTAAATGTTTTTACAAAATATACACCATGTTTCATGTGATATTTGTTTGAATATTTCATACAATGCTAGTTTTGAATGGTTTTAATCAATGCAACTTTTGAATTGTTTTAAGAAATGCAAGTATTTACGTTGTGTTTTAAATACATGCTTTATGATGTATTTTTAAAACACATTTTTTACATGTTCCATGATATTATGTTCTAAGTTTAATGTTTAAGATTTAAGCTGAAGTTATGACACATGTTGCATACTTTTATTCTTAATGCCATGATTTACATATTTTATAGTACCATGTTACATGTCTCAGTTTTATAGCTTTGAGGTTTTATGTTGAAATATGACATATTGTATACTCATTGTAAAATAATTAACAAGATTAAGAGAATATAAGTTAAGGGTGTCATACCAACCTTTCACGAAGGAAGCATCAGTTCAGTTAATTTTAGTTGATCTGGAGAAGTCTAGTTTATGATCTCGGTACTGTTAGGGACCTTACAAACCCTAACCTCCCGATGATGTGCACATTTGGTACATACACCAGGGCCCACAGATAAGACAAGATAAGAAAATCCATAATCAATAATAATAGATAATTCACAATCAAGTATAAACAGATCATGCATATTTCATGATATGTTTTTAATTATTTTGTGAGGATAGATTTGTCCTTGCTGGGCAAAAGTGTACCAGATGGACTAGGCGAGCTGCGAATTGGATTTGAAGGACGGGATGAGAGACTACTATGCAGAATTTCCTCTTTTGAACAACATATTTTAATATAAGTGCTATACAATTTATACTATTTAAGTATTTTAAACATGCTATTTAAATTTCTTTTAGTAAGTAATTATTACTTATTAAGTATGGATAGTAAGTTCTAAAACTATCAATTAGTTTCGATGATGTCTTTTCAACAGGTATAAGTTGTACAATTATTTTGGTAATTACAGAAAGCTATATGTATATATCTATAAAGCAAAAAAAATAAAATTTAAAAAATTTTTTAAAAAAAAGTTTCACAAATTCTAAGTCTTATGCGATAAATATACAAGTTAAGTAGTTTAAGTAAGTTAAATAACGACTACGTAAGGTGGGTCATTACATTGTAGGTGAGGTTTGTACTTATCTTGTTCATATAATTTTGGTCTCTACCTTTGTTCACAGATAAGAAAACTACCTGAGAATATATCAATTACATGATTATTAATTTCATACTCTGTTATGACGAAATCTTACTCCTTTATATTCCTTAACTTAAGGAATTCTCTTTATTAAAAAAATTAAAAAAAAAAAATAAATGAAACTATGCTGCTAAGTCAGCTTAGAAATAATTTTCATAGCGGTATTAAATCTCGACATATTTGTTGTTTAGGTCTAATAGGAAAAGAGAAAATATGAAAACAAAAGAAAGCATTTGTTGGCTTTGTTGAAACAAATCTATGCAATCTCCTTTTGGGGTGGTTTTAGCTCAAGCAAATGAGATGTCCTAGGCCAAATGAAAGCTATGTCTCCATCGTCTTCAGTTACACAGAGGCCAAAAAAGCTTTGCTAGAGAGGAATAAATAGGTGAAAGGTTCTATTGATGACCCATTATTATTATTATTATTATTTTTAATGGAACAAGAGAATAAGATGGAGATTGCAACCAAACTGGGCTACTCAAAAACAGCTTGGCATTGTGAGAGCTTGTTGTTAACTCTCATCGCTATGCATTGATCACTTCATGTGTGAATCGCTATAATAATAAAAGCAAAAACTATTAGGAAAATTTACCTGTTTTATTATGGGACAACCTGTTTGTCTTTTAGCTCATGGGACTATACATAAAACTTGAACATTTCAGTGTAATAATCATTATAAAATTAGTTATGAGAAAATGTCAAGATTGTAACTAGGAGTTATTTACATTTGTCAATATCGTACCATAATTTTCGATAAATGATTGAGCTTGATTTTTTATTTCATGAAATATCATTAGGAATTCAAGACCGTTGAGATGAAGTGATAAAGTTTTCTTTTTCTTTGGACCAAATTTAAGTTATTTAGGCTACATTTGCAACTACAAGTTGTGGAATATTTTGTTCTTATTTTGTTCTTTGTTAAGTGGAAATTTATGTAGCTAAATGCACGTAAATAAAGTCTATATATGTGTATAGGCATATTTTTTTTAATAATTAATAGGCATTTTTATGCAATTTACTTTTGCAACATAGTAAAATTTGATGACGTTTTTTTCAATGTTGTAAAATAATAGTTTCTACGACATTCAGCACAAAAATGTTGTTGAAGAGTCTTTTTACAACATTTTAAGAAAAATGTCGTGAATTTTGTGTTGTTAAAAACATTTCATTTTTTTTTTTTTTTTAGAATTTGAACTTGTCGATGTAAAGTTATGGACTTTTAAACTTTAAGCTACAAAACTATATGAATAGTGAAGCTGAGGGAAAAAAAATAAACTATATTGTAATTATATGGTTTGGATTGTGCCTCCAAACGCATGCTAAGATTCCGCTTCCAATAATTAAAACTATAACTAAAACGCATTTAATAGAACTCATTTTATCGTCTTTTTTAGTTACCTAATCTAATAGAAGCCGGATTTTTTTCATTTAGCAAAATGGCCGTTTGTCATTTTCCAGACATGGTCAATCAGGGATTGAGTAATAGTTAATCAATGATTGACTAGTCAATTAGTTATTAACTAATGGTTAATTGGTGATTGACCGATTGATCAAATTAGTAATTTTATGTGGTCAATCACTTATTAATCATTTAAAAAAATTGATTGACCATTTTAGAAAAAATGGTTTTTAACTAATTTTTAAAAACATGGGTCATTTGTTGAAAAACATATTTTTTTAAAAAAGGCTATATACCTCTAAATTCCAAAAACATATAGCAAATTAACATTACATGAATATGAAACCTTGATAGGAGATACACTCACAAGGACTAGCAAGTAAAGTACTACGTATCAGAACTTGAACGGACGAATAGAACTATGGACACAATCGTGACGATAAGGGAAATGCATGATATGATAAACGACAGAACTGAGTCCGCACGGGAAAAAAAACTCCAAAACCGAATCTTTAGTTTGGCGTTCCACGATCGACAAAAATCATTAACATCTTCAATAACTTTATCGATCATGTCACAGTCTTCCATGTTAAACTCGAGCTCTTTTGTTAGACTATTGAAGAGATCAACTACTTCATTGTTGCCACCCTTTGCTTGTTTGATAATTCCCGAGTTGCGAAGGATATCGATGTCGCTGACCGTATCCACCATGCTGTCCAATAAAAGTGCAAGACAGCTAAAGTAAGGTACAGTATATCTATTTCCTTGTTCATAAGCTATCAAGTTTCTAAACAACAAGCGAATGCCATCATCAAGGAGAAGCGTCGGAATCTTCAAGTAACCTCTTTCGAACTCGATATCTAAAAGATGATTAGGGTTGCCAAATTTGCACCTCAGTTTAATTCCTGCATTAGTTAGCCTTCTGGCATTATTAACCAAGCCCTTCCCTGGAAGTCTATCATAATCATTCCACTTTTTTGTTGAACCAGTACTTAGTGAGTTGGTGTCATCGCGGACTGGAATGAAGCTGGACTGGAACAAAGCTAGTATGTGAGGCAACTCCGTGTCTATCCCTTCCTCCGACACTTTATCCTTACATGGCCTCAAGCTTTCAAAAAACTTCAGGGCTAGCTTGTATAGTGGAATTGGGTTATCATCAGAGGAAGTTAGTTCATATACGTTCCGCAACACAAACATAGGAATTTGATTCTCGAGAATTAGTAAATCACGGCCAATGATCGGTAACATGCAACGTGCTCCGAAAATGGGTTCTTCCAAATCTTCTTCCTGCAACTCAAAATTATAGGAAATTTTTGCTCAATGATTTTATTTTATTTGAAGTAAAAAAAGTAGAGAGATTACATATGGAGTGCGTATAGCACCCTCATGCTCATGATTCATTAAATATATAAAGGGGAAAGAAAAACAATCAACAAAACAGATATTAAAAAAAAAAAAAAACTAAAATAAGGTGAGAAGAATTTAGACTTCTACGTACCTCGGAAACCTTATCATTTAGGCGAAGGAGCTCCAGAATAAAGCAAGCATCAAGCAACATCATATCCACAAAAACATCACTGTCGATATCCACAAACTGCTCTGAGTAACAATTTCGTGTTTTCTCTTCCAAATTCCTCATTGCATTTTGGAGGTCTACTAGTGGTTTTTTGTGTTGAATTCGCTCCAGAAGACGATTGAGAAACCGCAATTTTTGGGCTTCCATGGGTTTTAGGGCCAAATTGTTACGATGGAATGGACCTATGGAGACAATCTTCGGGGTGTAAGCCTTATCATCAACATCGCGTACATGTACCGGAACCCTGAATATGGACCAGCGCTTGCTGGTTTTTGGCTCCACTCTTGGCTGTCTGATACAGGTCTCTTTCTTGGGAGCCCGAGGCTCTCCTCTCCAATTTCCGAGCATGACATTGTCATCATCTCCACTAGAAGCCAGGTCAAATGAGCCTTTATGTCTCTTTGCTTCACTACTCCCCATCGAATCTCCCATGTCTAACACTATATCGGCCATGTTTTCCCTTGAATACTAGCTTGTGGCTGACCAGACTCTCTTGTCGATAGTCTTTGAAGAATGCTCCAGGTCCAGACAGACGTATTATTCGCAGTACTGCATTTAAACACAGAACAACAAAAAAAATTCTTGCTTAATTAATGATCACTTTGGCACTCCATGAATCGCTTTATTCAAAAATTTCTAGCAACGACATCTCAGACAGAGCAGCTCAATCTTCTTATTCATTAATCACACCAATGAAAACAGAATATGCTACCAAAAAATGAACTCCATACATTCTAACCATAATGAGAGTCCATTCGAGATATTAATCGCCACCGGTAGTCTTTGGACATTAGACTTTCAAAACACTCAATAGAGGATGAACTATATGCGTATTTTTAGTTAGAACTCAAAACGATGTATGTAAAGACGTACCTATTTGGAAGCTAAACTTGAACCCAACTTTTGCAGCAAGAACAAATTTTTAAAAGCTTTTAAGGTGTAGTGGAAAACTAACCTTGAAGGTTTTTGAGATCCAATTAGATTTGTTATTTCTGATCTTTTTGAGTATTTAACTTTTTAAAAGGAAATTCTTATTCATTTTTTTTTTTCATTGAACAGCCTATAGTATTTTTGGAGGTGAAATGTTAGATAATAGCGCTTAATATTGTCTATCACACACACACACACACACACACATATATATATATTTCTATTTAATCACGCCAAATCATCTTTTTGTGTCTATTAATGGAAAGGGATACACTGACACACAAGGCACGAAAATAAACTTAATGGAGCAAAAGATAATAAAATGATTAAATCAAAGCTAAAATGGAAGGAAAAAATGTGGTCAAAGAATTAAAGAACATGTGTTATTCACTTTCAAATAATAATAATGACAATAATAAACAACAAGTTATTCCAAGTATGCATAATGGGGAAAAATACTGAAAGACAAGCCTGTAGATGGATTTAGAGGAAAAGGAAAACGTACCTGGCTGAAAGGCAAGAAAAGCAGAAATTTTTTTTGCTAAAAAATCAACGGTACTCGACTGTAGATAGAGATCAGAAGCAAAAACCAGGACAAGAATGTCATGCTAAAGCTTGTCCTCTTTTTATAAGTGAAACTGAAACAAAAAGCTGGAGACTTGGGAAGCAAGTAAGGTATCAAAATGAATTCACACCAATGCAAGTACAGCACGTAAAGGAAAAGATCCTATAATATATATATATATATATATATATATATATCTTATCTAGTTGGTCTTTCTTCTTCTTCTTTTTCTAACTTGTCTTTTGTTTTGATTTTTGGTTGTGATACGAGTCCTTCCCTTGCAACAAGAGCAAGAATAAAAGCTACACAGGGTTCAGTGGTCCCAACGCTAGAACAACAATATCATCGTGCTCGGGTACTCATACATTGCCGTTTCTCACAAAAATTTAAGTAGTTAGAAGACGGACTAATATTAGTTTTATTTTATAACACTCACTAAATAAAAACATAAGTTGTTCGCGTAACTAAAGGTTTTGAACTTAGAACTTATATAACATGTTAGTTTACGGTTTTCCCCAAAAAAATATAAGCTATAAGAAGGTGGGCTGACATTAATTTTATATTCTAACAGTAATTGTTACAGGGAACTAACAGGGGAAAGGGAAAACGAACCTGGCTGAAAGGCAAGAACAAGCAGGAAATCTTTTCGTTAAAAAAACGACAGTATTCGACTACGGATAGAGATCGGAAGCAAAAACCAGTACAAGACTGTCATGCTGGAGACAAAAAAGCTGAAGACATTGGGAAGCAAGTAAGGTACCAAAATGAATTCACACCTATGCAAGTAAAGCACGTGAACGAAAAGATCCTATAAATATATATATATATATATATATATATATCTCTTATCTAGTTTGGTTGTGATACTAGTCCTTCCCTTGAAACAAGAGAAAGAATAAAAGCTGCACTGGGCTATCAGTGGTCCTCATGCTAGAACAACAATATCATCGTGCTCGGGTACTTTTATATTGGCATTTCTCACAAAAGCTTAAGCGGTTAGAAGGTGAACTAACATTAATTTTATGTCATAACACTCACTAAATAAAACATAAGTTTTTCAGTGCGTGTAACTAAAGGTTTTGAGCTTGGAATTTATATACCATGTTAGTTTACCGTTTTCTCCCAAAAAACGTAAGCAATAAGGAGGTGGACTGACATTAATTTTATATTCTAACAGTAATTGTTACAGGGAAATAACAGGGCACGTACAAAGCATTCGAATTACAAAACCAAACCGTCTTCGAGCTAGAGGTCATATGAATCAGGACCAACATATGCAGTATTAGGATTTGTCGAAGAGTAAGCGTAAAAATTGTAATTAGGAATAGACAAGAAAATTATATAAACACGGTGTTATGGAATCATTAAAGAATCAGTGAAGATGGGCTACAAATATCTCGAAAATTAAACAAATTCTATTAAATTTTTCAAAAAATTTAGGAACATATTTAAAAAAATCAAGGTTAGCAATATTTTACTTCTTTTTTTTTTCCCTTCTTCTTAATGAATGTGTTTTATTTTTTATATTCTAATCAAGAATTTAAATTTCAATGTATATATATATATATATATATATATATACATATATTTACAAAAAGTCTTATATCCCACATCGTGTAGGTTGCGGTGCTAACTTGGCTCCTAGGGATGTTAGAGTGAGATGGACAAGGCGACAAGTGTTTGGCGCTGGGAAAGGCATGTGACTGTCTTTAACTAGCAGAGATGGTGAGAAAGTTAAAAATGGCCGACGGGGTACTACTATAAATTATTGCTGAGAAGGGCAAGGACGTCAATTCAGTACTGTTGAAATCAGTTTTATGCTGATATTTTTAGAGGACATCTATTAACAAGATGTGGTTGTGGTAGAGGTAGAGCCCTTTTTTAGACTGTGAAGATTTAATCGAACGGTTCAAACGTTGATGGTGTACGATATTTATCATACACCTAACCTCACATAATCATTCCCACCTAAAATCTTCTCTGTCGTCGGCGATCTTTCCGCCGCCGGCGACGGACGCCGGCGGCTCATCCCCGACTCCGACGACCTAACTCCGGCCACCTCCGACCCCCAGCCCTGGATGTAATACCCGAAACTTTTATGGCTTATGATTCCTGTAGAAACAAGGAAAACCTAAGTCTGAATCATGATCGGAGTAGAATATCAGTATAAGTTTGAGTTCTCGATTAATTAGCTACGAGACTCAAAAATAGTTTGCTTAGGCAAATATAGGCTTTTTTTTGGAAAAAGGGCAAAATAATAGTTTTGACTTTTATTCCGATCAAAGTTGACCAAGATGATACTACAGTGTAATTTATCGGTATAGAAACTATACTGCAGAAAACTGTCGTTACGGACAAGATAGCTAGAATAAGCTATGAGACCAGCCTAGAAAAATCAAGCACACTAAGTTGGATATCAAGGGCCAGATGGCTTTAAGAAATAAGAAAAAATTTCATACAGCCCATTTTTACACAGATGAATTTTGGACTGTAGTACAGTATAAAAATATTGTGTTTAAGCAAACACAGTATTAAAAATATCTGTGTAGCAGAAAAATGGACTGAATATTGAGGAAAAGCTAAACAGGGCTTAATATGGATGACATCATCCTATCTTTAATTTATGACATCATAATTGGATTAAATAAGCTTGGAAAGAAAACCAAGAACTCTCTAGAACAAGATGACATGGCCGGCCACCTCAGGGACAAAAATGCCAAAATTTTATCTTTAGGGGTTAAAGTGAAAATTTTGGAAAATTGATGATGTAAGCGAAGCGATGTCATCAAGATGATGTCATCAAGGTGAGATAAGCTTGGCTTGTTCACCAAGAAAGCAACCGGCCACCTAGGGGGCATTTTTGTAAGAATTTTCACTTTTGGGGCAAAAGTACAAATTTTGGAAATTTGGTGATGTAAGCAATGAGGTAAGCGATGATGTAAGCCATGATGTCATCCCTTGCTTGCTCTCCAAGTCTTGGCCGGCCACCTTGACACCTAGCATGCCAATTGCATGATTTCCTCTAAGTTTAGGGGCTAAAAATGCAAATTTTGGAAAGTTTGCATTTGCCTATAAATAGGGGTGGCATTTAATAAAAAAAAATCAGAAAAAGCAGCCAAACTCTTGCCATTCTTCTGCAGAAAAATCCGAGAGAGAGAGGAGGAGAGAAACCAAGAGAGAACCAAGAGAAAAGTTGGAAAAAGCCAAGGGAGGCTAGTTAGTGTGCATGTTCGGTTTCAAGCTAGAAACCAAGGACAAATCTGGAAATTTTGGACCCAATTTCTGGACAGTGGCCGTGCATGGGAGAGGAAGAAAAGGGAGGGAGATTTCGGTTTGCATACCCTAACCCATCCCTAGGGTTAGCTAAGGTAAAACTCCCTCAAACCCTAACATCTTTTCCATGCAAGTTAGATGGGATATTTATGTGTATGTTTGTATGTGCATGGCTGAAAATTGGAACCCCATTTGGAGGGGAAATCCGGACTTGATGGCAGCCAAGGGGGAGTGAGGAAAAAGTTGGAATCCAAGCTTGTGAACCAACATCCAAGCTCTAGAGGTAAACCCTTGGCCCTAAACCTTTTCAATTTGAGCTTAAATTTGTGAAATTTAATTGTATTTCAAGCTTGATTTGTATGAGCATAAGCTCACTTTAATTTTCTGCCTTATGTTGAAATTATAGGCTATGTGCTTGATTAGTTAGGGTTTTATGTTTGGTGGTTTTAAGTTGCATGCTAGATGCTTGTGAAAATGATTAGGGTTTTATATGTTGATGCATGATGTTAATTTTGATATGCATGGATGTATGTTTTACGCTAGAAAGCCGCTGCATGTCATGCATGTGTGTATTAGAGCTCCCGCGGTGGCTGGTCGAGCTAGATTCCACGTCTAGGACGTAAAACGAATTCTAAACCGAAAACTACCAGTTCGGGTGCCAACTGGCCAGTTTCGGGAAAAGTCAAATTTGAGGCCTTTAGAGGCCGAACTGGGTAAAACTTAAAACATAAAAGTTGTTCAGGAGGGTTTTTCCTAGGGAACAACGTGGTCAGAATCCCAAAACGAGACTCCAATGGTCTCTGTTTTTACAAAAATCCGTGGCTGGTCTGCCCAGACCCAGTTTACAGGATCAGCCAGTTTCAAACAAAAACTGGTGCAAATACAAGCAGAACTGGGTTTTTCTCAAAAGACGAAAGTTTTAGGATTTTTCAAGATCTAAAACTTTCGTGAAGACAAGTTTTTCAAAATCGAAATGGATTTTTAAACTGACATGGATTTCTAAAGAGTGTGCAGGAAACAAGAAATTCCTGCACAGGATTTTCTAAAACAATACAGGAAAACTGTATTTTTGCACCAACACCAATGTGTTGACTGTGGAAAACTACTCCAAAGGCAGTTTTCGACAGTTAATAATTTTTACAAACCTTTCTCAAAGAATTACAATTTTTCAAAGTTAAACTAGAATTTTTGAACAAAGAGAACTAAGTTTTTCCAAAGCAAAGAGAAAAACAAGTTTTTGGATTCAAAAGTTATCTTACTTTTGGTAACAAAACAATGATGGACGGTAACCGGGAAGGATACCCGAGTTACGGGATGGAGTCCAAAGCCCAAAGTTGACTTAGGATAATTGAACTAAGTTTGACTACCTCAAGGGTTACTCAAGGTAACCCAACAAGGTATAAAAATTGGGTTTGATCCTAAAACCCAAAAGATTATGAATAAAAATGACAAGGCATAGGTTAGGATGATAACCTAACACTATTCATGTTTGTATTGGGCCGGATGCCCTAAGGTTACTCTAAGTAACCAAACAAGTTATCATGAGGTAATAAAATTAATATAGGAGGGACATATGACTAGGGTTACTATTAAAGGTTGGTTAAGGATACCAACATTGCATGAAAAGATTTACGGTAAGATAGGTTAATCCTTATCTTACACCCTAATTGAAACAGGAATAGAACCTGTCGATGTACCTTGACGGAATATTAGATCAAGTTTCAAGAGCATAGGAAACCAGGTAAGTACAAACCTCACCTACAGTATGGGAAATAGTAAAGCTATTTTCAAATATATGACTTGATTACATGTTATGCTATGCAATGCCATGTTATGCTATGCAATGCCATGTTATGCTATACAATGCCATATTATGTTATGCAATGCCATGTTATACTATGTCATGCTATGTTATGATGTTAAGTTATGCGATGTCATGTCACGTTATGCTATGTTATATCAAGTTATGCCATGCCTAGTCTCATGTGCATCATGATTATTAAGATCACACGTAAAGATTCTTAGTCTTGAAAAAAAAAAATAATAACAAGACTAAGACTAAACCAAGTCAAGTAAGGTGTCGTACCAACCTCCTGTTGATGCAGGAGGATCATGTATGTTACAAGTTCAAGTTTTTGATTATCAACCTCTCGTTGATGCGTGAGGGTAAAGTGATAATCAACCTTCCGTTGATGCGTGAAGGGTCATGTTCATGTTTTCCAGAATTGTTAAGGGCCTTGCAAACCCTGACGTTCTGAGGATGCGCGCTTTTGGTACGTACACTAAGGGCCCACATGTTAAGCAAGATAATAAGTCAAGTGCATAAAAGATTCATAATTGGACATAAGTGGTTCATGCATGAGTTGTGCAATATTTCTTGTGTTTTGTGAGATTATGTTTGTACTTGCTGGGTGAAAGCTCATCAGTATATTCCATACTGTAGGTAAGATGCTTGCAGCTTTACTTGGTGGGCCATGGAGACGATGGGGCGAGTGACGGGCGGTGTGGGATACCACTACGCAAGATTTTCCGCAAATGGTTTAAATTATCAAGTTGTATGTATATGTTTTAAGGAATATGTACCATGTTACCTATGTAATGTTTTTAAGTTGTGATTTTTAAAAATAAAGTTTAAAGAAAGAAAAAAAATTATTCTGAAATTTTCTATAAAGTAAAGTATCTAAGACTAAGATTTAAGTTAAGCAAGTATGGTAACGGCCCACGTTTACGTAGTACGCCCTTACGTGGACGGCCGGGGCGTTACACTGGACGCCGGCCGTCACCGCCGGCACCCCATTTTCTCTCTCTTCCCCTTTCTCTCTCTTCTCTTCTCTCTCTCTTCCCCTTTCTCTCTCTTCCCCTCCTTCCTGCCGGCCCCCACGCCCGGCCTCCGCCTACCCCCAGATGCCACCCTCCCCCGCACCCCCCCCGACGACCCCCTTCTCTCTTCCCCTTTCTCTCTCTTCTCTTCTCTCTCTCTCTTCCCTTCTCTCTCTTCCCCTTTCTCTCTCTTCCCCTCCCTCCCGCCGGCCCCCACCCCCGGCCTCCCCCAACCCCCGACGACCCCCTCCCCCTGCCGCCACCCTCCCCGGCCGCCACCCTCCCCGGCCGCCCCCATCCCCAGCGCCCCCATTGCCCATACTTTTGGCTCGAGGGAGGGCCTTGCCCAACCTGTCAAATGTCAGACCCGTCCCTAACCTGGTGTAAGCATATGGGTCGGGTTGGGCCTTACCTTTGAGCTTGACGAGCCGGGCCACCCAAAGCCTGGTCTGTCCAAATTTTTTTATTTATTCATATTTTTTAGACAACATATGTTTGTCACTTTGAAAAACAAAATTATACAATGTATATATTAAGATGTAAGATTATTAGTATATATGACTATGTTTTTTTTTTAATATGGTTGTGTAATGACTATATAATCATATTAATATTGAATATATGAAGGCTAGTGTGTCTAAGAGAGACCCTAGAGACATCTTAAGTCCACAGAACATTGTATAGTACTTTCTCTGGAAAAATAGTGAAACAATTTCTCCCTAACTATGAAAAGGATTTTACCTTTCAAACAGAACGGAAACCTCTATTAAATTCTCGTCTTCTTTATTTTTCTGCACTTTTAATCCTTTGCTTTTCCTGCAATAGATTAGGTTTACAATTTACATATTCGTCTCCAGTATTGTTAGGAGGATTTCCACCGTCAACAATTGACGCTAGATGGAGGGCCCAAACCACCGAATCTTAATATTCCAGCCAAATTCACCGAAGGATTTGATGATGACTTCAACCATGATAATACCACCATGCTGCCGAGGAGGGAACCGATGGAAAATTTCGAAAGTCCATATGGTGCCAAGATGACCTCAACAATAACGGAGATCTTGAGGTGTTGAGGAGGGAATCGATAAAAAATTTATGGAAGACAACCATAACGATGTGGACAACATCAACAATGAGGGGGATCCTGAGGTGCATATATAAGGAGGGAATTGATGAAAAAGTTCGGAAGACCACCATGGCATCGAGACAACCTCAATTATAAAGGAGACCTTGAGGCGCCGAGGAGGGAACCGACGAAAAATTTCGGAAGATCACCATGGCATTGAGGACAACTTCAACTACGAGGGAGATCTTGAAGTACAAGAGGAAGGGGGCCGTGATGGTTTCGAATACTTGAAAAATTCTTAAAGAAGAAGGATGCCAAAATGGTATCTAATAGATGGTACCACCCTGGCGCCGAGACGACCTCGACAATCAGGAAGATCCTGAAGTGCAAGTAGAAGGGAGCCACGATGATTCCCACTACTTGGAAAATTGTCAAAGAGAAGGCTGTCGTGATGGTATCTTAACACTTAGAGAGCTGAATTGGCACCTACATCCATGGTACCGAGACATCCTCGACAACAAGGAAAATCCTGAAATGCAAGTAGAAAGGAGCCACGATGATTCCCAATACTTCGAAAATTGTTAAAGAGAAGACAGCCGTGATGGTATCATAACACTTAGGAGCCGAATTGGCACCTACATCTATGGCACTAAGACGTCCTCGACAATAAGAAAGATCCTGAAGTGCGAGAAGAAGGGAGCTATGATGGTCCCCGATACTCGGAAAATTGTTAAAGAGAAGGCAGTTGAGATGGTATCTTAACACTTAAGGAGGCGAATTGGCACCTATATCCATGGTACCGAGGCATCCTCGTCAATAAAGAAGATCCAGAAGTGCAAGTAGAAGGGAGCCGTGATGGTCCCCATTACTTGGAAAGTTGTCAAAGATAAGGCAACCGAGATGGTATCTTAACGCTTAGGGAGGCAAATTGGAACCTGCATCCATGGCACCGAAATGTCCCGACAATAAGGAAGATACTGAAATGCAAGTAGAAGGAAGCCGTGATGGTCTCCGATTCTTGGAAAATTGTCGAAGAGAAGGTAGCCGAGATGGTATCTTAACACTTAGGGAGGCGAATTGGCACCTACATCCACGGGACCAAGACGTCCTCGACAAAATGAAAATCCTGAAGTGCAAGTTGAGTAGAGCTGTGATGGTCCCCAATACTTGGAAAGTTGTCAAAGATAAGGCAACCGAGATGGTATCTTAACGCTTAGGGAGGCAAATTGGAACCTGCATCCATGGCACCGAAATGTCCCTGACAATAAGGAAGATACTGAAATGCAAGTAGAAGGAAGCCGTGATGGTCTCCGATACTTGGAAAATTGTCGAACAGAAGGTAGCCGAGATGGTATCTTAACACTTAGGGAGGCGAATTGGCACCTACATCCAAGGGACCGAGACGTCCTCGACAAAATGAAAATCCTGAAGTGCAAGTTGAATGGAGCTGTGATGGTCCCCAATACTTGGAAAATTGTCAAAGAGAAGGTAACAGAGATGGTATCTTAACACTTAGGGAGGCAAATTAGCACCTATGTATATGGCATCGAGACATCCTCGACAATAAAGAAGATCCTGAAGTGCAAGTCGAAGGGAGCCATGATGGTCCCCGATACTTTGAAAATTGTCAAAGAGAAGGCAATAGAGATGGTATCTTAACCCTTAGGGAGGCAAATTGGCACCTATATCCATGGCACCGAAACATCCTCGACAATAAATAAGATATTGAACTGTAAGTAGAAGGGTGCCGTCATGGTCCCCGATACTTAGAAAATTATCAAAGAGAAGGCAGCCGACATAGTATCTTAACACTAAGGGAGGTGAATTGGCACCTATATCCATGGCGCCGACACATCCTCGATAGTAACAAAGATCCTAAAGTGCAAGAAGAAGGGAGCTATGATGGTCCCCGATACTTGGAAAATTGTTAAAGAGAAGGCAGCCGAGATAGTATCTTAAAACTTAAGGAGGCGAATTGGCAGCTATATCCATGTCACCGAGACATCCTCGGCAATAAAGAAAATCCAGATGTGCAAGTAGTAGGGAGCTGTGATGGACCCCAATACTTGGAAAGTTGTCAAGGATAAGGCAACTGAGATGGTATCTTAACACTTAAGGAGGCGAATTGGTACCTACATCCATGGCACCGAAACATCCTCGACAATAAGGAAGATACTGAAGTGCAAGTAGAAGGGAGCTGTGATGGTCCCTAATACTTGGAAATTGTCAAAGAGAAAGTAGCCGAGATGGTATCTTAACACTTAGGGAGGCGAATTGGCGCCTATTTCCATGGCACTGAGACGTCCTCGACAATAACGAAGATCTTGAAGTGCAAGTTGAAGGGAGCTGTGATGGCCCCCATACTTAGGAAATTGTCAAAGAGAAGGTAACCGACATGGTATCTTAACACTTAAGGAGGCGAATTGGCACTTATGTCCATGGCACCAAGACATCCTCGACAATAAAGAAGATCCTGAAGTGTAAGTAGAAGTGAGCCGTGATGGTCCCCAATACTTGGAAAATTATCAAAGAGAAGGCAACGGAGATGGTATCTTAACCCTTAGGGAGGTGAATTGGCACCTACATCCATTGCCCCGAAACATCCTTGACAATAAGGAAGATACTGAAGTGCAAGTAGAAGGTAGCTGTCATGGTCCCCAATACTTGGAAAATTGTCAAAGAGATGGTATCTTAACACTTAGGGAGGTGAATTGGTACCTATATCCATGGCACCAACACGTCTTCGACAATAACAAAGCTCCTGAAATGCAAGTAGAAGGGAGCCTTGATGGTCCCAAATACTTGGGAAATTGTCCAAGAGAAAGTAGTCGAGATGGTATCTTAACACTTAGGGAACTGAATTGGCACCTACATCCATGCCACCTGTGACATCCTCGACAATAAGGAAGATCCTGAAATGCAAGTAGAAGGGAGCCACGATGATTCCCAGTACTTTGAAAATTGTTAAAGAGAAGACAGCCTTGATGGTACCATAACACTTAGGAGCCGAATTGGCACCTACATCCATAGCGCCGAGATGTCATCGATAATAAGGAAGATCTTGAAGTGTAAGCAGAAGGGAAAAGCGAAGGTTCCCAGTACTTGGAAAATTGTCAAAGAGAAAGTAGTCAGGATGGTATCTTAACACTTAAGGAGTCGAATTGGCACCTACATCTATGGCACTAAGACGTCCTCGACAATAAGAAAGATCCTGAAGTGCAAGAAGAAGGGACCTATGATGGTCTCCGATACTCGGAAAATTGTTAAAGAGAAGGCAGCCGAGATGTTATCTTAAAACTTAAGGAGGCGAATTGGCAGGTATATCCATGGCACCGAGACATCCTCGGCAATAAAGAAAATCCAGATGTGCAAGTAGTAGGGAGCCGTGATGGACCCCAATACTTTGAAAGTTGTCAAGGATAAGGCAACCGAGATGGTATCTTAACACTTAAGGAGGCGAATTGGTACCTACATCCATGGCACCGAAACATCCTCGACAATAAGGAAGATACTGAAGTGCAAGTAGAAGGGAGCCGTGATGGTCCCTAATACTTGGAAATTGTCAAAGAGAAAGTAGCCGAGATGGTATCTTAACACTTTGAGAGGCGAATTGGCACCTATATCCATGGCACTGAGACGTCCTCGACAATAACGAAGATCTTGAAGTGCAAGTTGAAGGGAGCTGTGATGGCCCTCCAATACTTGGGAAATTGTCAAAGAAAAGGTAACCGACATGGTATCTTAACACTTAAGGAGGCGAATTGGCACTTATGTCCATGGCACCGAGACATCCTCGACAATAAAGAAGATCCTGAAGTGTAAGTAGAAGTGAGCCGTGATGGTCCCTAATACTTGGAAAATTATCAAAGAGAAGGCAACGGAGATGGTATCTTAACCCTTAGGGAGGCGAATTGCACCTACATCCATGGCACCGAAACATCCTTGACAATAAGGAAGATACTGAAGTGCAAGTAGAAGGGAGCCGTCATGGTCCCCAATACTTGGAAAATTGTCGAAGAGAAGGTAGCCGAGATGGTATCTTAACACTTAGGGAGGTGAATTGGTACCTATATCCATGGCACCGACACGTCTTCGACAATAACAAAGCTCCTGAAGTGCAAGTAGAAGGCAGCCTTGATGGTCCCAAATACCTGGGAAATTGTCCAAGAGAAAGTAGTCGAGATGGTATCTTAACACTTAGGGAACTGAATTGGCACCTACATCCATGCCACCTGTGACATCCTCGACAATAAGGAAGATCCTGAAATGCAAGTAGAAGGGAGCCACGATGATTCCCAGTACTTTGAAAATTGTTAAAGAGAAGACAGCCTTGATGGTACCATAAAACTTAGGAGCCGAATTGGCATCTACATCCATAGCGCCGAGATGTCATCGATAATAAGGAAGATCTTGAAGTGTAAGTAGAAGGGAAAAGCGAAGGCTCCCAGTACTTGGAAAATTGTCAAAGAGAAAGTAGTCAGGATGGTATCTTAACACTTAGGGAGTCGAATTGGCACCTACATCTATGGCACTAAGACGTCCTCGACAATAAGAAAGATCCTGAAGTGCATGAAGAAGGGACCTATGATGGTCTCCGATACTCGGAAAATTGTTAAAGAGAAGGCAACCGAGATGTTATCTTAACACTTAAGGAGGCGAATTGGCAGCTATATCCATGGCACCGAGACATCCTCGGCAATAAAGAAAATCCAGATGTGCAAGTAGTAGGGAGCCGTGATGGACCCTAATACTTGGAAAGTTGTCAAGGATAAGGCAACCGAGATGGTATCTTAACACTTAAGGAGGCGAATTGGTACCTACAGCCATGGCACCGAAACATCCTCGACAAGAAGGAAGATACTGAAGTGCAAGTAGAAGGGAGCCGTGATGGTCCCTAATACTTGGAAATTGTCAAAGAGAAAGTAGCCGAGATGGTATCTTAACACTTAGGGAGGTGAATTGGCACCTATATCCATGGCACTGAGACGTCCTCGACAATAATGAAGATCTTGAAGTGCAAGTTGAAAGGAGCTGTGATGGCCCCCAATACTTGGGAAATTGTCAAAGAAAAGGTAACCGACATGGTATCTTAACACTTAAGGAGGCGAATTGACACTTATGTCCATGGCACCGAGACATCCTCGACAATAAAGAAGATCCTGAAGTGTAAGTAGAAGTGAGCCGTGATGGTCCCCAATACTTGGAAAATTATCAAAGAGAAGGCAACGGAGATGGTATCTTAACCCTTAGGGAGGCGAATTGGCACCTATATCCATGGCACCGAAACATCCTTGACAATAAGGAAGATACTGAAGTGCAAGTAGAAGGTAGCTGTCATGGTCCCCAATACTTGGAAAATTATCAAAGAGATGGTATCTTAACACTTAAGGAGGTGAATTGGTACCTATATCCATGGCACCGACACGTCTTCGACAATAAAAAAGCTCCTGAAGTGCAAGTAGAAGGGAGCCTTGATGGTCCCAAATACCTGGGAAATTGTCCAAGAGAAAGTAGTCGAGATGGTATCTTAACACTTAGGGAATTGAATTGGCACCTACATCCATGCCACCTGTGACATCCTCGACAATAAGGAAGATACTGAAATGCAAGTAGAAGGGAGCCACGATGATTCCTAGTACTTTAAAAGTTGTTAAAGAGAAGACAGCCTTGATGGTACCATAACACTTAGGAGCCGAATTGGCACCTACATCCATAGCGCCGAGATGTCATCGATAATAAGGAAGATCTTGAAGTGTAAGCAGAAGGGAAAAGCGAAGGTTCCCAGTACTTGGAAAATTGTCAAAAAGAAAGTAGTCAGGATGGTATCTTAACACTTAGGGAGTCGAATTGGCACCTACATCTATGGCACTAAGACGTCCTCGATAATAAGAAAGATCCTGAAGTGCAAGAAGAAGGGACCTATGATGGTCTCCGATACTCAGAAAATTGTTAAAGAGAAGGCAGCCGAGATGTTATCTTAACACTTAAGGAGGCGAATTGGCACGTATATCCATGGTACCGAGACATCCTCGAAAATAAACAAGATCCAGAAATGCAAGTAGAAGGGAGCCGTGATGGTCCCCAATACTTAGAAAGTTGTCAAAGATAAGGCAACCGAAATGTTATCTTAATGTTTAGGGAGGCAAATTAGAACCTATATCCATGGCGCCGAAACTACCCCGACAATAAGGAAGATGCTGAAGTGCTAGTAGAAGGAAGCCGTAATGGTCTCCGATACTTGGAAAATTGTCGAAGAGAAGGCAGCCGAGATGGTATCTTAACACTTAGGGAGGCGAATTGGCACCTATATCCATGGCATCGGGACGTCCTCGATAATAACGAAGATCCTGAAGTGCAAGTTGAATTGAGCTGTGATGGTCCCCAATACTTGGGAAATTGTCAAAGAGAAGGCAACAGAGATGGTATCTTAACCTTAGGGAGGCGAATGGGCACCGACATCCATGGCACCGAAACATCCTTGACAATAAAGAAGATACTGAAGTGCAAGTAGAAGGTAGCTGTGATGGTCCCCGATACTTGGAAAATTGTCAAAGAGAAGGCAGCCGAGATAGTTTCTTAACACTTAGGGAGGTGAATTGGCACCTATTTTCATTGGCGCCGACACGTCCTCGATAATAACAAAGATCCTGAAGTGCAAGACGAAGGGAGCTATAATGGTCCCCAATACTTGGGAAATTCTCCAAGAGAAAGTAATCAAGATGGTATCTTAACACCTAGGGAGCCGAATTGGCACCTGCATCCATGCCACCGAAACATCCTCGACAATAAGGAAGATATTGAAGTGCAAGTAGAAGGGAGCCGTGATGGTCCCCAATACTTGGAAAGTTGTCAAAGATAAGGCAACTGAGATGGTATCTTAACACTTCGGGAGGCAAATAGGAACCTACATCCATGGCACCGAAAGATCCTAGACAATAAGGAAGATACTAAAGTGCAAGTAGAAGGAAACTGTGATGGTCTCCGATACTTGGAAAATTGTCGAACAGAAGGCAGACGAGATGGTATCTTACACTTAGGGAGGCAAATTGGCACCTACATTCATGGCACCGAGACGTCCTCGACAATAACAAAAATGTAGAAGTACAAGTAGAATGGAGCCTTAATGGTCCCCAATACCTGGAAAATTATCAAGGAGAAAGTAGTTGAGATGGTACTTAACACTTAGGGAGTCGAATTGGCACCTACATCTATGCCACCGTGACGTCCTCGACAATACGGAAGATCTATAATGCAAGTAGAAGGGAGCCACGATGATTCCTAGTACTTGGAAAATTGTTAAAGAGAATACCGTCATGATGGTATCATAACACTTAAGAGCTGAATTGGCACCTACATCCATGGCACCAAGATGTCATCAATAATGAGGAAGATCTTGAAGTGTAAGTAGAAGGAATCAGCGAAGGTTCCCAGTACTTGGAAAATTGTCAAAGAGAAATTAGTCGAGATAGTATCTTAACACTTAGGGAGCCGAATTGGCACTTATATCCATGGCACTAAGATGTCCTCGACAATAAGGAAGATCCTATAGTGCAAGTAGAAGGGACCCGTGATGGTCCTCAATACTTGGAAAATTGTTAAAAAGTAGGTAGCTGTAATGGTATCATAACATTCGCACCTACATCCATGGTGCCGAGACGTGCTCGACAATGAAGAAGATCCTGAAGTGCAAGTAGAAGGGAGGAACGAAGGTTCCCATTACTTGGAAAATTGTCAAAGAGAAGACAGTCATGATGGTATCATAACACTTAAGAGCCGAATTGGCACCTACATCCATGGCACCGAGATGTCATGAATAATGAGGAAGATCTTGAAGTGTTAGTAGAAGGGAGCAGCAATGGTTCCCAGTACTTGGAAAATTGTCAAAGAGAAAGTAGTTGAGATAGTATCTTAACACTTAAGGAGCCGAATTGACACCTATATCCATGGCACTATGGCATCCTCGACAATAAGGAAGATCCTGTAGTGCAAGTAGAAGGGAGCCGTGATGGTTCTCAGTACTTGGAAAATTGTTAAAGAGTAAGTAGCCATGATGGTATCATAACACTTAGGGAGACGAATTGGCACCTACATCCATGGCACCAAGACGTCATCGACAATAACAAAGATGCTGAAGTGCAAGTAGAATGGAGCCTTAATGGTCCCCAATACCTGGAAAATTGTCAAAGAGAAAGTAGTTGAGATGGTATCTTAACACTTAGGGAGTCGAATTGTCACCTACATCCATGCCACCGTGACGTCCTCGATAATAAGGAAGATCTAAAATGCAAGTAGAAGGGAACCATGATGATTCCTAGTACATGGAAAATTGTTAAAGAGAAGACTGTCGTGATGGTGTTATAACACTTAGGAGCTGAATTGGCACCTACATCCATGGCACCGAGATGTCATCAATAACGAGGAAGATCTTGAAGTGTTAGTAGAAGGGAGCAGCGAAGGTTCCCAGTACTTGGAAAATTGTCAAAGAGAAAGTAGTTGAGATAGTATCTAAACACTTAGGGAGCCGAATTGACACCTACATCCATGGCACTATGGCATCCTCGACAATAAGGAAGATCCTGTAGTGCAAGTAGAAGGGAGCCGTGATGGTTCCCAATACTTGGAAAATTGTTAAAGAATAAGTAGCCATGATGGTATCATAACACTTAGGGAGACGAATTGGCACCTACATCTATGGCACCGAGACGTCCTCGACAATAACAAATATGCTAAAGTGCAAGTAGAATGGAGCCTTAATGGTCCCCAATACCTGGAAAATTGTCAAAGAGAAAGTAGTTGAGATGGTATCTTAACACTTAAGGAGCCGAATTGGCACCTACATCCATGCCACCGTGATGTCCTCGACAATAAGGAAGATCTAAAATGGAAGTAGAAGGGAGCCACGATGATTCCTAGTACTTGGTAAATTGTTAAAGAGAAGACCGTCGTGATGGTGTCATAACACTTAGGAGCTGAATTGGCACCTACAACCATGGCACCAAGATGTCATCAATAATGAGGAAGATCTTGAAGTGTAAGTAGAAGGGAGCAGCGAAGGTTCCCAGTACTTCGAAAATTGTCAAAGAGAAAGTAGTCGAGATGATATCTTAACACTTAGGGAGCCGAATTGGCACTTATATCCATGGCACAAAGATGTCCCCGACAATAAGGAAGATCCTGTAGAGCTAGTAGAAAGGAGCCGTGATGGTCCCCAATACTTGGAAAATTGTTAAAAAGTAGGTAGTAAATGGGAGCAACGAAGGTTCCTGGTACTTGGAAAATTGTCAAAGAGAAAGTAGTTGAGATGGTATCTTAACACTTAGAGAGCCGAATTGACACCTATATCCATGGCACTATGGCGTCTTCGACAATAAGGAAGATCCTGTAATGCAAGTAGAAGGGAGCCGTGATGTGTGACGCCCCGACTTCCCAAGCCGGGTCGACACCATACTACTTGTACCTAACTTGCTTAAAAATTTGAGAATAAATCTTTTTTTTTTTTTTAAACATATTCTCATAAGTTATCTTGTAGAGAAAACTTTCACTCATATATACCAAACTGAAAATACCTTCTCGTGTCTTCAAATTCTTTACATATAACAAAACATCATTTACTTTTATCATATTAACATATTTTCTGAAAAATTGGATGCGAAAAATTATGCGTAGTGGTATGCCACACCGCCCTTCACCCGTCGCATCGTCCGCAAAGCCCATCACTTAAATTGCAGGCTTCTTACCTACAGTATGAAATATAAGAGTGAGCTTTCGCCCAACAAGTACAAACATAATCTCACGAAATAATTCAAACATCTTAAAACATGTCCATCATCATGTAGCTTATGCATGAACCATTTATGATTGATTGAATGTCTTATGTTTCATTATAGACTCAATCCTTAACTTATCTTGTCTTAACATGTGGGCCCATAGTGTACGTACCGAAAGCGCATAGCCTCCAGATAAAGCTAGGGTTTGCAAGGCCCTAACAGTTCTGGGAATCATAATGTGACCCTCACGCATCAACGAGAGGTTACCATTAGCTGGCGTGAAGATTTTGAGCGCAAATACTACCACCGCAAGTTCCAAATCATGCGTCGGGTAGTTCTTCTCATGATCCTTTAGCTGGCGTGAAGCATAAGCGATCACCTTTCCATTTTGCATGAGCACGGCTCTCAATCCTATTTTAGAAGCATCGCTGTATATCACGAAGTTTCCTTCTTCCATATTCGGAATTGTGAGAATCAGAGCACGAGTCAGCCTGTTTTTCAGCTCTTGGAAGTGCTCTTCACACTTTGCAGTCCATTCGTACTTCTTTCCTTTCCGTGTAAGTGCGGTGAGTGGCGCTGCAATCTTAGCAAATCCTTCAACGAAACGTCGGTAGTAGCCCGCCAAGCCGAGGAAACTACGTACTTCGGTGACGTTTTTCAGAGCTGGCCATTCACTTACTGCTTCAATCTTAGCCGGATCTACAGATATGCCGTTCTTGGAGACCACATGTCCTAAGAAATGGACCTTTTCCAACCAAAATTCACACTTTGTGAATTTAGCGTAGAGCTGATTTTGCTTTAAAATATGTAAAGCAATCCTTAAATGCTCCTCATGCTCCTCCTTTGATCTTGAATAAATCAAGATATCATCTATAAAGATGATAACAAACTTATCCAAGTAATCCTTAAATACTCGATTCATCAGGTCCATAAAGGCTGCTGGAGCATTTGTCAACCCGAATGGCATAACGAGGAACTCGTAGTGTCCATATCGTGTTCGAAAAGCTGTCTTGGGAACGTCTCCTTCCCTAATTCGAAGCTGGTGATATCCGGATCGTAGGTCAATCTTCGAGAAAATTGAAGCTCCTCTCAGCTGATCAAACAGATCGTCGATCCGAGGCAAGGGATACTTGTTCTTGATAGTTATCTTGTTCAATTCCCGATAGTCAATGCACATCCTAAGAGTGTCGTCCTTCTTCTTGACGAACAGAACTGGAGCTCCCCATGGCGAGTAACTCTGACGAATGAATCCTCGATCCAGAAGCTCTTGTAACTGAATCTGCAGTTCCTTAAGTTCGGCAGGCGCCATCCTGTACGGAGCCTTGGATACTGGTGCTGATCCAGGAAGTAACTCAATCTCAAAGGAGATCTCTCGTTCTGGTGGCAGTCCTGGTAACTCTTCAGGAAAAACCTCTATAAATTCCTTGACTATCGGTACTTCTTCCGGCCTGCTCTCGGTCTCTTGCGTCTTGTCCACTATGTTGGCTAGAAATCCCTTACATCCTTCTGCCAACAATTTTCTAGCCTTTAACGCAGAAATGAACATTTTCGGCTGTTTTGGAGTCGATCCTCTAAAAATAAACTCCTCGTCTCCAACTGG
Organism: Ficus hispida; assembly: GCA_025413025.1. Lineage (NCBI taxonomy): Eukaryota > Viridiplantae > Streptophyta > Magnoliopsida > Rosales > Moraceae > Ficus > Ficus hispida. The sequence goes on from CM046374.1 coordinate 17,854,486, forward strand.
CTTGAACGTGACCGTTCGTCGTGGACAGTCAATCACCACGTTATATTTCCCCAAGAAATCCATACCCAGGATGACATCGTAGTCATATAGGTCTATGATGATCAGGTTGACATACATTTCCCTACCACATATAATTATTGGAACATGACGTATCCAATAATCAGACAACAGAATCTCCCCGGAGGGTAATACAGTCCTAAATGTTTTTCCAATTCTATCACTTGCCCTACCTAGTTTCTTAGCGAATCTAGGTGATGTGAACGAATGCGTAGCTCCAGAATCAATTAACACATAGGCATCTTGTTGAGCAAAAGGAAGCTGACCTGTCACCACAGTAGAAGGTCCTGCTTGAACATCCTCCTTTGTATAGGCGTAAATACGTCCCTGAGGTTCCGGAGCTTCCAGCCTGCCTTGAGAGATTTCAGGTCCCTCGAGCTTCATCTGTGCAGCGTGAAGTTGAGATCTCTGTCCTCTCTGTTGATTCTGCGGACTCTGGGGATTTAGATTGCAGTTTTTCGCATAGTGGCCTTCCCTACCGCATAGAAAACAGCGACCACTTCCAGCACGGCAGTCTCCCGGGTGCTTTTTCCCACCTTTCTGACAAGTGGGATAACTGTTGCCATCAGGAGTATTTTTCTTCTGGGGTAAATTTTGTTGATTCCCCTGTCCTCCTGCATTTCACTTCCTTTTCTGCGGGCTGTTGCCGTACTGCCTGTTGTTGTTGTTCTGGCCCGTAGGT
>CM046374.1:17855324-17896056 GCA_025413025.1 Ficus hispida
AGCCGGATTCTCTTGCCTGTTATTGACTCTCGTTGATCGTCGAATTCCACTTCTCAGGTCCACCATCATATTTAAAGAAAATAGAGGTTGTTGCGTCATGCGTTCTTTTACACATAATCTCAATTTTTTCCCTTTTGGTTTTTGATTTGTTGATTTTATTGTGATTTCTAGTGTTTTCTATTTTCTTTGCACTGTCATATAATGCTTCTTGGTTTTTTGTTTTTTTCTTCATGGAAATAGAGTTCCAGGAAATCGTCTGTTGGGAAAGCATGGTAGGGAAATATTTCTTGCCTTGTGCTGGTATCGATTTATCTTCTTTTACCCTTATGATTTTTTTTAGCTTTATAATTGGTTGCCTATAATATAAAGGAAATGTGAATTGTGAATGGGTCATTGTAATTTGGTTAGTAAACTACATCAAGGTTGGTAATGGAACAAACTAAAGCTTAATTTCTTGTGTTTGCATTCTAATTGAGACAATTGGTACAAATGCATGTGATTCTTTTTTTTTTTTTTTTTTTTGGGATCTGTAAATATATGCCTAATGTCATCGCCTCTAGTATATTCTTGATTCTTGCCCAATTACAAGGTCCTATTTTGCACTGATATTGTGCACTCACACCCAAAACATTAAACAAGAAGTTCTCTAAGCTGATGCTTATAACCTATTATTGGACTACTTGGTTAAATGGTTAATTCATATTGCAAAATGGAAAACTATTTTAGTGCTATCAACATCTACTGCTTGCTATGAGTTATTTCATTCATGTTGCCATTCATGCATATGGCATACAAACGGGTAAGGAAATGTCAGCATTTACACTTGAGAGGTTGGCACATGCTATTATCTACAAGTTACCTTTGCCTATAGATTGTTACTTTTTTTAATTAATAAGATCTTCGCAAAACTATTGGTGATTCCTTTTTCTTTTAAGTAAAGTCTGTGATAATAATCTAACAAGAAATATTATGCTACTCTTACATATTTTTCTCAAATTCCTATGGATGATGATTGAACTAAAATTGATTGGCATGCATTTGATTCAGAAACTTCCAACGATAGTTTTACTTGGGTGAAAGAATTGGAAAATAAAAAATGAGACCAAATGGGCTTATGCATACAAGTTGGTGATGATTAAATTTAAGCTATTTTAGATGTTTCTGTGAGATACTTTACAAATAGCGTATGCATGAAATTTGTATATTAGTTTGGTTCACTATAAAATTACCGATAGTATTTACATCAAATAATGTAATTTGTTCTACTCAAGTTTTTTGTTTTGTTTTTTTTTTTTTTTACAATTATTTTCAATGAAAAGGTATTCTATAATTAGCAACCAAATATTTAGTCACTAACGGTTCTAATAGGTTTAGAACGAAATGAGTTTCTACCACCATGATTTTTTGGTTGCAAAAAAAAAAAAAAAAAAGAATTAATAAAAAAAACTTTGGGTGACCAAATTTTGGTTACAAAAAGTTCTATTACTATGAGTCGTCTTCCTTGGTGTAATAACCAAAATTTTTACATATTTGTGATTCCCTTATATATAAAGAATTTAAGTCCGTACTGTGTATATGTGACGTTTCATGAAAATTATGAATATCAATATGAAATTCATAATTTTATTATCAGAATATATTAGAGTTCTTATAGTATCGTAAGACTCAATAACGATTTATTGAATCAAGTATAAGGCCTTATGGTGAAAAGGCAGAATCATGATTTATGTTTTTGTTTTGGTCCATGTATGACAAGGATGACTCATGACTTGAATAAGACAGTACTACAGCATAATAAGCAGTGTTGAAATTATATTGTGACCGACCGTCATTACGAATGCAAAGCTAAGAATAAGGAATGGGATCACTTTAGAATAATTAAGAATGATATTTGGAGCAATGAGGGCTAAGTAGTTTCAAGTCATAAGAAAAACCTATACGCGGTCCAGTTAAGCACAGATGAATCTGGACTGTAGTTCAGTATTATTGTATTGTTAATAGTTAAAATAATATTTATAATATTTGGATTATTAAGAAAATAGACTGCATATTAGGAGCAAGTGTCAAACGGGGCCCTACTTGGAAGACACCTCATCATGAATAAATTCACAATTTTGGGGATTTTTGAAATTATGGAAAAGTAGATAATTATGAAAGGATTTTCAGTCCAAAAATGCTCCACATGGCCAGCCACCTCATGGGATTAAAGGATAAATATTTTGTTTTTAGGGTAAAATTTGCAATTTTAAGAAAAAACAATTGTTAAAAATAATGGATTTTTCACCTGTAAATAGGAGTTGTGAGGTTGAACTTCAACCTTTTAATTGAATCTCCCAATTTTTAGTTCTCTTCCAACTTCTCCTCTAGTCCTTAGGAGAGGGAGGGAGAGAGAGAGAGAGAGAGAGAGAGAGAGAGAGAGAGAGAGAGAGAGAGAGAGAGAGAGAGAGAGAGAGAGAGAGAGAGGAGAGAGAGAGAGAGAGAGAGAGAGAGAGAGGAGAGAGAGAGAGAGAGAGAGAGAGAGAGAGAGAGAGAGAGAGAGAGAGAGAGAGAGAGAGAGAGGAGAGAGAGAGAGAGAGAGAGAGAGAGAGAGAGAGAGAGAGAGAGAGAAGAGAGAGAGAGAGAGAGAGAGAGAGAGAGAGAGGAGGGGGGGGGGGGTAGTGAAGTGTGGAGGAAAAATCTTTCTCATCCTAAGGTCTAGAGCAGCCATTTCAAATTTATAGGTATTCCTTTTGACCCTCTAAGAATTTAATTAAGCTTTTGATTAAGGATTTATGTGTACTTCAAGCTTGGGTTATAAGAGCATAAGCTCATTATTTTTATTTTGCCCCATATTGTGGAGTTGATATGATTGGTTATGCCTAGATCTATGCTTAGGTGAACTTGGTTGCTAGATCTAAGCATGAGCTAATTTTTTTTGCTCCAGAATGAGTTTTAAGTTAGGTATGCTCACCAAGTGTTTGTGAATATGTTTTCACATGTTTGAATGTGGATAATTTATGCATGATGAATATGTGAATGCCATATGTATGTTGGTTAAGGAAATTAACCTAAAAACACAACTTGGTAAGCTAGTAAGATTATCAATATTATGTTTTTCATAGGGGTATCAATTCGTGTCTCGTGTCGTGTTCGTATCGTGTTTGAGTCGTGTTGAATTTTTTTTCCCCAACCCGAACACGACCCGTGACATGAAACCGACACGAAACCGCGACACGAACACGACACGAACTCGTAACGGATTGATACGACACGACACGAACTTAACCCACGACACGAACTTGACCCGAAATTGACCCGCAACATGAAATTGACGTGAAATTAACACGAAATTGACACAAAATTGACACGAGATCCGAAATTGACCCAAAATTGACACGAAAAGTAGACACGAAATTGACATGAAAAAAACGGGTCCAACCCGAACACGATATTAATTTTTTTCATGTCAATTTTTCCCAAACCGAACACGACCCGCTCCCTATTTTTCGCAACCCGAACCCGTGAAATTCGTGTTGTTTTCGAGTCGTGTCGTCATATCGCGACCCGTATTGTCATCCCTAGTTTTTCATATAAATGGACAAGTAAATGGTTGAATGTTAAAAATGAATTCGATGTGCTGCATGTTGATGTAGGCTCACGGTTTTGACCGTTTGAGGTAGTGTGCGTGAAATTTTAAACGAAAACCAATAAAAAAAATACAAACTGTCGGTTTTAAAAATAATCCGGACAGTTTTCTGGAACCCATTTTTGAGCCCTTTTGAGGCCAAATTTTGAAAAAGTTATAACTGCAAAGTTGTAGAAAATAAAAAATCCTAGGGGACAATTGGACAGTTTTTGAAAATAAGGCTATTTCTGAAACTGGTCTGTCCAGCCACTATACACGGCCAATATTTTTCAAAGGAGAAACGAGCAAGTTAAAATCAAATTTAGGTTTTGGACAAAAAACAAAAGTTGTAGTTTTCGATGAGATCCAAGACTCTCATGAAGAAAACTTTTTCAAATTCTAAACTAATTTAAACATAAAATGGGATTTTCAAAACTGCGCATGATACAGTAAATTCCTACACATGCACTTTCAATCAAACTAAGAGGCTGATTTCAAAAGTAGTACTTTTCAAAGTTTAACAATTTTATGATCCTGGTTGAAAAGAAATTACGGTTTTACAAAGAAAATAGTTTTAAAAAGTTTTGAATCCATTTGAAATTTAACAAGTGGTTTTTAAAAGGCAATTCCAAGTGTTCAATCAAGATAATACTTGAAATTATGAAAACAATATATTTTTGAGAAAATGGGAATAAGCCCAAATTACTTAAATATATGGTAACAATTGTTTGACCGATAGTAACTGGAAAGGATGCCGATTTACTATGTTAGGGTTGACATCTATGATTACCAATGATAATCAGATTGGATACCAATATTGTATGTTATGAATTATGTGACAAAATGATTCTTATGTTATATTTGAAAACAGAAATACAACCTATTGTTTCACCTTTTCGTATGAGAGGACAATAACTTAGGATAACTTGTAAGTACAAACCTCATCTACAGTATGAAAAATAATAAATTATTTTCAAGCATGACATGTTTACATGTATACCATGATATGCCATATTTATGTATATGTCATGTTTTTACCAATATGCCATGATAATGTATATGTTATTTTTTACAATAATGCCACACTTTATTATTATATCATAGTTTATGATAATGCCATGTTTTATAAACATGCCATAAGTTTTTTTATGCCATTGATCTTTATGTCATGTCATATTTATGTATCACATACATCATGACTAATAAGATCACAAGTTAAGAATCTTAGTCTTGAAACTAGTCTTCGTTAAAAACTTCATGTGGAAGCATGATTTAAGCATCCTCATCAAGAATTAAATAAAAAGACTAAGACTAAACCAAGACAAGTAAAGTGTCATACCAACCTCCAGTAGATCGTGGAGGATTATGAACTTCCGTAGATCGTGAAGGGTTATGTATGTTTTGAGATTCTCGGAATTATTAGGACCTTACAAACCCTAACTTTCTGTGGATTGCGCATATCTGGTATATACACAAAGGGCCCATATGTTAAGCAAGATAATAAGTCTATAATAGAACATAAGAGATTCATAATCGACCATAAAATGGTTCATGCATAAGTTACATGATACTTGTTTTATGGGATTAAGTTTGTACTTGATGAGCATAAGCTCATTAGTATATTTCATACTATAGGTAAAAAGCCTGCAACTTAATTGGTGGGCCATAAGAATGATGCGGCAAGTGAAGGGTGGTGTAGGATACTATTACGCATATTTTTCCGCAAACTCTTTTGAACTATAAATATATATATATATATATTGTGTTATATTATGTATATAATGTTTGAAGACTTGGGTTAAATGTAAGGATTATGTATGGCTTTATATTTTGGTAAACAAGTAATGTGTATGCACGGAAAGTTTACCTATATGGACTAGTCTAGTTTTATGGTGTTTAAAAAAAAATTATTCTGAAATTTTTGATAAGTTTAAGTATTTAAAATTAAGATTTAATTTAAGTAAGTATGGTAATGACCTACGTCGTAGGTCTTTATACTTGGCACGACTTAAATGGTGTCCAAATCAAAGTCTTTTTATGACCACAAGTTGGTAGCTAAAATGTCAACTTTTTTGTGATCAAATATTTTGGTCGCGCAACACCTTGTTGCAACCAACTATTTGGTAGTGAAACATATCACATTTGATCGCAAAATAATAGTTTGGTTGCCTATGATAACAAAATCACGAACATTTGGCGATCAAATATTTGACTTTCGGTGACTAAAGTTTTGGTTGCAAAAAGACACGTTTTTTGACGGCTTGTCGCAAGACTTGTCGCAGTCCCAAAATGCTTGTCTTCAATCAGCAGTAAGGTTAATTAGTGATATAGATTCACTAAAGCATTCAAGATTAACCAAAATAGATCGCTTAAAAAGTGCTCTAAAAAAGTCCAATAAGATTCAAGCTCCGGTCAATACGAGAGGTCAGTCCATTCCACCTCATCTATAAAGATTAAGTTTGCGTTTGGTTGGAGATGAAAATTTTAAGTTGGAATTGATTGACTTTTCATTATAAATTTTGTTGACTTTTTGGAAAAAAAAAATAAAAATTGAGATGAAAAAGTACTATTTAGTTAGAGTTAAACTTAAATGTCAAACGAATCATAAGACTTCGTTTGGTATTCAACTTAATTCTAACTAAACTGTATTTTTTTATCTTAATTTTTATTTTTTTTTTCTAGAAAGTCAACAAAAATTATAACTAATTTTTAAAAAATCAATTAATTATAACTTAAAAATTTCATTTCTAACCGATGAACTAAATGCAAACTAAGTTTTTGAAATATAACAGTCATTGCTACTGATTATGTTGCACCTGCAATGTCTCTAATAATTTTTGGAGTGTTGTTAATGTGTAGATCATTCAAACATGTCAAATCATAGTTTCAACGCAATTTTTAATAATATTTTTCAACTGAATGATCGGTAGAAAATTTTCTAGTACTAATATAATATTCATTTATGTCAACATCAATGCAATTACCAGGAAACTCTTGAGCAACAGAAAGAGGTAAATGCTTATTTTTTAACTGTTGGGTTGAAAACGCACTACGGCCTGAGACTTTGAAAAATCAGCTATGTCCTTTTCCCATTTTTTTTTCAAACCATATTTCTAAAAAAAAAATGAATTTACTTGTGCATGTTATGAAATTTCCAAGCAACTGCCTAGAAATATTCGATAGGAAACAAATGAACTGGATTGGACCTTATCATATTCTACCAACACTTAAGAAAATGATTACCTCAAAAAAAAAAAAAAAAAGTTGAGGGTAAGATTATAACTGTAGAGTTCAATCAGCATTAAGGTTAACTAAATTGACAATTTGACATACACTAAAAACCCTGTCACATTTTAAGCTTTCCACACAAATTTATTGATATAAATAAAACGAAATTACAAATAGTTCAAGATTAACCAAATAGAACAGTTGAGGAGTGATCTCAAAAAGTCGGAGCTCCGGTTAATGCGAGAGGTCAGTCCATTCCGTCTTGTCTATAAAGATCAAATTTTCAGAATATAAGAGGTATTGCTACTAATGACTGATCCACAGGGATTCAAACTTTATATGGTTTGATGAAGTTGGATATAAAATTACACCATTAGGCTAAACCTGCAACGTCTTTCCAATAATTTTTGGAGTAATATGAATATGGAGACTAATCAAACATGTCAAATGAACAATAGTTTCATACTATTTTCAATAATATTTTTCAACTACAGGTTCAGTAGAAAATTTTCCAGCATTGATATCATATTCATTTATCTTAACGTCAGCACAATTATCATGAAATTCTTCAGCAATAGACTAAATTGAAGTGTAATAGTTCAAAGAAAAGTATTTCAGCAATATTTGACGTAATCAGATGGAAAGAGTGAGCACAAATAATAGTTATAAGTACTCTGTAAATAACATCACTACTACAGAATGAAGATTTCACGACGGTTTTTAACCATCGTGGTAACACTTCCACGATGGTTTTCTAACCGTCGTGGAATTCACAGTTGTGGAATCTTTTCAGATTCCACGATGGTTTTTTAATCGTCGTGTAATGCGCAAAATAGGGCTCTAGTATGGAAATTTAAGAACATACCACGATGGTTTTTTTAAAAAACCATCGTGGTAATTTCATCAACCACAACGGTTTCACAGGGAAACCGTTGTAGTTTCGTCTTGAAACCACGTTGGTTTCACTGCAAAACCATCGTGGTTTCACAGCGAAACCACGACGGTTTCTCGGTGAATCGTCGTGGCTTCTCGAGAAAACCATGACGGTTTCATGGTGAAACCGTCGTGGTTTCCTCGAGAAACCACGATGGTTCACTGGGAAACCGTCATGGTATCGAATGAAAAATAATTTTTTTTTGCCAGTTCGTTTCATTATCCACGGGTGGCAAATCCCGTGTGTTAATATGACATTATTAGACATGCAATAATATTTTCATAAATAATCTATAATTACCTATATTATATAATTTACAACAATCAATTTAACGAGAGTAAAAATATTATTTATTTATTGTTTGCAGTCAATATTGTATAAACGGCATGACAAATGAAGCCTACTCCTGCCTAACTAAGGTCATATCAGCATCAGTATAAAAATCCTTGGTTTGAAGCACGGCTAATCTTTCAACAGTGAAAGTTATTTCTCGCATGAAAGCTAACACAAAATAACTGCATTCTACATAACCTTCCTGTATTGGATATCGAACAGTATCAATCAACGTCTAACAGTTGCGTCACTGTCTTATTCCTCTTCCCACTAACAATTTCCAATCATTAAGTGCCCTAACAATTTGATACATTTGAAAACAATTACAACAACAATCATTTTATCTCTAAGTAGATATATGAACATCAAAGAATACTTACGTCGTAATTAGGTCTTTAAAATCATTACCCAGTTCGTTTCCTAAAGGATTAAAATACAGGACCGAGTCATCCCACGGATCAATAACTGCCAAGACCCAATATCGGCCGTTGTTATATGGCATTAGAAACTGCTTTCCTTTTGGTGAGTTTCTTAATATCCGTAGGATATATTCGGCCCTCTCTCGAATGTAGGCAACACGATTTACATTTTGTTGAACTTGTGAGATAAGGACTGGAGAAATAAACTCGAACCATTGAACCATACCTGTTCTTGCACAACAATCCGTTAAGTATCTGCCAAATAATTCGGCTCACTTGTTACGCAAACACTACATATATAAGATTAAGAATGATACATAACAATGTCTGGTTAAAGATAAATGTATTACCTGATGTATACCATTATGCTGTTTGCACTAATTTCTTTAAATGTTATGAAATAGTAGACATCTTCAAAACCAATATATATGGGCATGTCATCGCCAATGATGAACTATTGTAGTGGGCACATTATTTGGGTACCGTCTGTAATGCCCCAACCTACGTAGGGTCGTTACCATACATACTTGAACTTACATATAACTGCTTAAACTTATTTGGAAAATTGAGAATAAATTTTTTTTTTCAAACTTACATATAAAAATAGGGTTGCTCATATGGTAAACTTATCATGCATACATACTGGGATGAAACATATATAATTCTTACAACCCGTTCGAGTCTTTAAATCCTTATATTTTTGTACAACATAACTTGCTTTAAAATATATATATATATATATATATATATTTAAACTTAACAGAACTTGCGGAAAAATTTGCGTAGTGGTATCCCACACCGCCCTTTACCCACCGCATCGTCCACCTGACCCACCAATTAAGCTGCAGGCCTCTTATCTATAGTATGAAATATACTGATGAGCTTTCGCTCAGCAAGTACAAATATAATTCTCACAAAACGTAACAAATATCGTGCAACTTATGCATGAATCAATTATGAATCTTTTATGATCAATTATTGACTTGAACTTATTATCTTGCTTAACATATGGGCCCCTTGTGTACGTACCAAAAGCGCGCAATCTTCAGAACGTCAGGGTTTGCAAGGCCCTCAACAATTCTGGAAAATATAAACATAACCCTTCACGCATCAACGGAAGGTTGATTATCATTATACCCTCACGCATCAACGAGAGGTTGATAATCATAAACTTGAACTTGAAACATATATCCTCCACGATCTAGCGGGAGGTTGGTACGACACCTTACTTGTCTTGATTTAGTCTTAGTCTTGTATATTCCAAGACTAAGAATCTTTAATTGTGATCTTATTAGTCATGATGCACATGAGACTAGACATGGCATAACCATAAATTCATGGCATAACTTGATATATCATGGCTTAACATGACTAACATGACTTATCGTATCATAACATGGCATGACATAGTATAATATGGCATGATATAGTATAATTTGACATAACATATTATAACATATAATCATGTCATATACTTGAAAATAGCTTACTATTTTTCATACTGCAGGTGAGGTTTGTACTTACCTCGTCTACTATGTCCGCTAATGTGTCGCTCCAAGTCCGGACACAATAGCAGGTTATATCCTGCTATAATAAAGGACATAGGTAAGGATTAAAAATGTTGGGGATCTAACCAACATTCATGCATAACCTTAGTTATATGTACCCCATACATGATATCTTATTTGGTTACAACAAGTAACCCTAGGTCTTCGCGCATTTTAAACTTGGTATCTTGTTGGACTACATTGGGTAACCCCGGGCTTTGGCCCGATCCAATAACCTGGGTATCCTTCCAGATTACCGTTGGTCATCATCTAGTTTCCATATCTTGGGTCCAAAATTTATTGTGGCTTTTCTTTGGGAAAAACTTAACATTTTATGTCCTTTTAATACAAAAAACCTTTGTTCAACTTATGAAAATTATAACTCTTGAGTAGGATTTGTAAAATCATTAAGTGTTAAAAACTGCCATTGGAACAGCTTTCCACAGTCAAATCATCATTGTATGTGCAGGAATATCCTTTTCCTGCATTGTTTTAGAAAATCCTGAGCAGGAATTTCCTGTTTCTTGTACAGTTTTAGAAATCCAATTGTATTTAAAAATATGGGTCGAATCTGAAAAAGTTTTCTTCATAAAAGTTTTAGATCTTAAAAAACCTTACAACTTTCATGTTTTACTCAAAACCCAGTTCGGAATTTATCCTACTCTTATCCCCTGTTGAACCCACCTGGCCGTGCATGAAGTCTGGGCACAGTTAGGCTTGGATTTTTGTAAAACCGAGGCTTTTGGAGCCTTATTTTGCAAAATGATACATGTTATCCATTAGGAAAAACCCTTTTCTACAACTTTCATGTTTTAAGTTTTCCCAAATTCGGCCTCGAAGGGCCTCAAAACTGGCTTTCCAGAAAACTGGCCAGTTTGTACCCGAACTGACAGTTTTCTTGTTTTAGGTTGGTTTTATGTCCTAATCGCGTAATCTAACTCAACCAGCTACCGCGGGAGCCTAAGATCACATATACAGTGCTTTCTAATGTACCACCCCGTCATTCACATAATCATACATTCACATTCAACATACTTAAACATTTGGGGACATATAACCATGCAAACCCTAATTTTCATGCAACCAATCACATAAGCATGCATACTTTGAAATTTAAAATCATCTAAGCACCAATATCAAGCACAACCCTAAAATTTCTAAACTAGGGCATGAAAATTAAATTGAGCTTAAGCTTTTACAAACCAAGGCTTGAAATACACTTAAATTCCAAATTGACACTTGAATTGAAAAGCCTAGAATCCAAAGAGGCTTACCTTACTCAATTCAAGAAGTTGGCTCAATTTTTCCCTTTTTCCTAGCACTTCCATAACCGGCCTTCTCCTCCAATGGGGCTCCAAATTTTTTTTGAACCTTCGCTTGTGGTTCTAGCTCAAAATCCGACCACCTCCTTGCCCTATTTCCTTGCTCTATATTTTTTTTTCTTCCTTATTGGGTTCGGATTTTTAGAGGAAATGGGTAGAGAAATTTTTGAGCATGGTTTTGGGGAGTTTTCCAAATTTTTTTGAAGCAAAAACCACCCCCCCTTGGTCCTATTTATAGGTGAAAATTAAATTAATTTTGGATTTATTTTTAATCCAAAATTTGCTTAGAAACCCTTGGGACAAAAATAATTGCACAAAAATTTACACAAAAACCCTCCAAGTGGCCGGCCATATTGGTGCTAGGTGGCAAAGATTTGATTTCTTTCCACAATTTCTTTAAATCAAAGTGATGTCATAAATCCATGGTGATATGATGTCATCATCCTAAGGCCTTGCTTGGCTTGTCTCTTAATATGCAGACCACTTTTATACTAACACAGATATTTCCAATACTGCTATTAACTAATAACAGTATTTTACACTGTACTGCAGTCCAAAATTTATCTGTATAAAAATGAACTGTATAAAATTTTTCTTATTTCTTGAAACCTATCTTGCCCTTAATATCATACTTGGTGTTCTTGATTTTTTTATGGTGTTTTTAAATCTTATTCATGCTATCTTGTCCGTAAATATGGTTTTCGCAGTATATTTCCTATACTGCTTATCATATCTCAGTACCTTCATCTATTTGACCTTTCTGGTCAACCTATGACTTTTTCAGTTAACTTTGACATTTTTCGGTCAAACTTTGACCAACATGAAATCATAGATTTTTTCTTCCCTTTTTGCTCAAAGATCATATGCTTGGCTAAGCAAACTGCTTATTGAGTCTCACAGCTAATTAAATGAGAACTCAAACATTTACTGATAAAATTATGAATTTCGCATTGATATTCACAATTTTCATGAAACATTAAAAAAAAACACATAATACGAACTTAAATTTCTTATGTACAAGGAAATCATGAGTCCGTATAAATTTTTGGTTATTATAGTATAATTTTCTTTCCATTGAAAAAAAAAACGAGTGCTGAACTTTTTGTTTCTTTTGATGGTAATAACTTTTTATCATAATCTTTATTTTTTTCATTGTTAAATTACCTACTCAAGTTAAAATAAGAAAGATGATTAAAAAGTATAATATATTAGGCAAAACAGAGAGCATTCTCTTCACAAAAGTCTTTGCTATGAGGGTTCATTCCATACAACACTTGTTAACCGATCTCCTCCTTTCTTCTCTGTTATCTCTTTTTCCCTCATCAATTTTCCTGCTTCAGTTCTTGCTCAAGAAAAGAATCCATGGCTGAACTGGTTGGAGGAGCTCTCCTATCCGGCTTCCTTGACGTCCTATTTGATCGGCTGGCTTCTCAAGAGGTCCTCAATTTCTTTCAAGGAAAGAAAGTCCTTGGTAAGCTGCTTGATGAGTTGAAGATCCGCTTGCTATCGGCTAATAAGGTACTGAACGATGCTGAGTTGAAACAACTGATGGACGAAGATATGCAGAAGTGGCTTGATGAGCTTAAAGAAGTGCTTTATGCAGCAGACCATGTCATAGACAAAATCAACACCGAAGCTTTGCAGCGCAAGGTGGAAGAAGGCGATTAGTCTCAAAGCAAAGCAAGTAAGCTGTTCAATTTGATGCCAAAGTTATATAGTTCATTTGACAACAAAATAAAATCGGAGATAGAGGAGATCCTTGCCACGTTAGATCTTCTTTTGAGACAGAAGGATGAGCTTGGTCTGAGAGAAGGTGTTCATCAGAATAGACCTCAAAGATTACCTGCTCCGTTGGTGGACACTTGCGATGTTTTATGGAAGGGATGCTGAGAAAGAGGCTATTGTCGAGTTGTTGTTGGCTGATGATAATGGTGGGCGTAAGCTATCTGTGATTCCTATAGTGGGCATGGGCGGTATTGGCAAAACTACTCTTGCTCAACTTGTTTACAATGATAGCAGGGTCCAAGATTATTTTGCCTTAAAGGTGTGCGTAACTGTGTCAGAGGAGTTTGATGTGTTTAAACTTACAAGAGTAATTATCGACGCGATCACTTCTAGGAAATGTGACATTCAAGACCTCTATCAACTTCAAAATGCACCGAAGAAGGAAGTGATGGGTAAAAGATTTCTTTTTGTTCATGATGACGTTTTGTGATGACTGACTTTCTTACAAATTATGATTTCTTGTTTCTCAAGGAATCAAAGTTTGTATTATGTGTTAGCATATGATTTGCCTAATCAGAATTAGGATTTATGTATGAATGTATTCCGGTCAAAGTATTGGCCAGAATGATTTGAGCTATGATAGAAATTCATGATTTTATGTTGGTCAAAAGTTTGACCAAAATAGTCAAAGTTTGACCAAGAAAGTCAAGGTATGATGGTATTGTTGTTTAACAGGTAGTATAGAGATTATACTGCAAAAAATCATCAATTACGGATAAATAAGCAAGTTTAAGGTACGGGATTATGCTAGAAAAATCAAGCACAATTTTTAGAGCAATAAGGACTAATGAGCTTTAAGTTCTAAGAAAAACCTAAATGCAGTCCAGTTTTATGCAGATAAATTTTGGACTGCAGTTTAGTATGACAGTATTGTTTTTATTGAAAAACAGTATTTGTTATATTTGTATTAGTATGAAAATAGACTGTTTTTAAAAGTTAAAGCCAAACGGGGCCCTTGGTGTGGGACACCTCATCAAGATAATTATGTTATTATTTTGATTTTTTGAAAAGTTTGGAAAGAATTCAAGGAACTTTCTTGAACCTTTTTCTTCCACTTATGGCCGGCCACTTATGGAAGGCTTTTGGGCAAATAAAAATTTTTAAGGGTTTGGCGAGCAATTTAAGGATTAAAAATAATTCTAGAAACAAAATTATTTTACACCTATAAATAGGTGTCATGGGTGGAAAATTTTTAGTTCATTTTAATTGCAAAACCCACCCAAACTCTTGCCATTTCTCTCCTCCCTTTCTCTGCCCACAGCCGAACCCCATAAACAGAAAAACCACAAAGAGTGGTCGAAAATTTTAGTGCAGGACAACTAGAAAACCAATTTCGGAAACCAAGCTAGCAAGTCCCTCTTCGGTTTGGAGGTAATCTCTCAACCTCCTAAACCTCTAAATTCTGTTTTTCAAGCCTTTTACAGTGTATTTCCAGCTTATGTTGTAAGAGCTTAAGCTCATTTATTTATGTCCTTTTATTGCTTAAATTGCTTAGAATGTGCTTGATTTAGGTTTAGTATGTTTATGTTTCAATTTGGTGCATGATTTGTGAATGTATGCTCTAGAAAATGTGTAGATGATATATGTGACCACTAGGTGTATGATGTATGTCCCCATAGGCTTATGTTCTGTGTTGAATGGCTGATTATGGTATTGAATGATTGTATGTTAAACTAGGGTTCAAGAAAACCCTAGAGAAACCTAGAAAACCCAAGTTTGGTGAATTTCACCAAATGGGTTTGATAAAATAATTGAATGCATGAGATTGAATGAACGGGTGTGAGGACGTTAGATTACACGCTGCATGCTTGATATAGGCTCACGGTTGTGACCGTTTGAGGTAGGGTGTGCGTAAAATTTCGTGAGAGTGAACCGAAACCAAAAACTGCCAGTTCGGGTGAAAACTGGGCAGTGAATTGGAAACGGTATTTTGAGGCATTTACAGGCCGAATTTGAGAAAACTCAAAACAGAAAAGTTGTAGGAAATTGAAAATAATAGGGGGTAACATGGACATTTTTTGAAAATAAGGCTCAAAAGGTCTTTGTTTTTATGAAAACCCGTGCCTGGACCGCCCAGACATATGTTGCACGGCCAGACAGTTTCAACAAAGAAAAAGTATAAGTTAAGTTCAGAATTAGGTTTTTGTCAAAACATGAAAGTTGTAGAGGTTTTCAGTATCTAAAACTTTCATGAAGAAAAGTTTTTCAAAATCTAAACATATTTCAAAGTAAAACTGAATCAGTATAGTAAACTCTGATTCAGGAACTTAAAAACAGTGCATGCACAGGAAATTCCTGCACATGCACTGATGATTTAACTGTTTTTACCAAATTTGTACAAAACCAACACAGTTTTAATTGAAAGCAGTTTTAAATGGATAATTAAAAACAAAGGTTGTATGTTGGGCCTTGGGTCCAAGATTTATGTAAGGTAACCTTAAAGAATACCACTTTAATTGTTGGGCCTTAAGCCCAAAGTTTATTAAGTAATCAAACATGATACCATTTGATTACCATTAGGGCTTATGCCCTAGGGTTACACTTAGTAACCAACAAGGATATTATTAAGCCTATGAGGGGGACATATATCTAGGGTCACTGTTAAATGTTGGTTAGGATACCAACATTTAATGAAATAAGTTAAGGTAAGATAGGATGATTCTTATCTTACTTCCTTTTTGGAAAACAGGAAGGTAACCTGTCGGAACGACAAACCCCAGGGCTTAGCATAACCGGTAAGTACAACTCCGCCTACAGTATAGACGGAAAATTATTTTTACTGTTTATATGATGTTAAGCTCATAGTGCATATGATTTATGTCTTGATGACGTGATGCATATGATTTATGTCTTGATGACGTGATGCATATGATTTATGCCTTGATGACATAATGCATATGATTTATGCATTGATTATGTAGTATGTATGATTTATGTTTTATCATTGTGGCATCATGAAGCATGCTCACGAAAGATAAATCACATGGTAAGAATGAAAACCCAGTTTCAAGAAAGAAACTGTTGTAAAAGACTGTTTTCAAGAAGAAAACAATTTTTAAGAACAAGTTAAAGAAAGATTTCAAGTATGATGGCAAGTGATCTTGCCTTGTGTCGTATCGACCTGTCACTATGGACGAGTTTGGTCCATGGTTTGAGTTGGATCTGGTTGGCCGCCCCATCCACTCCATGGCTGCGCACCGCGATACGTACACTCATGTTATGTAAGGGCCCAGGATTATGAAAGCATAAGACATCATAATGAAATCATAATTGGTTCATGCATTGTTCCATTATGAAATATTTTGCGAATAAATGGTTGTACTTGCTGAGCGAAAGCTCATAACTTACGTTTATGCTGTAGGTAAGCTTCCTACTGGCATTATTTGATGCAGGGCGGTGAGGCATTGGCAGGGCTATCTGTGAAATGTAGGATGGGAACCGCTACGCGTTTTGAAACAAATGTTTATGTTATTAACTGAGTAAAAGTTAATTTACGTTACAATGATTTTAAAAAGTATATATATAGATTATATACATATGTGTATTGTAAGTAAGTAAATAGTAAAGTTTTAACTTAAGTTTTTAAAAAAAAAGAAAGAAAAAAAAAAATATGTACGTTATTTCCGCATGTTTTAATTAAGTATGTTTAAATAAGTATATAAGACAAGTAAGATAAGTAACTGTAACGGCCTACGTAAGAGCGGGTAGTTACACGTTTGGAATGAAAATTATGAACTTTGGGATGCTTTAAAAGGCCCTTTCAATTTTGGAGCAGATGGGAGTAAGATTCTTGTGACGACATGCAGTGAAATTGTTGCATCAAAGATGGGCACTGTTCCTACTTATAGTCTACAGATCATATCAGATGACGATTGTTGGAAGTTGTTTGCAAATCATGTCTTTGAAAATATGGGCTCTGGGCTACATTTGGATATCTTAGAAATGGGCAAAGAAATTGTTAAAAAGTGCAAGGTCTTCCTTTAGCAGTAAAGTCGATTGCTGGGGTTTTACACTCTCTATCTAGTTCAGGGGAGTGGAAAAGGATAGTAGAAAGTGGTGTGGGAGTTGCAATTTCAAGAAAATCAAAAGAATATGATTCTTCCAGCATTATGGTTGAGTTACCAGTTCTTAACTCCACAGCTAAAGAGATATTTTGCTTACTGCTCTATCTTCCCAAAAGATTACGAGTTCCATGAATATGACAAAGAACACGTCATCATGTTGTGGATGGCAGTGGGAATTTTGCAACCTGAAAGGGGAAAAAGAATGGAAGACGTTGGAAAATCATACTTGAATTCTCTAATATCAAGGTCATTCTTTCAACGATCGAGTAGCTTATATGGAAGTCCAACTCTCCGTATGCATGATCTTGTGCATGATTTAGCTACGTTCATCTCGGGAGAATTCTGTTCCATATTGGATTGTTGTAATTGCAAGGATCACCTTACAAGCAGCAGGACTTATCATTTGTCATATCACAATGACAATAAAGATGTGAAGAAATTAGAAGCTTTATCCAAAATCACACATCTAAAGACCCTGCTAGCTTTACCATTGTCATCTCAGTTCTTAGAGAGGCCAAAGTGGGGAGCTTTACCAGTGGCATCATATCACATTGGTACGTCAACTGTGACAGATACTTTCCTGCATGAATTGTTGCTAGGAGATGGAGATGCTTGAAAGTGCTCTCTTTATCTCAATCAAGTATCACAGAATTGCCAAATTTAATTGGAAATCTGACATCTTTAAGATACCTGGATTTATCTTTGACAAATATCGAAGAAGTTCCTGGTTCAATTTGTAAATTGTGCAATTTGCAGACCCTATTGTTGTTGAATTGTAAAAAACTTACACATTTGCCAACCAGCACATGTTGCTTAATCAGCCTACGTCATCTTGTGATTAGAGGCACACCATTGAAAGAAATGCCACCACAACTGTGCAAGTTGAGGAATCTACAGACATTGAGTGATTTTATTTTGGGTGAAAATGGTGGTTCTAGAATCAAAGAGCTGGGAGAGTTGCAAACTCTGCATGGAAGTCTTTGCATTTCAGGGCTTGAAAATGTGGTGGACGTGGGGGATGCTTTACAAGCTGATTTGAAGAACAAGATGTAACGCCCCGGCCGTCCACGTAGTGTAATACCCAAAATTTTGATGAACTTATAATTTCCTTTTAGACAAGGAAAATTTCAAGTTTGAATCTTGTATGTCGATATGAAACTCACGATCTGAGTTAAATATCAGTATATGTTTGAGTTCTCGTTTAATTAGCTATGAGACTCAATAAGCAGTTTGCTTAGTCATGCATCTGACCCTTGAGCAAAAAGGGAAGGAAAATTCTATGATTTTATGCTGGTCAAAGTTTGACCGAAAAAGTCAAGGTTGACCGAAAAAGTCAAGGTTGACCGAAAAGTCAAAGGTTGACCAGGGAGGTCAAATAGATGAAGGTGTTGAGATATAGCAAAGCAGTATGGAATTATACTGCGAAAAACCTTCATTTCGGACAATTTAGCAAGCATAAGCCATGAGACCACCCTAGAAAAATCAAGCACACTAAGTATGGTATGAAGGGCAAGAAAGGTTCCAAGAAATAAGAAAAATTTTATTCAGTTCATTTTTACACAGATGAATTTTGGACTATAGTACAGTATAAAATACTGTTATTAGTTAATAACAGTATTAGAAATATCTGTGTAGCATAAAAGTGGACTGCATTCTAAAGGAAAAGCCAAACAAGGCCTTATGATGACATAGCCTTATCTTGGATTTATGACATCATAATTGGATTAAATAAGCTTGGAAAGAAAACCAAGAACTCTCTAGAACAAGATGACATGGCCGGCCACCTCAGGGGCAAAAATGCCAAAATTTTATCTTTAGGGGTTAAAGTGAAAATTTTGGAAAATTGATGATGTAAGCGAAGTGATGTCATCAAGATGATGTCATCAAGGTGAGATAAGCTTGGCTTGTTCACCAAGAAAGCAACCGGCCACCTAGGGGGCATTTTTGTAAGAATTTTCACTTTTGGGGCAAAAGTGCAAATTTTGTAAATTTGGTGATGTAAGCAATGAGGTAAGCGATGATGTAAGCCATGATGTCATCCCTTGCTTGCTCTCCAAGTCTTGGCCGGCCACCTTGACACCTAGCATGCCAATTGCATTATTTCCTCTAAGTTTAGGGGCTAAAATGCAAATTTTGGAAAGTTTGCATTTGCCTATAAATAGGTGCCCATTTTATTCAAAAAAATCAGAAAATTGAGCCAAGTTCTGCCCATTTTTCTGCTCCAAAACCGTCCCTTAGCAGCCAAAGGAAAACAAGAACCAAAAACAAAAATCCAAGAGACAATCCCTTAGGGAGAGTTCGGATTTTGTGAGGAAGAAAAGAAAGAGTGGAAAAAAAATTGGAAACCCATTTTGTGGCTTGAATGGCCGGCTGTGGGTTAGCAAGAAAAGCAGAAAAAATGCTAGGAATAGGAGGAGAATGGCCGGTTATGGGCAGCCAAGGAGAAAGGAGAAAAATGCACCAAACCCCTAGCCTAGCCTTGTGTGCATCGAGGTAATCTCCGTTGATCTTAAGCTTTTCGTTTGAGCTTTAATTTGGGAAATTTAAATGTATTTCCAGCATTGGATGTAAGAGCATAAGCTCACCTTTTAGTGCTTGATTGTGCATGAATAGGGTGGTGGTCTCTAGTTTACATTTTTGATGCATGTTTGATGATGTGCTTATAGGTTTGTGAGTTTGCCTACCATGTGTTTGTTATATGTTCCCATAGAATTAAAAGTGAATGTATGATTATGTGTATGATGGATTGGAACGTTAGAAACGATTGCATGTGTGACTTTAGGCTCCCGCTGTGGTCGGTTGAGGTAGCGTGCACGTTTTAGGACGTAAAACGAAATTATGAACCGAAACTGCCAGTCTCGGGTCAAGACTGGGCAGCTTTCTGGAAATGGTATTTTGAGGCCCTTAGAGGCCGAATTTGAAGAAACTCAAAACTACAAAGTTGTAGATAAGGGTTTTTCCTAGAGGGTAACGCGGGCCGTTTTTCAAAATGAGGCTCCAATGGCCTCCGTTTTTACGAAAATCCGAGGCTAATCTGCCCAGACCTAGTCTACACGTCCAGTAAGTTCAAATTAAAACTGACAAGAATCCAAGCAGAACTGGGTTTTCCTCAAAACACGAAAGTTGTAGCATTATCCGAGATCTACAACTTTTATGAAGAAAGTTTTATCAAATTACGAAGAGATTTTAAAGTACAATTTGATTCCCAAAACTGTGCAGGAAACAGAAATTCCAGCACAGGATTTTCAGAAAAACAGTGCATAAGCAGGATATTCCTGCACATGCACTGATAACCTAAGTTTAAGAAACTGTTTTCAAAGATTGTTTTCAGAGCTTGGCAGTTTTTAACTGTCTTTGCTTAAATGTTAAGATTTGATGAAAATGCGGTTTTCATTAAGATTGTTAAAGAAAACTTGACAACGGTTTGTCAAGAAATAATTGAAATACGCAGGGTCCTATGGTAAACAACTATAGGACAAATAGAATAGTAACCGGGAAGGTTACCTAATTTTATTGGGCCAATAAGTTAGGTTACTCATAGTAACCACTTGAGATACCCGAGATAGCGGGTTGGGCCTTAATAACATTAGCAACCTAATATTATTCATGTATGGTTGGGCTTAGTACCCAAGGTTACCTGAAGTAACCTAATTAGTTATTGTTTAAGTATGTTGGGCCTTGGGCCCTAGGGTTACGGAAAGTAACCGAGCAAGTTATCATGTGATGTTTTAGGGGGAACATACAATATAACCAAGGCTACTCATAAATGTTGGTTAGGATACCAACATTTAATGATCATGATTTATGGTAAGCTAGAATGTGTATGGCTCTTATCTTACGTCCTGTTTGGAAACAGGAGTAGGAACTGTTGTCGTGCCACGTTTGGACGATGAACCAAGAGCATAGGACTAAAGGTAAGTACAACTCCGCCTACAGCATGGGCAAAATGTTTTTAAAACTTGATTTTCATACGTTGATAAGCATGATTTATGTTATGGTACTTACGTTATGAAGTTTATGTTATGACGTATTATGATGTTATGATGCCATGTTATGATGTTTATGCTAAGATGTTATGGTATGATGTTATGTTATGATGGTTAAGATACGATGTTTATGTTATGATGATACGATGTTACGTTACGAGGTTTATGCTATGGTAATTTATGTTACGTAGTTTATGTTACGGTTTATGTTATGTTATGTTATATGTTTAAAATAGTGACATCACGTAGCATGTTCACTAATATTTAATTACTTGGTAAGAATATAATTTAAGACAAGCTAAGGTCATTGTGTCGTACCGACTTGCCACGATGGCGGGTTTAAACGGTTTAGTCTATGGTTTGGGTTGAATTGGATTGGCTGCCCCAATCACTCCATGTTAAACGGTTAGTTTCATGGTTTGAGTTGGATTGGATTGCCTGCCTCCAACCACTCTATAGCTATGGACCACGATACGTGCACACATGACATGTAAGCTTTAAGAAAATAGAATCTAGATAATTTATGAAAGTTAAATCGATTCACAAGAAAGCATAATCGGTTCATGCATTCTTTTATGAAAATGTTTTGCGGATTGAACGTTGTGCTTACTGAGCATTAGCTCATTACTTACGTTCATGCTGTAGGTTAGCTACCTTCCGGAAATCCTTGATGCAAGGCTGTGAAGGCTGGCGCTACAGACTGTGAAACGTGGGATGGACACCGCCACGAGTTTTGAATTTCCGCTATGTAAAATATATTTTGAAAAATATATTTTAAAGATGTGTTTTATGTTATGTGAGAGTATGGATAAGAAAACGTTTTCAAGAAGAAAACTATTTTTAAGAAATTGTTTTCAAGAACGAGTTAAAGAATGGTTTTCAAGGATGATGGCAACAAGTTGCCTCGTGTTGTACCGAACCGCATTAGGTCGGATTGGTCCACGGTATACTTATGATTAGCTTTTAATATGATTATGAAAGCTCGGTACTCGAGTGAGTACATATGATTATGTATGAAGATAAGTTATGTTCAAGGTAGAGTAATAAAAGAAAAGAAAAAAAAATTTACTCAGAATTTTCCGCAGTTTAAGTTTTTTTTTTAAATTAAGAAGTAAGTTAAGCAAGTAATGTAACGGCCCACGTCTGCGCAGTAGGACGCCCCTACGCGTGACGGTTCGGGGCGTTACACGTAGGGCCGACTACGTAAATGTGGGCCGCTATCATGCTTGCTTAACTTAAATCTTAGTCTTAAATACTTAACCTTACAGAAAATTTCAGAATAAAAAATTTTTTTCTTTAAACTTTATTTTAAAATCACAACTTAAAAACGTCACATATGTAACATGGTACATATTCCTTAAAACATATATATACAACTTGATAATTTAAACAGTTTGCGGAAAAACTTGCGGAGTGGTATCCCATACCGCCCTTCACTTGATGCATCATCTCCATGGCCCATCAAGTAAAGCTGCAGGCATTTACCTACAGTATGAAATATACTGATGAGCTTTCGCCCAGCAAATACAAACATAATCTCACAAAAACACAAGAATATCGTACAACTTATGCATGAACCAATTTTGAATCTTTTATGATCAATTATTGACGTGGACTTATTATCTTGCTTAACATATTGGCCCCTTGTGTACGTATCAAAAGCGCGCAATCCTCAGAACGTTAGGGTTTGCAAGGCCTTTAACAATTCTGGAAAACATAAACATAACCCTTCATGCATCAATGGAAGGTTGATTATCATTATACCCTCACGCATTAACGAGAGGTTGATAATCATAAACTTAAACTTGAAACATACATGATCCTCCCGCATCAACAGGAGGTTGGTACGATACTTTACTTGTCTTGGTTTAGTCTTAGTCTTATTACATTTCCAAGACTAAGAATCTTTACATGTGATCTTATTAGTCATGATGCACATGAGACATAAACATGACATTACCAGAAATCATGGCATAACTTGGCATATCATGGTATAACATGACACATCTTAACATAACATGGCATATCACATAACATATGGCATCATTATAAAAACATGACATATACTTAAACATACCATACATGAAAACATGTCATACTTGAAAATAGCTTACTATTTTCCATACTACATGTGAGGTTTGTACTTACCTGGTATTGTATGTCTTAGGTTTCATTGCTCCAAATTAGGTCACAACAACAAGTTTCGTTCTGCTATTTAAAAAAAACATAGGATAAGGATCCTATAAATCATAATCATAGAATATTGGTAACCTAACCAATCTTAGTTATATGTCCCCCCCACATCTATTTATGAGATCTAGTTCGGTTACTCGCCGTAACCCTACGGGCCAAGGTCTAATCCATACTTAAACAGTATCTTGTTAGATTACTAATCTTACTAAGGCCTAATTACTTTAGAGTAACACCCTATTAGATTACTATTGGTAATCATAGGGTAAGACCCAACCCGATAACTCGGTATCCAAACCGGTTACTAAAGGTTATCTCATCATGCATACATTCATACATTCTCATGCAAAGGCATGCATGCAAGTGTTCTTGCACCAAGCTAGGGTTAGCAAAACTTTTGATTTGCATCACCATTCATCATTTAAGCTTCTAATCTAACTCAAACATAAACATGCATAACCTACAACTTCATAGGCATATTGGGGACATATCACAAACACTTAAAAGACATGCATGCAAACCCTAATATCATGCAATCATAATCACCTAATCATGCACCAAAACATAAATTGAGACCTTGAGACCCTAATCAAGCACATAATAAACACTAAGCCCATTGCATGAAAATAAAAGAATGAGCTTATGCTCTTACATAACCAACTTGAAAATACATTTAAATCTCCAAATTAAAGTTCAATTAAAAAGCTTAGGGCCAAAGAGGATTACCTTATCCAATCTAAAATATTGGTGCTAGGTTTTTGAACCAACTTTCTTCTCTTTGCTCCCTACCACAACCGGCCTCCCTTGGCAAGGTTGGTTCCAAATTTTTCGGCCACCTTTGATTGGTGCTTCTCCAAGTTTTCCGACCACCCAACCTCCATTTTTTTTTTCTTTTCTCTATGGTCGGTTTTTAGGGGAAAAATGGTGAGGGAAAAATTTGCCATAATTTTGGGGCATTTCCACATTTTTTTTGAACAAGAACCGCCCCCCCTCCCCTCCACCTATTTATAGGTGATTTGAACTTTTCAAAATTATCAAAAAGTCCTTGAACTAGGATTTATTTTTATTCCTAAAATTGCATACTAGTCCTTAAGAGCAAAATTTTGGTAATTAGTCCCTCTAGGTGGCCGGCCATTACATGCCTTGGAGCCCAATAAATTTGCTTATATCATCATGACATCATCATGCTTACATCATCATTACATCATTATGCTTACATCATCATGACATCATCAAGCTTACATCATCATGACATCATCAAGCTTACCTCACTTTTTCTTAAAATTGCACTTTGATCCCTAAGGATAAAATATTTACAATTTAGTCCCTACGGGTGATCGGCTAAAATAGAGTCACTTGGCTTCCAATTCATGCATAATCATCCACTTGATTCCAAAAATCCCTTCATATGATTATGCAATCCATTTCTTTACTAACTTAGAAAATATCAATACTATTTTTTCCCTAGAACAGTATCATCATACTGGATTGTAGTCCAAAAATTCATCTGCATAAAATTGGACTTCGTATAAATTTTTCTTATAACTTAGAGCTACTTAGCCTTTAGTGCTCCAAATATTGTGCTTGATTTTTCTAGGGTGGTCTCATAGCTTATTCTTGCTTATTTATCCGTAAAGACGGTTTTTCACAGTATAGTATCCATACTGATGATTATACTTGAGTATCCTCTTAGTCAAACTTTGGTCAACCTAAAGTGAACCTTGGTCAACCTTGACTTTTTAGGTCAAACTTTGACCAACATGAAATCATAAAATTTCTATTATGTCATTTTTCTCAAAAGGCTTCGCGCATGACTAATGCAACTATTATTGAGTCTCGTAGCTAATTCAACGAGAACTCAAATATATACTGATATTCAACTCAAATCATGAGCTTCATATCGACATACAAGATTCAAACTTAGGTTTTCCTTGTATAAAAGGAAATCATAGATTCATCAAAATTCTGGGTGTTACATTCTACCCTCCTTAAATGATTTTTGTCCTCGAAAATTCGAATAATTCTAAGTGGCTTTTCTTCAAATCCACTATCAATCCATAGTAACTTGTTCATGTTCTCATTTTAATTCTTTTAATAGGATCGTGTCTCTTATATAGAACCATAATCTTATTTCTACATCATCATAATTCTTATCCTCATACTTTCATGCTTTCATGCATACTTTCATATCCTTATCATCATACTTTCATTCTTTCACACTGCATCACAAGAACTATCTACATAAATTTCTTAGCAAGTATATCATATAACTTGTCATATTTGAAAAGCATATTATATCATATAGCTTTTCCATGCTTGAAAAGTATATTGTATCTTATATTTAGGATACTTTTCTTTAACTGTAATTGAGGACTCAGTGAATATATCATATTGAAAATATTTTTCTTTCAATTTAGCTGAAGCTGAGGACCCTCTGGTATAATATTAATCTTGTGCTATTAGAACCCTTTTTCTTTTCATGATGGCCCCTTTCTTGGAACTTTATTCCTCAAGGTTTTCGGCCCTTTACATAACATAACATAGCATAACGTGAGTTAGTTCTAATAAGCATAAGATCAAGCATCATACATAAAATAACTTCTTTGAATCTTCTTTTCCAAGTTAATCATGGAAAACAATAATAAATATTATTATTGAAAACATATTACTGTTCAAGTGATGCAGTGAAAGATATCCTTAAATCAACTAGCTACTTGTTAGCTAGTAGAAATTTCTCTTGTACTTTCAGCATTTCCTTTATAGCACAAAGGCATAATCATAACTCTAAGGAATATTTAAAACTTCCCATCATTGCATAATTTTCATTACTTAAAGGATTGTACATAGTCGACTTTAGTCAAATCATTATATGTCGACTTCAAAGTTGTTGCTATCGATCTCAACCTCATTAACTTCATTGTCAGACTCATAGTCATCATCATTATCATAGCCTAGTAAATTGTTATTGGTAGCATCCAACTCATATTGGCATATTGCCTATTTGCTACCCCCAAACTAAGGCATCATCAAAATTTTTCCTGTATCTAATAATACTCTTATTGGGTAAAAGTTTCACAATCAGGAAACTTAACTTCCATGGTATTGATCCATTCCTTAGAAGGAAAAGTTCCTTACTATCACTATACCTGCGATGAGGTGATAGGCTATATGATCTTAAAGCATATTCATTTCTTATTGCTATTCTAGCAGTCATAACTTAACTACTACAGTTGCAAGATTAGGCTCTTGAAAAAAAAAATTTGGTCCGTTCATACGCATGGCAAACCATCTTTTAATTCTAGTTCCTTATTCCTCTCATTTCGTATATCCATTCTTTCCTTCATATCTTATCATGTCCTATCTTGGAAACATCATAACTTATCATGATCTCTTCATATCACATCGTAAACTTATCAATCACATACACATCATGGTAAATTTTAGGATTGCGGTAATGCATCATATAAAATTAAAAGTATCATAGGTATCATCCTTCGTGTGACCATTGATGAGATATGCTCATTATAAAAGCAATATCTTAACTAATTCTAATAAAATGAAAATAACTTAACTTACTTGGGCACTTGTAGAAACGATATGAAACAGAGTGAAGTAGGCTGGCAGGATACCCTCTGATACCAACTGAAACGCCCTGGCCGTCCACGTAGGGCCGTTACCATGCTTGCTTAACTTAAACCTTAGTCTTAAATACTTAACCTTACAGAAAATTTCAGAATAAAATTTTTTTTCTTTAAACTTTATTTTAAAATCACAACTTAAAAACATCACATATGTAACATGGTACATATTCCTTAAAACATATATATACAACTTGATAATTTAAACAGTTTGTGGAAAAACTTGCGTAGTGGTATCCCATACCGCCCTTCACTTGCTGCATCGTCTCCATAGCCTATCAAGTAAAGCTGCAGGCATTTACCTACAGTATGGAATATACTGATGAGCATTCGCACAGCAAGTACAAACATAATCTCACAAAAACACAAGAATATCGTACAACTTATGCATGAACCAATTTTGAATATTTTATGATCAATTATTGACGTGGACTTATTATCTTGCTTAACATATGGGCCCCTTATGTACATACCAAAAGCGCGCAATCCTCAGAACGTTAGGGTTTGTAAGGCCCTTAACAATTCTGGAAAACATAAATATAACCCTTCACGCATCAATGGAAGGTTGATTATCATTATACCCTCACGCATCAACGAGAGGTTGATAATCATAAACTTAAGCTTGAAACATACTTGTCTTGGTTTAGTCTTAGTCTTGTTACATTTTCAAGACTAACAATCTTTACGTGTGATCTTATTAGTCATGATTCACATGAGACATAAACATGGCATTACCAGAAATCATGATATAACTTGGCATATCATAGTATAACATGACATATCATAACATAACATGGCATATCACATAACATATGACATCATTATAAAAACATGACATATACTTAAACATACCATATGTGAAAACATGTCATACTTGAAAATAGCTTACTATTTTCCATACTGTAGGTGAGGTTTGTACTTACCTGGTATTGTATGTCTTAGGTTTCGTTGCTCCAAATTAGGTCGCAACAACAAGTTTCGTCCTGCTATTTAAAAAAACATAGGATAAGGATCCTATAAATCATAATCATAGAATGTTGGTAACCTAACCAACATCCCTGAGAAATCTTAGTTATATGTCCCCCCCACATCTATTTATGAGATCTAGTTCGGTTACTGGCCGTAACCCTAAGGCCCAAGGCCCAATCCATACTTAAACAGTATCTTGTTAGATTACTAATCTTACTAAGGCCTAATTACTTTAGAATAACACCCTATTAGATTACTATTGGTAATTATAGGGTAAGGCCCAACCCGATAACTCGGTATCCTAACCGGTTACTAAAGGTTATCTTTAACAAAAATCATATCTCAATACAATTATAACTTTTACGTAAAGACAGTTAAAAACTGTCAAACTTTGAAAGCAAAACCATAAAAACAGTTTCTTAATTTAAGTGTCAGTGCATGTGCAGGAATTTCCTGTTTTTGCACTGTTTTTTTTTTGAAAATCCTGTGCATGAGTTTCCTATTACCTGCACAGTTTTGGAAAATCAGGTTTTATCATAAAATTTGTTTAGAATCTGAGAAAGTTTTCTTCATGAAAGTTTTAGATCATGAAACATAATACAACTTTGGTTCTTTACACAAAACCCAGTTCTATCTTTAACTAATACGTTTTCCTTGTTGAAATCCCCAAGCCGTGAGCACAGGTCTGACCTGCCCAAGAGTTTCTAGTCTCGGATTTTAATAAAAACAGAGGCATTTGGAGCCTATTTTTCAAAATCTGTCCAAGTAGTCCACTAGGAAAACCCCTTCTCTACAACTTTTTAGTTTTAACTTTTTCCAAATTCGCCTCTAAGGGTCTCAAAATCGACTTTCCAGAAGGCTGCCCAGTTTTACCCGAAAACTGACAGTTTTGTTCTTAGTCAGTTTTACGTAAAATTACGCGCACACTATCTCGAACGATTAAAACCGTGAGCCTAAGTCAAACATGCAGCGCTTTCTAACGTAAAATCTCATTATGCATACATTCATACATTCTCATGCAAAGGCAAACCCTTGGGTGTTCTTGCACCAAGCTAGGGTTAGCAAAACTTTTGATTTGCATCACCATTCATCATTCAAGCTTCTAATCTAGCTCAAACATAAACATGGATAACCTACAACTTCATAGGCATATTGGGGACATATCACAAACACTTGAAAGGCATGCATGCAAACCCTAATATCATGCAATCATAATCACCTAATCATGCACCAAAATATAAATTGAGACCTTGAGACCCTAATCAAGCACATAATAAACACTAAACCCATAGCATGAAAATAAAAGAATGAGCTTATGCTCTTATATAACTAACTTGAAAATACACTTAAATCTCCAAATTGAAGCTCAATTAAAAAGCTTAGGGCCAAAGAGGATTACCTTATCCAATCTCAAATATTGGTGCTAGGTTTTTGAACCAATTTTCTTCTCTTTGCTCCCTACCACAACCGGCCTCCCTTGTCAAGGTTGGTTCCAAATTTTTCGACCACCCTTGATTGGTGTTTCTCCAAGTTTTCCGACCACCCAACCTCCATTTTTTTTTTCTTTTCTCTATGGTCGGTTTTTAGGGGAAAAATGGTGAGGGAAAAATTTGCCATAATTTTGGGGCATTTCCACATTTTTTTTTACAAGAACCCCCCCCCCCCCCCCCCAAGCCCACCTATTTATAGGTGATTTGAACTTTTCAAAATTACCAAAAAGTCCTTGAACTAGGATTTATTTTTATTCCTAAAATTGCATTCTAGTCCTTAAGAGCAAAACATTTGCTAATTAGTCTCTCTAGGTGGCCGGCCATTACATGCCTTGGAGCCCAAGAAATTTTCTTACATCATCATGACATCATCATGCTTACATCATCAAACTTACATCATCATGGCATCATCAAGCTTACATCATCATGACATCATCAAGCTTACCTCGCTTTTTCTTAAAATTGCACTTTGGTCCCTAAGGATAAAATATTTACAATTTAGTCTCTGCGGGTGATCGGCTAAAATAGAGTCACTTGGCTTCCAATTCATGCATAATCATCCACTTGATTCCAAAAATCCCTTCATATGATTATGCAATCCATTTCCTTACTAACTTAGAAAATATCAATACTGTTTTTTCCCTAGAACAGTATCATCATACTGGATTGTAGTCTAAAAATTCATCTGCATAAAATTGGACTTAGTATAAATTTTTCTTATGACTTAGAGCTACTTAGCCCTTAGTGCTCCAAATATTTTGCTTGATTTTTCTAGGGTGGTCTCATAGGTTATTCTTACTTATTTGTCCGTAAAGACGGTTTTCCACAGTATAGTATCCATACTGATGATTATACTGCAGTATCCCCTTAGTCAAACTTTGGTCAACCTAAAGTCAACCTTGGTCAACCTTGACTTTTAGGTCAAACTTTGACCAACATGAAATCATAAAATTTTTATTCTGTCCTTTTTCTCAAAAGGCTTCGCGCATGACTAATGCAACTATTATTGAGTCTCGTAGCTAATTCAACGAGAACTCAAATATATACTGATATTCAACTCAAATCATAACCTTCATATCGACATACAAGATTCGAACTTAGGTTTTCCTTGTCTAAAAGGAAATCATAGATTCATTAAAATTCCGGGTATTACACAAGGAGGGTCTTACTGAGCTTATTTTGAGTTGGTATTCTGGTAAAACAGACGATTCAACAAAAGAAAGGAAAGTACTTGCAGCACTGGAACCACATATAAAGGTAAAGAAACTCAGCATTGGAGGTTACGGAGGTACAATATTCCCAGAATGGGTAGCACAACAATCTTTCAATGGCATGGTTGAAATGTCTTTGTATGGCTGTGAAAATTGTTGCTTATTGCCACCATTGGGGCAACTACCTTCCCTCAGAGAGCTTCAAATTGGGAGTATGGATGGGTTGGAAAGTATAGGAGATGAGTTTTGTGGTAGTTCTTTGACTAAGCCTTTTCCGTCCTTGGAAATCCTATGCATTTCGAGTCTGCATTCATTTGAGAACTGGTCGTTTACTAAGGCAGAGCAAAAACGTGAGATTTTCCCTCGTCTCAAATCTATTTTGGTAGAGTTTTGTGGAAAATTGAATGTCGGACTACCAGAAGGTTGTTTTCCATCCTTGGAAACAACTTCCTTTGGGTATTGTTTCGGAGAAATGGTGAGTGTATTTCCAACAAGTCAAGTAGATATTGACTCCGCATATCCCTCTCTTCAATCCATATATTTATCCTATTGTCATAGATTGGAGTCTTTCTCGAGAATGGGAGTGCCGTCTAGTGTAAAGAAACTTAGTATCACGGGTTGCCGAATGCTCATTGCAAACCGTATGACTTGGGATCTGCAAAGATGCTCCACTCTTCAAGAGTTATCCCTAGCAGGATATGATTTGGACGGAGATCAGGCGGATTCATTTCCAGACGAAGAGCTGCTTCCATCTGCTTTGACTTCTCTTCACATCTCTAGCTGTGGAAATGTTAAATTTCTAAATAGGAAATCCTTGCAACTCCTCAC
This sequence comes from Ficus hispida, assembly GCA_025413025.1. Classification (NCBI taxonomy): domain Eukaryota; kingdom Viridiplantae; phylum Streptophyta; class Magnoliopsida; order Rosales; family Moraceae; genus Ficus; species Ficus hispida. The sequence goes on from CM046374.1 coordinate 17,886,873, forward strand.
TAGAGCTGGCAAATCGTGTTCGCGGGCTGTGTTCGGGCCAGCCCGTTTTCAGCCCATTTATTTTCGTGTTAAACGTGTCGACCCAATTTCAACCCAATTATTAAACGTGCGGTCCAAACCCATTTATTACATGTCGCTCTCGTGTCGTGTCACCGTGTCGTGTCCGGAATTGCCGGCCCTAGTTTTGGAGTTAAACATATTTTATAGTATTGTCAAATACTTAGTTACTTTAAACAACAAGCAAAAGAATAAACTACAATAGCAATTCGAAGACAACAAGTAAAAAATACAGAAATGATGACAAGAATATTTAAATATTATTTCTGAATTTTTTTTCATGGTCAATAAGAATTTGGAAAGTTGAAGTTCAAATTTGAAAAATATAGTTTCAAAATGATGAGTAAGTTTTACTATTTTACATCCTAATAAATTTTTGTCTTTGTTAACTATAAGATTACCCTAATATCATAATCCAAATATATACACATAATTAGGTTTACTATTTTATATTATTAACTAGTTAACTCTAACTATAATTTGTTTACAATTTTATATTATTAACTAGTTAATTATAAAATTATTATTTTATATCAGAAGCAACATCTCCATAACTTCTGATTTATATTGTCTCAATAGTGGAAATTCTTCAATAGTTATTTTCTGGTCTTGTATCAAACACACAAATGGGCCTATACTTGTTATAAAAAGAGCTTTAGAATAGTTTGAAAATTCTAATATAAACGTGTTAAACGTGTTAATCGTGTTAGCCTGTTTCCGGCCCATTTATTTTCCTGTTAAACGTGTCGACCCAATTTCGACCCAATTATTAAACGTGCGGTCCAAACCCATTTATTACGTGTCGTTCTCATGTCGTGTCACCATGTCGTGTCCGGAATTGCCGGCCCTACTCCTCACCTCCCTTCAACGATTTGGAATTTCATTCTGCCGAGAATTACAGTACTTGCCGGAAGAAGGGCTGCCCCGTTCCCTTACTCGTTTTTCCATCGATGCATGTCCTCTGCTAAATGCACGGTGCCAAAGAGGAACAGGGGAAGATTGGCCCAAAATTCAACACATCCCCAACATACAAATCGACTGTCGTGAAATATGACAAAAGCACTCTTCATTTCAATCCCTCCCCATTCTCAGCTACTTTTTCTCTTCAGGTACTATAACATTTTGGTTTCCCTCTATGCGGAAGACATTTTGGTTTCTTCATTGTTTCTTGAAGTGCTCTTGTTCTTTATCATCCCTTTTCTACTGTACTTTCTTTGTTAATTCGGTTTCAATCATCCGGATATGAACTTGCATAATCTAGTATAAGAACTTGCATATGGTTAATATCTGCAGAATGTTCAAAAGACTCAAGAAAGGCTGCAAGAGGAATGCCAGCATATCTTTTATTCTTTGAGAGTTAGCCGAACAACGCTTGTAGGTTAAACTTATATTTCCATCATTTTTTTTTGCTTTCCTTTTCCTTGTGCTCTCAATCTTGCCATGGGAGTTTGATGTGTCTTATTTTTCGCTCAAGCAGGACACTTGGTATAAGTTACGGAATCATGGATCGTCAACAACAGAACTAGACAGACGTGTTTGAAGAAGGGAACCAAACTTAACTTGATAGCGCTACAAAAGGTATTCTCCAATTCGAATGGCTTGCAAAAACAGCTATTTCGCCGGCATGTATTCAATCAGTCACATAGGTGCTTTGTTTCTGCCTCTTCCCTTAAGGCGCCGATTCAGCAAGGCTTTTTAATTGAATCATCTTTGCATTGAGAAAGTCTTCCATCTTCTAGTTCGATAAATGTAGTTCCAAATTTTTGTTATATGTACCATGATTTGATAAAATGTAAGATGTCCCCAAGGAAATGTCGCTGACTGTGAATCTGATTTGAACAAGTGTTTGGTCGTGTTGAGGAGAAAAAAAGGTTTCCTTTGTGCTAAATGTTATGAAAGATCCAACAATTTTTTTTTTTAATTTTTTTTTAGGGTATTCTTCATTGCAAGAAACCGTTTTTCTTCCATTTATTTTACATCCACATCAGTTTCATTCTCTACTTAGGCCATTTTGGAATTACTATGCATATTAAAAAAAAAAAAAAAGTCCTACTTTTGTAACATATCCAATTTAGTGTTAAGGGTTCGTTTTGTGAATGAGTTGAGTTTGAAAATTTTTGTTGAATTTTCAGAAAAGACGAACTTTTTCAGAAAAATATAAAAATTGAAAAAAAAAATACATTTTAGTTTGAAATGGACTTGATTACCAAACAAACCCTAAATTAATTGAGTTAATATAAAAAATTTTAGAGTTTCTGCAGGAAAACCACTCTTCGAGTGCTATTTTGGGTGCTAAATTGAGCATGTCATTCCACGGTGCCAAATTATAGTGTATACCAAATTTTGATACTTTTGTTGCTAGTGGTTGATGTATTAGACATTTTTATTTAAGAATTATAAAATTTATTTTAAATTTATAAGAGCACTTTTATAAGTTCCAAAACTAAAATATAAAATTATGCATGGAATCCATAATAAAATAATATATCAAAGTGCGGATTTCGTACACTTTATACAAAATATAGTGTTGACACTGATATTTGCATTGTAGATGGCTTACTTTAGAGAGAGAGAGAGAAGGAGCGAGCGTAATTGTTAAAAATTCAGCTTTTTAAAATAACTTAAAAATGGTATCAATGTCCAATATTCTCCTATTCTCTCCCTTCCTTTCCCTTCGAGCCCTTCATGGCCACGATGCCGGTAATTTTATTTTTCTTTTCAAGAAAACAAATGTATCTGCTATATAAAAATTAAATTAAACAAAGAATAATTATTCGTTTAATAGCTAAAATTTTAAATTTGTTCCCTTTTGATCCATGCTTTTTTTTTTTTTTTTTTCCGTAGCTGGAGTGATTGAAAACAATTAAAATATTACTATAATAATATTTTTCCCTTAATTTTTAGATAGAACCCGACAATAATTTTGGGGGGAAAAAAAGTAATATTACTTAACAGATTCTGTCTCAAAGTTAACATAAATGACTATTGTATCGACATTTTTAATAGTTTGAAGTCATTTCAGCAACAAAGAAGAAGAAGAAGAAGAAGAAGAAAGAATATGGATACACAAACTTCAAAGTTTTTGGAATCAATCTAATAATTTAGCTTTAAATAAAATAATATGTGTAGTCCGTGGTGGACTACATTCGGGTTTGACTGGGAGTTCCCAAGTTTAAAACCTGAAAGTGTCGTTGAATTTTTCTTACAACATGGAGGATTTGAGTGCAAATATCATGATATTTGAGTTCGTGGGGAAATTTGGTAATTAAAAAAAAAAAACAAAAACAAAAACAAAAAATTGCAGCGATCAAGGTACCAAACCACAAAAATAGAAGGTGCGCGGGGGGCTTAGTGACAAAACCTTAGAAATTGTTGCCTTTATTTATTTATTTATTTATTGGCTAATTAGTGCCTTTAATTAGTTTTTTTTTTTTAAACAGTTGTGTGTTTTATAACTCTCACTTATTATAAAAAAGAAAAAAAGAAAAAAATATACGCTCATCAGATTTCAAATTTAGAACCTCCAATCTAAATTCCTCCTCTCCCATCCCGCTAAAGTGTCTTTATGGGTGAATTTGGACTATTGAGGCTAATCCTTGGTTCATGTGTCGTTTTGTAGAGTTTGTTTTTTTTTTTTTTTTTTTTTTTTTTTTTTGGCGTGGCATGGTTTATGATTTTGTTGTCGTTTTCTGTTGATGCCTTTACTTGTGGGTTATCGTTTGTTAGAATTATTGTCGTTTAAATGATAGTTGTCGTTCTGAAGATGACTCTTCTCGTCGATTTTATTTCTTCTTGCTAAGAATAAACTTTAATCGATGAAAACTATCACCAAATCTAGGATCTCATGTTAAATCATCAAGAGAAATTAATAGGAAGCATACCTCAATCCACTTAGACAAATTAGACAAGGATTGAGTCTTCCACAGTCAAACTAGTGGAGTTTGTAGCCATTGTTGAAGTGAAACTTAGAAGAAATTAATATTTACTTAAATTTTCTCACTCTGTTCTTTCAATATGTTTGTTTCAATAGACTTTTGTTTTTCTCCATATTAATTTCCATTAACCCAAGAAATGTTTGTTCTGAGTATATAGTGAAATTGTACCATTCTAATATTGCTGTTCATAGCTTACAATTGCGCCGAATTCATAGTTTTATGTTGGTCTTCAACATTATTTGGTGAAATTGTAAATCACTGGACTATGATGCTGATCTAGACATTATTTGGTCTTGCTAGTGATATATACTTGCATCTACATTATTTGGGCTTTTTTCTTTCTGACTTTGGCATCTACAAAAGAGATTAATCAAATAGTGGTATGCAAAGCCTCCTGGTGAAAGAAAAAGTAACTTCCGTCCTCAATTACTTATTTGGTTATCTTCAAACATGATTAAAGATGCGCTTCTCATTTCAAGTCATTCTTCCTTTACAGGTACCTAGTTTCTGCTTTGAGTTTTGCGATGCAAATATTACAAGTTTGTAATTATTATTCTGTGATTTGCTATTAATAAAATTGGACGAAATATCTAGTTTTTCTATTAAAAAAAGATTATTGAGCTTAAACATACGTAATGCATAGGTTATATTACACGAATTATGAGCGTAGAACAACATTGCTTCCTTTTTGCTTATCACAGGGCATGCGGATGTCATGCGGATGGAGCAACAAAAAGAATATTCACTTCGGAAATTCTGTATTGGAATGGAATCGTCAATGCAGAAGGTAATTCCAACAGAAAAAAGTTTAGATTGTGTTATAAACATGATTCAGTTCCTCTTGATTTTTTTTTTCTTTCGTCTCTTATTCATTATTATGAGATGTAGAGATATTGATCATCTCACTTTGATCTTTCTAATCTCTTTCATTTCTTATTGTTAATTTTCATAGCGGTGTTGAATCTCGACAGATTGCTTGTTTACGTCTAATAGGAAAAGAGAAAAAGATGAAAACAAAAGAAAGTGTTTGTTGGCTTTGTTGAAACAAAACTATGCCATCTCCTTTCGGGGCGGTTTAGCTCAAGCAAAGGAGATGTCCTAGGCCAAATGAAGCTATGCTATGTCTCCATCATCTTCAGTTACTCAGAGGCAAAAAATCTTTGCTAGAGAGGATTAAATGGGTGAAAGTTTCTGTTGATGACTCATTATTATTATTATTATTATTATTATTAATGGAACAAGAGAATAAGATCGAGATTGCAACCAAACTGGGCTGCTACTCAAAACAGCTTGGCATTGTGAGAGCTTGTTGTTAACTCTCATCGCTTTGCATTGATTACTTCATGTGTGAATCGCTATAATAATAAAAGCAAAAACTATATTAAGAAAATTTACTAGTTATTGTTATGGGACAACCTGTTTGTCTTCTTGCTCATGGGACTACACATAAAACTTGAACATTTCAGTGTGATCATTATAAAATTAGTAATGAGAATATGTCAAGATTGTAACTACGAGTTATTTACATCTGTCAATATCGTACCATAATTTTGGATAAATGGTTGTTCTTGATTTTTTATTGCATGAAATTAATATCATTAGGAATTCAAGACCGTTGAGATGAAGTGATAAAGTTTTCTCTTTCTTTGGAGCAAATTTAATTTATTTAGGCTATTTGCAACCACAAGTTGTGGAATATTTTGTTCTTATTTTGTTTTATTTTCTTCTTTGTTAAGTAGAAAGTTATGTAGCTAAATGCACGTATATATAGTCTACACATGTTTATAGGCATATTTTTTTTAATAATTAATAGGCATTTTTATGCAATCTTACATTTGTTACATAATAAAATTTGATGGCAAATTTTTTTCAATGTCGTAAAATAGTCTTTTCTATGACATTCGGCAGAAAAATGTTGTTGAAGAGTTTTTTTTTTTACAACATTTTAAGAAAAATGTCATGAATATTGTGTCATTAAAAGCTTTTTTTGTTGTAGAATTTAGATTTATCTATGCAAAGTTATGGATTTTTAAAATTTAAGTTACAAAATTGTGTGAATAGTAAAGCTGAAGAAAAAAGACAAAATTATATTATAATTGTCACTACTACAAAATTGGGATTTCATGACTGTGCTTCGATGACCGTTTTTAAAAAACCATCGTAAAAAAAACTCAAAAATACGGAGCGGAAAAGTATATCCGAAAACCGTCATGGAATCCGAATCTTCCACGACGGTTTTTTAATAACCGTCGTGGAAGCAGAGCTTCCACGATGGTTATGTGTATCCGCTTCCACGACGGTTATGTGTAACCGTCGTGGAAACGTTGATTGCTTCCACGACGGTTACACATAACCATCATGGAAGCGTGTCGCGCTTCCACGATGGTTTTAACTAAACTGTCGTGGAAGCGCCGCTTCCACGACCGTTTTGGAAAAACTGTCGTGGAAGCGCCCACGACGGTTTTTCTGGAAACGGTCGTGGAAGCTTAACTTTTTTTACACAAAACACCGAGAGTTGTTGCCTTCAATTTATCACATCACATATCCCAAAATAATTCGAGATAGCTCCGAACACAGTCAGTACGCGCGCCAATATAATCGCTCTCTCTGTAAGTGATAAATAATGAGCATATTAATTCTTGTTGTATGTGTTTAATATATATATGTTGTGAGATCGATTTAGAGTAATTGTGCAATGGGTGTTCAATTTAGTGATCAATACATGTTAATTTTCCCCCGTATTTAGACTTAATTATATTATGGCTTTACATGGTGTTTTTTATTTTAATTAGTTTTGTGATATGTTCTTTCGATTTTTAATTGTTGATCAATTAATGAGCCGGTGTTAATTAATGAATATGATAGAGTACTTTTACTTTTAAATAAGTATTGTAATTTTTTTTTATTTAGGAGTTGCAAATCATGGATAGAAAATGGATGTGATTTGATAGATTGTCTAAAGCATATGAAGCTGATGTTGAAGAATTTTTGTCGTTTGCCAAATCTCATATAAAAGATGATAAGATTTCATGTCCATGTCAAATCTGTGGTAATCTTAGATCTCATTCCATTGATGATGTTAGAGGGCATTTGCACGCTTATGGGATTATTTGTTCTTACCAAACATGGTATCTACGTGATGAAGATTTTTTCGACATTAAATATACATCGACGAGTAATAAAGGTAAAGAGCCTATTGTTGAGGAAGACGTTCGTGATGATATGGTCAATATGATAAATGATTTGGAAGAAAACTTTATACACCGGCCGGAGTTATTTGAGGTAATGATTAATGATGCTAAAACGCCCTTGTATACCGGGCGTACAAAATATACAAAATTAGGGGCATTGGTTAAATTATGGAATCTGAAAGTGTCGGGCGGGTGTACAAATTCTAGTTTCACGACTCTTTTAGAATTTCTAAAGGATGTTATACCGGATGATAACAAAGTGCCACATAGTATGTACGAGGTGAAGAAGACGTTGAGTACTTTGGGAATGGAATATGAAAAGATACATGCTTGTCCAAATGATTGTGTCCTTTACCGGAAAAAATATGAAGATTTAGATGAATGTCCGGTTTGTAACGAGTCAAGATGGAAGAAAGGCAAGATGCCATCGAATGGTAGGAAAAGAGTGCCGGTTAAGGTGTTATGGTACATTCCACCAGCTCCACGTTTGCGTCGTTTATTTCATAATGCCGAGCATGATAAGAATTTGACATGGCACCATGATAAACGTATTGACAATGCCAAACTTAGGCATCTGGCCGACGCACCACAATGGAAGACTTTTGATGACAATCATCCAGATTTTAGTGCGGAACCAAGGAATTTATGTCTCGGTTTGTCAACAGACGAAATGAACTCACATAGTAAATGAGTAGTCGGCATAGTACCTGGCTAGTCATACTAGTTAATTATAATCTCCCTCCAGAATTGTGTATGAAGCGGAAGTTCTTGATGTTGACATTACTAATCTCAGGCCCTCAACAACCGGGGAATGACATTGATGTGTACTTGGCACCATTAATCGATGACCTAAAAGCTTATGGGAAGATGGTTTACAAGTTAGAGATTCTTGCCATCAAGACACGTTCAATATTCGTGCAATGTTGATTTGGTTAATTAATGACTTTCCTCCACTTGGCAATCTATCTGGTTATCCTGTGAAAAGTTCTATAGATTGTCCAGTTTGTATGAAGGATACAAGAAAACCGTTTTCCTTAGTCACAGGAGATTCTTGCCAAAAAATCATCGCTACCACAAACAAAAGAAGGCTTTTGATGGTAATACCGAAGAAAGACCCCCTCCTTGGATTTTGTCTGGCGAAGATGTATTCGAGATGGTTAAAGATGTGAAGTAGTATTAGGAAAGAGAAAACGTAAGGCTCCAGTTGTCGATGGACCTTGGAAGAAGAAGTCAATCTTCTATGAACTTCCATATTGGAAGTCACTTTACGTTCGTCATTGCTTAGATGTTATGCATATTGATAAAAACATTTTTGAATCGATTGTGGGCATGTTGCTTGACATTCCAAACAAAAGTAAAGATGGTGAAAAGGCACGGTTAGATCTTGAAGAGATGAAGATTAGACCAAATTTACTCCCCAATAAAAGATCGACTGGCACATATTTAGCTCCGGCAAAACACACATTATCGAGACAAGAAAATAGAAAGATTTGTTAATGGCTTGCGTCCGTGAAAGTGCCAAGTGGATGCTCTTCCAACTTCAAATTGCTGGTGTCGATGAAGGATTTGAGGCTAATTGGAATGAAAACACATGATTGTCATATCTTGATACAACAGTTATTACCTCTTGCATTGCGGAGAGTTTTAACGAAAGATGTGAGATATGCAATTACGAAGTTATGCTCATTTTTCAATGCAATCTGCTCAAAGTTCATCGATCCACTTATGCTAGATTCGCTATAATCAGAATTGGTGATGACTTTGTGCTTGCTTGAGAAGTATTTTCCACCAGCCTTTTTTGATATAATGATCCACCTAACAGTGCACTTAGTTCGAGAAGTTAAGCTATGTAGACCGGCCATTTGAGGTGGATGTATCCGTTCGAAAGATACATGAAGGTTTTGAAGTTTTATGTGAAGACCGAAATAGGCCGGAGGGATGTATAGTGGAAAACTACATAGCCGAGGAGTCAGTTGAATTTGCTCTGAGTATTTGTCCAAT
>CM046374.1:17896156-17958928 GCA_025413025.1 Ficus hispida
TGTTATGGCATTTAAAGGATGTTTACTAAGGAAAAAAGGCCAAACAAGGCCTTAATGATGATGTCACCTAGCTTTAGAATTATGACATCATAATTAATTAAGTACATTAGGAAAGTATTCTTTCCTTGCCCCCAAGGGTTGGCCGGCCACCTAAGGCACCTTTTGTGCAATTTTAAAAAAAATTGAAGGACTCTTTAGCAAGATGGAGAAGTTGTCTTCACCTATAAATAGGTGGAGGGGGGTGCCATTTTATTCACAAAATTTGGAAACATAACTAAACTCTGCCCATTTTTTTCTTCAAAAAAATCCGACCCTAGGCAGCCAAGAAGGAAGGAACAAAAACCAAAAATCCAAGAGTGAAAATCATTTGGGAGTGTTCGGATTCAACAAGGAAGAAGGAGCAAGAGCTGAAAAAAAATTTGGAGACTCAATTTGGCCAAAGGGCCGGTTGTGAGGAAGCTGAAAAAAAAAAAAAAGAGAGAAAGGTTTGGAGCTAGGGAGGCCGGTTGCTGTTGAGTCAAGTGGCTGGAAAATTTAGGGAGCCAAACCAACCAACATCTCAATTGGATTAAGTATAATCCTCTTGAACCTTAAATCTTTCAATTCAAGCTTTAAATTGAAGATTTAAATGTATTTCCAAGATTGGTGTAAGAGCATAAGCTCAATTTATTTTGTTGCCTTAGTTTAGGATTTAAAGTTTTGCTTATTAGAACTAAGGGTGGTTTGATTTTGATTGCATGCTTGCTCTTAATTTTGTGATTTTGCATGCTAAGTGTTGTTGTATGGCTAGAGTTTTATATGTTGATGCATGATGTGAATTTAATTTGCATGGTGATGTTAGAAATGTGATAAAGAAAATTTACGCTAGAAAACCGCTGCATGTGTGTATTAGAGCTCCCCGGTGGCTGGTCGAGCTAGATTCCACGCTAGGACGTAAAACAAAAAATCGAAACCGAAAACTGCCATTTCGGGTAGAAATTGGCCAGTCTTGGGAAAATCAGATTTTGAGGCCTTTAGAGGCCGAGTTTGAAAAAAATTAAAACACAAAAGTTTTCAGAACAGTTTTTCCTAGAGGCAACGTGAATGGATTTGAAAAATGAGGCTCCAATGGCCTCCGTTTTTACGAAAATCCGAGGCTAATCTGCCCAGACCTAGTCTACACGTCCAGTAAGTTTCAAATTAAAACTGACAAGAATCCAAGCAGAACTGGGTTTTTCTTAAAACACGAAAGTTTTAGAATTTTTCAAGAGCAAGAACTTTCGTGAAGACAAGTTTTCAAATCAATCTGGATTTTAAATAAAACCTGAACTATGAAAACTGTGCAGAGAGCAAGAAATTCCTGCACAGGATTTTCTAAAAACATGCAGAAAAACTGTATTTTTGCATCAACACTCCTGTTTTGACTATCAAAACTGTTTTAAAAGCAGTTTTCAGTCTTCAATAATTTTTATAAAGTCTTATTTTGAAAACCACGAATTTGAAGTAAAACAAAAGATTTTCTAGCCAATTTTCCAAATTGGATTTTAAAAGTCAAAACATATTAACAAGACAATGACGAATGGTAACGGGAAGGATACCCGAGTTACTAAAACTTAGGCTCGATAATAAGAATAATCTAATACGGGTTTAATACCCAAGGTACCTCAAGTAATCTAATGGGTCAAGACGGTTAACCCTAATCTCTAGGGTTACAATTAGTAACCTAATAAATGATCAAGGTATGTAAAGAGAACATATAACTATGATGCTGGAAAGGTTACCAACGTTTTATAGGATCCTTATCCTATGTTCTTTCTAATAGCAGGAAGTAACCTGCAATTGAGATCAGGGTGAAACGACAAAGCCTGGAATATAACAATCAGGCAAGTATCAAACCTCACCTACAGTATGAAAATAATAAATACTATTTTCATATATATTATGTTAAACTATACTAGTTACTTTACATGTTTAAATGTACATGCTATGTTGTATGATGTTATGTAATGCTATACGATGATGTGCTATGACATGTTACATATTATGCCATGTTTTCTAAAATGTCATGCTTTTAAAAATGTCATGATTTCAAGAATGCCATGATATGGGAAATGTTAAGTTTGAACATGATATAGTGACATCATGAAGCATGTTCACTAATGTTAAATCACATGGTAAGATAATCAAGTAAGGTGTCGTACCAACCTCCCGTGATCGTGGAGGATACATGTTTAACACCAATTGTGATATTAACCTCTCGTTGATGCGTGAGGGTCACGTTATGATTCCCAGAACTGTTAGGGCCTTGCAAACCCTAGCTTTATCTGGAGGCTGCGCGCTCTCGTACGTACACTATGGGCCCACATGTTAAGACAAGATAAGTTAAGGATTGAGTCTATAATGAAACATAAGACATTCAATCAATCATAAATGGTTCATGCATAAGCTACAAGATGAGGGACATGTTTTAAGATGTTTGAATTATTTCGTGAGATTATGTTTGTACTTGCTGGGCGAAAGCTCACTCTTATATTTCATACTGTAGGTAAGAAGCCTGCAATTTAAGTGATGGGCTTTGCGGACGATGCGACGGGTGAAGGCGGTGTGGGATACCACTACGCATAATTTTCCGCATCCAATTTTTCAGAAAATATGTTAATATGATAAAAGTAAATGATGTTTTGTTATATGTAAAGAATTTGAAACACGATAAGATATTTTCAGTGTGGTATATATATGAGTGACAAGTTTTTTCTACAAGATAACTTATGAGAATATGTTTTAAAAAAAAAAAAAAAAAATTATTCTCAAATTTTTAAGCAAGTTAAGTACAAGTAGTATGGTGTCGACCTGGCTTGGGAAGTCGGGGCGCCACAGTTTGGTATCTGAGCGGTATCCTGCCAGCCTACTTCACTTCGCATCACATCGCTTCTGCAACGGCCCAAGTAAGTTATGTTATTTTCTTACGATTAGAATTAAGATTTTATGTGCATAGTAAGCATCTTTCTTCAACGGCCATGCTGGAGAATGTTGGATACAGGGATAACGTTGGTGGTATCTTGGCTTGGTAGTGGCAACTAGGTGACGTACGGAAATGATGGGAAAGTTTTATATCTTCCCCAAATGTTATATGTACTCCTGTTGCGAAGGAGATACAAACAAGAACATGATGAATTCAGATATGTTCATGTTATGCTTTCATATGGAATGAAGATTATGGTTCTATATAAAAGGCATGATTTCAAGAAGCTGAATTTATTTCCTTATTTCCGTACAGAACCATGCCGCCCAAGCGTAGAAGAGTACCAACCCAAGACATCGATCTCGCGGCTCAGTTGAATGAGCTAAGGCAGATGATGTTAGCACAACAGCAGGAGATAGGAGGACTTAGAGCTCAGATAGCTCAACAGAATCAAGGACCTCCTGATGCTGGGGTACCACCAGCACATGTGAATCAGCCTGCGGCACCGGAAATTCCTGATGATGTTCCGGTGATCCCAGAGAACCCCATAGCCCTGAAGTACCTATTGCGCCTGCAGCTGTGCCACCAGCGCCTCTGGTTCGAGCTCCAGAAGAACTCTATGACAGATTTCGGCGCATGAAGGCACCGGAATTCGAGGGGTCTACAAACCCAATCGAGGCTGACAACTGGTTAATTGATCTCCAGGTCGCCCTAAATTTCCTCAGACTCAACGATCAGGAGAAAGTCCTTTGTGCATCATATATGTTACGAAAAGATGCTCGCCTCTGGTGGGAAACAGTTCAAATCCGGCGAGATGTTACTCAGATGACATGGAGGACTTTGTGGAAGAGTTTAAGGGAATGTATTTCAATACTGAAGTCATGGAGGCTCAACAAGACGAGTTCGACAAGTTTCGCCAAGGAAATCTATCAGTGGCCGAAGCTGTCAGGAAGTTTAAGCAGCTAGCCCGTCTCTGCCCTCACCTCATCAGTTCTGAAAGGGACAAAGTTAGAAGAATGATGAGAATGTTCCGCTCAGATTTAGCAGTGGTAATCAGCAGTGCCCCCATCCACCACTCACTGTTGCTGAATGTGTCAGCAGGGCAATTCGAGCTGAATATTGGGTGGGTCAGAACAAGGAGCAAAGGGCTAAGTTTTTCCAGGAAAAGAGGGAAGAGAAGGCCCAAGCTAAACAGATTCAGGCAAGACCAAGCCAAACTCCGCAACAGAAGGGTCAAGGAGGACCTACGGGCCAGAACAACAACAACAGGCAGTACGGCAACAGCCAGCAGAAAAGGAAGTGGAATGCAGGAGGACAGGGGAATCAACAAAATTTACCCCAGAAGAAAATACTCCTGATGGCAACAGTTATCTCACTTGTCAGAAATGTGGGAAAAAGCACCCGGGAGACTGTCGTGCTGGAAGTGGTCGCTGTTTTCTATGTGGCAGGGAAGGCCACTATGCAAAAAACTGCAATCTAAATCCCCAGAGTCCGCCGAATCAACAGAGAGGACAGGGATCTCAACTTCACGTTGCACAGATGAAGCTCGAGGGACCTGAAATCTCTCAAGGCAGGCTGGAAGCTCCGGAACCTCAAGGACGTATTTACGCCTATACAAAGGAGGATGTTCAAGCAGGACCTTCTACTGTGGTGACAGGTCAGCTTCCTTTTGCTCAACAAGATGCCTATGTGTTAATTGATTCTGGAGCTACGCATTCGTTCACATCACCTAGATTCGCTAAGAAACTAGGTAGGGCAAGTGATAGAATTGGAAAAACATTTAGGATTGCATTACCCTCCGGGGAGATCCTGTTGTCTGATTATTGGATACGTCATGTTCCAATAATTATATGTGGTAGGGAAATGTATGTCAACCTGATCATCATAGACCTATATGACTACGATGTCATCCTGGGTATGGATTTCTTGGGGAAATATAACGCGGTGATCGACTGTCCACGACGAACGGTCACGTTCAAGCCAGTTGGAGACGAGAAGTTTATTTTTAGAGGATCGACTCCAAAACAGCCGAAAATGTTCATTTCTGCGTTAAAGGCTAGAAAATTGTTGGCAGAAGGATGTAAGGGATTTCTAGCCAACATAGTGGACAAGACGCAAGAGACCGAGAGCAGGCCGGAAGAAGTACCGATAGTCAAGGAATTTATAGAGGTTTTTCCTGAAGAGTTACCAGGACTGCCACCAGAACGAGAGATCTCCTTTGAGATTGAGTTACTTCCTGGATCAGCACCAGTATCCAAGGCTCCGTACAGGATGGCGCCTGTCGAACTTAAGGAACTGCAGATTCAGTTACAAGAGCTTCTGGATCGAGGATTCATTCGTCAGAGTTACTCGCCATGGGGAGCTCCAGTTCTGTTCGTAAAGAAGAAGGACGGCACTCTTAGGATGTGCATTGACTATCGGGAATTGAACAAGATAACTATCAAGAACAAGTATCCCTTGCCTCGGATCGACGATCTGTTTGATCAGCTGAGAGGAGCTTCAATTTTCTCGAAGATTGACCTACGATCCGGATATCACCAGCTTCGAATTAGGGAAAGAGACGTTCCCAAGACAGCTTTTCGAACACGATATGGACACCACGAGTTCCTCGTTATGCCATTCGGGTTGACAAATGCTCCAGCAGCCTTTATGGACATGATGAATCGAGTATTCAAGGATTACTTGGATAAGTTTGTTATCGTCTTTATAGATGATATCTTGATTTATTCAAGATCAAAGGAGGAGCATGAGGAGCATTTAAGGATTGCTTTACAGATTTTAAAGCAAAATCAGCTCTACGCTAAATTCACAAAGTGTGAATTTTGGTTGGAAAAGGTCCATTTCTTAGGACATGTGGTCTCTAAGAACGGCATATCTGTAGATCCGGCTAAGATTGAAACAGTAAGTGAATGGCCAGCTCCGAAAAACGTCACCGAAATACGTAGTTTCCTCGGCTTGGCGGGCTACTACCGACGTTTCGTTGAAGGATTTGCTAAGATTGCAGCGCCACTCACCGCACTTACACGAAAAGGAAAGAAGTACGAATGGACTGCAAAGTGTGAAGAGCACTTCCAAGAGCTGAAAAACAGGCTGACTCGTGCTCCGATTCTCACAATTCCGAATATGGAAGAAGGAAACTTCATGATATACAGCGATGCTTCTAAAATAGGATTGGGAGCCGTGCTCATGCAAAATGGAAAGGTGATCGCTTATGCCTCACGCCAGCTAAAGGATCATGAGAAGAACTACCCGACGCATGATTTGGAACTTGCGGCGGTAGTATTTGCGCTCAAAATTTGGAGACACTACCTTTACGGCAGTAAGTGTGAAGTCTACACAGATCATCAGAGTTTGAAGTATATCTTCACACAAAAGGAGCTTAACATGAGGCAAAGAAGATGGCTCGAATTGGTGAAGGATTATGACATAGACATCCGTTACCATCCAGGGAAGGCTAACAAAGTAGCTGATGCCCTTAGTCGGAAGTCGTCTTCCGCATTGATGTCCATACAGTCGCTGATTGAACCACTTCAGAAGGAGCTAGTGGGAGCCGGAATAGAGCTCATCACAGGAAGCTTAGTTGCTCTAACCTTCAAACCTACCATTTTAGATGGTATGAAAGAACGACAAGAAGGAGATGCCTCGCTGCTCAGAACAAGGACGAGGTCTTGGAAGGAAAGGAGTCGGACTTCAACATATCGGATGAGGGCATACTCTATCGGAAAAATAGATTATGCATTCCTAACGACGACAAGTTGAAGGAACAAATTATGAAGGAGGCTCATGAGACTCCGTATTCCGTCCATCCAGGAGCTACAAAGATGTACCAAGACTTGAAGGAAAGCTTTTGGTGGCCTAGAATGAAGAATGACGTTGCTACATTCGTCAGCAAATGCCTTACATGTCAAAGGGTGAAGGCAGAACACCAACGTCCGGGGGAGAGTTGCAGAAAATTTCCATCCCAGAATGGAAATGGGACCAAGTGACCATGGATTTTGTAGTTGGTCTACCCCGAACTTCCAGTGGCAATGATGCTATATGGGTGATTGTTGATCGTTTGACGAAGTCTGCACACTTCATCGCCATCAAGCTTAGCTTTTCGGTGGAACAGCTGGCGGAACTATACGTTGCACAGATTGTACGTTACCATGGGATCCCAAAGGCAATCATCTCTGATCGTGATGGTCGTTTCACTTCTAAGTTCTGGAGAAGTGTACATCAAGCCATGGGTACCAAGCTTACCTTTAGTACAGCTTTTCACCCACAGACGGATGGACAATCAGAGAGGACCATTCAAACTCTAGAAGATATGTTACGAGCATGTGTGATGGACTTCAAGGGAACTTGGGATAAGAAGCTTCCTTTGATTGAATTCTCGTACAACAACAGTTTCCATGCTTCGATTGGAATGGCTCCTTATGAAGCTCTCTATGGAAGAAGGTGTAGATCTCCAGTCCATTGGTACGAAACAAGAGAGAAAGAACTTGTGACTACGGACTTTATACAGAGAACCACTGAGGCCGTGAAACTTATACGCCGACGGATGGAAACTGCTTTTAGTCGACAAAAGAGCTATGCCGACAAACGTAGAAGGCCTCTAGAATTTCAAGTAGGAGACTTGTTTTCCTCAAAATTGCTCCATTCAAGGGAGTTATGAGATTTGGAAAGAAGGGGAAATTAAGTCCACGATATATAGGGCCATTCGAAATACTGGAAAGAATTGGTAATGTGGCCTACAGGTTGACTTTGCCTCAAGAATTAGCATATGTACACAATGTATTTCATGTGTCAATGCTAAAGAAGTACATCTCGGATCCATCCCATGTACTAGACCACGAACCAATTGAGGTTCACGAGAATCTGATATATGAGGAGAAACCGGTCCGAATTTTGGCACGAGAAGAAAAGGTGCTAAGGCACAAAGTTATACCTTTAGTTAAGGTTCTATGGCGAAATCATGAGGTTGAGGAGGCAACATGGGAACGAGAAGAGGATATGAGGAAAAGCCACCCTGAATTATTCTGATTTTCCAGGACGAAAATTTTGTAAGGAGGGTGATCCTGTAATATCCGAAAATTTACATGGACTCATGATTTCCTTATACATAAGAAATCTATGTTCATATTATGTGTTTTTATAATGTTTCATGAAAATTATGAATATCAATACGAAATTCATAATTTTAATTAGTAAATGTTTGAGTTCTCATTTAATTAGCTATGAAACTCAATAAGCAATTTGCTTAGCCAAGCAAGTAACCTTTTTAGTAAAAAGGGGTACAAAAATGTTATGATTTTATGTTGGTCAAAGCTTGACCAAGAAAGGCAACGAAAGTCAATGTTGACCAAGGAAGTCAAGGTTGACCCGATAGGTCAAAGATTGACTGGACAAGTCAACTACGTGACGATAATGAAGTATGATGAGCGGTATAGGAAGTATACTGTGAAAAAAAACCATTTTTCTGATAAAATGGATCATGTTATTTTTAAAACCACTATAGAATAAAATCAAGCACATTAAGTAGGTAATTAAGGGCCTAAGAGTTCTAAGCGAAAAGAGAATTTTTCGTACAGTCCATTTTTAAACAGATAAATTTTGGACTGCAGTTAGCAGCCAGTACTGTGGATTAAAGACCACAGTATCAACAATATCTGTTATGGCATTTAAAGGATTGTTTACTAAGGAAAAAAGGCCAAACAAGGCCTTAATGATGATGTCACCTAGCTTTAGAATTATGACATCATAATTAATTAAGTACATTAGGAAAGTATTCTTTCCTTGCCCACCAAGGGTTGGCCGGCCACCTAAGGCACCTTTTGTGCAATTTAAAAAAAAAAAATTGAAGGACTCTTTAGCAAGATGGAGAAGTTGTCTTCACCTATAAATAGGTGGAGGGGGGTGCCATTTTATTCACAAAATTTGGAAACATAACTAAACTCTGCCCATTTTTTTTCTTCAAAAAAATCCGACCCTAGGCAGCCAAGAAGGAAGGAACAAAAACCAAAATCCAAGAGTGAAAATCATTTGGGAGTGTTCGGATTCAACAAGGAAGAAGGAGCAAGAGCTGAAAAAAAATTTGGAGACTCAATTTGGCCAAAGGGCCGGTTGTGAGGAAGCTGAAAAAAAAAAAAAAAAGAGAGAAAGGTGTTGGGAGCTAGGGGAGGCCGGTTGCTTGTTGGAGTCAAGTGGCTGGAAAATTTAGGGAGCCAAACCAACCAACATCTCAATTGGATTAAGGTATAATCCTCTTGAACCTTAAATCTTTCAATTCAAGCTTTAAATTGAAGATTTAAATGTATTTCCAAGATTGGTTGTAAGAGCATAAGCTCAATTTATTTTGTTGCCTTAGTTTAGGATTTAAAGTTTGTGCTTGATCTAGAACTAAGGGTGGTTTGATTTTGATTGCATGCTTGCTCTTAATTTTGTGATTTTGCATGCTAAGTGTTTGTTGTATGGCTAGAGTTTTATATGTTGATGCATGATGTGAATTTTAATTTGCATGGTGATGTTAGAAATTGTGATTAAAGAAAATTTACACTAGAAAACCGCTGCATGTGTGTATTAGAGCTCCCGCGGTGGCTGGTCGAGCTAGATTCCACGTCTAGGACGTAAAACAAAAATCGAAACCGAAAACTGCCATTTCGGGTAGAAATTGGCCAGTCTTGGGAAAATCAGATTTTGAGGCCTTTAGAGGCCGAGTTTGAAAAAAATTAAAACACAAAAGTTGTTCAGAACAGTTTTTCCTAGAGGGCAACGTGAATGGATTTGAAAAATGAGGCTCCAATGGCCTCCGTTTTTACGAAAATCCGAGGCTAATCTGCCCAGACCTAGTCTACACGTCCAGTAAGTTTCAAATTAAAACTGACAAGAATCCAAGCAGAACTGGGTTTTTCTTAAAACACGAAAGTTTTAGAATTTTTCAAGAGCAAGAACTTTCGTGAAGACAAGTTTTTCAAAATCAATCTGGATTTTTAAATAAAACCTGAACTATGAAAACTGTGCAGAGAGCAAGAAATTCCTGCACAGGATTTTCTAAAAACATGCAGAAAAACTGTATTTTTGCATCAACACTCCTGTTTTGACTATCAAAACTGTTTTAAAAGCAGTTTTCAGTCTTCAATAATTTTTATAAAGTCTTATTTTGAAAACCACGAATTTTGAAGTAAAACAAAAGATTTTCTAGCCAATTTTCCAAATTGGATTTTAAAAGTCAAAACATATTAACAAGACAATGACGAATGGTAACCGGGAAGGATACCCGAGTTACTAAAACTTAGGCTCGATAATAAGAATAATCTAATACGGGTTTAATACCCAAGGTTACCTCAAGTAATCTAATGGGTCAAGACGGTTAACCCTAATCTCTAGGGTTACAATTAGTAACCTAATAAATGATCAAGGTATGTAAAGAGAACATATAACTATGATGCTGGAAAGGTTACCAACGTTTTATAGGATCCTTATCCTATGTTCTTTCTAATAGCAGGAAGTAACCTGCAATTGAGATCAGGGTGGAAACGACAAAGCCTGGAATATAACAAATCAGGCAAGTATCAAACCTCACCTACAGTATGAAAATAATAAATACTATTTTCATATATATTATGTTAAACTATACTAGTTACTTTACATGTTTAAATGTACATGCTATGTTGTATGATGTTATGTAATGCTATACGATGATGTGCTATGACATGTTACATATTATGCCATGTTTTCTAAAATGTCATGCTTTTAAAAATGTCATGATTTCAAGAATGCCATGATATGGGAAATGTTAAGTTTGAACATGATATAGTGACATCATGAAGCATGTTCACTAATGTTAAATCACATGGTAAGATAATCAAGTAAGGTGTCGTACCAACCTCCCGTGATCGTGGAGGATACATGTTTAACACCAATTGTGATATTAACCTCTCGTTGATGCGTGAGGGTCACGTTATGATTCCCAGAACTGTTAGGGCCTTGCAAACCCTAGCTTTATCTGGAGGCTGCGCGCTCTCGGTACGTACACTATGGGCCCACATGTTAAGACAAGATAAGTTAAGGATTGAGTCTATAATGAAACATAAGACATTCAATCAATCATAAATGGTTCATGCATAAGCTACAAGATGAGGGACATGTTTTAAGATGTTTGAATTATTTCGTGAGATTATGTTTGTACTTGCTGGGCGAAAGCTCACTCTTATATTTCATACTGTAGGTAAGAAGCCTGCAATTTAAGTGATGGGCTTTGCGGACGATGCGACGGGTGAAGGGCGGTGTGGGATACCACTACGCATAATTTTCCGCATCCAATTTTTCAGAAAATATGTTAATATGATAAAAGTAAATGATGTTTTGTTATATGTAAAGAATTTGAAGACACGATAAGATATTTTCAGTGTGGTATATATATGAGTGACAAGTTTTTTTCTACAAGATAACTTATGAGAATATGTTTTAAAAAAAAAAAAAAAAATTATTCTCAAATTTTTAAGCAAGTTAAGTACAAGTAGTATGGTGTCGACCTGGCTTGGGAAGTCGGGGCGTCACAGATCCTTATCTTACATCTTTTTGTAAACAGGTAACTAACTATTGTTGCAACTCGTTGGAGTCGCAAACTTTCCTTCTAGCGAAAACCAGTAAGTACAACTCCGCCTACAGCAGAGGCCGATTGTTGATTGAATGCATGCTTTAAAGTTCTACGTTGATGCATATGACTTATGATTTTCATTGTGACATCATGAAGTATGTTCACTATTTATGACTCATATGGTAAGAATATGACTAAGTTTCAAGTAAGAAACAGTTTTAGGATTATGTCATTATGAAAGATGAAAAATCAAATAAGTTGGCAAGTTAAGTTGCCTTATGTCGTACCGACCTGCTCTAGGTCAGGTTTGGTCCGTGGTTTGAGTTGGATTGGGCTAGCCGCCCCAACCATTCCATGGCAGCGCACCACGGTACGAACACTTATGATACGTAAGGGCCTGGAAAATATAAGCTAACTTAAGAAAGCATAATCAAAGCATAATTGGTTCATGCATTTCTTTATTATGTTATGTTTTGCGGATAAATGGTTGTACTTGCTGAGCGGAAGCTCACAACTTACATCTATGCTGTAGGTAAGTTCCCTACCAGCAATGTTTGATACAAGAGGGTGGAGCGCTGCAGGGGTGTCTATGAGATTACGGGCTGGGAACCACTGCGCGTTTTGTTATTATATATGTATGCAGTTTTATTATATATTTTTAAGTTTCAAACACGAGTGCTTGAGTTGGTACTTATTTATGTTTATGTTTATATATATGTTTATATGCAAGTATATGCGTATAAAAAAAAAAAAGAAACTCCGAATTTCCGCTTAATTAATATGTAAGTAATTATGTAAGTTATGTAAGAAGTAATGGCCTACGTAAGGTGGGTCGTTACATATTCTTTGAAAACAAAGCCCGTTTAGTTCTTATCCTTTGATCAAAATCTAGTCGATCTCACTTTTTTTTACCTCATCGGTGGGGGAAAGTAACCATCCCCCACCATAGAAGTCCCCTAAAGTTTTTATTTCATGTAGAAAGTTGGTTATAATTTGACATTAAATGAGCCCTATCCAGCCTCGATAAGTGTAATGCCCATATCGTTTGTTGATGATGACTTCGGCTTCGTAGAGGAAACATCTCCTTTCACTGAATCAATTTATGTGAAATAGCTAGGCGATGTCAGCTGAGGCAGCTCACTCTCACTTCCCAGTATAAAAACTACAGAGGACATGTTTAGTCTATCCACGAAACTTTGTTGCATGTACAAACGACTTGTAACAGTCATCAGTCCCTATAAGAAAAAGATAAGATGTGCACTCTCACATCATTTGGGGATGGATATATGTGATGGTTCATAAGTAAAGAGATCACCTCCTAATCGTATAAGGCATTTTGGGGTGAGCCCAAGAGCAAAACCGTGAGGGTACGAGGTCCAAAGCGGACAATATCATACGAAAGGGAGGCACGGGTTGTTACAAATGGTATTAGAGCCTATACCCAATCAGAAGTGTGGCCAACGAGGACATTGGGCCCCAAAAGAAAGGGTGATTATGACAGTCATCAGTTCGTATAAAGAATGGGTAAGCTGTGTCCCATATCGCTTAGGAATGGATATATATGATGGTTCATAAGTGAAAAGACTACCTCTTAATGGAATGAGGCCTTTTGGGTTGAGCCCAAGAGAAAAGTTGTGCGGGCATGAGCCCCAAAGCGAACAATATCAAACTAAAGGGAGACATGGGTCGTTACAAATGGTATCAAAACCTATACCCAATCGGAAGTATGGCCAACGACGACGTTGGGCTCCAAAATGAGGGGTGATTGTGATAATCATCAATTCCTGTAAGGAAAGGGTAAGATGTACAGTTCCACATCACTTGAGGAGATATATGTTATGGTTCATAAGTAAATAGACCACCTCCTAATAGTATGAGGCCTTTTAGGGTGAGCCCAAGAGCAAAACCGTAAGGACACGAGGTCTAAAGTGGACAATATTATACCAACATGAATGCAATGCAACACTTGTTTTAGATTGTCATTTGACTACCTTACTTTCTTATCAAGCAATTCAAATGAACTACCTTGTTTAAGCAATGTCCGTACCTGGAAAATGCCAAAATCAAAGTATCATTATTGATACATTGGATTAGTACATGGTCATTACAATAGCTACTGAAGGTTTTTTACAACTTACATGTCCAATAAGGGTAAGCTCATGATTTTTGTGGTGAAAGCCTCTGCCTTTCTTTCCACTTACAATCTCAAACACCAATATATCAAAACTAAACACATTTGATTTTATTGAGAACAAACTATCGAACACATATTCCGGTGTCATATAGCCACTACAGAGCATCAATTTAGATAAAGAGAAAAAAAGAACATATTTTTATTGTAATATAGTTTTATTACTTAAAAAATAAAAAATAAAATATAAAAAAGAGCTCAATAGAATGATACTCACTACTCACTAGGTTCTGATTATTTTGCTTCTCTGTTCTTCTATTTGATGTCCTGCAAAGGTTCTAGCCAAAAAGGTTGAAGCGTAAAATTTCAAAAACTATTCTACTTGCATCCCTTAAGTGGGTTAGTAGGGCACTTGTCCTCCAAGCTGAACATTGCTTGGGTTTGAGTAGTCACTACCACTTTGGCCAGAGCATTTGGGGGATCCACTTGGTGAGGGATCCATATATTACGCGAGAGGGCATCTACATCCTCGAAGTTATCTGGGCATAACAACCTCTACTCTTATAACCCATTTTCTTTCAATAAAAAAAAATTCTACTTCTATATTATAGTACAGATAAAAGATAATATATAGCCTCTGTTTGGTAAGTGAGTTGGAGATGAAATTTTTAAGTTGGAGTTGGTTGACTTTTCAAAAACTAATTATAAATTTTTGTTGACTTTTCAGAAAAAAGACAAAAATTGAGATGAAAAAGACAGTTTCAGATGAACTCAAATGCCAAATGGAGCAATAGTTTATGTATATAATGTCAAGCATAGTGCCAAGTAAGAGTCAGCAGATATATAACATAGAAGCAGCCTCTCTTGACTAGTTAAATGTTTAGAGGTTGATTTGTCAATTGACTCTAGGAAGCTACAATGCAAAGCCAAAAGAACCTCAAAATTAATCAAGATTACGCAAGCTGTGAAAGCTAAACCACATTAAGAATTAAATTATGAGGGTAATTAATAGAACTATGAAAGTTGCAATACCCAATTTTTCATGGTTCTAGCTTTACCTATTAAGAATTAAATTATGAGTTTAATTTTTTTTATTTAAGAGATTACTAAGCAAGAAGGTCCGAGATACCATGACTAGATTATTAAGCTATTAATCTCTTGATTGATTTTTATAATATTTAGTAAATTGTGTAAATTTATTTTCACTATGTTTAGTTTTGATAATTTGAGTCAAGTTTATGAGAAGTAGCACCTTTTAGACTAATTATATGAGTTATTTGATAATTGACCTGCTAGCTTAGGGGGCATTATAGAAATGGTATCAGAGCAATGAGTTTTTGGTGACATAGAATAATGTCATGGGATCAAGAACTAAATCAGCTTCAGTGCTAAGTAGATTTGATTGACTTACTGTTTAATTAGAGGTATTGGAACCATTAAATTTCAAGGACAGAGGAATTATAGTACCTAATCTTTGGAGGTTCTAGCTTTACCTATTAAGAATTAAATTATGAGTCTAATTTTTTTTTAATTAAGAGTTAACTGAGCAAAAAGGTTTGAGATCCCACGACTAGTTTAATAAGCTATTAATCTCTTGATTGATTTTTGTAATATTTAGTAAATTGTGTAAATTTTTTTCCACTGTGTTTAGTTTTGTTATAATTTGAGTCAAGTTTATGAGAAGTAGTGCCTTTTAGACTAGTTATTTGATAATTAACTTGCCAGCTAAGGGGGCGTTACAGTTTGAGTTTGGTTTCTTCAGTCCCAGTGTAATAACTGAAATTTTTATGGACTCATGATTTTCTTATATGTAAAGGAATTTAAGTCCGTACTATGTGTTGCTTCATGAAAATTATAAATATCAATGTGAAATTCATAATTTTATTATCAGTATATGTTTGAGTTCTCATTTAATTAACTATGAGACTGAACAATAAGTTTATTATGTCAAGAACGAGGCCTTGTGCTAAAATGGCAGAATCATGATTTAAGTTTTTATTCTAGCTTAAGTATGACCAGAATAACAGACGGTACTGCAGTATAATAAGCAGTATTGAAATTATAGTACAGTTGACCATCATTACGGATACAGAGTTAAGAAAAAGGTATGGGATTGCTTTAGAAAAATCAGGAGTAATATTTTGAGTAATAAGGGCTAAGTAGTTTCAAGTCCTTAGAAAAATCCATACGCAGTCTAGTTAAGTGCAGATGAATTCTGAACTGCAGTTCAGTATGACTGTACTATTTATAGTTAAAACAATATTTGTAATATCTGCATCAATAAGAAAATGGACTGTATATTAGGAGGGAATGCCAAACATGACATTACTTGGAGGCCAAGTAAGTAAAGATAATTATGTGAATTTTGGGATTTTTGGAAATTGGAATGAATTATGTGGAAGATTTTGATTAAATAATTTAGTGATAACTTTGAAGAGATTTCTTGGCCTCCAAGGGTTCCTCATGGCCGGCCACCTAAGGGGGATTTATGAGCAAATATTTTGTTTTTAGGGGCTAATATGCAATTTTAATAATAAAAATAATTGTTGGAAATTCAAGAATTTTCACCTATAAATAGGTGAGGTGGGATGTGTTTGTGATTATTTAGTGAAACACCCTAACTTTCTAGTTCATTCTCGACTCTCTCTCCCTCCCCTAGGAACCGAAGCCAAAGAAAGAAAAAAAAAAAAAGAAAGAGAGTAAGGGTCAGATTTTTGAGGAAGTAGAGTAAGGAGGGAAATTCTTAATCCAAGACCTAGAGCCATTTTCAAGGCTTAAAGGTAACCCTCCTAAACCCTTTAAGCAATTCAATTAAGTTGTGATTCAAAAGTTTAAGTGTATTTCATGTAGGGTATGTAAGAGCATAAGCACACTTTTTATTTTTCATGCAATAGCCTAGATTGCTTCATATGTGCTTGATCAGAGTTTAGTGGTCTTGATTTATGATTTGGTGCATGTTTGTGATACTATGTGCTAGAAATTATGTGGTATGTATGAATGCCTATTATGTATTTATAATATGTCTCCACATACTCAAGAAGAGGTATTGTATGAATGATAATGATGATGATGATGTATGATGAATGGAAGGTTAAAATTAACCCAAAGCCCTAATTTGGTAAAGGATACCATTTGGGTCTGTAAGGATGGAAAACCAATGCATGATGATGAAAACCATGCGTATCGTGCTGCATGTTTGTCGTAGGCTCATGGTTTCAACCGTTTGAGGTAAGGTGTGCATAATTTTACGTAAAAATCAACCAAAGATGGAAAAGGAATTTTGAGGCCTTTAGAGGCCGAATTTGGAAAAGGTTAAAACTCCAAAGTTGTAGAAAATTGAAAACCCTAGGGGATAGCATAGACAGATTTGAAAAATAAGCTTTAAAGGCTTCCATTTTTAAGAAAATCCAAACCTAGTCTGCCTAACCCTATGCACAGCCAGGCAGTTTCAACAAAGAAGAAGGATAGGCTAAAGGTAGAATTAAGATTTAAGGAAAAAATGAAAGTTGTAGGAATCATTGAGATCTACAACTTTCATGAAGAAAACTTTTACAAATTCAAAATAGATTTTAAGATAAAATTGGATATTAAAAACTGAGCAGGAAACAGGAAATTCTTACACAGAATTTTCAAAACAGTGCATGAATAGGCAATTCCTGCACATGCACTGATAACTAAAAATTATGGAACTGTTTTCAAAGATTGCTTTTAGAATTTGACAATTTTTGTTTAAAAGTTATAATTTTATAAAAATACGGTTTTAAGGGATCAAAGTTTTACAAAAAACTTTTAAAAGAAAAATTAGACAAAGTCTTGTTAAGAAAAGAGAAAAATAATTACATGGGCCAAAAATTATTTTGAAAACATAGTAACAAAATAATGACCATTAGTAACCGGATACCCAAGTTATTGGGTTGGGCCTAAAACCCATGGTTACCAATAGTAACCTAATAGGGTATTACTTTAAAAGTAATTGGCCCTTGGTAACCTAATAGGGTATTAGTCTAAATATGATTGGGCTTATGCCCAGGGTTACTAATAGTAACCTAATAAGATACTATTTAAGTATAATTGGGCCTTGTACCCAAGGTTGCATTAAGTAATCAAACAAGATATTGTTTGATTGTAATTGGGTCATGTGGCCTACGATTACATTTAGTAACCGATAAGATATCATTGTAGTATGTGGAGGATAGGTAACTAGGGTTACTAGTGAATGTTGGTTAGGATACCAGCATTGAATGTAATGATTTATGGTAAGATAGGATGATCCTTATCTTACGTCCTTTTGGAAATAGGAATATAACCTGTTGTTGCAATCTGCAGGAGCAACAAACCCAAGACGTAGCATAACCTATAAGTACAACTCCACCTATAGTATGGGCAAAATGTTTTTCTTACTTTGCATGTTTTTCAAAAAACTCATGCATTGATTTAAATGTTTTTACTGCTTTGCATATTTTTCAAAGCATCATATGTTAATGTATATGACGCATTTGATTTATGTTTTATTATTGTGGTATCATGTAAGCATACTCACCAATAATAAATTACATAACAAGATTAAGACTAAACCAAGACAAGTAAGGTGTCGTACCAATCTCCCATTAATATGTGGAGGATTATGTATGTTTAAGAAAATTCTCAGACCTTCCATTAATATGTGAAGGGTTATGTATATGATTCCTAGAATTGTTAGTGACCTTGCAAACCATAAATTTCTATGCATTGCGCAGATTTGGTACATACACAAGGGGCCCATACGTTAAGCAAGATAATAAGTTCATAATGAAAGCATAATTGATTCATAAGAAAGCATAATTGGTTCATGCATTATCAATTCATACATTCTTTTACCAAAATGATTTTGCAGAAAGAAAGTTGTACCTGCTAAGCAAAAGCTCATAACTTACATTCATGCTGTAGGTAAACAACTTATTAGCAATGCTTGATGCAAAACTATGGAGAGATGACACTACAGACTGTGAAACTTGGATTGGACACCGCTAGGAGTTTTGGAAATATGTTATGCAAAATGTGTTTGTATTATGTTATGATAAGTCGATAGTACTAGTATATGATAGCTAGTATGATTTGTTAGAATGTGGTTTTACAGCTCGGTACTCAATTGAGTACATATATATATATATAAGTATGAGTATAAGTTTAGTTTAAAATGAAATTTAAATTTAAAATAGAAAAGTATTTCCATATTTTTACGAAATACGAGAGTATGTTTAAGTATGTTAAGTATGAAGTAGCGGCCATGTAAGGTGGGTCGCCATAAGATTTGGTATGTAAGCATAGTAACGGCCCTGCGTAGGTCGGGGCGTTACACCTGGAAATTCCAAGAATCGTTATGTGGGGATTAGGTACAAGAACAACCTGGTTCAAACTATTGTATGGGTCACAAACTAATGTAATTAGGTCAATGATTTGTTTGGTTAGGGGCTTTGTATAGGATGAGTTAACATTTTGGATGTCAATGCAGTTGTGATATTTAATCTTGCTCTGATATCATTTGTCCCTACACTTTAGTACTTAAAAAAGGATATATTTTAATATTTTACTAACAAAACATTGGCTATCTTACTCATCTTGATATGCTCTGATAATGTTTGCCTGCTAAATGTCAGTCTCTTTATCGACTTTGTGGTTGCTCGGGCTCTTTGGTTTGGCTGTCGATGATGGGTTCAATGGGATTTTCTTTCTTGTGCAGGCCACTTGATTTCATTAGGATCATCATAGGTCCTCCTCCTATTGTGACTAATTTTCCAATGGCCAAAGAAGATATCGTAATCAAACTTTGAGAAATTATGAGATATTGAAGAGATTTTGAGAAATTATTCTCCATTGATGTAATCAAATATATATACACATAGATTACAAAACAAACTTTCCTAAAAACAAACTTCCATAATTAGGAAATTCAACTTTCCTGATCTAGAGACATTCCTAATGTAACGACCCGATTTCATAGGCCGTTACCAATCTTTCTATACCTATATATTTAACTTACTTAACTTTGCAAAAATACCAGAAAATTTTTTTTAAACTTAATTTTAAAACTGATCTTAACCTCATACTTATATATATACGTGCTTAATAAAAATATTGATTTTTCAAATTCTTTTAATACCTCTTAAAAGGTGTATTAATTACTAGATAACATTATTATCAAATGGACATAATATAATACAAACATTTTTGAAACACGTGGCGATGTCCAACCCAATGTCTTCATAGTCTGTAGTGCCATACTCCACAGTCTTGTATCATACATTACCAGTAGGCTGCTTACTTACAGCATAAACATAAATTATGAACTTTCGCTCAACAAGTACAACTTCTTTTTCTGCAAAAATAATCTTAATAATGAATGCATGAATCAATTATGCTTTCTTAAGAATCAATTATGATTTCTTATATTATCATCTCTTTGGGCCTCTTACATAACATGAGTGTACGTACCGTGACGCGTAGCCATGGAGTGGTTGAGACGGCCAGTCTAGTCTAACTCAAACTATGAACCAAACCCACCCTTGTGGTAGGTTGGTACGACATGAGGAAACTTACTTACCATCATACTTGAAAACAGTTTCTTACTTGAAAATAGTTCCTTACATGAAAACAGTTTCTTTCTTGAAAACAGTCTCTTAAAAATAGTTTCTCGAAAACAGTTTCTTACTTGAAACTTGATCTTATTCTTACCATGTGATTTATCATTAGTGAGCATACTTTC
Organism: Ficus hispida; assembly: GCA_025413025.1. Lineage (NCBI taxonomy): Eukaryota > Viridiplantae > Streptophyta > Magnoliopsida > Rosales > Moraceae > Ficus > Ficus hispida. Next base: position 17,916,552 of record CM046374.1, read on the forward strand.
ATGATACTACATCATAGAACAAGTACAACTTCTTTTTCTGCAAAAATAATCTTAATAATGAATGCATGAATCAATTATGCTTTCTTAAGAATCAATTATGATTTCTTATATTATCATCTCTTTGGGCCTCTTACATAACATGAGTGTACGTACCGTGACGCGTAGCCATGGAGTGGTTGAGACGGCCAGTCTAGTCTAACTCAAACTATGAACCAAACCCACCCTTGTGGTAGGTTGGTACGACATGAGGAAACTTACTTACCATCATACTTGAAAACAGTTTCTTACTTGAAAACAGTTCCTTACATGAAAACAGTTTCTTTCTTGAAAACAGTCTCTTAAAAATAGTTTCTCGAAAACAGTTTCTTACTTGAAACTTGATCTTATTCTTACCATGTGATTTATCATTAGTGAGCATACTTTCATGATACTACATCATAGAACATAAAACATATGCTTTACATACATTAATGCATGAGCTTTGAAAAACATACAAAGTAGTAAAACATTTGGCTTATGTTGTAGACAGAGTTGTACTTATAAGTTATTTTACGCTCTCAGTCTATCGTCTCAATAGGGTAAGACAACAGGTTATACTCCTATTTTCAAACCAGGCGTAAGAATCATTCTACCGCATAACTTAACAAATCATAACATACAATATTGGTATCCAATCTGATTATCATTTGTAATCATGGATATAAACCTTACCATAACAAATCGGTATCCCATCCAACTACCATGGGTAACCACAAATACAAAGCCTAACATGGGAAATTGATATACTATCCAGTTACTTTTTGTCATAGAATTGTTATCATATTTTTAAGTAACTTGGGCCTATTAATTTTATTTCCCTTTTTCTCAAAAATACCTTGTTTTCTTAGAAAACATTTTATTTACTTGGAAAATACATTGACTTCATAAATCAAGTATTACCTTGATTTAATACCTAAAATTGCCTTTTAAAAATCATTTGTAAAGTTTCCAATGGATTCAGAACCTTTTAAAACTATAATTCCTATTTAATATGGGTCATAAAATTGTAAAATCCTGAAAACTGCTTTTAAAATAGCCTTTTGATTTGGTTGAAAGTACGTGTACAGGAATTTTTCTTGTACCACGCACAGTTTTTAAAATCCAGTTTTATCTTTAAATTGGTTTAGATTTTGAAAAGGTTTTCTTCATAAAAGTTGTAGATCTCATCAAAATCTACAACTTTTAGTTTTGACCAAAACATAATTCAGTTTTTAACTTGCTCATTTTTCTCCTTGAAAAATTATGGTCGTGTACAGTACCTGGGACTGGCCAGTTTTGAAAACTCATAAAAATAGAGGCATTTGGACCCTTTTTTTCAAAAACTATTCATGCAGTTCCCTAGGATTTTATGCTTTCTACAACTTCACAGTTATAACTTTTTTCAAATTCGGCCTCTAAGGGGCTCAAAACTGGGTTTCTAGAAAACTGTCTAGATTATTTTTTAAAAACCGGTAGTTTGTATTTTGTTGGTTTTCATTTAAAAATTCATACACAATACATCAAACGGTAGAAGCCGTGAGCTTACATCAACACGTAACGTGTCGGATTTTTTCTTAATATTCAATCATACACTTATCTTTTTACTTGAAAAACATAATATTGATAACCTTACTAGCTTACCAAGTTGTGTTTTTAGGTTAATTTCTTAACCAACATGCACATAATATTTCACATCATCATCATTATCATCATTCATAAAATTTTCCTACTTAAACATGTGAAAGCATATTCATAAATATATGGTGAGCACGCAAAATATTAGAACTCATCCAAGAGCATAAAATCAAATCCATGCTTAAAACTTAGCAAACAAAATAATCTAAACTTAGATCAAGCATAGACTAAGCATATAAAACCATAACATGGAAAGATAAGAGGCATGAGCTTATGCTCTTATAACCCATAGCTTGAAATATAGATAAACTTTCTCAATCAAAACTTAGTGAAATGCTTAGTTAGAGGATCAAGAGTAATACCTCTAAGCTTGGAAGGTTATTCTAGACCTTAGTTGAAAGAAATTTGGCTCAAACTCTCTAGCTTATGCTTTTCAAATTTGGCTCTCTTTCTCTCTCTCTCTCTCTCTCTCTTTATTTTTTTCTAAGGGCTAGAGAGAAAAAAGTTTGAAGAGAACTAAAAAGTTTGTGGTCTAACTAAATGGTTTAAATTCTACCTCACCACCCTTATTTATAGGTGAAAATTCATAATTTTTCACAATTATTTTTTTTTTCTAAAATTCTCCTTGAATTACACATTTGGCCCTAAAATGTAAAATTTTTGCCTTCCAAGTCCCATAATGGCCGGCCATGTGGAGCATGTTTGGACTAAAAATCCTTTTATAATTTTCCACTTTCATAATTTCAAAAATCCCCAAAAATTATGTATTTATCCATGATGAGGTGTCCTTCAAGTAGGACCTTGTTTGGCACTCCCTCCTAAAATGTAGTCCATTTTCTTAATGATCCAGATAGTACTAATACTGTTTTGACTATAAATAGTATAGTAATACTAAACTGTAGTCTAGAATTTATCTGCACTTAACTGGACTGCATATAGGTTTTTCTTAGAGCTTGAAACTACTTAGTCCTCCTTACTCCAAATATTACTCCTGATTATTTTAGAGTGATCTCATTCCTTATTCTTAACTCTACATCCGTGATGACGGTCGGTCACAATATAATTTCAACACTGCTTCTTATATTGTAGTACCGTCTTATTCAAGTCATGAGTTATCCTGGTCATACATTGGCCAGAGTGAAACCATAAATTAGGATTCTGTCTTTTTCATTAAAAGACCTTACACTTAACTTAATCCACTATCATTGAGTCTTATAACTTATAAGGACTCAAACATATTCTGATAAATCAGACATGCATTTCGCATAGACATACATAGTATAAACTTAAATTTCCTCCGTATCAAATGAAATCACGAGTCTGTAAAGAAGTTGGTTATTACACCTAAAATCAATGATTTTATAATTAAATGAAATCAAAAAATCTAAACTTGGAATCAAGCTAATCATAGAAAATACATTATTACAATTATGTACATTCTCCAATATGCCCCAGCAAGATGGAGCACGAGGAGGAGAGTCCAATCTTAGTCCTAATATTGATGAATCATTTGCGAGGAGAAGGCTTGGTATGGGCCTCTACTAACTGGTCCTCAGACGAAACATGAGCAACACGAAGAGCACCACTCTGAACTTGATCTCGAATGAAGTGATAATATAAAGCAACATGTTTCATGCGAGAGTGAAAAACATGATTAGAGCATAGATGCTTTGCACCAACATTGTCACAGTATATTACTAGTACCTGAGGAATAGGAACACCAGTTCCGTGAGTAACGATCAAACCCAAATCAATTCAGTAGCAGTAGCAGCAACGACATGATATTTAGCTTTGGTAGAGAACGAGCTACAGTTCGTTGCTTTTTTGAGCTCCAGGAGATCAGATTATGCCCAAGATAGACAATATAGGCATTGGTGAAAGTATAGCATCCTTTTTGCCAGCCCAATCAACATCAGAGAAAGCATGGAGGGCCAATGAAGACTAAGGTTGAAGAACAAGACCTTGATCATAGGTTCTGCACAGATAGTGCAATAAACATTTCACAGCATTCCAATGATCGGTTGTTAGATGGTGCATGTACTGTGAAAGTTTGTTGACACAAAGGAGATGTCAAGCCAAGTGGGAGAGATATACTGAAGACTCCTAACAATAACCCAAAACTCAGTTGAGTCAGACAAGGCCATGCCAGATTGAAGAGCAAGAGTTACTGTAGAGGCTTATGGCTTGAGGACCGGTTTGGCTTCCATCATATGTGTGCGAGTTAGAAGATCATTGATGTAGTGACATTAGGATAGAAGTAAACCATAAGGGTATGAAATAACTTTAACACTCAAAATGAAGGAGAGAGGGCCAATGTCTTTCAAGTTGAAGCGTTATTTGCCTGTTTTATAATGTTCCTATGTAGAAGAAGTTGGAGGTTTGAAGTATGTATGAACACTTTGATCTTGTTCTTATGAAAAGCTAGATTTTGCTAGTCAGGAGCGAAACATATGCAATGCCCAAATTTCAAAGTTATTAGAAATTACGGATAGATTTGAAATTTGTGAACTAGTTTAAGAAAAGCAGTTCCTTGGAACGAATTATACTGTTTCATTAAAAAAAATATAACAAAATGAATAATAAGCAGAAAGAAGAAAAAAAAATAAAAATAAACAAATAAAAAAACTGTCTTTTTAAAAACCAGACCAACTCATCATATTTCAGGGTCCCGTTTGATGAGGGAGGAAAATAGAAGGAAGGGATGAAGGGATTGGTGGAAGGATTTTTTATATTCATGGTTGTTTGATAGCAGAGAAAAGAGGAAGAAAGTAAGTGATATTCTTCAAAACATATCAATTTTAACCCCTCGTAAGTTAGAGATTATTCAAAGGGTTTATATCTTTTAAATAAAATAATTATCTTACAAACAAAATATTTTCTTTCAGATATGATTTTTGTGTTCCTTCTTTTCAAATCAAACATCATGAGAGAAATGTTCTTTCCTTCCTTTTTCCCTTTTTTCCTACTTAGGTTCTCTGTCGTTCGCTACTTTTTATTTTCTCTCCTTACCAAAAAACTTAAGTACCTCTATTTTAGTCCTTAAAATCTCAATAGTGATTGTATTCACAGTTTAGCAAGCATCTAAAAATTTTTCTTTCAACACATCCCTATTTTGATTCCAACAACTTTTGAGTAACAAGCATACAGCATCAAAGTATCGTAAAGAAATGAAAATAAAAAAAATACACAATTAAATAGGAGAAAATTTTAGTTGGCCACATATTTCTCAATATAAAATGGTTAAATCACAATCACACAAAGTGACATTAACAAATTGATCTTCTTTCATTTTTATACTGAGCAATCATCCAATGACACTGTGTAAAAACGGTTTACACGGGTTGTTGAGGTGTCGTTTCCAAATCCATTTTGCTAATTAGAATTTTAGATTAATTATAAAATTTTCACGCAAAAATATAATTCTATAAAAATTTGTCTTTTGATATTTAAAACGTATATCCATTTCTCAAAATCCAATAAATGCTCATTTTGTTAAAATTTCCAACCGACAACCAACAAGACACGTAACAAAAATAACATTAATGGTTGAACCATTTGATGCAAAATTAATCTTCTACCCTCCCCTTTTAATTTGCATAAATATTTTTTTAAAAAGAACATTCAATGGTTGATAAAGAAAAAACACAAACAAAATTAAAATAACGAAGCATTGTTTTCACCATTAACAACATCAAGACTCAAAGGTAATTTCTGTTACAAAAAAGTAGAAAAAGATAACCACAAAACCAAAGAAGGATTTGGTTTGTCCACCAGACATAATCTACATATTGTATAGTCATCACATCTGAGCAAGCAATGGCACTAGTGTTGTGCACAAGCATCAGATTACTAAAGGAGAACACAACGAAGCCACGATCAGCTACAACGATCCGGCAAGTTCACACGGGAAGTAGAGTAGCAATTTTTTTTCCTGGGATGATTGCTTACATAAGACATGGACTCCGGCACGGTCGGTAAGTTTAAATCCTCGACGCACTTGGCTAGCCAAAAAAGCCTAAAATTCTATCAGAAAAAGGGAAAATAAAAAATATTAGGCTTGGTGTTAGGAAGAGGACTTTGATGTAGTCAGAGAGGTGCAAAAGAATTATAGGTTTAACATGTTGAGAATAACAGAGCAATCTTAGAAGGTTATTATTCGAAGTGGAAATAATGACATGAACAAAAATTGCAATCCTCTAAAACGCAACAATATTTCTACTAGAGTAGAGAATACGTAGTATAGACATAATAAGGATAAAAGTACAAAAGATTTGCCCTTAAATAGCGTCATCGAATGAACGTCAAGTTGTTCGGTCAGTTCTCAATATCATCACTGAAGAAACTAAACCTGTCACTGGAAAAACTCATCCGATCACGGTCCCATGGAACAATTGAGGTTAAGGGTGATGCTGAGCTTGCTTCATCTCCGGTGTAACAGAAACTCAATCGAAGATTGTTTTGTGGAACATCATTGATATTGTTTGTCGCTAAGCCTCAAAAACAGTCCAACAAGTATGACTCACCAAGTTCCCTGAACTCTGTACCAGAAGAGGATAGAATGTACATGTTTGACTTTCACATATTCCGAGCCTTCGTATGGTTGCATACTGCACACAAATTCATTTGGCATGTCGTAAAATGCAAGAACTTCGAGACTTCATAGGTGCTGGATGCTGGAGGGTACTTCATTCAGTAGCGGGCTAGGTCTAATCTGTTAGATAATATAAAACCCAACAATATCAAGTGCAATCATCAATAAAATAAATATAAAACTATATTATATAATATCCCCCCTCAAACTCATGATGCTGCTGCAAGTAGCATTGAGAGTTTGCCAAATAAGAAACAAAAATGGGAAGTGGAAAACGCCTTGGTAAACATGTCAACAATCTATATGGAAGAAGAAATGAAAGGCAATGTGATGGTACCAAGTTGATAGTGATGTCAAATGACATGATAATCAATCTCAATATATTTGGTCAGCTGATGAAACACTAAATTACAGATAATCTGAATAACACTTTTATTATCACAATATAAAGGAGTAGGTCGATGAAGAAAAACACCCATATTTGCAAGCAACCAACGTAACCAGACTATCTCACAAGTAGTAGAAGCCACAACACAATATTCTGCTTTGGTGGAGGATCGGGAAATAAAATCTTGCTTTTTACTCTTCCAAGAAATAAAAGAGTCACACATAAAGATACAGAAGCCAGTGGTGCACTTGATCCATCAGATTACTAGCCCAATCAGCATCAGAGTAATCACGCAACTCTAAGAAAGAAGTAGATGGAAGTAAGAGACTCTGAAACTGAGTGTCCCGAAAATACCTCAAAATGCATGACAGTAGCCTAATGAACTTTATTAGGTGTAGTGATAAACTGACTAACTACATGAATTACATGTGCAATATTTGACCGAGTGATAGTGAGCTAAACCAAGCTACCGAAAATAGTGCAATATAAACTAGGATTCGGCAAAGGAAGACCATCAGAAGGAGCATATCAAGCATTAGACTCACGAGGTGTATCAACAATCTTATTATCAATAAGATGCGTACGCTCAAATATATCAGTTATATACTTTGAATACGAGAGAATATAGCCTTTCGGAGAAAGGCGACCTCAATGCCCAAAAAATGACGTAGTGAGCCAAGACCTTCCATAGAAAGACAATGAGCTAACTCAATCTTCAGTGCTTCAATACCGTCAACATCATCACCAGTAATAATCATATCATCAACATATGAAGATAGTAGAATATGACCCGCACAAATACATGTGACAAACAAAGTTGAATCATGATGACTAGAGTGAAAGCTAAGCGGAGTAATCACTATAGAAAACTTCTCAAACCAAGCTCGAGATGCTTGTTTGAGACCATAAAGGGCTTTTCTGAGCCGGTAAACTTCACCAGGTTGATGAGAAACACCAGGAGGAGATACCATGTAAACTTCTTCATGAAAATCACCATTTAGAAAGGCATTTTTAACATCCATCTGAGATATATGCCATTGACAAACATAGGCAACTGCAATGCGAGTGCGAACAGTAGTCATTTTTGCAACTGGGGTGAAAGTCTCCTCATAGTCCATACCATGCTCCTGAAAGTAACCTTTAGCAACAAGTCAAGCTTTGTATCTTTCAATAGAGCCATCAGACTTGATTTTGATTTTATAGACCCAACAAGATCCTATTGGTCTTTTACCTGGTGGGAAAGGTACCAAGTCTCACGTATGTGTCTGATGTAAAACAGTAAGTTCCTCAGTTATAGCATCCTGCCATAATAGATCACAAACAGCCTCTCTATAGGATAGTGGCTCAGAGAGACGATGAATAGAAGCTAAAAAGGAATTGAAATAGCTAGAATAATAAGAGTAAGTAAAATCTGGTAGCTTAATAGACTTACGAGAACACATAGAGTGATGAAGGGGAGGAGAAGGAGAAGATGCAGTCTCAAGAGGTGATTGGGCAATTGTAGGAGGAGGGAGAGTAATGGTAGCATCAGGAACCAGAGTACCATAATCTACTGAGCTATTAGTGGGAACTCTGCAAGAAACATTATGTGAAACTGGTGCAAGTGCTTGTGAAACAAATGGTGAGGCTGTATTAGTGTCAAGAGTGAAAATGATAGATATGTATGAGATCATACTTGGTCAGATTATGATAACTAGCAGGAATAGAAATTACTAATATATGTTCAAGAAACACAACATGACGAGAGATATATAATTTTTAACTAACTAGACCAAAACAATGATATCCTTTTTGACTTTCACCATAACCTAGAAAGACACACATAATAGACCGCGATGACAATTTACTACACTCGACATGAGGCTGTAGGACAAAACAAGTGGAACCAAAAACACGCAAGGAAGAATAATCAGGTGCATATCCATACAACTTTTCAAACGGCGACGAACCTAAATTGTGTGAGGTTAGAATCCTATTAATCAAATGAGCAGCAGTAAGAATTGCTTCTCACCAAAATTCACCAGGAACACTAGAAGACAGTAAAAGAGAACGCGTAGTTTCAACCAAATGTCTATGTTTCCCTTCGGCAATATCATTTTATTCGAGAGTATCTGTACAAGAAGTTTGGTGAGTAGTTCTATTAGAGGCAAGCAAAGTAGAAAAATCATTAGAAATATATTCTTTTCCCAAATCACAACAAAAATACTTTCTGACAGTCGAATGTTGAGTTTTTACAAGAGCTCGGAAAGTAATACTAAAAAAATCAGAAAGAATTTCATAAGATAAACCTAACAATATCGAGTGCAATCATCAATAAAAGACACATAGTATCGTGACCCCCCATTGTGAAGGTCCCCATACATCAGAATGAACGAGATCAAATAGAGCAATAGAAAAACATATACTTTTATAAAATGGTAAAGCAGATAATTTTGCCAGTTTACAACCACTTCAATCAAAAATATCATGAAGATTTAAATTTCCTAATACTCCTGTAGAAGCTAAATACTATAAACGAGACACTGAAATATGGCCAAGATGAGAGTACCATAAATAAAAATCAGAAGACGAACGACTCAAACAAAAAGACGATAGATCCACATTAGAAGCTGCAACTTTTGGTACTTTGAACTGATCCAAAACATAAAGTCCGCCTCACCTTCGACCTGTCCTAATCAGCTTCTGAGATTACGGGTTCTGCACATAACAAATGGAAGAAGAAAAAGAGACTAAGTATCCTAATTGACATAATTGACTAACAAAAACAAGATTTAACATAAGATTAGGAATGTGATAAACATCTGAAGAGACAGATTGAGCCAACACCTACTAATAGCATATGAGTATCATCAGTAGTAATAACTGATATAGAGGAATTGGGAGATAAAGAAACAAATGATGATAGATTTTGTGACATATGATGAGAAGCTCAATAATCTAAGACCCACAAGGAAAAAGATATACCTAAAGGACTAGAGGATGACAAACCTATATGGGTAGAGGCAGACATAGCTTGTGGCTATGTAGCAAGGAAATTCTAAAAATTCTCGAAATAAATGGATCTAATAACAGTGTAACCATTGCATTATTTGGTTGAGGCGATCTGTATGTCCACTGTGGTAGCTGTTGCTGCTGCTGAGATCATTGTTGTTGCTACTACTGCTGCTGCTATTGTTGGGGTTGCTGTTGCTGCTGATAGGATTGTTGTTGCTTACCTTTATTCAATAACAACGGACACTGAGCCTTACAATGACCTTTTGCTTACAGAAAGCACACTCATAAGGAGAAACCCTCGAGTTCGACCTATTATGATTACTAGCCAGGGGTCTTTGAGGGGTTGTAAAAATAGATGGACTAGGCATTAGGATTATCCCCTTGTGTGCTTGAGATGTGAGACGAATCTCCTCAGGCAAAAGTTCATTGACAATTGAATCAACAGAAGGTAGTGGACTATGATGCAGAACCGCTCCATGCAATCCCTCAAAATCATCGAAAAGGGGCATTTGAAATTGTACCATACATTGCTCTTCTCTACGGCAATGTATGTCTCAATGGGTCATCGGTTAACCTTGACAGGCTTAAGCACAACATGCTTAGAATTTGAACACTCGAAAGCCAATTTGGCAACCTTTGTAATTGGCCCCTCAGTACAAGACTTTGCAAAAGAAGTGGCAAGGATGAAATGGTGGACAAATCCAAAATTTCATCATTAGTTACCGAGTATAAACTTAGATATTCTAGGTAGTTCATCTTCCCAATAGCAGGGCAAAGAGCACTCAAGGCCACTGTACTCAATCTTGAAATTCCCAACCTTTTTAATCCCATCAAATTCTCCAATTCTTCTTCAACGCTAATAACGGTGAGACATGCTTCCACTGTCATTAGTGTCTGCAAGTTCTCTAGATCGAATCCCTTCCTTTATCCTGACACCTTGGCTTGAATTCAAATTGATGGCACTATCATTACGGCTTGCTAAAAGGTGTTGAAGATTTAGAAGCTCTTTGATCTTAATTGGTAGCTCAACTAGGAGGGTGTTTCTTACATCCAGTGTTTGTAGATTATGTTGCTTACCCATAGACTTTGGAAGTCTCTTCACTTTCTGACTCTATAAACTTAAGTGCTTCAGGTGGAATAAATTTCCCACTTCCTCCGGGAGACGATCGAGTGAAACATTTTCAAAATCCACACTACTACAAAAGTTAGATTACACGACGGAGCTTCCACGACCTTTTTTTAAAAACGGTCGTGGAAAGTTAGGTAAAAACATGGAGCAGAATATGGTTTCCAAAAACCATCGTGGAAGCCGTACCTTCGACGACAGTCTTCGGAGAACGTCGTGGAAGGGCCGTGCTTCCACGACGGTCTTTCAAAACTATGGTGCAAGCCACCGTGCTTCCATGACAGTCTAAAAAGACCGTCGTGGAAGCACGGTGGCTTCCACGATGGTTTCTAATTAACCATCCGTCGTGGAAAATTCACGATATATTTTCCCATCACCGATTGTTGCCCTGATATTTCCACATCAATACAGCAGCTGTAGTGAACTAAAATTATTCTAGATTGCTCCGAAAATAGTCAATACATCACTGTGTGATGCCACCACCACCATCTACCATCGATCATCAATTTCTCTTGTAAGTCATGATCACAAAACCTAGCTTTATGTTGTTTTTATTTGTATTTTTTATTTATGATTTTATATTAATTTTGTATGTTTGGGGATTACTTTTGATACGTTAAAGACTTTAATGGGCTGGGTATTTAATATACGAACTTATCATGATCAAATTTTTATTTTTCCCCGGCCGTTAGTTTTTATGTTTATTCAATTTTTTTGTTAATTATTCAATTAATTAATGCACTGGTAGCAGTGTTTAATTATAAGTAAATGAAAATGATATGCATGTAATTTAAAATTATGCACACTTTGACTTCGAAAGCTTTGATTTCTTGATTTAGGATTTGTAAATCATGGATAGAAAATAGATGTGGTTTGATAGATTGTCTAAAGCATATGAAGATGGTGTTGAAGAATTTTTGTCATTTGCCAAAGCTCACATACAATATGATAAGATTCCATGTCTATGTCAAATTTGTGGTAATCATAGATCTCATTCCATTAATGATGTTAGAAGGCATTTACGCGGTTATAGGATTATTTGTTCTTACTAAACATGGTATTTACATAGCGAAGATTTTTTCGATATTAAATATACATCGACGAGTATTAAAGATAAAGAGTCTATTGTTAAGGAAGACGTTGGTGATAATATGTGTAATATGATAAATGATTTAGAAGAAAACTTTGTGCGCCGTCAGGAGTTATTTGAGGCAATGATTAATGATGCCGAAACGCCCTTGTATGTCGGGTGTACAAAATATACGAAATTAGGGGAATTAGTTAAATTATGGAATATGAAAGCGTCGGGAGAGTGGACGAATTCTAGTTTCATTACTTTTTTAGAATTTCTACAAGATGTTCTACCGGAGGATAACAAAGTGCCACCTAGTATGTACGAGGTGAAGAAGACGTAGAGTACTTTGGGAATGGAATATGAAAAGATACTTACTTGTCCAAATGATTGCATCCTTTATCGGAAAGAATATGAAGATTTAGATGAATGTCCGGTTTGTAACGAATCAAGAAAGAAGGAGGGCAAGATGCCATCGAATGGTAGAAAATAAGTACCGGTGAAGGTGTTATGGTACATTCCACCAGCACCACGTTTGCATCATTTATTTCATAATGCCGAGCATGCTAAGAACTTGACATAGCACCACGATAAACGTGTTGACGATGGCAAACTTAGGCATCCGGTTAACGCACCATAATGGAAAACCTTTGTTGATAATAATCCAGATTTTCAGAACCAAGGAATTTACATCTTGGTTTGTCGATGAACGGAGTGAACCCACATAGTAATATGAGAAGTCGGCATAGTACCTAGCCAGCCATACTTGTCAACTACAATCTCCCTCCAGAATTGTGCATGAAGTGGAAGTTCTTGATGTTGACATTATTGATCTCAGGCCCTCAACAACCGGGGAATGACATTGGCTGTCCAGTTTGTATGAAGGAAACATCTTCCATCTGGTTGAAAAATGATAAAAAAAAAAACCGTTTACCTTGGTCACAGGAGATTCTTGCCACAAAATCAGCGATATAGCAAACAAAAGAAGGCTTTTGATGGTAATACAGAAGAAAGAACCGCTCCTTGGATTTTGTCTGGCGAAGATGTATTTGAGATGGTTAAAGATGTGAAATTAGTTTTGGAAAAGGGAAAACGTAAGGCTCTAGTTGTCGATGGAACATGGAAGAAGAAGTCGATCTGCTAAGAACTTCCCTATTGGAAGTCACTTTATATTTGTCATTGCTTAGATGTTATGCATATTGAGAAAAATGTTTGTGAATCGATAGTGGGCATATTACTTGACATTCCGCATAAGACTAAAGATGGTGAAAAGGCATGGTTGGATCTTAAAGAGATGAAAATTAGAACAAATTTGCTCCACGAGAAAAAATCGAACAGAACTTACTTACCTCCGGCCAAGCACACATTATCGAAACAAGAAAAGAGAAAGCTTTGTGAATGGCTTGCTTCCGTGAAAGTGCCAAGTGGATACTCTTCCAACTTCAAAAGGTTAGTGTCGATGAAGGATTTGAGGCTCATTGAAATGAAAACACATGATTGTCATATCTTGATGCAACAATTATTACCTCTTGCATTGCGGGGAGTTTTAATGAAAGATGTGAGATATGCAATTACGAAGTTATGCTCAATTTTCAATTCAATATGCTCGAAGGTAATTGATCCACTGATGCTAGATTCGCTACAATCAGAATTGGTGATGACATTGTGCATGCTTGAGAAGTATTTCCCACTAGTCTTTTTTGATATAATGATCCATCTAATGGTACATTTAGTTCGGGAAGTTAAGTTATGTGGACCGGTGTATTTGAGGTGGATGTATCCTTTCGAAAGGTACATGAAGGTTTTGAAGGGTTATGTGAAGAACCGAAATAGGCCGGAGGGATGTATAGTGGAAAACTACATAGTAGAGAAATCGGTTGAATTTTGCTCGGAGTATTTGTCGAACGCGGAACCGATAGGGTCGCTAAAGAGTGTGCTATTGATGTCAAAAGGACTATCCATGGGCGTTCCTTCACCAGTAAATCAAGATGAATGGGAAAAAGCTTCTCTCTATGTTTTGCACAATGCTAAGGAAGTGGAGCCTTTCTTTGAGATTCATATGACAGAATTAAGAGCTACGAATCCAAGAAAAGGAAGAAGTGAGAAATGGATTCTAGATGAGCACAACCGGACATTTCGAGAGTGGATAAGAAAGAAGTTGCATATGAAGGCTAGTGTTTTGCAAGACTTAATGAAGCTATCCAGAGATCCGTCATCGATAGTCACAAGATATACATCGTATTTTGTCAATGGGAACTCATTGTACACTCAGAAAAGAGATGAGAAGCATCCCATACAGAATAGTGGTGTGACCCTCCGTGCCGAGTTCATGCATATTTCATCCGCAAAGGACAAGAATCCGGTATATAGTTCCATGACCTACTATGGGTTCATTAAAGATATTTGGGAACTTGATTATTGCGGCTTGCGAATAGCACTATTTAAATGCAAGTAGGCTGACAATAATTATATTAAGATTGATAGTAACGGCGTGATTATGGTGAACTTTAGGCGATTAGGATACAAAAATGATCCTTTCATTATGGCATCACAAGCGGTACAAGTATTCTATACAATGGATCCCGACAATTTAGCGTTATCTTTAGTTGTGTCAATGAAGCCAAGAATAATCCGGGATAGCGAAGAAGATATGGAAGATTGCACCGACATTCCATCATTCACAAAGGGTTTGTCACCGGTGGAGGAGATTCATGATTTTGACGATGATGTTACACACTTGCTTCGTTTGGATGTTGAGTGGACACGTGTTGAGAAGCCCAAAAAAAGAAAACGAAAAAATCTGGAAATTGATTTTAATTTTTTTTCATTGTAAAAATTTCTATATGTTTTTTTAATTATGTACATTATATTTGAAATATATGAAAATTATTTATACATGCAAATCTGTGTGAATAAAACTAACAGCAGGAATGCTTGGATGCTGAATGCATAACACATAGGTTTGGCCGCGTGTGGGATTATATTTATAACATCAACAAATTTTTTTTCAAAATTTTCACATACCACGACGGTTTTTGGGAAAAACCATCGTAGTATATACATTCCACGATGATTTTCCCCAAAAACCATCGTTGTAGGGTTAAAAAAATTTTCTACAATTTTTTGAAAATTAAAAAAAAAAATTATTTCCAAGGTACCACGAAGGTTTTTGGGTACATGCCATGACGGTTTTCCCCAAAAACCACGGTGGTAGGGTTACAAAAAAATTTCTACAATTTTTTGGAAATAAAAAAAAAAATTTTTTCCAAAGTACCATTGTGGTAGGTTTAAAAATATATATATTTACAATTTTTTAGGAATTAAAAAGAAAATTTTTTTTATAACCTACCATGACGGTTTTTGGGAAAAACCATAGTGGTATGTATATACGACGACGGTTTTTCCCAAAAACCGATGTGGTACCTTGGAAAAAAGTTTTAAAATTTTTTTAATTTTTGGAAAATTTAAAAAAAAATTTATAACCTACCATGATGGTTTTTGGGAAAAACCGTCGTGGTATGCATATACCATGATGGTTTTTCCCAAAAACCGTCATGGTACCTTTGAAAAAATAATTTTTTTAAAAAAATTTTTTAAAATTTTTTGGAAATTAAAAAAAAATTTTTTGAAGGTACCACGACGGTTTTTGGGAAAAACCATCGTGATAGTGTTTAAAAAATTTTTACAATTTCGTGGAAATTCAAAAAAAAAAAAATTGAATGTACCACGATGGTTTTGTGGAAAGCCATCGTGGTATGTTCACATACCACGACGGTTTTCCCAAGAAACTGTCGTGGGACATGAAAAGGCGGGAATTTTGAAAATTTTGAATTAAATTGAACTTTTTGGAGCGCATATTAAAACCCATAAATGTTTGCCCATAACCAAAGCCGCCCAATTTCTTCGCTCCATTTCTCTCTATTCGCCCAATTCCTACTCAAAATCTACAAAAACTCCCTCCACCTCCACCCCCAATCTCTCTCCCTCCACCTCCACGCTCAACTTCTCTCTCTCCTCCCTCCATGCCCACACCCTCCATTTTTCCCTTTCTCTCTTGCCACTCACACCCACACCGGCCTTCCTCCACTCTTCCCTCTCTCTCTCACTGCCAACGCCGCCCACTTCGCCCCCATGCCCTAACTCCTCCCACGCCGCCCACACCCACTCCGCCCCCATGCTGCTGACACCTCCAAGCCCCCACGTCCCTACGCCCCCCCTCTGTTTCCACGACGGTTTTTAATAACCATCGTGGAAGTGTCGGATTCCACGACATTTTTCAGAAACTCTGTTCCGCTCCATGTTTTTGCACATTTTCCACGACGGTTTTTTTAAAAACGGTCATAGAAGCGCCGTCGTGGAATCCACATTTTGTAGTAGTGATGAATGCATTCAAATCACCGGTATAAACTTAGCTCATTAAATACCCCCAAACTTAATATTTTGCCAATCCTCGAGCAAAAGAGTGACAAATCAAAGGGAAAAAAAAAAAAAAGGATAACAATCTATAAACAACACAACACAAGAACCTATCAACGAGCAATGATTCAATTTGACTCACAAAACACGCCTCAAAGATTTTATATAATTTATAACTCAAGGGAAGCTCATAACATTAAATGGGTCTAGAATTTCAGTTCCATTGCCAACCTCACCTCCTTATAGATTCTTCAAGTGTGTGTGTGATTAACTTGTCATGCTTAACCTCCTATAACTCTGATTAGTTTATGCAAACAAGTATATAATGATGGATCTCTATAATGAAGAATTTGTGAACTCTATAAGCCTGCTTTTCATGTCACTCTCCACTAATTTCAATAAACACAATACCAAGGATCAATAAGACTTTGTTAGGCTTGTAATGTGTGGCTTAGGTTAAGGTAGGATATATGGAAAAATTATAGTTCAAAATCACCCAAAAACACAAATATTTTAGGAACGTTATATTGCCAAAAACTCTTCCCAAAGTAAAACTCCCCCAAAACTTATTCAACTTCCTATGTAAACCACTTTATTTTCCTCCAATTCTCTCTCTTTTTTTTTTTTCCTTCCTTTTCTTATTATAATTTTTTTTTTGAATTATCACACCCTCAACTTGTTTTTATGTAGTAGACAGGAGTGAAACATTCATCTCTCTCTCTCTCTCTCTCTCTTTTAGTTTTCTTTTCTCTTTTTGTTTTTTGTTGTTTTTTAATTTAAAAAAAAAAAAAAGGAATCGAAGGAAACCTAAATTTTGCACAAGCAATTTCTCACGCTCTACCCATCCTCCCCATTCATTTGCATAACTCAAAGTATTCCTAGACCAATCCATGTGCCTAAGGACAAAGGTTGAAGGGTAAGAAATTATTTTCAAGCTAGGCTAATATAATGGTTAACAAAAAAAAGTAAATTTTGGCTCAAAAGGTGCAAACTAGGGATAGATTATTTCATCAGGTAGGCTCAAAAGGTTTAAACGATCTAAAAATGACCTAAATCATATCCTTAGCATTGTATTATCTGGGATTTCGCTTTGAGTGACAATTAAACGAGTTCTAGAATTCAATGAGATCTAAAATTTACTAAAATCCACATAAATGTTCTCTAAATATAATGCAAGGTGGCAAAGTGATCAAAACTACTCGTGTTTAAAGAATCTGAAAACAAAGCAAAGCGGCAATGAAACCAAGCACACATACAAGAAAATATTCATCACTTCCCAAAAGCTACAAAAAAGTCAATCATGCTCATATCATCGACTTCTATGGTAAAACTCCATCATTGCTAAAAAACAATCAAACAAAAACAAGAAAATAAAGATAGATAAAATAAAACATGCAAGTGTCATCCACCCCCAAACTTAAGATGAACATTGTCCCCAATGTCATGAGCAAATAAGGAAATGGAAACACCTACCTGATCTTTGAGAGCTACAGCCTTGACAATTTGCCTTTATCTCTCTTCATTTTCAAACAAATTTTGCCAAGTCCACATGATTTGTCCGAAAAATCCTTTATTTCCTAACATGGTTAACTACACTAAAAACAACTCAAAAAACATTAAAACAACTCTTAAACTAGCAATACATCAAGATAAATACATTCAAATTATTAGTATAAACTCGGCTCATCAGCAACATGGATCTCTCTCTCTCTCTCTTCTGGTCTCTCTTATCTCTCTAGTTTGATGTTTCTCGCCCGTCTAACTATCAGATCAAAAAATGAAAATCAATGCCAGAAACCAACACCAATGATCAGTTCACTGAGCGATTTTTCTGTTTCACGGTTTGGTGCTCGGTTCCTCTTCCCCTGAAACCGATGTTGTCGGTCGGTAATCCGAAACCAACGATTTGGTTGGTTACTGATCATTGTTCACCCCTAGTCTACTTAGAACATCTCCAATGCAATGCTAAATAAGTGTGCCAATGGTAAATTTTGACATTTGGATGAAAAAATTTCTCGCCAATACAGTGCTATCTTTCATGTCAAATTTGTTATATGTTAAACTTTATAATAAATTTACCACAACTTATTACTAATGTTAACTTTTATTTTTAATTCTCATTGATTGTTGTCTCAAGTAATTATTACAATACTTTATTTTTCATTAATTTAAATATTTTTTCCTCTCCCTCTTTCCCTTGCTTTTGTTTCACGCATCAATCTTCTTTAATTTATTTATTATTTTTTTAGTTTTTGCCTTTTACTTTTCCTTGCTTTTGTCTTTATCTGCTTCTTACTCTCTTTCTCTCCCTCTCTCTCTAAACTTTTTCTTGTTTTTGCCCTTTTCGTGCTTGTTGGTGTTTTCTTTTTTAATATTCTAACATATAAGACAATATTTTTTTTTAGTTTGCCCTAAATTTTTTTCACAAATATGACCATATTTAAACATCATTTTCTTTATTATCTTTCTAACTTAATTTTATATATAATAATTTCATTAGATTATATTATTGAAGTATTTTATCAATTTATTTTGATCATGGTTTTTCTTATTTTAAACCATATCCTTTTTTTTTCTTTTAATATTAACTTATTAAACAAGTGTTTGATACACCAATTACATTTAAATCCTTTTTTTTTTTCAATTTCACTATTTACAGTTAATTATTACAACTTTGTAATTCAAACTTAAAATTCCATAACTTTGCAAGTTCAAATGAGATAAATTTTTTTTCATTATATAGAATTTTGAGATAAATGAAATTAGCTTTATATTAATTTTTTTCCTTAATACATTTCAATTTTTTACAATTTTTAACTTCATCGATTCAAACCCGTAGATCAAAAAATTCAAATCTAACCCAAAAAAACTCAATTCAAACCCGTGCACTAAATGCATGATACTATGTTGCTTTTCAAATATTTATCGTCACTTTTTCATTCTTTTTTTTTTTTCCATGATTTCTATACTTTTTTAAATATTATATTTTTAAATTATGCCTTATTCAAATACTTGTTCTTTATGATTTATTATGTTTTAAAATATGTTTTTTCAATTATATTTATGCCTAAATATTCTTCTTAATTAAATTCAAACAAATTTTAATAAATTTATCACACAGGTGCCGCACGTGTTAAAAACTAAAAAACATAAATAGTAGAAAACTTTTTAGGTTTATGATAAATAGCATATTCATGATAAATAATGAATTTATGAAGTATGTTTGCAACAAAGTTATCTCAAAATGTATTGTTGTAAATAAATTGTTTTTACAATAACTAATTTATTTACGAAATATATTTATGATAAAATTACTATACAAAAAATTTACGAAGTTTACCTATGCATTGTGGAAAATGTCGCACAATTTGGTATGTGGGCACTACTTGAATTGCCTATATTATTGTTCATGACTACATCACCATGAATCATTGAACTTCTCAATTTAATAAACCTAAATATATATATATATATATATATATATATATATATATATATTAAAGTTCGTATAGGAGTTGAAACAAAATGCACCTATTACAGAGGAGAATGTGTAAGATAGAGAGTTCAATTTTAGGGTCATACAGATTAAAACGTAAGGGAAAGATGGTGGAGTTGCATAAATGGTCACATGCAAATGTAACCAAATTGATTTATTGTTTTTTTGTCCTAAAAAACCCAAAGAAGCTAATCCATCTTCTTCATCCAACCACCCATGTCAAAAAATTTATCAACCACTACCACTCAAATCAATAAGCTATTATCTCATGAAATTTTTAATATTTTTCTTCTGCTTTTTTCTCATAAAAGAAAAATGTAATTGTCCACTTCTTTCCCTAATGATGCTCCTCCCCCAATTTCTCTGACAGTGGTACTGTAACAAACTATGTCTACTTTTAATATGATATTATCCACTTTATACCTCGTGTCTATATGGTTTTTGTTATTGGACTTTACTCTAAAATATGTCATACTATCAGGAGATGATTTCTTTAGTTATGAATTGTTTCATATATTCATTATCAAGTGATGTGAGAATACACTGGTAAGACTGATAAATATCACAATTACCCCTCATGATACCATTTGTAATGACTCATGCCTCATTTTGATATGATATTATCTCATTCAGATTCGTACCTGCATGGTTTTGCTATTGGGTTTTACACGAAAAAGTCTCATACTATTGGGATGTGGTTTCTTTACTTATATCCATTCTCAAATTATGTGAGATTGCATAACTTATCTATCTTTTTGTAAAAACTGATAATTATCACAAACACAATAACAATCTATAATTACTTGGACACCGTTGCTGGAGTTCCATGGCCTCAAACCGGCCGGCAACACAAATCTAGCCCATAGACCCAAAGAATGTGAAACAGAGAAGAAAGTTTATTTATTTATTTTTTGCCTAAAGTTTGATTTTTATCCTCCACCCCCACCCCCCCCCCCCCCCCCCCCCCCCCCCCCCCCCTCAAATTTAGGCATATGCCTTCTGTACATGACACTCCCCATCATTTCCATCACTTTCTCTCTCATCTTCCTCAATCTAGCCCTCGGTATCCCCCTCAGCATCTCCACTGTAAATCTTTGTCAATTATTTATTTATTTATCATAAAGATAAAAAACTTTTCCCGAGACCAAAGCTTTGAGGTGAATTCTTTCAAAAAAGGGGAAAACAATATTCCTTTATTCCCCACCAGCTACCAATAAAAGAGTGCAGCTAAGCTCACGTGTTTCATGTGTGTGCAAATTTAATTTTTGATGTTATTTTAACGTATATATGTTATATATATTTTTCACAACATAACTATAAATTTTTATATTTTAAAGGAGATTTTTTTTTAATTTATTGTTTTCTTAAGAGTTTAGTATAACCAGATATAATGAATGACTAACAATTAAACAACAAGTAGAATAAAAAGGAGTTTTAGATTAAAAAATTGATTTAGGATTTATACGAGAAAATAGTATTTGAGAGGATTAGAAGAAATATACGTTTAAGTGTGACAAGTATTGACAAAGGTCATGTTTGGAAACCAAAAAAAAAAAAGTTCTAAAGGATTGCAAGAACAAATATATAACTAGGGACACATTTAAGATTTATTCCGATATGAAACAACTTTAAAAAAATGCATTTCATGAAAACAAATTTAAAATTAAAAAAAGATGTTAAATAGGGGGAACATTTTAAAAATTAAGTCAATAAGGCAATTAAAAAAAAGAAAGCGTTTATAAATACCATAGTTGGAAAAGTATTATTTTTATAATTATGAAAAAAGAATTTTATGTTTGGACATATTCAGAAAAAATTATTTTTACTACATAAAAAGTTGAAAAGAATATCTTAATGAATTATATTAAACACAGAAAAAGTTGACGGACAGAAAATGAAAACAAATAACGAAGAGGGAAATAGGGGGAAAAAAAAAAAAACAACCTCTTAAGTATTTACAATATATAAACTACATGAATACCCAAAAAAGAAAAAAGAAAAAAGAAAAAAACATAACCCAAAAAAAAGAACGGCCGTTGGAAAAAAAAAAAAAAGCAGAATACATTATACTTGAAAGGAATTAAAAAAAAAAAAAGACAAAGGAATAAATAAAAATTGATTGAACATGACAAAATATCAAAAAAGATGAAAAAACTTTATCAAAATTTTGAACAGTGTTTTGTGAGAAGAGCTACAGTTTCAAACTCATTTAAAAAAGAAAAAAAGACAGAGTAAAGTAAAAAAATGATAGAACGAGACAAAATATAAAAAGGACAAAATTACTTTTACCAAAATTTTGAACAGTGTTTTGTGAGAGTATCTCTCACTCTTCCATATATGTAATAGACTATTCAAAGAACACTAAAACGGTGTAGTTTTGTTTTGTTTTTTTTTTTTTTGTTGATTCTACGTCTCCTCCAAAGTCAACAAAGTCACACAGTGAAGAGGATTAGGGAAGAAGCAAGTCCAAAGAAAGATGCTTGCGTTTCAGATCTCTCATCAGCGATCTGGGTTTAACTCTGTGAATCATATTGCTTAAATATCTCTCACTCCATTACATTTCCAAAGTAAGTTTAATCTTTTGTCACAGATCTATGTGTGTGTATATATATATATATATATATATATATATGTTTATGCACGTATCTGTTTTATTTATTTAATTTTTTTTTTTTTGGGGGTGGCGGGTATGAAAGAAGCATGTATGTATCTGTATTGTTTCTTCCAGGTCGTTCTTGATCGGTACTCGGGTTGATGGTGATTT
Source organism: Ficus hispida (assembly GCA_025413025.1). NCBI lineage: Eukaryota > Viridiplantae > Streptophyta > Magnoliopsida > Rosales > Moraceae > Ficus > Ficus hispida. Next base: position 17,939,052 of record CM046374.1, read on the forward strand.
TTCTCTGTTTTTTTTTGTTATTAGTTTATTTTCGTTCTATTCTTCTAACAATCTTGTTTTTTTTTTCCTTATTGATTTATCCAGAAATTTGTTATTTTCTTTAGAACATTGATATGTGTGTTTATATATATATTCTAATGTATATGTTATCATTTACCGATGATCGAAAGGCAACAGAACTACAGAGTGAGCATTATAGGAAGAGAGTGGAATATGAAATGTAGAGCCTAATTAAAGTCCTAAAAAGAAACGCCCTACACAAAAACAGTACGTGGATTGACCCTCGGAAAGGTCTAAATATTGAGAGTTTATTTATTTAGGGTATTTTAAGGATTGTACATATGAAATTTGTTGTTCTAGTTTTTCTTTACAAATAAAAGTCACCGTATAATTTTATAGTTTAGAGGCGGAAAATAACACAAAGTTACGAGAGGGTGTGTAATTTCTCTTGTAAACTTGTTGATCCTGATAGTGAATAAAAAAATTTGTGTCATGTGACTGTTTATTTTCTCCTGATATAGAATTGGGATACTAATTCTTAACTGATGCTTCGTTTCTGATGTCTCCTAGTCAATCATGTTGGTATTTACACTTCTAAACCTACTGATTGAAGAAGTCATACTTTTGCAGCACGGGAAAGTGAAGCTGTCTTAGGAGAAATGAACTTGGTTGGAGGGAGTGAGGCGTCGACGGCCCGTGCGATTGGGAAGCTGGTTTCGCTGCTAACCCAAGAAACAAGATTGATAAGAGGAGTCGACATATCAGAAGTTCAAAGCCTAAAAGACGAACTGGAGGTCATCCGGGTTTTCCTCAGAAATGCAGATGCAAGGCCAGAGGAGGAGTTGAGCGATGCTGTAAAGGCTTGGCTGTTACAATCAAGGGAGACTGCTGAGCTCATAGAAGACATCGTGGATGAGTATATTCTCAAAGCGTCACAACGACAATATGAGCGTGGATTCATCAGTTTCCTCGGGAGAGCTGGTCGGTTAATCGGCACATTGAATAATCGCCACAAACTATCTTCTGATATTCAGAACATTACGTCATTGTTACGTGATATTCAAGCGCGAAGTCAACTTTACGGCATAAGCAATCGTCAATAACAGAACCGCAGTTCATGTTAGATATGACCCACGATTGTTGAGTCTTTTCTTGGAAAGTACAGTTGGTATTGATTCGGTAGCTAATGAATTGATAGAAAGGTTAGTGGCAGGAGCATCTGGGCGCTCAATCATTTCACTTGTAGGCATTGGCGGAATTGGTAAAACCACTCTTGCTCGAAAGGTCTACAATGATGAAGTGGTAAAAGGACATTTTGACTGCCGTGCTTGGATTACTGTGAGTCAGTCGTACAATCTAGAGCATCTATTAAGGATTATGGTTTGGCAGATTGGTGCAGCTAGAAACCATGATCGGCGGGATCTTTCCATAATGCAGGATGACGAGTTAATCGCTACCCTAAGGCAACATTTGCTGTCAAATAGGTACCTGTTTGTCTTCGATGATGTTTGGCAAGAAGAATTTTGGCAAGTGGTGGGACATGTTTTTCCTAATAATGAAGCTAACAATAGAGTAATCATCACAACGCGTAGTGACACTGTTGCTGCTTCTTTTGAAACTACCTCTTTAACTCATGTCCTCAGGGTGGAACCTTTGTCTGTAGAACATTCTTGGGAGCTTTTCTGTAGTACAGTTTTCCGATATGAGAATCCAGGGCATTGTCCTCCGGAGTTGGAGCAGTTGTCCCTTGAAATAATTAGAATGTGCCAAGGCTTGCCACTTGCGGTTGTTGCAACAGCTGGTTTGTTGTCAGTGAAAGAGAAGACAGTGTCAGAGTGGCAAACACTACTTGATAATTTTCACTCTGAGCTTACATACAATGATCACCTTTCAAGTATCTCTAAGATCCTTGCTCTTAGTTTCCATGGCCTGCCTTACAACCTAAAAATGTGTTTCTTGTATTTTAGCATCTTTGCTGCAGACTCCCTAATTCCGTACGAAAAGTTATTCAAGTTATGGATTGCGGAGGGTTTTGTACCAGAAGTGAGAGGAAAGACCTTTGAAGAAGTCGCTGAAGAATACTTGAATGAGCTCATACAAAGAAACCTGGTTCAGGTAAGCGAGGGGTTTTATGGGTTGGAGAAGTTTTGTCGACTCCATGGCTTGATGCATGAGATCGCCCGACAAAAGGCTGATGAGTTGAGCTTCTGTTGGATTATAAATGACAGTAACTCTAGTTTTAATGGTAAGAGCCGTCGCCTATCAATCTCTAACAATATTGAGGAAAATTTTCTAAAGACCATTGAAGACTTCGGGGTCCGTTCTGTTTTCATTTCTAATCTTGGCTCCCTGAACGAGTCTTTTCTGGTCTCGTTGTTTAGTAAATATAAGCTTTTGGAGTTGTTGGATTTTGAAAATTTTCCACTTGAGCGCCTCCCAGTGGAAGTGGGAAATTTATTCCATCTGAAGTACTTAAGTTTAAAGAATACAAAAGTGAAGAAACTGCCAAAGTCTGTGGGTAAGCTACGGAATCTACAAACACTGGATGTAAGAAACACCCTGCTGGTTGAGCTACCAATGGAGATCAAAATGCTGCGGAATCTTCGACACCTTTTAGCTAGTGGTTATGACAGCAATATCAGTATGGATTCAACCCAAGGTGTGAGGATAAAGGAAGGGATTGGATATCTGGAGAGCTTGCAGACACTAATGACAGTTGAGGCAAGTTTAACCGGCGTTGATCTTAAAAAAGAGCTGGACAAGTTGAGGGGACTGAGAAAGTTGGGAATTATGAGACTAACTGCCGAAGTTGTTAGTGCTCTTTGCCCTTCTATTGAGAAGATGTACCATCTAGAATATCTAAGTTTACACGTGACGACTAGCCATGAGATTTTGGATTTACAAACCATTTCATCTCCACCACCTTATTTGCAACGTCTAGTTTTGAGAGGTCTATTACAGACGTTTCCTAATTGGATTTCGAGTCTTCAGAATCTAAGCATGTTGTGCCTAAGTCTCTCAAGGTTAAGTGATGACCCGTTAAGACACATCAGTCATTTGCCTAATTTAGTTTCACTTTGGCTCTACCGGGCATACGAGGGAGAGCAACTTCGTTTTGAGGTGGGTGGATTTCACAAGCTCAAACTGCTTGTTTTAAGAGACTTGCAAAGGCTAGGGGTGGTGGACATAGAAGAAGGCGCTTTGCCTGTTCTTGAGGAATTGAGGATTGGACCTAGCCCGCTTCTGAATGAAGTGCCCTCTGGCGTCCAGCACCTGAGAAGTCTCAAAGTTCTTGCATTTTATGACATGCCAGATGAATTAGTGCTCAATATGCAGCCAGATGGAGGCTCGGATTATGTGAAGATTGAGCATGTACCTTCTGTCCTTTTCTGGTACAGAATTCAGGGAAGAAATTATGCACTGTATGAACTTGGTAAGTCGGACTTGTTGGAGCGGTTGCAAGGCGTAGCCACAAATTTCGATGACGTTGTACAGCACGACCTTCGAATGAGTTTTTGTTACAGTGACGATGAAGCAGACTCAGCGTCATCCTCTACTTCAAATTTTCCATGGAATGACATGTTGGCCCGTGATAGGATGAGCTTCTCAAGTGATCGGTTCAGTTTCTTCAGTGATGATATCGAAGATTGATTGAACAACTTCAGGTTCGTTATATCTCTATGTGAGAGCAAGTCTTTGGTACTTTTATTATTATTATTATTATTATTTTTATTATTATTATTATATCTACGCTTCCGCTTCAAATGCCTTGTTTGCTTGGTTGATGTTTATTAAATCCTGATGTTACATATTTTTTTTCCTCTTTCTGTTTCATGACCTTTTCTCTAATAAAAGAGATTTGTTTAATTTACTGAAAATATATGCATCTTTACCATTCTCTACGCTGTTAGAAATAATATGTCACGTTATTATAAATACAATCAGCACTTGGTATATTGCCACTTAATTCTGCTCCCTTGATTCATGAAATTCCTTTCTCGTGTCTTGCTGGTTTTGGAGACAGGCTTCAAAACAATATTAACTTTAATTGTTACTGGATCTGTTTAAATGTTTACGAGGATTAAAATCTTTGTTCATATCATTCCTTCTGCTTTAAATAATGTTCCTCATGACAGGTTATGCATCTATAAGGACTTAAACACTAGCGGCAACAGATCACTATGTAAGGCTGCCCTGCTTTCCTTCGTACGTTGAACTTTAAAATCTTTTTCACCTCTTTCCTAATACAATGCTTTTATTTTTTTTCCTTCCTGTTTTCGTTTGTATTTTAGGCTGTTATGGTTAGTGAATTGCCTCAAGGATTCAAACTTGTGGACCAATCCAGGAGTCCCGTTGTCGTTTGTCTTTCTAGTTTTAAGGTTTGTTATGTCCCTTCCCGTGTATTATTCTTCTGTTGTAATCTGTTCCTTGTGCTCAACACCAGAACGGAACCATTGCTTGCGTGAACAAAAATGTTTTAAGTGTGATGATTGTAAACTATGTTGAGTGTATGTTGTCCACCAACGAAATCCTTTTTCGGGTTTGTGGTTCTCTTTTGAACTTTTCTGTAACAGAACATGATTGTAAACTATGTTGAGTGTATGTTGTCCACCAACCAAAGCCTTCTTCGGGTTTGTGGTTCTCTTTCGAACTTTTCTGTAACAGAACATGCCTTCGAGTCGAGATCTGTTTAATGTTGCTCGTGTTTGACGTGGTTGGCTTTAAATACTATGGTTTTCTCTGACAAAACATATCGCCTTTCCCGTGGATTATATATTTCTCGAAAAGAAAAAAATTAACAACTTTGCTTGTTTTATAGTGCTCCAATGTAGAAGAAGTTGGAGGTTTGAAGTGCGCGTATGAACACTTTGATCTTGTTCTTGTGTAAAGCTGGATTTTGCTAGTCCGGAGCGAAACATATGCAATGCCCAAATTTCAAAGTTATTAGAAATTACTGATAGATTTGAAATTTGTGAACTAGTTTAAGAGAAGCAGTTCCTTGGACCAAATTATACTGTTTCACTAAAAAAAAAAACAATAAAATGAAAAAAAAAAAAAAAAACTGTCTTTTAATAACCAGACCAACTCATCATTTTTCAGGGTACCGTTTGATGGGAGAGGAAAATAGAAGGAAGAGATGGAGGGATTGGTTTAAGGATTTTTTACATTCATGGTTGTTTGCTAGTAGAGAAAAATTCTCTAAGGAAGAAAGTGATTAGACGAGTGACATTCTTCAAAACATATCAATTTTAACCCCTTGTAAGTTTGAGAAATTATTCAAAGGGTTTATATCTTTTAGATAAAATAATTATCTTACAAACAAAATATTTTCATTCCGATATGATTTTGTGTTACTTTTTTTTAAATCAAATATCATGAGAGAAAGGTTCTTTCCCTCCTTTTTCCCTTTTTTCCTTACTTGGGTTATCTATTGTTCACTACTTTTTATTTTCTCTAGTACATCTATTTAAGTCCTTAAAATCTCAATAGTAATTGGATTCACAGTTTATCAAGCATCTAAAAATTTTTCGCCAAACCAATACATTATAACACTCGAAAATTGTTTCCCACAAAATTGTTTCTAAAACAATCGAGAAAAAAAAAAAGAAAAGAAAAGAAAAAAGAAAATGAAACAACTATCGAAAACAAGAGAAAAGTTATTGGTAGTTTATCCTTTCCCTCTTCTTTTACTTATTGCCCTAGTTATAAGCAACTCTGACAAGGAACATTACTACTTAAACTGAACTCCACATGAACAAATAGTTTGTAAAAGTGTAAGTATGAAGATTGAAGCAGCCACAAGCACAGCGAAAATGGTCAATGGGGAGCTGAAATGTGTATGAACCAAGGTAGCCATCCATGTGTTCCAAGGGTTACTGTAATAATCATTCAACCTGTCACAAAGATCGTTGAAGTAGAAATGCTTACAGCGCAAGATACTTCCTCGAACAAGGTTGTTAATGGATGTTACAACCTCTTTGTTATCAGAAAGCTTACTCTCAATTACTTTGCTCCGAGCAAGCAACTGGACAGCCCTTGTGGTGTCAACGAGACGGTTGATGATGAAGACATAGTCATTGATGTAACAATCGAGCAAGTGACACTGCTCAAAAGCTAGCAGATTAAGAAAAAAGCTCTCCGTTGACTTTCGTATTCACAATTGAGGAATCACCAAAGTTCCTCTGCAGAATTGGATGTCAAACAAGCTTTTAGCTGATCCCACCTCGAACTTGACCCCAGCTTCATGCAGCTCTGTCACACTAGGTATGGTTAGAGTCTGAATTTCACCTCTTGGTGGTAGCTTTCTTGGCACGTGACATTTTCTGAAGAAATCAATAAAATGCTTTACTTTCGAGGATTGTACCCTTCTCAAGATGTCCTCTAGTCCCGTCAAGTAAGCTTTAAAGCGAAAGAATTCGAAGGTCAGCTTGACAAGGGAAATTTTCTCAGGACTCAAGCAAAATGTCCCATTAATATTGTCAAGAGAAACCTTTAGTTTGGCTAGGGCAAAAATGTCTTCAAATATAAAGAATGGCAACTGATTTTCCAGCAACATCTTGTCATTCCTTACATCAACTACCTTCCACGGTCTATTGAGTATGCGGTCATTTTCTTGAACTCCATCTTTGGAGTGGTTCCTCCACAAAAGTTCAATTATGAAGGCAGCATCCACAAGGATCATTTCCACGAATCGGTTGCTTTCTATACTTTCAAAAGTCCCGGCATAGTGATTGCACACTCTTTGCTCCCTTTCCTTCATGAACTCGACGTAATTCTCCAGGCTTACATTGGTTCTATCAAGAAAACTCTGGAGATAAAGCATTTTGTGTTCTTCCATGGCTTGCAAGCCGTCTCCACCATGGTGAAGTGGTCCAATGGAGACAACCTTAGGGGTATAGGCCTTTTCATTCTCATGACGTAGCCACGCCGGGACCCTATAGATACAACATTCAGAGGGTAGCGGAGACATGTTCTGTAATTTTCCTCTCAAAGTGGCCACCAAGTCCTCTGGCGGTTGCTCTTGATCAGGAGAAACATGGTTGGTTCCTTCCATTTGCCGGCTATACAAAAATTGCTATCTTGAAATACTTGAAACAATGCAGATATACAACTCGCTGTACATACATGAAGTCCAATTATTCAAGGAATAGCAGATAAAGTTGAAATAATCATCCTTAGTTTTCTACTTTCAGAGACAGTTTGAGTGTGTTTATGTTTCAAACCCTTTTTTTGCTACAGTGTTTTATCTCACAAACATTCAAAAAAAGTTAACTGGTACTGAATTAATGTTTACTTTTACCCTTTTTTTTTTGGGTCATTCTACAATAAGATCTCATACTGATAGTCCACCTTTTAACAATTAGATCTATTCAAAATCACATCAAAATCGTATCCTAAAAAATATATTTTTGTACAAATTTGACGGCAGAAAAACAGAGCATTACAGGTATAGTTTACTTTTCTTTATTTTTCTTCCCTCTGATCCTACAGTAGAAATTTCAAATTTTTTTTCCCCTCTCCCTAAACAGAGAATTTAGTGTACTTGATTTGTGTAGAAATTTTTTCATTTTTTTTTCTTTTTGCTTACTTTTCCCTAATGGGTGCTAGTTCTAAACAGAAGTATTTTCCCACAGAGTGAATCCAAAAATAAAAATAAAAACAAAAAACAACAAAATCAAGATGAAGTGAACGGAGGAAGGAAATACCTGGAAAGAGAAATGAGGAACACCAGATCAACAGAAGTATTTTTTAATTTATTTATGTACTTATCTATCAATTATCTATTACTCATATAAATAATTTGATCAAGTTGTTTTTGGTAAGTACAGTTTTATAAATAAGAGATAAATAGCTTTTTTTTTTTTTGAAAATTTTACGATAACTAATGTATTTTAAAGCTGATTGATAAGTAAATAACATATTTGAATCAAGATGGATAAGATGAAATAAGAAAAAAAAAAGTACAAAACACATCCTAAAAGGTTTAATAACGTTTTAGTCAATTTATTTATATATTTATTTATTAATTTGCTTTTTTGTTTGTAACAATCATTAGTCCCTTTAAATAAAATGGTAAATTTTACAGTCTTATATCACTTGAGGATGAATATATATGATGGTTCATAAATAAAAAGACCACCTCTTAATGATATGACCCAAGAACAAAATCGTATGGACACGAAACCCAAAACGGATAATATCGTATTAAAGAGAGGCACAGATCGTTACAAATGGTATCATAACCTATACTCAATCGAAAGTATGGCCAACAGGGATGTTGGGCCCCAAAAGGAATGGTGATTGTAACAGTTATCAGTTGCTACAATGAAAAGAGGGGTTCCTACAATCATTTCATCGTTACAAATAGTATCAGAGCATATATCTAACCGAAAGTGTGGCCAATAAGGATGTTGGGCCCTAAAAAAAGGATGATTGTGACAGTCATCAGTTCCTATAATGAAATGGTAAGCTGTGCAGTTTTACATCGCTTGATGATGGATATATATAATGGTTCATAAGTAAAGAAACCACCTCTTAATATATGAAGTCTTTTTGGGTGAGCCCATGAGAAAAACCGCGTCGGCATGTGTTTTAAAGTGGACAATATCATATCAAAAGAAAACACAAGTTGTTACACTATTACTTTTTTATTATTATTATTAGCCAAAGTTTGATCAAGTTATTTTGTCTCTTTGTATGTTTTTTTTATAATTTTTTGTTTCATTATTCCTAAAATCTTACATTTTTAAATATGCTTAAATAAAATTCTTTTTCTTCTAATTTGTTCATATTGAAATAATTTCCCATTATGTCCTCAAATGGTATTTTAAGCATTTTTTTCTTGTAACTCTCTCAAAAGAGTGTTTTCCCATGTATCTCTTAAAAAATTTATGTCTAATCCATATTTCCTTTTAAGGGTAATGCCAGACTGGCATTGCCAGTATAGTGTAGTCAAGATCTAATATTGACCGCCCTTAGTTACAAATTTAATACAAACATAAAACAATTGGAATATATTTGATAAGATGTAAAATAGATGGTATTTTTTTTTCCAAATAAACTGAAATTAAGGATATTTCATGCCCAAAAAAAAAAAAACTGAAATTAAGGATATATTTATGTTGACTTTCATATGAATTTTTTTAGATGTGTTCGTGTTTTTTATTTTTATTTTTGAACGTAACGGTGAAATTAAACATTACACCTTGTGTTTACGTGTAAATTTACTACTCTCCTATGCTTATAACCATTTGTGTATATGGTAGATGACTAAAATCATTCAAAAATATTGTTTTGCATATATAATAATTCATGACTAGATCACCATGAACCAGTAAACTTCTCAATTAAAAACAAAATAAAAAACAAACAAACGAAAACCAAGTTCGTATATATGATGCAGCGGAAATAGTTTTAGTTTTATTTATTTATTGAAAGAGTTTTCAATGGTTTTTATTTTTTATTTTTTATTTTTTCGGTTACCATGAATGATTTACAAATATATTATGAAAACTTTAGTTATGTTTGATAATGTAACATTTTATATGACTTGGTATAGCAAGCTAATTAATAAGGAAGTCAATGGAATGGGGCAGGTTGGGTATGCTTCCCCATCCCGAGGCCCGCCACTCTTTTTCCCCCTACCTACCCCCATATTTACCTAATTTAATGTGGGTGCAATTAATTTTCACTGAGTATGCTATACACATACCTTACTTTTTTACTCATTAAGAATTTTAAAGCAAAAAAACTCAAAACAAATTTGATTAGAGTTTTCATAAAATTTGACAACATAATTACAAAAGTAACTAAAAATAAAAATGAGATTTTAAAACAAATCCAATTTCCAGAAAACTATAAGTAAATTAAAAAAAACATTAAAATACTAAAAATTTAAATTATGTATAAATAGACATGTAAATATATATATTTTTAAGTGTTAATACTAGTGGGACGGCTGTGGGTATGGGGTAACTTCTACCACTCCCACCCTGCACCCGCATGAGGGTTAATCTTTATCATTATATCTATCACCATACTCATATATTATCGTACATATCCGTCCCTAATTAAATAAGTACCCACGGATATTCATAGATAAAAATATCATTCTTATAAATTAAGAAACTTGTTAATTTTAAATTTTAATTAAATAATATTTTTTAAATGAGACATTAATATCCGGAATTACCGTATATTTCTGTCTCATAATTTATTCAAAATAAATAAAAAGATTGACGTTATATAAACGAATCATCTTGAATCAATTTTTTTATTATTTTAAAGAAAGTGGACCCACAATATTTTTATCTAACAAATATGTTATGTAAAGGGATAAGCAAGGAGAGAACCAAGCTTTTATGAGATTTAATGCAGTTTTAATGGTTTTAAATTTTTGATGGGGTTCAATGGGCAATTTTCAACGTCATTTGTCTTTTCATTTTTATTTTTATTTTTATTTTTATTTTTTTGAAATTTCATCTTAAATTTGTCGCTGGCATGGAATAAAAAATCCTTATGTCCTTTAAATTAAAGGAGACCACGGAAAAAACTTCCTCGCATCTCCCATGAAACCTATAAAAATAGGTTTCTTCGAAAAACTATATACAATAACATTAATAATAATAATAAAACAAAGAAGGAATGAATTTTTTAATAAGATTGTGATAGAGTCTCATTTGGAAACCTACTGATAAAGCTTATTTTATAGACCGTTCAATAAATTTCAACGGTTTTGATGTTATTTAAATATGATAATTATAATATATCTTAAAAAATAAATTTTAAGGACTAAGATGTTACTTGAGTATGATAATTATAATATATCTTAACACATAATATTATATAATAATAATAATAAAAAAACCAGCGAGCATCTTGGCGAATCCCCACCCGACCCCAGCAATGTAACCCCCTGGTCAATGTTGAGCCCCCGGCAAAGAGCCCCCGACCTTCCATAGGTGAAGGTTGTTTTTTTTTTTTTTTTTAATTTCTTCTTTTTAATTATAATTTTTTAATTTCTAAGTCTAGTATATAAAATAAGATAGATTATAATTATCATATACAGACAATATCTCAGCCGTTTGATTATATTTAAATGGTTTAAAAATAAGCACTTGTGGTAGAATATATAAAAGAGATTTTACCACAAACTTATCTTGAATTTTTAGTTCTTATATTTCATTTGGAAAATTTATTTAAAAAAGTCATATGTATACAAGTCAAGAACAACTTACCTGTCTAAAATCATATTTAATGTACTTTCTAAGTTTCTAGTTCATTGATAGCCATTTTTTTTTTTTTTTTGTCAACTATCTAAATCATTACAACCCTATCATTTATATCATACTAAAATAACAATAATCATTGATGAATAAATATTATAATAACCATTAAAATCACATCTTATTACTTAAAGAGAACTAAGAAATTGGTATTTATTATTTGAAACCTTCTTTATTATTTGGATAGAGAGTTTTGATGATTATTAATAAAATCTCTTTAATAGTTCTTTCAATTTATCTTGCTTATTTTGGATTTGCGCTAAATCAGTATACATACTAATTTTTTTTTTAAAGAACATATAAAATTTTTTATTTTGAATATGTACATATTAAAATTTCTGTTTAGAGATTGACTAGTTTCTTTTATTTATTTATTTAAATGCACCTATTAAAATACATAGTATAGTACATTTTTGTCCATTGTTGATTTATTTATTTTAGGAAAAGAAACTCTATCTTATGTTTAAAGTACCGATTTAAAATGAAATTTATAAATTGATATTAGTTAAATTTTTTAAAAATTAACTATAATTTAGATCTTAGAGTCAAGCAGCCCCTTAGTTTCTATCTCATGGTCTCATTCATGACAACGGAATTATTCCGCACTTTCAAAGAAGGTAAAAAAAATATTATTTCCAGCCACCGATAAATAAATAAATAAATAAATAAATAAATTACTTATTCAAAGAACAGTAAAACGGTGTAGTTTTTTCTTTTTGGTTGATTTTCCCTTCCCTAGCTAAAGAGAAACTCAACAAAGTCACACAATAAAATAAGACCAGGAAGAAAGTGATCGGGTGAAGAAAGATTCATCCGTTTCAGTGTTTTGTTTCACGTATCAATCTTCTTTTATTTATTTATTTATTTATTATTTTTTTTAGTTTTTGCCATTTACTTTTCCTTGCTTTTGTCTCTCTCTGCTTCGTACTCTCTTTCTCTCCCTCTCTCTCTCTAAACTTTTTCTTGTTTTTGCCCTTTTTGTGCTTTTTGGTGTTTTCTTTTTATTTATTCCAACATAAAAGACAATATTTTTTTTAGTTTGCCCTATTTTTTTTTTTTCACAAATATGACCATATTTAAACATCATTTTTTTATTATCTTTCTAACTTAATTATATATATAATAATTTCATTGATTATATTATTAAAGTATTTTATCATTTTATTTTAATCATGGTTTTTCTTATCTTAAATCATATCCTTTTTTTTTTCTTTTAATGTTAACTTATTATGCAAGTATTTGATACACCGGTTACATTTACACCTAAATATTCTTCTTAATTAAATTCAAACAAATTTTAATAAATTTATCACACACGGCATGTGTTAAAAACTAGTAAACATAAATAGTATAAAACTTTCAGAGTTATGATAAATAGCATATTCATGATAAATGATAAATGATAAATTTGTGAAGCATGTTCGACAATAAAATTATCTCAAAATGTATTGTTGTAAATAAAATGTATTTACAATAACTAATTTATTTATGAGGTATATTTATGATAAAATTACCCTATAAGAAATTTACAAAGTTTATCTATGCATTGTGGAAAATGTCGCACAATTTGGTATGTGGGGACTACATGAATTGCCTATATTATAATTCATGACTACGTCACCATGAATCATTTAACTTCTAAATTTAATAAACCTATATATATATATATATATATATATATATATTAAAGTTCGTATAGGAGTTGAAACAAAATGCACCTATTACAGAGGAGAATGTGTAAGATAGAGAGTTCAATTTTAGGGTCATGCAGATTAAAACGTATGGGAAAGATGGTGGAGTTGCATAAATGGTCACATGCAAATGGTCGTAGGTAACCAAATTGATTTATTGGTTTTATGTCCTAAAAAAACCCAAAGAAGCTAATCCATCTTCTTCATCCAACTACCCATGTACAAAAATTCATCAACCACTACTACTCAAATCAATAAGCTATTATCTCATGAAATTTTTAATATTTTTCTTCTGGTTTTTTCTAATAAAAGAAAAATGTAATTGCCCACTTCTTTCCCTAGTGATGCTCCTACCCCATTTTCTCTGATCGTGACACTGTAACGAACCATGCCTACTTTTAATATGATATTGTCTATTTTGTACCTCGTGTCTATACGGTTTTTGCTATTATCATTAGGAGATGATATTTTTATTTATAAACCGTTTCATATATTTATTTTCAAGTGATGTGAGAATACACGGATACGACTGATAACTATTACAATTATCCCCTCTGATATCATTTATAATGACTCATACCTCATTTTGATATGATATTGTTTCATTTGGATTCGTAACCGCATAGTTTTATTATTGGGTTTTCTTCGAAAAAGTCTCATACCATTAGAATGTTATTTCTTAATTTATATTCATTCCCAAATTTTGTAAGATTGCATAATTTATCCATCTTTTTATAAAAATTGATAACTGTCACAAATACAACAACAATCTATAATTACTTGGACACCGATGCTGGAGTTCCATGACCTCAAACCGGCCAGTAACACATATCTAACCCAGTGACCCAAAGAATGTGAAATAGAGACGAAAGTTAATTTATTTTTTTATTTTTTATTTCCTAAAGTATGATTTTTATTTTTTTCCTCAAATTTAGGTATATGCCTTATGTATATGACTCTCCCCATCATCTCCATCACTTTCTCTCTCATCTTCCTCAATCTAGCCCTCGGTATCCCCATCAGCATCTCCACTGTAAATCTTTGTCAATTATTTATTTATTTATCGTAAAGATAATAAACTTTTCCCAAGGCCAAAGCTTTGAGGTGAATTCTTTGTTACCCACTTTCGAAAAGGGGGAAAAAAAATGTTCCGTTATTCCCCCCAGCCACCAATAAAAGAGTGCAGCTAAGCTCACGTGTTTCGTGTGCCTGTGAATTTTATTTTTGATGTTATGTTAACATATATATGTTATATATTTTTTCCACAGCATAACTATAAATTTTTAAATTTTAAAGGAGAGTATATTTTTTTTAATTTATTGTTTTCTGAAGAGTTTCGTATAACCATATATAATGAATGACTGACAATTAAACAGCAAGTAGAATAAAAAGGAGTTTTAGATTAAAAAATTGATTTAGGATTTATACGAGAAAATAGTATTTGAGCGGACTAGAAGAAATATACGTTTAAGTGTGACAAGTATTGATAAAGGTCATGTTTGGAAACCAAAAAAAAAAAAAAACAAAGGTTTAAAGGATTGCAAGAACAAATATATAAATAGGGCACATTTAAGAATTTATTCCAATATGAAACAACTTTAAAAAATGCATTTCATGAAACAAATTTAAAAAATAAAAAAAGATGTTAAATAGGGGTAACATTTTAAAAATTAAGTCAATAAGGCAATTACAAAAAAGAAAGCGTTTATAAATACCATAGTTGGAAAAATAGTATATTTATAATTATGAAAAAAGAATTTTATGTTTGGTCATGTTCAGAAAAAATTATTTTTACTACAGAAAAAGTTGAAAAGAATATCTTAATGAATTATATTAAACACAGAAAAAGTTGACAGACAGAAAATGAAAACAAAATAACATAGAGGGAAATAGGGGGGAAAAAAAAACCTCTTAGGTATTTACAATATATAAACTACATGAATACCATTAAAACAAAAAAAAAAAAAAAACATGAACCCAAAAAACATATCGGCCGTTGGAAAAAAAAAAGGACAAAGGAATAAATAAAAATTCATTGAACATAAAAAAAGATGTAATAACTTTATCAAATTTTTGAACAGTGTTTTGTGAGAAGAGCTACAATGACAAACTCATTTAAAAAAGACGAAAAGGCAGAGTAAAGTAAAAAAATGATAGAAGAAGACAAAGGGTGCATTTGGAAACCAAGCTCAAACTTGATTTTTCAAGCTCAAGTTTTGTCTTTTTTTCAAAAGTTTTATCTTTTTCCTCAAAAGTTTTTATCTTTTTCTCAAAAAGTCAACAAAATTTACTATTTTAACTTTAAAAATTCAACTCAAACTCATTTACTAAATGGACCCAAAATATCAAAAAGGACAACATTACTTTTCCAAAATTTTGAACGGTGTTTTGTGATAGTATCTGACTCATTCTTCCATATATGTAATAGACTATTCAAAGAACACTAAATCGGTGTAGTTTTGTTGATTCTACGTCTTCGCCGAAGTCAACAAAGTCACACAGTTAAGAGGATTAGGAAAAAAGCAAGTCCAAAGAAAGAATCTCTCGTCAGCGATCTGGGTTTAACCCTGAATCATATTGCCTAACTATCTCTCACTCCATTACATTTCCAAAGTAAGTTTAATCTTTTGTCACACATCTATGTGCGTATGTATATATAATATATATATATGTTTATGCACATATCTGTTCTTTTTTTTTTTTTGGGGTGAGGGGTATGAAAGAAGCATGTATGTATCTGTGTTGTTTCTTCCAGGTTGTTCTTGATCGGTACTCGGGTTGACGGTGATTTTTCTCTGTTTTTTATTTTTTTTTTATTTTTTTTTGTTATTAGTTTATTTTAGTTCTATTCTTCTAACAATCTTGTTTTTTTTTTTTTCCTTATTGATATATCCAGAGATTTGTTATTTTCTTTAGAACATTGATATGTGTTTATATATATTCTAATGTATATGTTATCATTTACCGATGATCGAAAGGCAACAGAACCACATAATGAGCATTATAGGAAGAGAGGGGAATATGACATGTAGAGCCTAATTAATGTCCTAAAAAGAAATACCCTACACAAAAACAGTACGTGGATTGATCCTCAGAAAGGTCTAACGGTTTGTTTGGTGAAACGGTTCAACTCAAATTAAACTGTACTTTTTTATATTAGTTTTTATCTTTTCTGAAAAGTCAACAAAAATTATAATTAATTTTTAAAAAATAAATCAACTCAAACTTAAAAATTTCAACTCAAAACATTTCACCAAACAGACCTTAAGTATTGAGAGTTTATTTATTTAGGGTATTTTAAGGATTTTACATATGAAATTTGTTGTTGTAGTTTTTCTTTACAAATAAGAGTCACCATATAATTTTATAGTTTAGAGGCGGAAAAAAACACAAAGTTACGAGGGTGTGTAATTTCTCTTGTAAACTTGTTGATCCTGATAGTGAATAAAAAAATTATGTGTTTTGTGACTGTTTATTTTCTCCTGATATAGAATTGGGTACTAATTCTTAACTGAAGTTTCGTTTGTGCTGTCTCCTAGTCAATCATGTTGGTATTTAAACCATCTAGCACTCTTACACTTCTAAACCTACTGATTGAAGAAGTCATACTTTTGCATCACATAAACCTACTGATCAATCCCACACCCCTAAAGTACAACACAAGTACAAATTAAAAAAAGAGGACGGATTATTAAATCTAAATATTTTTCCATGTACAGAGTTCGCCTTTATACAGCTAAATGTAAAATTAATCTCATTACAATATAATTTATTTTAGACTTTAACATTTATTTTTCTGTAAGTTTGCTATTTGGTTTTAATGTGTAAGCTGGCTACGTATAATTTTGTATTTAATGTTCATTAAAAAATTAGCCTTAGGTAGGATGATGTTTATAATTATATAAAATACACTAGCTTCGTCAGTAATAACATTTACTTAATGTATATTGTATATCAATTGATTAAATACAAAATAAAAAACATACTTAAAGATAAAATCGTTTCTCCTAATGTATTAAAAATGCCAACGTTGATGTTAGGAAACGACATTTCGTTGAGTGTAGTTTGTTAAACTAGACAAACAGTTTGTTATTAGCATGTCTTTATTATTTCTATTAAATATAAAAAAATTATATTTAACACCATACACTTAAAAATAATAAGCTCTACAGGTACTATAGGGGAAAAAAAAACATAAAATAGCCAAATAAACATAGAAGTTTGTTAACAGGAAGTTGCCTTCCGTTGTGGACTTACATAAGAAGAAATATCTTCTAAATGAATGGTCACTAATAGAACAAGAATTTCACGTGAAACTTACCCAAAAGAAAAAAAAAAACAAAAAAACAAAACAAAACAAAACAAAGAATAAAAAATGGGGTCGGCGAACCACCAGACAATGTATATGCTAAGACTTTATAAAGCTTAGTTAAAAAAAAAAAAAAAAAAAAAGCATTTAGCACTTATAAGCCTTATTTTAAAGATTACAATTCCACAAATTCTTTCTTTCATGATTAAAGGATCCACAAAATTCTCTCTTTTCCTCTCAAGAAAAGACTTGCCAAATACAAAATTTTTCTTTCATTTTCCTCACTCAATTCTCTTGAGCACCGATTCCAAGAAGCTTAGGTGTTCTAGAATTGCAACCAAGGTAAAAAGTTTTTAAGTTTTTCTTGATTTCCTTTGTGACTTTACTCCAAGAAAAGCCATGGTTACTTCTAGTTTTTAACATCATTTTTCTCTAGATCAAGAACAAGATTTCAGGAGGTTTCAAAGGAGAAAGGACTTCAAGGAGATCAAGTCATATTGTGAAAGCTAGGTATAAATCCTTTTTCTTTTTTGTTAAAAAAGTTTGAGTTTTTATGAAGTTTTGACGAAATAATGAGGACTTGTTTCTGTGTGGAATATGAAAATTTTGTGCGCATGTTATGACTGTTTGTATTGTTTGTATTGTAAGCTAATATGTTGATAGTATGTGTTATATGTTTGATCTGTTAAGAAAAGGGTAAAAATAGTGAAACTGCTAAAGAAAGAGTTTCAATTTTTCTAGAGATGTCAAACTTTTTAAAATTTTGGCATAAATACTATGATGAAAACTCTTAATCAGTGGTAAAATGGTTGATTTCATGAGGCTATAAAGTTTTACACGGATCTCATGGTTTTATAAGAATTTAAAATGTCCAAGTACGAAACTTTTTGACAATAGCCTAAAGCTTTTCAAGAAGTTGGTGAACTTTGTTAAATTATTGTGCGAGATATATATTTTTGCTTCGATAAAAGTCAATATCTGACATGAATTTTGAGAAGCCTACTATGTTTTGGTCATTGAAATCATACAATAAGGAATTTTATGGTGTAAGATATGTGGTTTTGAAATTTGATTGCACAAAGAAATCCCAAAAGAATTTGCCGAAAATTTGCCAAAAGGACTAAAGTGAAAGAATTATATCATTTTTGTGACGAAATTGTGAAAACAGAAAACTTAGGGGCTGAATCAGGACCCACGAATTTTCATTCTGAAGTTATAAAATATGAAGAATTTTATGTCAAATTTTGGTACCAACCAGAGATCAAATCGACTAGAAACACTAAGAGGGACTTTAATGTCGAAAAATGTAATTTTTGGAATCAAACAGCAAATTCTACTCTCAAAACTATAAACATGTTTTTAAAAAATGTAAAATATTGTATAATGAGACCTGATTAGGTGTAGATCGGATTGTGTTTATAGGTATAGAAGGATTGATTGGAGTATTAAAAAGTTTTTGAGCTTGTTTGGGGTGAAAGTTTAAACTTACACCCATCAACTCAATTTTTGTCTTTTTCTGAAAATTTTTTGTCTTTTCTGAAAAAGTCAATAAAAGTTACTATTTAAACTTATAAATCTTAACTCAAACTCAAACACCAAATACCTAAAAAATTATTTTTAGATTTGTTTCTAAAAAGATTTCATACCTTATCGTATAATTTCATTTAATTTATCATCTCGAGTCATACATATAAATTGAAAAAAAAAACCCTCGTTTAAAAATTCAAAAAAAAAAAACCTTAGTCATATTTTCAACAATTTCGTAGTGAATGTATTATCAAAGGCAAAGCAAGATTTCATATCTAATTCAGTCCAAAAATAAAGAGTTTAAATCCCATACCCTAAATTAAAAAACAAAAAAAAAAACAAATTAGTTAGATTCACTATTAAAAAAAAAAAAAGAAGCAAAGTAAGATTTAATTAATGCAAAAAAGGGTAAAATAAGATTCTTGGCCCGCAACTTTATATAAAGTTGTGTCCAGAGATGGAATAAATTTATCATGTCATATGGTTAAATTTTGTTTTAGCATGAATAATGGTGCCTTAATGTTATTATAACCATGTTTAAATTCGTTATATACATATCATGTTGAGTTTCTGGCATCTTTTGCTACAAAAGATAAGACAAAAAGCTGCAATATAAAATTACAACTAATTTGAAATGTATTGTTATTTTGACATAGTTTCATATATGTGTTGGTATGTCACGAGCTCATGCAAAGAAATAATTAAAAGAAAATTGATTCAAAGTTAATTGACAACTAGTTTTTCTTCAGGGGCAACATCATAAGAGCTACAACCAGATCAGAAACTAACCAAAGGAAAAAAGAAATGGAGAGAGTGCTGCGGGTTTTCTTGTGCAGAAGCTTAATTCTTATTGGTGGAAGAGCCGAAGCTGGCAAGCAGGATTCGAGATGAAGTGACTTTCATCAAAGATGAGCTCCAAGTATGAAGGCATTTCTTCAGAAGGCTGATGTGGTGGAAGATGAAGATCCAGAGATCAAAGCTTGGGTTAAACAGGTCAGAGAACTGCTTACGAGACTGAAGACCTCGTTGACGAATTTCTTGACCGCTTTGAGCATCCTCGACGGC
>CM046374.1:17959028-18008877 GCA_025413025.1 Ficus hispida
ATCATATCAAAAAAAACACAAGTTGTTACACTATTACTTTTTTATTATTATTAGCCAAAGTTTGATCAAGTTATTTTGTCTCTTTGTATGTTTTTTTATAATTTTTTGTTTCATTATTCCTAAAATCTTACATTTTTAAATATGCTTAAATAAATTCTTTTTCTTCTAATTTGTTCATATTGAAATAATTTCCCATTATGTCCTCAAATGGTATTTTAAGCATTTTTTTCTTGTAACTCTCTCAAAAGAGTGTTTTCCCATGTATCTCTTAAAAAATTTATGTCTAATCCATATTTCCTTTTAAGGGTAATGCCAGACTGGCATTGCCAGTATAGTGTAGTCAAGATCTAATATTGACCGCCCTTAGTTACAAATTTAATACAAACATAAAACAATTGGAATATATTTGATAAGATGTAAAATAGATGGTATTTTTTTTTCCAAATAAACTGAAATTAAGGATATTTCATGCCCAAAAAAAAAAACTGAAATTAAGGATATATTTATGTTGACTTTCATATGAATTTTTTTAGATGTATGTTCGTGTTTTTTATTTTTATTTTTGAACGTAACAGTGAAATTAAACATTACACCTTGTGTTTACGTGTAAATTTACTACTCTCCTATGCTTATAACCATTTGTGTATATGGTAGATGACTAAAATCATTCAAAAATATTGTTTTGCATATATAATAATTCATGACTAGATCACCATGAACCAGTAAACTTCTCAATTAAAAACAAAATAAAAAACAAACAAACGAAAACCAAGTTCGTATATATGATGCAGCGGAAATAGTTTTAGTTTTATTTATTTATTGAAAGAGTTTTCAATGGTTTTTATTTTTTATTTTTTATTTTTTTGGTTACCATGAATGATTTACAAATATATTATGAAAATAAGTATAAACTTTAGTTATGTTTGATAATGTAACATTTTATATGACTTGCTATAGCAAGCTAATTAATAAGGAAGTCAATGGAATGGGGCGGGTTGGGTATGCTTCCCCATCCCGAGACCCGCCACTCTTTTTCCCCCTACCTACTCCCATATTTACCTAATTTAATGTGGGTGCAATTAATTCTCACTGAGTATGCTATATACATACCCTACTCTTTTACTCATTAAGAATTTTAAAGCAAAAAAACTCAAAACAAATTTGGTTAGAGTTTTCACAAAATTTGACAACATAATCACAAAAGTAACTAAAAATAAAAATGAGATTTTAAAACAAATCCAATTTCCAGAAAATTATAAGTAAATTAAAAAAAAACATTAAAATACTAAAAATTAAATTATGTATAAATAGACATGTAAATATATATATTTTTAAGTGTTAATACTAGTGGGACGGCTGTGGGTATGGGGTAACTTCTACCACTCCCACCCTACACCCGCATGAGGGTTAATCTTTATCATTATATCCATCACCACACTCATATATTATCGTACATATCCGTCCCTAATTAAATAAGTACCCACGGATATTCATAGATAAAAATATCATTCTTATAAATTAAGAAACTTGTTAATTTTAAATTTTAATTAAATAATATTTTTTAAATGGGAGATTAATATCCGGAATTACCGTATATTTCTGCTCATAATTTATTCAAAATAAATAAAAAGAATGACGTTATATAAACGAATCATCTTGAATCAATTTTTTTATTATTTTAAAGAAAGTGGACCCACAATATTTTTATCTAACAAATATGTTATGTAAAGGGATAAGCAAGGAGAGAACCAAGCTTTTATGAGATTTAATGCAGTTTTAATGGTTTTAAATTTTTAATGGGGTTCAATGGGCAATTTTCAACGTCATTTGTCTTTTTATTTTTATTTTTATTTTTATTTTTATTTTTTGAAATTTCATCTTAAATTTGTCGCTGGCATGGAATAAAAAATCCTTATGTCCTTTAAATTAAAGGAGACCACGGAAAAAACTTCCTCGCATCTCCCATGAAACCTATAAAAATCGGTTTCTTCGAAAATCTATATACAATAACATTAATAATAATAATAAAACAAAGAAGGAATGGATTTTTAAATAAGATTGTGATAGAGTCTCGTTTGGAAACTTACCGATAAAGCTTATTTTATAGATCGTTCGATAAATTTCAACGGTTTTGATGTTACTTAAATATGATAATTATAATATATCTTAAAAAATAAATTTTAAGGACTAAGATGTTACTTGAGTATGATAATTATAATATATCTTAACACATAATATTATATAATAATAATAATAAAAAAACCAGCAAGCATCTTGGCGAATCCCCACCCGACCCCAGCTATGTAACCCCCTGGTCAATGTTGAGCCCCCAGCAAAGAGCCCCCGACCTTCCATAGGTGAAGGTTGTTTTTTTTTTTTTTTTTTTTTTTTTTTTTTAATTTCTTCTTTTAATTATAATTTTTTAATTTCTAAGTCTAGTACTATAAGATAAGATAGATTATAATTATCATATACAGACAATATCTCAGCCGTTTGATTATATTTAAATGGTTTAAAAATAAGCACTTGTGGTAGAATATATAAAAGGGATTTTACCACAAACTTATCTTGAATTTTTAGTTCTTATATTTCATTTGGAAAATTTATTTAAAAAAGTCATATGTATACAACTCAAGAACAACTTACCTGTCTAAAATCATATTTAATGTACTTTCTAAGTTTCTAGTTCATTGATAGCCATTATTATTATTATTATTTTTTGTCAACTATCTAAATCATTACAACCCTATCATTTATATCATACTAAAATAACAATAATCATTGACAAATAAATATTACAATAACGATTAAAATCACATCTTATTACTTAAAGAGAACTAAGAAATTGGTATTTATTATTTGAAATCTTCTTTATTATTTGGATAGAGAGTTTTGATGATTATTAATAAGATCTCTTTAATAGTTCTTTCAATTTATCTTGCTTATTTTGGATTTGCGCTAAATCAGTATACATACTAATTTTTTTTTTAAAGAACATATAAAATTTTTTATTTTGAATATGTACATATTAAAATTTCTGTTTAGAGATTGACTAGTTTCTTTTATTTATTTATTTAAATGCACCTATTAAAATACATAGTATAGTACATTTTTGTCCATTGTTGATTTATTTATTTTAGGAAAAGAAACTCTATCTTATGTTTAAAGTACCAATTTAAAATGAAATTTATAAATTGATATTAGTTAAATTTTTTAAAAATTAACTATAATTTAGATCTTAGAGTCAAGCAGCCCCTTAGTTTCTATCTCATGGTCTCATTCATGACAACGGAATTATTCCGCACTTTCAAAGAAGGTAAAAAAAATATCCTTTATTTCCAGCCACCGATAAATAAATAAATAAATAAATTATTTATTCAAAGAACAGTAAAACGGTGTAGTTTTTTCTTTTTGGTTGATTTTCCCTTCCCTAGCTAAAGAGAAAGTCAACAAAGTCACACAATAAAATAAGACCAGGAAGAAAGTGATCGGGTGAAGAAAGATTCATCCGTTTCAGTGTTTTATTTCACGTATCAATCTTCTTTTATTTATTTATTTATTTATTATTTTTTTTAGTTTTTGCCATTTACTTTTCCTTGCTTTTGTCTCTCTCTGCTTCGTACTCTCTTTCTCTCCCTCTCTCTCTCTAAACTTTTTCTTGTTTTTGCCCTTTTTGTGCTTTTTGGTGTTTTCTTTTTATTTATTCCAACATAAAAGACAATATTTTTTTTAGTTTGCCCTATTTTTTTTTTTTTTTCACAAATATGACCATATTTAAACATCATTTTCTTTATTATCTTTCTAACTTAATTATATATATAATAATTTCGTTGATTATATTATTAAAGTATTTTATCATTTTATTTTAATCATGGTTTTTCTTTTCTTAAATCATATCCTTTTTTTTTCTTTTAATGTTAACTTATTATGCAAGTATTTGATACACCGGTTACATTTATACCTAAATATTCTTCTTAATTAAATTCAAACAAATTTTAATAAATTAATCACACACGGCATGTGTTAAAAACTAGTAAAGATAAATAGTATAAAACTTTCAGAGTTATGATAAATAGCATATTCATGATAAATGATAAATGATAAATTTGTGAAGCATGTTCGACAATAAAATTATCTCAAAATGTATTGTTGTAAATAAAATGTATTTACAATAACTAATTTATTTATGAGGTATATTTATGATAAAATTACCCTATAAGAAATTTACAAAGTTTATCTAAGCATTGTGGAAAATGTCGCACAATTTGGTATGTGGGGACTACATGAATTGCCTATATTATAATTCATGACTACGTCACCATGAATCATTTAACTTCTAAATTTAATAAACCTATATATATATATTAAAGTTCGTATAGGAGTTGAAACAAAATGCACCTATTACAGAGGAGAATGTGTAAGATAGAGAGTTCAATTTTAGGGTCATGCAGATTAAAACGTATGGGAAAGATGGTGGAGTTGCATAAATGGTCACATGCAAATGGTCGTAGGTAACCAAATTGATTTATTGGTTTTATGTCCTAAAAAAACCCAAAGATGCTAATCCATCTTCTTCACCCAACTAATTCATCAACCACTACTACTCAAATCAATAAGCTATTATCTCATGAAATTTTTAATATTTTTCTTCTGGTTTTTTCTAATAAAAGAAAAATGTAATTGCCCACTTCTTTCCCTAATGATGCTCCTACCCCATTTTCTCTGACAGTGACACTGTAACGAACCATGCCTACTTTTAATATGATATTGTCTATTTTGTACCTCGTGTCTATACGGTTTTTGCTATTATCATTAGGAGATGATATTTTTATTTATAAATCGTTTCATATATTTATTTTCAAGTGATGTGAGAATACACGGATACGACTGATAACTATCATAATTACCCCCCTGATATCATTTGTAATGACTCATACCTCATTTTAATATGATATTGTTTCATTTGGATTCGTAACCACATAGTTTTATTATTGGGTTTTCCTCGAAAAAGTCTCATACCATTAGAATGTGATTTCTTAATTTATATTCATTCCCAATTATGTGAGATTGCATAATTTATCCATCTTTTTATAAAAATTGATAACTGTCACAAATACAACAACAATCTATAATTACTTGGACACCAATGCTGGAGTTCCATGACCTCAAACCGGCCAGTAACACATATCTAACCCAGTGACCCAAAGAATGTGAAATAGAGACGAAAGTTAATTTATTTTTTTATTTTTTATTTCCTAAAGTATGATTTTTATTTTTTTCCTCAAATTTAGGTATATGCCTTATGTATATGACTCTCCCCATCATCTTCATCACTTTCTCTCTCATCTTCCTCAATCTAGCCCTCGGTATCCCCATCAGCATCTCCACTGTAAGTCTTTGTCAATTCTTTATTTATTTATCGTAAAGATAATAAACTTTTCCCAAGGCCAAAGCTTTGAGGTGAATTCTTTGTCACCCACTTTCGGAAAGGGGGAAAAAAAATGTTCCGTTATTCCCCACCGGCCACCAATAAAAGAGTGCAGCTAAGCTCACGTGTTTCGTGTGCGTGTGAATTTTATTTTTGAGGTTATTTTAACATATATATGTTATATATTTTTTCCACAGCATAACTATAAATTTTTAAATTTTAAAGGAGAGTTTATTTTTTTTAATTTATTGTTTTCTTAAGAGTTTCGTATAACCATATATAATGAATGACTGACAATTAAACAGCAAGTAGAATAAAAAGGAGTTTTAGATTAAAAAATTGATTTAGGATTTATACGAGAAAATAGTATTTGAGCGGACTAGAAGAAATATACGTTTAAGTGTGACAAGTATTGATAAAGGTCATGTTTGGAAACCAAAAAAAAAAAAAAACAAAGGTTTAAAGGATTGCAAGAACAAATATATAAATAGGGGCACATTTAAGAATTTATTCCAATATGAAACAACTTTAAAAAATGCATTTCATGAAACAAATTTAAAAAATAAAAAAAGATGTTAAATAGGGGTAACATTTTAAAAATTAAGTCAATAAGGCAATTACAAAAAAGAAAGCGTTTATAAATACCATAGTTGGAAAAATAGTATATTTATAATTATGAAAAAAGAATTTTATGTTTGGTCATGTTCAGAAAAAATTATTTTTACTACAGAAAAAGTTGAAAAGAATATCTTAATGAATTATATTAAACACAGAAAAAGTTGACAGACAGAAAATGAAAACAAAATAACATAGAGGGAAATAGGGGGGAAAAAAAAACCTCTTAGGTATTTACAATATATAAACTACATGAATACCATTAAAACAAAACAAAAAAAAACATGAACCCAAAAAACATATCGGCCGTTGGAAAAAAAAAGGACAAAGGAATAAATAAAAATTCATTGAACATAAAAAAAGATGTAATAACTTTATCAAATTTTTGAACAGTGTTTTGTGAGAAGAGCTACAATGACAAACTCATTTAAAAAAGACGAAAAGGCAGAGTAAAGTAAAAAAATGATAGAAGAAGACAAAGGGTGCATTTGGAAACCAAGCTCAAACTTGATTTTTCAAGCTCAAGTTTTGTCTTTTTTTTCAAAAGTTTTATCTTTTTCCTCAAAAGTTTTTATCTTTTTCTCAAAAAGTCAACAAAATTTACTATTTTAACTTTAAAAATTAAACTCAAACTCATTTACTAAATGGACCCAAAATATCAAAAAGGACAAAATTACTTTTCCAAAATTTTGAACGGTGTTTTGTGATAGTATCTGACTCATTCTTCCATATGTGTAATAGACTATTCAAAGAACACTAAATCGGTGTAGTTTTGTTGATTCTACGTCTTCGCCGAAGTCAACAAAGTCACACAGTTAAGAGGATTAGGAAAAAAGCAAGTCCAAAGAAAGAATCTCTCGTCAGCGATCTGGGTTTAACCCTGAATCATATTGCCTAACTATCTCTCACTCCATTACATTTCCAAAGTAAGTTTAATCTTTTGTCACACATCTATGTGCGTATGTATATATATATATATATATGTTTATGCACATATCTGTTCTTTTTTTTTTTTTGGGGGTGGGGGGTATGAAAGAAGCATGTATGTATCTGTGTTGTTTCTTCCAGGTTGTTCTTGATCGGTACTCGGGTTGACGGTGATTTTTCTCTGTTTTTTATTTTATTTTTTATTTTTTTTTGTTATTAGTTTATTTTAGTTCTATTCTTCTAACAATCTTGTTTTTTTTTTTCCTTATTGATATATCCAGAGATTTGTTATTTTCTTTAGAACATTGATATGTGTTTATATATATTCTAATGTATATGTTATCATTTACCGATGATCGAAAGGCAACAGAACCACATAATGAGCATTATAGGAAGAGAGGGGAATATGACATGTAGAGCCTAATTAATGTCCTAAAAAGAAATACCCTACACAAAAACAGTACGTGGATTGATCCTCAGAAAGGTCTAACGGTTTGTTTGGTGAAACGGTTCAACTCAAATTAAACTGTACTTTTTTATATTAGTTTTTATCTTTTTCTGAAAAGTCAACAAAAATTATAATTAATTTTTAAAAAATAAATCAACTCAAACTTAAAAATGTCAACTCAAAACATTTCACCAAACAGACCTTAAGTATTGAGAGTTTATTTATTTAGGGTATTTTAAGGATTTTACATATGAAATTTGTTGTTGTAGTTTTTCTTTACAAATAAGAGTCACCATATAATTTTATAGTTTAGAGGCGGAAAAAAACACAAAGTTACGAGGGTGTGTAATTTCTCTTGTAAACTTGTTGATCCTGATAGTGAATAAAAAAATTATGTGTTTTGTGACTGTTTATTTTCTCCTGATATAGAATTGGGTACTAATTCTTAACTGAAGTTTCGTTTGTGCTGTCTCCTAGTCAATCATGTTGGTATTTAAACCATCTAGCACTCTTACACTTCTAAACCTACTGATTGAAGAAGTCATACTTTTGCATCACATAAACCTACTGATCAATCCCACACCCCTAAAGTACAACACAAGTACAAATTAAAAAAAGAGGACGGATTATTAAATCTAAATATTTTTCCATGTACAGAGTTCGCCTTTATACAGCTAAATGTAAAATTAATCTCATTACAATATAATTTATTTTAGACTTTAACATTTATTTTTCTGTAAGTTTGCTATTTGGTTTTAATGTGTAAGCTGGCTACGTATAATTTTGTATTTAATGTTCATTAAAAAATTAGCCTTAGGTAGGATGATGTTTATAATTATATAAAATACACTAGCTTCGTCAGTAATAACATTTACTTAATGTATATTGTATATCAATTGATTAAATACAAAATAAAAAACATACTTAAAGATAAAATCGTTTCTCCTAATGTATTAAAAATGCCAACGTTGATGTTAGGAAACGACATTTCGTTGAGTGTAGTTTGTTATTAGCATGTCTTTATTATTTCTATTAAATATAAAAAAATTATATTTAACACCATACACTTAAAAATAATAAGCTCTACAGGTACTATAGGGGAAAAAAAAACATAAAATAGCCAAATAAACATAGAAGTTTGTTAACAGGAAGTTGCCTTCCGTTGTGGACTTACATAAGAAGAAAATATCTTCTAAATGAATGGTCACTAATAGAACAAGAATTTCACGTGAAACTTACCCAAAAGAAAAAAAAAAAACAAAAAAACAAAACAAAACAAAACAAAACAAAGAATAAAAAAAGGGGTCGGCGAACCACCAGACAATGTATATGCTAAGACTTTATAAAGCTTAGTTAAAAAAAAAGAAAAAAAAAAAGCATTTAGCACTTATAAGCCTTATTTTAAAGATTACAATTCCACAAATTCTTTCTTTCATGATTAAAGGATCCACAAAAATTCTCTCTTTTCCTCTCAAGAAAAGACTTGCCAAATACAAAATTTTTCTTTCATTTTCCTCACTCAATTCTCTTGAGCACCGATTCCAAGAAGCTTAGGTGTTCTAGAATTGCAACCAAGGTAAAAAGTTTTTAAGTTTTTCTTGATTTCCTTTGTGACTTTACTCCAAGAAAAGCCATGGTTACTTCTAGTTTTTAACATCATTTTTCTCTAGATCAAGAACAAGATTTCAGGAGGTTTCAAAGGAGAAAGGACTTCAAGGAGATCAAGTCATATTGTGAAAGCTAGGTATAAATCCTTTTTCTTTTTTGTTAAAAAAGTTTGAGTTTTTATGAAGTTTTGACGAAAATAATGAGGACTTGTTTCTGTGTGGAATATGAAAATTTTGTGCGCATGTTATGACTGTTTGTATTGTTTGTATTGTAAGCTAATATGTTGATAGTATGTGTTATATGTTTGATCTGTTAAGAAAAGGGTAAAAATAGTGAAACTGCTAAAGAAAGAGTTTCAATTTTTCTAGAGATGTCAAACTTTTTAAAATTTTTGGCATAAATACTATGATGAAAACTCTTAATCAGTGGTAAAATGGTTGATTTCATGAGGCTATAAAGTTTTACACGGATCTCATGGTTTTATAAGAATTTAAAATGTCCAAGTACGAAACTTTTTGACAATAGCCTAAAGCTTTTCAAGAAGTTGGTGAACTTTGTTAAATTATTGTGCGAGATATATATTTTTGCTTCGATAAAAGTCAATATCTGACATGAATTTTGAGAAGCCTACTATGTTTTGGTCATTGAAATCATACAATAAGGAATTTTATGGTGTAAGATATGTGGTTTTGAAATTTGATTGCACAAAGAAATCCCAAAAGAATTTGCCGAAAATTTGCCAAAAGGACTAAAGTGAAAGAATTATATCATTTTTGTGACGAAATTGTGAAAACAGAAAACTTAGGGGCTGAATCAGGACCCACGAATTTTCATTCTGAAGTTATAAAATATGAAGAATTTTATGTCAAATTTTGGTACCAACCAGAGATCAAATCGACTAGAAACACTAAGAGGGACTTTAATGTCGAAAAATGTAATTTTTGGAATCAAACAGCAAATTCTACTCTCAAAACTATAAACATGTTTTTAAAAAAATGTAAAATATTGTATAATGAGACCTGATTAGGTGTAGATCGGATTGTGTTTATAGGTATAGAAGGATTGATTGGAGTATTAAAAAGTTTTTGAGCTTGTTTGGGGTGAAAGTTTAAACTTACACCCATCAACTCAATTTTTGTCTTTTTCTGAAAATTTTTTTGTCTTTTCTGAAAAAGTCAATAAAAGTTACTATTTAAACTTATAAATCTTAACTCAAACTCAAACACCAAATACCCTAAAAAATTATTTTTAGATTTGTTTCTAAAAAAGATTTTCATACCTTATCGTATAATTTCATTTAATTTATCATCTCGAGTCATACATATAAATTGAAAAAAAAAACCCTCGTTTAAAAATTCAAAAAAAAAAAACCTTAGTCATATTTTCAACAATTTCGTAGTGAATGTATTATCAAAGGCAAAGCAAGATTTCATATCTAATTCAGTCAAAAATAAAGAGTTTAAATCCCATACCCTAAATTAAAAAACAAAAAAAAAAACAAATTAGTTAGATTCACTATTAAAAAAAAAAAAAAAGCAAAGTAAGATTTAATTAATGCAAAAAAGGGTAAAATAAGATTCTTGGCCCGCAACTTTATATAAAGTTGTGTCCAGAGATGGAATAAATTTATCATGTCATATGGTTAAATTTTGTTTTTAGCATGAATAATGGTGCCTTAATGTTATTATAACCATGTTTAAATTCGTTATATACATATCATGTTGAGTTTCTGGCATCTTTTTGCTACAAAAGATAAGACAAAAAGCTGCAATATAAAATTACAACTAATTTGAAATTGTATTGTTATTTTGACATAGTTTCATATATGTGTTGGTATTGTCACGAGCTCATGCAAAGAAATAATTAAAAGAAAATTGATTCAAAGTTAATTGACAACTAGTCATTTCTTCAGGGGCAAAATCACTAAGAGCTACAACCAGATCAGAAACTAAACCAAAGGAAACAAAAGAAAATGGCAGAGAGTGCTGCGGGTTTTCTTGTGCAGAAGCTTAATTCCTTATTGGTGGAAGAGCCGAAGCTGGCAAGCAGGATTCGAGATGAAGTGACTTTCATCAAAGATGAGCTCCAAAGTATGAAGGCATTTCTTCAGAAGGCTGATGTGGTGGAAGATGAAGATCCAGAGATCAAAGCTTGGGTTAAACAGGTCAGAGAACTCGCTTACGACACTGAAGACCTCGTTGATGAATTTCTTGACCGCTTTGAGCATCCTCGACGGCCTGGCTTTTATGGTCGTTTGTGTAAGGTGGCTCGCGCCATCAAGACCTTGAAAGGTTGTTGTCGAATTGCTTCTGAATTGCAAACTGTCAAGTCCAGGGTAACCGACAATTCGCAAAGGCGTGAAAGGTACCGCAACAAGCGAATCATCATGGAGGGAGGCTCATCAAGCTCTTCAGCTACAAACAACATTGCTCGGCATGAGCTACGTCGGAATGATGCGCGTCTGCTGCATGAAAATCAGCTGGTTGGCATTGACCAGCCCAAACAGGAGTTGGTTCGTTGGCTTCTTGATGATGCAGTCCCCAAATCCCAAGTTGTTGCGGTGGTGGGAATGGGAGGGTTAGGCAAAACCACTCTAGTCAGTCAAGTCTACAGAGATGCGGAAGTGAAGCAATGTTTCCCACACTGTGCTTGGATCACAGTTTCCCAATCCTTCAATCTAAAAGAGTTATTGGTAAAAATAATTGAACAACTCTTTAAAGGGATTTCGCAACAAGTTCCAAATGCAACATATTCCAAGGACATAATTTCACTCAAGCAAGACATAATCGATTTCCTTGGTGATACGAAGTACTTGGTTGTGTTGGATGACCTATGGAGCGTGGACTCATGGGATGATCTCAAAAACGCATTTCCAATGGACAATAATCATGGCAGCCGATTAATTGTCACAACTCGCAATTTTGATGTGGCCTCAGCGTCATCCTCCACTTCAAATTTGATCAGTTCTATGAATGCTTCAGTGATGATATCGAAGATTGATTGAACACTTCTGGTTCGTTCTATCTCTATGTGAGAGCAAGTCTTTGGTACTTTTATTATTATTATTATTATTTTTTTTATTATTATTATATCTACACTTCCGCTTCAAATGCCTTGTTTGCTTGGTTGATGTTTATTAATTCCTGATGTTACATATTTTTTTTTCCCTTTCTGTTTCATGACTTTTCTCTAATAAAAGATATTTGTTTAATTTACTGAAAATATATGCATCTTTACTATTCTCTACGCTGTTAGAAATAATATGTCACGTTATTATAAATACAATCAGCACTTGGTATATTGCCACTTAATTCTGCTCCCTTGATTCATGAAATTCCTTTCTCGTGTCTTGCTGGTTTTGGAGACAGGCTTCAAAACGATATTAACTTTAATTGTTACTAGATCTGTTTCAATGTTTACGAGGATTAAAATCTTTGTTCATATCATTCCTTCTGCTTTAAATAATGTTCCTCATGACAGGTTATGCATCTATAAGGACTTAAACGCTAGCGGCAACATTTCACTATGTAAGGCTGCCCTGCTCTCCTTCGTACGTTGAACTTTAAAATCTTTTTCACCTCTTTCCTAACACAATGCTTTATTTTTGGGAGAGGCTGTGGTAGAGCCTCTCCAGAACCCTATCGGTAGAGCTCTTTTTTTAACCGTTCGATTTTAATCGAACGGTTGATATATCATTGTTATCATAGACCTAGCCTCATATAAACTTTCCCACCCCAAGTCTTCTCCGCTGCCGGCACTTGTCCACCGCCGGCGACCGACGCCGGCGACCCACCTCCGGCACTTTTTCCGGCCGCCGGCGCCCCTTTCTCTCTCTTATCTTCTCTCTTCCCTCTCTCTCTCTCTTCCCCTCTCTCTTCTTCCCCACCTCGGCCCTCCTAGCCCCGATGGCCTCGACCACCCCAGGCCTGGTGACCCCCTCCGGCCGCCGGCGACCCCCCTCTCTCTCTCTTTTCCCCTTTCTCTCTCCTCTCTCTCTTCCCCACCCGGCTGCCCCCAGTCCCCCCCTCCCCTGCTGGCCCCCAGCCCGGTGAGCCCCCAACCTCCGGCACCCCCTCCCCAGGCCTCCCCCCCACCCCCTCACCCCTCGCGAAATCGGGAAATCATGATTTCGCGATTGCCAAAATCGCGAAATCGCGATTGGGCGAGGGGCGGGGGCGTGGGGCGAGGGGCGGGGGGTGGGGGGAGGCTGGGGGAGAGGGGTGCCGGAGGTGGGGGCCTCACAGGGCTGGGGGCCGGCGGGGGAGGGGGGGGACTGGGGGCAGCCGGGTGGGGAAGAGAGAGAGAGGGGAAGAGAAGAGAGAGAAAGGGGAAGAGAGAGAAATTGGGTTGCCGGCGGCCGGAAAAAATGCCGGAGGTGGGTCGCTGGCGTCGGGGTGGGTTGCCGGCGTCGGTCGCCGGCAGCGGAGAAGACTTGGGGTGGGAAATTTTATATGAGGTAAGGTCTATGATAACAATGATATATCAACCATTCGATTAAAATCGAACGGTTAAAAAAAGAGCTCTATCGATAGGGACTCTGTGAGAGGCTCTATCATAGCCTCTCCCTTTATTTTTTTTCCTTCCTGT
The DNA here is from genome assembly GCA_025413025.1 of Ficus hispida. Lineage (NCBI taxonomy): Eukaryota > Viridiplantae > Streptophyta > Magnoliopsida > Rosales > Moraceae > Ficus > Ficus hispida. The sequence continues at coordinate 17,972,642 of CM046374.1, forward strand.
TTTCGATTGTATTTTAGGCTGTTATGGTTAGTGAATTGCCTCAAGGATTCAAACTTGTGGACCAATCCCGGAGTCCCGTTGTCATTTGTCTTTCTAGTTTTAAGGTTTGTTACGTCCCTTCCCGTGTATTATTCTTGTGTTGTAATCTGTTCCTTGTGCTCAACACCAGAACGGAACCATTGCTTGCGTGAACAAAAATGTTTTAAGTGTGATGATTGTAAACTATGTTGAGCGTATGTTGTCCACCAACGAAACCCTTTTTCGGGTTTGTGGTTCTCTTTTGAACTTTTCTGTAACAGAACATGATTGTAAACTATGTTGAGTGTATGTTGTCCACCAACCAAATCCTTCTTCGGGTTTTGGTTCTCTTTTGAACTTTTATGTAACAGAACATGCCTTCGAGTCAAGATCTGTTTAATGTTGCTCGTGTTTGATGTGGTTGGCTTTAATACTATGGTTTTCTGTGGGAAAACATATCGCCTTTCCCGTGGATAATATATTTCTCGAAAAGAAAAAAATTAATGCTCTAATTTCCATTTGTTACTTGATGATTGCATTTGAATCTATTGGTAAATAAGGACCAAGTTGGAGCAACCACTTAATAAGAATAAGTTCCATAAACTCACGGTCTATCAGATAGCACACTGAGATTTATATATATTTGTACCCAAGTGTGATTGATTTAAGTAAAGATTTAAATGAAGTGGGAACAATGATAGATTTTGGTGTCGATCAAGTTAAAAATTATAAGTATGCATATGGATTTTTTTAATTGAGCTTAGGCTCATATTTTGGTTTGGAAACTAGATATACATGTAGTTTTGAACATATGTGTTTGAGGGAAAAAATTGCATTGAGTGAAAAAGTAAATAATCTTAAAATATGCTCATAAAAAAATATCAATGTGGATTTTGTTTTGTTATTCTCGAAATTCTATGTAATTTAAAAAATCATCTTATTTGGACTTGAAATAACAAAGTTATGCACATTTAAAGTTTGAGTTTATTATGGACATTAAAATATGTGAATAGAAAAATGTAATTTTGAGTTAAATAAAAAGACAAAAAAAAAAAATCTAGATATCAGATGCAGTGGTCCCCTAATGGGCCCTTAATTTGTAGAATAGGAGTGCTTAGTTTGGTTTCTTTAGTCCCAGAAATTGCAAGAACTAATATGTGGGAATTTTTGGGACAAGACATCCCGGTTCAAACGATCGTTTGGTTCACAAACTGTTGCGGCCACCCAATCAGCAACACGAGTATTGTTTTGTCTACAAGCTAATCAAAACTAATCAACAAACCGATACTAGATTTCCGAAATCTTTAGTAGAGACGAGGAAGTTGGAAACTTAGAGACTAATATTTGTAGCAATGCTTTAATTATCCTTTAGTTTATGTATATTTACATATATAAATATATATTTATATATGTTAACTGAATTGTACTTGTGTAAGAAGCCAGACCTCCGGATACTTTATGGTTTCTCAAAAATTCAAGGTTACATGTTCTTATATTACAATTTAAATGGAATTTTTATGATATTCGTAATTTGGAGATTTCTTGTATGTGATAATTTTTCAGGGAAAACAACGTGAAATAATAAAGAAACTCAGAAAACCAGTGCAAAAGTGGAAAACACTGAGCTGCCATTGTTCAGTCTAGCAACATTCAGCACTACTACCGATAAATTTTGAGTAAACTATAAGCTCGGAGAAGGTGGTTTTGAACCTGTGTACGAGTTAAGCTTTTCGTATGCTAGTCCGAGAACACAATAGCAAACATTTGAGATTTAGCGAAATGGAATTATTTCTTCAATGTAAGATATCACGGTATGGACATATTTCCATCAAGAGGCTCCCATTGAGTTCTCAGGAAGGAATAAATTATTAAAAAAAAAAAAAGTAATACTTGTTGCGAAGCTTCAACATCGGAATCTTGTAAAGCTTCTTGATTGTTGCATATATTTACAAAGAGGATTAGTTTATGGTTATGGATGTATGTTAAACAAAATTCTCAACTCTTTTCTTATTCAAAAAAACATTATTCTTCAATGACAACAATTGCCGTTGAATGGTTCTGCAAAAAGCAGCGGTCAGTACTGTGAAACTTTAGGCACGGTGTTTACTGAGCAAAAATTCACCGACGATAAATGTCGCAGCTGAAAGAGATGATTGCTTGATTAACGCACAAAGATGCACACTCAGAACGGTCAATCTAGCACGGATCATGCGGTCATATCCATAAGGAGACAACAAATGCAAACAAATTAAATTAATGGAAATGAAAGTTGAAAGGGCAAGAAAACATAGTTTTTGACTATTTTTGTGCACCCAAACCATCATTTGTGGGTTTGGCAGTGTGGCGTGGGCGGTTTAAGCGGTTCGCGATTATTTTTGTGCACCCGTCTTTAATGCAAAGGGGAAAAAAATGTTTTTGATTTTTCAACTTTCTAAGTACAGTCATCCCGTTTTAATTAGGGCTACTTGTCAAATTGTTTTGTTACTTTAGATTAAATAAAATAGTATGTCTTGTAGAAGTCTTTTTATGACTTTTTTTTTTTTAAATAATCTTTGTGACTTGAGTATTCAGCTAACTTTCAATCTACGTTTTTAAGACTGCATAAAACGTTGACTAGTATTGATACAATTTTGCATTGGAGATAAAAAGAGAGAAATAGAAATGTATTAATTTTTACAAGCAAATTTTCTCTTTTGATGACAAAGGAAGAAGCTACGTACTAAATTTAGAAAGTGAGACCTTTTTTAAGAATTGGGATGCTTTTTACAAATATCCACTGTATGTGAACTTCATATTGAAAATAGAAAAAAGAAAAAAGAAAAAACAGATTGTGTCGAACAACAATTAAATACTAGAGATAATCAAAGGGTTTTTAGCTTAATACTCCTATAACTAATAATAGAAATTATCATTGATCTTGGATTTCAACATCTTTAAAATTGTCAATTGTTTTGTCAAACTGTATTACTTTTTTTAACAGAAAATAGTTAAATTGCTATTATCAAACCTGTACATTTACCGTGTATTAATGACAATTAAAGAAAAAATTTTTTAAGGAAAAAAATTTGAAAGTATGAAAGTGCCGGCACGAGCACAAGCTAATCTAGTATAGAAGCAGCCTTTTCTTGACTTGAAAATTCTTAGACGTTGACTGCTCAACTTCCTTTGTCACGCTATGGACCCAAGCAGAAGAAACCAATGATCATGGTCGTAAATATATACGATATTTCTAAAATTTTACTGGGAATTTTTGTGTTTAAGGAGTTCAAAAATATCTTTCAGACGCAGCATCTTTTTCATGAAATTAGTGGAGAAATATAAAAAAAATTGATAAATATATCGATATCGGTAAAACGTTGTTTAATTTTTATAGAATATCAGAAAATATCGAAAAAAATGTTATAAATATTGGATTTTTATCTTTTATTTTTTTAAAAATAAATGACTAGAGAACAACTAACAACTAGCGATCTACAGTTATCTTATAAAAAAAGTGATAAAAAAATAGAATAAAAGGCAACATATTATACATATACTAAAAGGATGGACTGATTCACTGTTATGTACAGTAAATGCACAGTAAAATTACGCTTTTATCCCTCCAAATCAGCTTTGTCCCTTCGGCTGCATAGTAAAATGACAATTTTACCCTCTTTTCAGTGTTTTTCCGCTTTTGCCCTCCTGATTGTCTCTAATGGTAGCATTGTCCACAGTGTTCTTCCTTTTTTGCCCCCGAAACCCTAAATTTGGAGGTGCCCTTGGGTTGCTCGCCGCCTCCCTCTCATTTGGTCCATTCTCTCTTAATTTTTCATTTTCTTCTCTCTCTTTCTCGCTCTCTCTGTTCGTCTCTTTCTTTCTTCTCAGTTCTTGGGTTTTTGATCTCCAAACCCTATTTTTGTTTGCTCTTGCTCTGTCTACCCTCTCCTTTCATTTTTGGTTATATGTTTTTGATGTTCTTTGTGTTTTGTTTGTTTTTTGTTTGGTGTTTTCTGGTTTTTTTTTTTTTTTTTTTTGGTTTTGCAAATCTTCTTTTCCGATTTCTTATTCTTTCCCCTCCCTCTCCTCCTTCCTTGATCTTTCATCATTTTCCAGTATGTGCATCTAATGTTGATCGGTTTTTTTTTTTTTTGGATTTTCGGTTTTTCAAATCTTATATTTTGATTTCTTATTCTACTCCCTTCCGCCCCCCTCCTCCCTTGATCTTTCATCATTTTCCAGTATGTGCATCTAATGTTGATCGGATTTTTTTCTTTGGCTGGAATATGATTAAATTTTTGTAAACCCTAGATTTTGATTTTGGAGTTTTTTTGGGTATTTTTCAGTTAGGTTGTATAATATTTTTTCCTTCTTATTGTTCATGCATTTTTGTTTTAGAAGTCTAGCATTTTATTTTCATTGTTTTCCAAACCCTATTTTTGCTTGCTCTTACCCTTTCGGCTGCTCTCTTCTCATTTTTCGTTGTCTCTCTTTGTTGTTTACTATGTTTTTATTTGCTCTTTGTTTGTTGTTTTCCCTTTTTTTTTTTTGGATATTTGGTTTTTCAAATTTCATTTTCCGATTCCTTATTCACTCCTTTCTCCCCCTTTCTTGATTTTTTTTTCATTTTTCTGTTTGTGGATCTACTGTTGATGGGTTTTCTTTTTATTTGTGTCTGGGTATGAATAATTTTTGTTAAACTCTAGGTTTTGCTTTTGGGCTTTGTTTGGGTATTTTCGAGTTAGGTTGTATAAATTTTTTTGTCCTCTATTATTCATGCATTTTTGTTTTAAAACTTTAGCATTTTATTTTTATTGTGTTGTTGGAATTTTTTTGCTCCCCTCTGCTGTTGTTATTTGTGGTATGATTTTTTTTGGGTTTATGGGATTTTTTCCCTTCTACCGGTGTATGTATGTAGAAAAAAAAAAGCAAACTTTTTGGTTTTGTTTTGTTTCTTTTAGTTTTTTGACTATTGTCCCGGTTTCTTTCTTCTCTCATTGTTTGGATTTATGTTTTTGGAATTCTAGGTTTTGATATTTTTTTTCTTATTTTCGTCTTTGATCCATTTTGTTCATTATTTCTGTGAACTGTTCATTGTTCCTTTTTCCTGATCGAAATAAAAAATTTAGGTATGTTTTTCATTTTGTTGTATTTATTTTAGTAATTTTTCCTCCTTTTTTTTTTCTTTTCATATATTACTTAATTTTGAGTTTTTGATTTGTGTTATTTTTTCCCTGTAGATTGCAGTCACAAATATATTGACATGGCTGATTGAGAATATGAAGCAAGATATTGAAGATTTTGTTTCTGTAATATTTGTATTTGTTTATTTTTTTGGTTTTTCCCCTCAGCTAATGGTCTCTTGATTTTGACTCCAAATTTTTTTCCCGTTCTGATTTTCTCTCATATTTGATGTTTCAATTTTATGATTTAGTTAGGTTTTAATGGATTGTTAGATTTTCTGATTACTTAATTTTCTAGATTATTCATGTAGTTTCTGTCGTTTGATGTTATCTTCCGTCTTTGCTGATTTGTCATGGGCATTTAATACTTCTATATCATTTTGCTTTGGCTGGAGTAGTGTTATTTGCTTTACCTCTGTTATTTACAGCGTGATAATTATTTTGACTGAGATTTTTCATATCTTTAAATATGTCGTTAATATTTTTAATTTTGTTTATTTTTGTGATTTATTGTGATTAATGTATTTTTGTCTTTATATCTTAAAAAATTTATTATTTCTCTTTTTGACCACTTTTTTTATGAAACTTTTTAAAATAGTAGATTTCTCTTATAAAACTTTTTCCTCATTTATTACCTTATTTTCATATGTTACCATTACTGTCTCTGTAATACCTTAGTAATTGCTCTCCTTTAAACCTTCCTTAATTATTACCCGAAATCTTCTACTCTGCTATTTCCTGATCATCTTCACATCTTCATTTCTGTGCAAAACTTCTGTTTTTAATCAGGTACTATTCGTATTCATGACTGTTAATTAGAATTTATTCTTCCTTTATTATATTACAATTACCTGCTTTTTACTTATTGTTATCACCGTTATAATGATACTAGAGAAGGAATAGTTTTGTTATTGTGTTTAGTTTTTTTTCCCCTTCGTTTCTATCTTTCTCCTTCCCCTCCCCTCTCTGACTAAAATATTAATCTTATTTTATTATATATATATTTTATTATTATTCTTATTATAAATTAGATGATTATATTATATGATTTGCCAATTTTTTTTAACTACTGTGAATGTTACTGTTGTTGTGATGAATGTTTTTTTTCCTCCCTTTTCTGTCTTTCTTTTCTTTTCTTGATATTTTAAATGTTTTTTTACAAGATTTTCGGCCAAAAATTGTAACATGCTATGATGATCGCTATTTATATATATATATATTATAATCCATATACCAAATATATTACTTAATTTGGTATATGTTGCTGATCGAATTTAATATTATTCAAAGTCTATATTGAATAACTGTTATATGTTATTTGATAGTTTTTATTGTTGCTATGAATGTTTAGGAATTATAATCTATATGTTCTTCTGATAATAAAATCATATTGAATATATTACTGTTTAACTTATTTTCTTTACTCTTTAGTATTTTCTTATTTTTCCTATCTTTGCAGTTTTCTATTCTTATTGTTTTCTGTCTCCTCTTATTTTTTCTATTTCTATTTTCCAAAGTTCAGTTTTTGGTCCTCTTTTCTGTCTTTACCGGTTATTCCATCTCTTTATTGTTCTTACTATTCACTCTTTTCTTACTATTTTTTCCTTTATGTTATTTCTCCTTTCTTCTTCTTAATTTTTTTACAGTATAATATTCCCAGACATCTCACCTGGTAGCTACTGAAGACGAGGTTGAATAACATTTTAGTTGTTCTTCATAAGTAATCTTATGATATAAGAGATCTGAGCTTAGTGTAATAAATTTTAATTTTGTTTTATTTTTCTAAAAAACAATATCTATAAACTATTTCAATATTTTCCATGATATGAATATATTGATTTATTTATTTACATTAGTATCTATATATTGATTGTGTATACTGTATGTTCATTTATCCCTTCCATTATCTTGCCATCTTATTATTACTTTTGCTCATTATTTTCTTTTCTAATTTCATATAAGTTTTTCCCATCATTTTTATTGGCCGAGGGGATTTTTTTTTTTTTCCAGATTGTTGAATATTTAGATTTATTAGGAGAATCTATGTATATAAATGTCTTTATAGTTACAAATATTTGTAATTTTTTATGTATAATTTAAGTTTTTATACTTTGTAATTTCTGTAATTTTTATATATTGTATGGTTTACTTTTTTATACTATGTTATGTTGTAGTAGGACAACAAATTTTTACCTTATGATGATTTATCAAATTTGTTAAAAAGTTTTGACAAACTGTTTAGATTCACAATTTCATACTTATATAAAAAAACTAAAATTGTTTCAAAATATTAATAACAGAAAAAAAAGATAAGTATATAAAAAAGTTAAACTTCTCTGCCTATGAATAAGTTACCATTGAAGTGTAAAATAAAATGATCACAATTTTTTTATGCAATATTTTAAATAATAAACGAAAATAATAAAAGATTGGGAAAAAAAAAAAAACTCACCGAAAACAAAAACCAAATTAATACAATTAACTTATAGTTATAATTTAAAGTAAACCAATTTACAAAAATGCCAAAATATTCCGTCCAAAAAAATTTAAGCAAGAAAAATATCAATAAATATAATAAATAATTATATTGATGCAAAATATCAAAAATATTTTTGATTCAATTTCGTCCAAGAGGTGCATTTATTGATGCAACAGTTGTTAAAACTTTTGACGATGATGGCTCACAAATGTTATTGCATGTACCACCAACCGAATCCCCAAAAGATATCCCTGCACCATTAGCATCTTTGGATCCAGAAAACACCACTGCTAGAAACAAAAAAAAGTTTGAAAAAACAGCTTTTTCTCGCCGAACCTATAACAGAAGAGCTTCAATCAAGGTACATTACTATTCATAATTTGTTTCAAAATTTTTATATTTCTTTACTACAAATATATATATATATATTATAAACAATTATATAATTATATTCATCATTATTTCAGCCCTCAGCAACATCCTCCCTCAACAGAAATTTAAACATCTTCTGTTGATCCATCCAAAAAACGAAAAGAATCAAGGTATAATTATATTTTATATATAATTATATATTATATAATTATACTAATTTCTATTTTATTTATAAACATAAAATAATTATTCTTTTTTTTATAACAGATCGGAGGAAAAAGCAAAGAAAATTAAACACCGTTGATGACATTTTCAGCGGAAGATATTCCATTGCAATAACTTTGTTTATGAACATATATTTATATATGTTCGTCTGCATATATAAATCCAACATTTTTATATAAACTTGAAGGTAAATATTCTAATATTATAATAATTAATGTTATAAAAATATACTGATCATATTTATATTATTTATCTTAACTAACTACCTTTTTTGTATAATATTTAATTATTTCCTTTTATCACGGGCATTAAACTCGTAAAAACTAATATAATTTATTCTTGTAGACTTCTACAAATAGTATAAAATTTCCTATTTCTGAAAATATTTTGAGAATAGTTAATCAAATCAACATTTAACATGTCACAACTATATTAAACTCCATTTAAATAATATGTGATGATAACAATAGAAACTAAACTCCTATAACTAATAATAGAAATTAACATTGATCTTGGATTTCAACATCTTTAAAATTGTTTATTGTTTTGTCAAACTGTATGACGTTTTTTAACAGAAAGTAGTTAAATTGCTATTATCAAACCTGTACACTTACCGTGTATTAATGACAATTAAAGAGAATGTTTTTTTAAGGAAAAAAATTTGAAAGTATGAAAGTGCCGGCACGAGCACAAGCTAGTCTAGTAAAGAAGCAGCCTTTTCTTGACTTGAAAATTCTTAGAGGTGACTAGTCACTTACTTTCTCACGCAATGGACTCAGCAGAAGAAACCAATGATCATGGTTAGAAATATATACGATATTTCTAAAATTTTACCGGGAATTTCCGTGTTTAAGGGGTTCAAAATATCTTTTAAGTGTAGTATTTTCTTCGTGAAAATATAAAAAAAATATTAAAAATATTGATAAAATGTCGTTCAATTTTTATAGAATATCAGAAAAAATAAAAAAAATATATAAATAATGAATTTATATCTTCTACTTTTTCAAAAATAAATAATTTGAGAACAACTAACAACTAACATCTACAATTATCTTATAAAAAAAGTAATTAAAAATAAAATAAAAGACAAACATAAATATTAATAGAATTTATTCTTGTAGACTTTTACAAATATTATATAATTTTCTATTTCTGATAATACTTTGAGAACATATAAACAAATCTATATTTAGCATGTCACAACTCTATTAAACTCCATTTAAATAATATGTTTTGATAACAATAGAAATTAAACTCGTATAACTAATAATAAAAATTAACATTGATCTTGGATTTCAACATCTTTAAAATTGTTTATTGTTTTGTCAAACTGTCTTACTTTTTTTTTTAATCGGAAAATAGTTAAATTGCTATTATCAAACCTATACATTTACCGTGTATTAATGACAATTGAAGAAAATGTTTTTTTAAGGAAAAAAATTTGAAAGTATGAAAGTGCCGGCACGAGCCCAAGCTAGTCCAGTATAGAAGCAGCCTTTTCTTCACTTGAAAATTCTTAGTGGTTGACTAATCAACTTACTTTCTCACGCAATGGACTCATGCAGATCAAGAAACCAATGATGATGGTAGTAAATATCTACGATATTTCTAAAATTTTATCGGAAATTTTGTGTTTAAGTTGTTTGAAAATATCCTTTAGGTTAGAATCTTTTCTGTAAAATTAGCGAAGAAATATAAAAAATATTGATAAATATATCGATATCAGTAAAATACCGCTCAATTTTTTATAAAATATCAGAAAATATCAAAAAATACTGTAAATATTGGATTTCTCTCTTCTATTTTTAAAAAATATATGACTAGAAATAACTAACAACTAGTGATTTATAATTATCTTATAAAAAAAAGCGATAAAAAAAAGAATAAAAGGTAACACATAAAAGCTAATAGAATTTATTTTCGTAGACTTCTAAAAATATTATTCAATTTTATATTTATGAAAATGCTTTAGGAATAGATAAATAAACCTACACTTAGAATGTCACCACTATATTAAACTCATTTAAATAATATGTTATGATAATAATAGAAATTAAACTCCAAAACTAATAACAGAAATTAACATTGATCTTGGATTTTAACTTCTTTAAAATTTTTTATTGTTTTGACAAACTATATTACTTTTTAAGGGATTCGAATATATCTTTAAGGTGTAATATATATTTCGATGAAAATAGTGGAGAAATATCAAAAATATTGATAAATATATTGATATCGGTAAAACATCATTCAATTTTTATAGATTATCAGAAAATATAAAAAAATACTATAAATATTGGATTTCTATATTCTGTTTTTTAAAAAATAAATGGCTAGAAAACAACTAACAACTAGCAATTTATAATTACCTTATAAAAAAAAAGCGATAAGAAAATAGAATAAAAGGCAACACATAAAGCTAATAGAATTTATTCTTGTAGACTTCTAAAATATTATACAATTTCCTATTTCTGAAATACTTTGGGAATAGATGAACAAACCTATATTTAGCATGTCACAACTATATTAAACTCCATTTAAATAATATGTTATGACATCAATATTAGTTGAATCAGGATGATATCCCAATCATGTTTTTCTTTTTTTTGTATTAAGATATGTAAGATATATATGTTTTCCATGTAACTAATTATGTCTTTATGTATTATTTTAATGTTTGTATTATTCTAAAATATTAGAAAATATTTTAATGCCAATTTCTCTAACTTCTATATTTTTTTCTGTTATTTCTACCAATATCGATCATATCTCTGAAATTTTTATAAAGTTACACTACATATATATTTCTATCGATATTGATATTTTCATCATTGCCAATGATCTGTATAATCAAATATTTAATGTTCACAGAAGTCACATGTATCAACTGTATCAACTGATTCTCCTAAAACTTATAAAAGAAAAGTACTAGAAAACTCAACTATAATTTTAACTTTTAAATATCAATTTATGTGATATATAGATTGTCATTTTATTTATCGATAAGTGTTTAAAATATTATTATATCAATTTATTAAAAAAAATGATAACTCATCATTATATGGGTTGGTACTCTAAATTGAGATTAGAACTATATTTTTAAGGAATACATAATAGATACTAAAGAAAAATATATAGGCACGAGTCTGGAATTTCCATTATTCACACTAGATGGGCCCACTAGATGTGACCGCTGATAGGACATTCCATTTTCTACTTAATTTGGATTCAACACCTTAGACTTCAAACACTAACAAAACCCGGGTCAGTTTGTGCAATTTGAAAATGCCAGAGCTTTGGAATATATTTTTGACAAGGTCAATAGGCGGTAGGTTTGTAATTTCTCAAAGCTAAAATCAAACGGGTTTGATTAGTTAATAATTTCATGTTTAATAAAGTAGAGGCCAAAAGAAGTAGAAATCAATGAGCGATTTTATTAGGCGTGTTCTCCAACCAGGTTGTGCGATGCAAAAGAAACAAATGGCCATTTCAGTCAGTTTGATGCTTTTTATTTCTCTCTTCCAAACAGTTTCTTTTGCTGTCAACACTATAGGTCCATTCCAATCCATCACCGATGGAACGACCATGATTTCGAAAGGAGGAATGTTCGAGCTTGGTTTTTTCAGCCCCGGAAATTCTAAGAATCGTTACGTGGGAATTTGGTACAGGAACATCCCAGTTCGAACCGTTGTTTGGGTCGCAAACCGGTGCAACCCCATCAATGGTTCCTCCGGCTTGTTGACCATAAACGGAACGGGAAATCTTGTGCTTTTGAACCATAGCAAGAGTGTTGTTTGGTCCACGAGCTCATCAAAACAACCCAAGAAACCGATAGTACAGCTTTTAGATTCGGGGAATCTTATACTAAGGGACGAGGAAGTTCAAAACATAGAGACTAATTATTTATGGCAAAGCTTTGATCATCCCTCTGATACAATTTTACCAGGGATGAAATTTGGGTGGGACTCGAGGACAGGGCTTAATCGGCAAATATTAGCATGGCAGAATTGGGACGACCCTTGTCCGGGAGATTTGAGTTTTGTCTTGAATGTTGACCCTCATAATTACCCTGAAGCTTATTTGTGGAAGGGCATGACACCACACTACCGCTTTGGACCGTGGAACGGCGTTGGTGTCAGTGGTTCGCCCGATATAAGGCCTAATCCAGTTTTGGATTTCCACTTAGTTTATAATGATAACGAGCAATATTACAGGTTCTACCTCAAGAACAACTCAGTAATCTCAAGGATGGTGTTTAATCAAACAAATAGCATAGGTCAACACTTAACATGGATGGAAGGAGACCAGAGTTGGAGGGTGTATGCTTCAGTTCCGAAGGACAGTTGTGGTGTATATGGTCGCTGCGGAGTCAATGGGAATTGTGTCATAAGTGAGACTACAATATGCCAATGTTTGGAAGGATTTAAGCCGAAGTCCCAAGCAAAATGGGATTTAAGGGAGTGGTCTGAAGGATGTGTCCGCAAAAATCCGCTGAATTGCCAGGATGGAGATAAACACAAGGATATACTTAGCGCTGAAGATGATTTTGTGAAACTTGATGACATAAAAATGCCAGATATCAGAAATACTTGGGTTAACGAAAGTATGAATCTAGAGGAATGCAGGGTCAAATGCTTGAATGACTGTTCTTGCGTGGCTTATTCTAATTGGGATATTCAAGGAGAAGGAAAGGGTTGTCGTATCTGGCTTCGTGATCTTATGGATATTAGACAAATGTCAGAAAGCGGGCAAAAGTTATATGTTCGAATACCTGCTTTAGAGCTAGGTACGTGCTCTTTCTTTCCACATGCCTCACTGTTTGCATACAAGTCCATGTAGTTTCTTTCAAACTTAAATACTTTACCACGGCTTCTCATATCTTTTCACTGCAATTGACATTTCTCATTTTCTTTTTTGGTCCCTAAATAACTAAGGAATCGCAAACGATGATCCAGAGTTGGGAGCAAGAATATTTATACCACTTCTGGGATCACTTTTTGTGACGCTTTTGGTTTGCTATTACTTTTGCAGGAAGACATCGAAAGGTATTATCGCTGTTACTCTAGCTTCGATCATCTTTCATTTTTTTTTTTTTAAACTTTTTCCGAGATATACATGCTTCGTAGTTTTGAACCATTTTATGAGGTTTTAAAACGATTTCATGAATACTGGTTCTCGTAGTTTTAAAGGTGGTGGTTCAGATGATTTTGATAGTCATCTAAAATTATATGTACATCCCAAACGATTCGCACGTATTACAGTTCTACGAAAAACCTTAGGCAAAACCATGTGATACTTGGATCAGAAGTTTAACATCCAAAACTCTATGGTCCTAAATAACTACTTAAATTGAAAAAAAAAAAAAATTTCCCCGTGTTTGTAGTGCTTTAACTTCTGATAATTTTGTCAGAGAAAATAAGGAGAAATAATAAAGCTACTCATAGAAACAGAGCAAAAGTTGAAGACTCTGACCTGCCTGTGTTCAGCCTAGCGACAATAAGCACTGCTACAGATAATTTTTCTTTAAAAAATAAGCTGGGAGAAGGTGGTTTCGGACCTGTATACAGGGTAAGCTTTTCATATGCCAGTTAGATAAAGACCGAAAGAGAACATTAAAATTTAGGGAAACGAATTTTGTTTTAGTTTTTGTCTTATTTATTTATTTATTTTTTTTGGTGTGTGTGAAATAACAGGGTACATTGCCTGACGGACAAGAGATTGCTGTCAAGAGGCTCTCATTGAGTTCTCATCAAGGAATAAATGAGTTAGAAAATGAAGTAATACTAATCAACAAGCTTCAGCACCGGAATCTTGTAAAACTTCTCGGTTGCTGCATTCACAAAGAAGAGAAGTTGCTGATTTATGAATATATGCCAAACAAAAGTCTGGACTCTTTTCTTTTTGGTAAGACAGTTCAATTTACTCTGTCTTTTCTATAGTTCTGTAACTACATAATTAACTTGAAGAATATACTTTTCTAGATCCAACACAAAGTAAACTATTAGAATGGCCTAAGCGTTTTCAAATTATATGCGGTATTGCTCGGGGGCTTCTATATCTTCACCAGGATTCCAGATTGAGGATAGTGCATCGAGATCTCAAAGCTAGCAATATTCTTCTTGATAATGAGATGAATCCCAAAATTTCAGATTTTGGTATGGCTAAAACTTTTGGAGAAGATCAAATGGGAGGAAAGACAAAAAGAGTAATAGGAACTTAGTGAGTATTCTTTGGATTTCTTTAAAAGGAAAGAGTTCTAGTTCTATTATATTCTATACATTTTCGTTCATATTTAATTTTGATATTATGCATGTAGTGGCTATATGGCACCAGAATATGCTTTCAATGGTGTTTTCTCAACAAAATCAGACGTTTTTAGCTTTGGTATAATGGTTTTGGAGATTGTAAGTGGGAAGAGAAGTACAAGCTTTTATCATGAGAATGTTGTAGGGCTTACCCTTATTGGACATGTAAGTCTAAAAATGTTGCATTGCTTTTTCAGATTGGTATAATGTCAAAATAATGAATGACACGTTTCTTTGATATTTCTAGGCATGGGTATTGCTAAAAGAAGGAAGGTCATTTGATCTGATTGATGTACACTTGAAGGATTCATCCAACAATCTACAGGAACTGTTGCGTTGCATAAATATTGGTCTCTTATGTGTGCAACAATATCCTATGGATCGACCTGACATATCATCTGTCGTCCTCATGTTAAGTGAGGAGCGCGAGCTGCCTCAACCAAAACCACCAGGATATTTCTTGGAAAACGATTCACGAGAAAGAAATCAAGCCTCCAATAAGCCACAATCATTTTCGAAAAATACTATGACAATAACCACATTCATGGGTCGATGACTCGATAACCCCTGTTGGTTAATCATAGCATATACTACTATACAAATGTGTAATATGAGTATGAAATCTTTTCTCTAAGAACTTCTGGTTGCATATACAGCTACTCGTGACACATATTATGGTCTTTTTTTTAAATTTAATTTCACCATGTTCTTTCTTGAAGAGAATGGAATTTACTACATAGACAGAAAGAAGATTTTTTTTTTCCTTTGGGACATACTGAAACAATTCACAATATTGAATAAGCAGTTGTACTACTTGCCTTACGTGTGTACGATACAACAAGAACCTAAGAAAAAATAATAATAATAGAGTATCAAAGGGAAAAACCTCTATGTTTCTAAAACAAGAACCTAAGTACTATTGAAACACCCCACCCCCCCCCCCCCCCCCCCCCGCTCTCTTAAAGAAATATAAGAAATATCTCTATGTTTCTAAAGCTAGACAAAAAAAACCCTTTCAACTAATAGAAAATTCAATAAGAAAATAATAATAGTGATAAGAGTAGAAGAAAAGAACACATGAATATTTAACGTGGATATGCTTTTACGGCCTAAGAACAATGAATTCATTAGTACGGATTACTATAAATAAGCTCTCATATAAATACAAGTTATAATATATACAATCGGGTAAGTTTTCTAATACTTACAAATCTATTAAGATCAAAACTTATTCTATATTACAATAAATACAAATAAATCTAATGTTCCGAATAAAGATAATTACAAACAAAAAGAAACAAATTAAACAAGTTTCCTTAATGTTAATATTAACTTTCCCAATATTAACTGTTAAAAAATAAACAAAATAAATTTAAAACTAAAAGAAACAAAGAAATTCAAGAAATTTAAAAAGGATACCTTTCTGACAATTGTATATCTACACTCTACTATTTCAAGAATCAATCAAATTAAACAAGCTTTTTCCTCATTTTAGTAGTTTGTTCTCCCGGCCAATTTAAGGTTATATGGAAATTGCTGAAACAATCTGGATCTTTCAAGAGCTTAAGAGGAAGCTTACTTGTGCACCAGTATTGATAATTCCTGATGTAGATGCAGGAAATTTCATAATTTATAGTGACGCGTCTAAAACCGGATTGGGAGCTGTCCTAATGCAGAAGGGGAATGTGGTCGCCAACGCCTCACGCCAGTTAAAGGATCACGAACGGAATTACGCAACACATGATTTAGAGCTCGCAGCGGTGGTTTTCGCATTGAAGATTTGGAGACATTACTTGTACGGAAATAGATGTGAAATCTATACCGACCATCAAAGTCTCAAGTATATCTTCACTCAAAAAGAGCTCAATATGAGGCAGCGAAGATGGTTAGAACTTGTGAAGGATTATGATTGCGAAATCCTTTACCACCCAGGAAAAGCGAATAAAGTAGCGGATGCTCTAAGTAGGAAGTCATCCGGTGTGTTGATGTCTCTTGAAAGAATGTCCAAGCCACTTCAGAAGGAAATCTCAGATTTCAACATGGAAATGATAATTGGGAAATTGGCTGTTCTGACTCTTCAGTCCGATCTCCTAGAATCCATTAAGCTTTATCAAGGGAAGGATTCCTTTATGCTTAAGGCGCAACTTTTTGGAGGGAAGAATAAGGAATTCAAGACCTCTTCAGATGGGGTAGTTTATTTCAAGGAAAGGATCTGTGTTCCTAACTTCGAATTTCTTAAGAAACAGATTATGTCTGAAGCACATGAGACATCGTACTAGGTACATCCGAGAGCGACCAAGATGTATAAGGACCTCAGAGAAGGCTATTGGTGGCCAAATATGAAGAATGAAATTGCTGATTTTGTGTCAAAATGCCTAACTTGTCAGAAAGTTAAAGCTGAACATCGGCAACCTGGCCGAGATCTTCAGAAAATTGAACTTCCAGAATGGAAATGGGAACAAACTACCATGGATTTTGTAGTTGGGTTACCCAGAACCGCTAGTGGAAATGACATAATTTGGGTAATTGTTGATAGATTAACCAAGTCCACCCACTTTATCGCCATCAAAGCCACCTTTTCGGTAGAAAAATTGGCTGAGATTTATGTATCCCAGATTGTTAGACTTCATGGAGTGCCAAAGTCTATCATTTCAGATCGGGATGGGCGTTTTACCTCTCGATTTTGGAAGAGTGTTCACACGGCTATGGGATCAAAGTTGAATTTCAGTACAGCTTTTCACCCCCAGACTGATGGACAATCTGAGCGAACTATTCAGACTCTGGAGGAAATGCTGAGGTCATGTGTTTTGGATTTTAAAGGAAGTTGGGATCAGAAGCTACCTTTGATAGAATTTTCTTACAATAACAGTTATCACGCCTCAACTGGTATGGCTCCATTTGAAGCGTTGTATGGAAGAAAATATCGATCTCCTATCCATTGGCAAGAAGTTGGACAAAAGCAGCTTCACACCACGGATTTCATCCGAAAAACCTCCGAGGACATCAAGAAGATTAAGCAGAGACTCGACGTAGCTTTCAGTCGACAGAAAAGTTATGCTGATTAACGTCGAAGGCCCTTAGAATTTCAGGTTGGAGAATTTGTTTTCCTTAAGATTGCTCCAATGAAAGGAATTATGAGGTTTGGTATAAAGGGAAAGCTTAGCCCGAGATACACCGGACCATTTGAAATCCTTGAGAGGATTGGAAAAGTGGCTTACAAGCTTGCTTTACCGCCAGAATTAGCTTATGTGCATGACGTTTTTCACGTTTCGATGCTGAAAAAGTATGTACCTGACCCTTCCCATGTTCTAAGTCAAGAACCAATTGATGTCCGAACTGATCTGACATATGAAGAAAAGCCAGTTCAGATCTTGGATCGGGAAGAAAAGGTTTTAAGAAATAAAACCATCCCTATGGTTAAAGTTTTATGGCGAAATCGGAACATTGAGGAAGCAACGTGGGAATTAGAAGAGGAAGTAAGGAAGAATTATCCCCACTTGTTTTAATTTTAGGGGACGAAAATTTTTAAGGGGGGTAGATTGTAATAACCAGTTTTTGTACAAATTACGATTTCGGTTATTTGAAATCAAAATTTGTATTATGTGTGTTTATATGAAATGTCTAATATGATTTATCAGAATTAGAATTTATGTATGATTTTTATTCCGGTCAACGTTTGACCAGAAAAGAATTTAAGATATGTTAAGACGGTACTGTAGTATAATAATCAGTATGAAATTATACTGTGATAAAACCGTCATTACGGATACGGAAGTGAGAATAAGGTATGGGATTATTACAGAAAAATCAAGCTCAATATTTAGAACAATAAGGCCGAGAGATTTCAAGATTTGAGAAAATTTTTATACAGTCCAGTTAAACACAGATGAATTTTGGACTGCGGTTCAGTATAACAGTACTGTTTTTAGTTAAAAACAGTATTGATTTTATTCATACTAGTATAATATTGGACTGTATTATGGGAGACAAGCCAAATGGTCCTTAGTCAAGTGACACTTCATCACCAAAGGATAATTAATCAAATTTTTGGAATTTTTGGAAAAAAAAAAATTATGGAAAGTATTATATAAGTAATCATTACACATAAGCTTACTCACCAAATTACCTTCCCTTGGCCGGCCACCTTGCATGGAGTGATGAACAAATTCATATTTGTGGGGGGATTATTATACAATTTTGAGAAAATCAAATCACCTATAAATAGGTGATTATGTGGACTTTTGACCATTTTTGGTTCCTTCTAGAAAAAAGTTGTTCACTCTTTTAGTCTCACACCACCCCAAAGCCGAACACAAGGGAGGAAGAGAGAACAAGGGCTGGTCGGATTTTTTTGGAGAAGAAATCCAAGGAAAAAAATTTGGATTCAAGTTTTAAATCACCTTCCACACTCTTGAGGTAAATCCTCTAACCCCCTAGCTAAGTTTTGTTCAAGTTTGAAGCACGGATTTTATGTATATTTCAAAGTTTGGGATGTATTTAGCATAAGCTCATCTTCTCTATTTTCTTTATGGAATGGTTTATTGAGCTTTGATTGTGCATGATAGGCTTTAGGAAGCTTGAATGGTGTGGTTGGTTGTGTTTTTTTTTAATGATGCTCTAGAAATTTCATGTTAAGGTTTTGTGCTCATTAGGTGCTCGTGAAATGTACCTAAGCTGTCTAATAATGTTTTTTTTTTTTTTTATGTTAATGATGGAATGAGAATGCATGATATGTGGAAGGTTTTAAAAACCTCGAAAACCCTAGAAATGGTAATGTTTACCATTAGGGTTTACATGTTATTAGTATGGTTAGTATGAAATGTATGGCAAGGGAAACGATAGTAAATGCGTTGCATGCTTGTTGTAAGCTCACGGTTTTAACCGTTTGAGGTAGTGTGCGTGTAGTTTTACGTACGAAATGATGAAATCGAAAAACTGCCAGTTTTGGACAAAACAGGGCAGCAATCTGGAATGTCAGTTTTGAGGCCTTTAGAGGCCGAATTTGGGAAAGGTCAAAACACGAAAGTTGTAGAATAAGGAAAATTCTAGGGGGCAGCGTGGACCGTTTTCAAAAATTAGGCTCCAACGGCCTCAGTTTTAGCCAAAACCCGAGCCTGGCCTGGGCAATACCGGGTACACGGCCAGACAACTTCAACGTGGTAAATGGGTAAGTTAAGGGCGAAACTAGGTTTTGAACAAAACATGAAAGTTGTAGGAATATTGAAGATCTACAACTTTCATGAGGAAGACTTTTGCAAATTCAAAACCGATTTTCAAGTAAAACTGAGTTTTAAAAACAGTGCAGGATTTGACAGTTTCTGCACATGCACTATGGATTAAATTTTGAGACTATTTTCAGAAGCAGTTTTTAGAATTTTATAGTTTTACTTTTAAAATAAATAAATAATCCTAAGTAAGGATTTATGATAAACTTTGGACCTAAGGTTACTCCTAGTAACCTAATTAATTATTAATGAACCTTGTAATCAAGGTTTGTTTTATGAAAGCAAACCAATTTATGTTTGGTTGTTGATTGGGTTATGAGCCATAAGGTTACACTTAGTAACCAAATAAGTATTGACATTTGTTCTAACGAGGACTTATAACTGAAATTTTGGTTAAAGGTTGGTTTGGACACCAACACTAGATGTTACAAGTTATGGTAAGAGAGGTTGATCCTGTAATATCCGAAAATTTACATGGACTCATGATTTCCTTATACATAAGAAATCTATGTTCATATTATGTGTTTTTGTAATGTTTCATGAAAATTATGAATATCAATACGAAATTCATAATTTTAATTAGTAAATGTTTGAGTTCTCATTTAATTAGCTATGAAACTCAATAAGCAATTTGCTTAGCCAAGCAAGTAACCTTTTTAGTAAAAAGGGGTACAAAAATGTTATGATTTTATGTTGGTCAAAGCTTGACCAAGAAAGGCAACGAAAGTCAATGTTGACCAAGGAAGTCAAGGTTGACCCGATAGGTCAAAGATTGACTGGACAAGTCAACTACGTGACGATAATGAAGTATGATGAGCGGTATAGGAAGTATACTGTGAAAAAAAACCATTTTTCTGATAAAATGGATCATGTTATTTTTAAAACCACTATAGAATAAAATCAAGCACATTAAGTAGGTAATTAAGGGCCTAAGAGTTCTAAGCGAAAAGAGAATTTTTCGTACAGTCCATTTTTAAACAGATAAATTTTGGACTGCAGTTAGCAGCCAGTACTGTGGATTAAAGACCACAGTATCAACAATATCTGTTATGGCATTTAAAGGATTGTTTACTAAGGAAAAAAGGCCAAACAAGGCCTTAATGATGATGTCACCTAGCTTTAGAATTATGACATCATAATTAATTAAGTACATTAGGAAAGTATTCTTTCCTTGCCCACCAAGGGTTGGCCGGCCACCTAAGGCACCTTTTGTGCAATTTAAAAAAAAAAAATTGAAGGACTCTTTAGCAAGATGGAGAAGTTGTCTTCACCTATAAATAGGTGGAGGGGGGTGCCATTTTATTCACAAAATTTGGAAACATAACTAAACTCTGCCCATTTTTTTTCTTCAAAAAAATCCGACCCTAGGCAGCCAAGAAGGAAGGAACAAAAACCAAAAATCCAAGAGTGAAAATCATTTGGGAGTGTTCGGATTCAACAAGGAAGAAGGAGCAAGAGCTGAAAAAAATTTGGAGACTCAATTTGGCCAAAGGGCCGGTTGTGAGGAAGCTGAAAAAAAAAAAAAAAGAGAGAAAGGTGTTGGGAGCTAGGGGAGGCCGGTTGCTTGTTGGAGTCAAGTGGCTGGAAAATTTAGGGAGCCAAACCAACCAACTCTCAATTGGATTAAGGTATAATCCTCTTGAACCTTAAATCTTTCAATTCAAGCTTTAAATTGAAGATTTAAATGTATTTCCAAGATTGGTTGTAAGAGCATAAGCTCAATTTATTTTGTTGCCTTAGTTTAGGATTTAAAGTTTGTGCTTGATCTAGAACTAAGGGTGGTTTGATTTTGATTGCATGCTTGCTCTTAATTTTGTGATTTTGCATGCTAAGTGTTTGTTGTATGGCTAGAGTTTTATATGTTGATGCATGATGTGAATTTAATTTGCATGGTGATGTTAGAAATTGTGATTAAAGAA
Organism: Ficus hispida; assembly: GCA_025413025.1. Taxonomy (NCBI): domain Eukaryota; kingdom Viridiplantae; phylum Streptophyta; class Magnoliopsida; order Rosales; family Moraceae; genus Ficus; species Ficus hispida. The sequence continues at coordinate 17,994,344 of CM046374.1, forward strand.
AATTTACGCTAGAAAACCGCTGCATGTGTGTATTAGAGCTCCCGCGGTGGCTGGTCGAGCTAGATTCCACGTCTAGGACGTAAAACAAAAATCGAAACCGAAAACTGCCATTTCGGGTAGAAATTGGCCAGTCTCGGGAAAATCAGATTTTGAGGCCTTTAGAGGCCGAGTTTGAAAAAAATTAAAACACAAAAGTTGTTCAGAACAGTTTTTCCTAGAGGGCAACGTGAATGGATTTGAAAAATGAGGCTCCAATGGCCTCCGTTTTTACGAAAATCCGAGGCTAATCTGCCCAGACCTAGTCTACACGTCCAGTAAGTTTCAAATTAAAACTGACAAGAATCCAAGCAGAACTGGGTTTTTCTTAAAACACGAAAGTTTTAGAATTTTTCAAGAGCAAGAACTTTCGTGAAGACAAGTTTTTCAAAATCAATCTGGATTTTTAAATAAAACCTGAACTATGAAAACTGTGCAGAGAGCAAGAAATTCCTGCACAGGATTTTCTAAAAACATGCAGAAAAACTGTATTTTTGCATCAACACTCCTGTTTTGACTATCAAAACTGTTTTAAAAGCAGTTTTCAGTCTTCAATAATTTTTATAAAGTCTTATTTTGAAAACCACGAATTTTGAAGTAAAACAAAAGATTTTCTAGCCAATTTTCCAAATTGGATTTTAAAAGTCAAAACATATTAACAAGACAATGACGAATGGTAACCGGGAAGGATACCCGAGTTACTAAAACTTAGGCTCGATAATAAGAATAATCTAATACGGGTTTAATACCCAAGGTTACCTCAAGTAATCTAATGGGTCAAGACGGTTAACCCTAATCTCTAGGGTTACAATTAGTAACCTAATAAATGATCAAGGTATGTAAGAGAACATATAACTATGATGCTGGAAAGGTTACCAACGTTTTATAGGATCCTTATCCTATGTTCTTTCTAATAGCAGGAAGTAACCTGCAATTGAGATCAGGGTGGAAACGACAAAGCCTGGAATATAACAAATCAGGCAAGTATCGAACCTCACCTACAGTATGAAAATAGTAAATACTATTTTCATATATATTATGTTAAACTATACTAGTTACTTACATGTTTAAATGTACATGCTATGTTGTATGATGTTATGTAATGCTATCGATGATGTGCTATGACATGTTACATATTATGCCATGTTTTCTAAAATGTCATGGTTTTAAAAATGTCATGATTTCAAGAATGCCATGATATGGGAAATGTTAAGTTTGAACATGATATAGTGACATCATGAAGCATGTTCACTAATGTTAAATCACATGGTAAGATAATCAAGTAAGGTGTCGTACCAACCTCCCGTGATCGTGGAGGATACATGTTTAACACCAATTGTGATATTAACCTCTCGTTGATGCGTGAGGGTCACGTTATGATTCCCAGAACTGTTAGGGCCTTGCAAACCCTAGCTTTATCTGGAGGCTGCGCGCTCTCGGTACGTACACTATGGGCCCACATGTTAAGACAAGATAAGTTAAGGATTGAGTCTATAATGAAACATAAGACATTCAATCAATCATAAATGGTTCATGCATAAGCTACATGATGATGGACATGTTTTAAGATGTTTGAATTATTTCGTGAGATTATGTTTGTACTTGCTGGGCGAAAGCTCACTCTTATATTTCATACTGTAGGTAAGAAGCCTGCAATTTAAGTGATGGGCTTTGCGGACGATGCGACGGGTGAAGGGCGGTGTGGGATACCACTACGCATAATTTTCCGCATCCAATTTTTCAGAAAATATGTTAATATGATAAAAGTAAATGATGTTTTGTTATATGTAAAGAATTTGAAGACACGAGAAGGTATTTTCAGTTTGGTATATATGAGTGACAAGTTTTCTCTACAAGATAACTTATGAGAATATGTTTTAAAAAAAAAAAAAAAAATTTATTCTCAAATTTTTAAGCAAGTTAAGTACAAGTAGTATGGTGTCGACCCGGCTTGGGAAGTCGGGGCGTCACAGTTTGGTATCAGAGTGGTATCCTGCCAGCCTACTTCACTTCGCCTCACATCGCTTCTGCAACGGCCCAAGTAAGTTATGTTATTTTCTTACGATTAGAATTAAATTTTATGTGCATAGTAAGCATCTTTCTTCAACGGCCATGCTGGAGAATGTTGGATACAGGGATGACGTTGGGTGGTATCTTGGCTTGGTAGTGGCAACTAGGTGACGTACGGAAATGATGGGAAAGTTTTATATCTTCCCCAAAGTTATATGTACTCCTGTTGCGAAGGAGATACAAACAAGAACATGATGAATTCAGATATGTTCATGTTATGCTTTCATATGGAATGAAGATTATGGTTCTATATAAAAGGCATGATTTCAAGAAGCTGAATTTATTTCCTTATTTCCGTACAGAACCATGCCGCCAAGCGTAGAAGATACCAACCCAAGACATCGATCTCGCGGCTCAGTTGAATGAGCTAAGGCAGATGATGTTAGCACAACAGCAGGAGATAGGAGGACTTAGAGCTCAGATAGCTCAACAGAATCAAGGACCTCCTGATGCTGGGGTACCACCAGCACATGTGAATCAGCCTGCGGCACCGGAAATTCCTGATGATGTTCCGGTGATCCCAGAGAACCCCATAGCCCCTGAAGTACCTATTGCCCTGCAGCTGTGCCACCAGCGCCTCTGGTTCGAGCTCCAGAAGAACTCTATGACAGATTTCGGCGCATGAAGGCACCGGAATTCGAGGGGTCTACAAACCCAATCGAGGCTGACAACTGGTTAATTGATCTCCAGGTCACCCTAAATTTCCTCAGACTCAACGATCAGGAGAAAGTCCTTTGTGCATCATATATGTTACGAAAAGATGCTCGCCTCTGGTGGGAAACAGTTCAAATCCGGCGAGATGTTACTCAGATGACATGGGAGGACTTTGTGGAGGAGTTTAAGGGAATGTATTTCAATACTGAAGTCATGGAGGCTCAACAAGACGAGTTCGACAAGTTTCGCCAAGGAAATCTATCAGTGGCCGAAGCTGTCAGGAAGTTTGAGCAGCTAGCCCGTCTCTGCCCTCACCTCATCAGTTCTGAAAGGGACAAAGTTAGAAGAATGATGAGAATGTTCCGCTCAGATTTAGCAGTGGTAATCAGTAGTGGCCCCTATCCACCACTCACTGTTGCTGAATGTGTCAGCAGGGCAATTCGAGCTGAATATTGGGTGGGTCAGAACAAGGAGCAAAGGGCTAAGTTTTTCCAGGAAAAGAGGGAAGAGAAGGCCCAAGCTAAACAGATTCAGGCAAGACCAAGCCAAACTCCGCAACAGAAGGGTCAAGGAGGATCTACGGGCCAGAACAACAACAACAGGCAGTACGGCAACAGCCAGCAGAAAAGGAAGTGGAATGCAGGAGGACAGGGGAATCAACAAAATTTACCCCAGAAGAAAAATACTCCTGATGACAACAGTTATCCCACTTGTCAGAAATGTGGGAAAAAGCACCCGGGAGACTGCCGTGCTGGAAGTGGTCGCTGTTTTCTATGTGGCAGGGAAGGCCACTATGCGAAAAACTGCAATCTAAATCCCCAGAGTCCGCAGAATCAACAGAGAGGACAGGATCTCAACTTCACGCTGCACAGATGAAGCTCGAGGGACCTGAAATCTCTCAAGGCAGGCTGGAAGCTCCGGAACCTCAGGGACGTATTTACGCCTATACAAAGGAGGATGTTCAAGCAGGACCTTCTACTGTGGTGACAGGTCAGCTTCCTTTTGCTCAACAAGATGCCTATGTGTTAATTGATTCTGGAGCTACGCATTCGTTCACATCACCTAGATTCGCTAAGAAACTAGGTAGGGCAAGTGATAGAATTGGAAAAACATTTAGGACTGCATTACCCTCCGGGGAGATCTGTTGTCTGATTATTGGATACGTCATGTTCCAATAATTATATGTGGTAGGGAAATGTATGTCAACCTGATCATCATAGACCTATATGACTACGATGTCATCCTGGGTATGGATTTCTTGGGGAAATATAACGCGGTGATCGACTGTCCACGACGAACGGTCACGTTCAAGCCAGTTGGAGACGAGGAGTTTATTTTTAGAGGATCGACTCCAAAACAGCCGAAAATGTTCATTTCTGCGTTAAAGGCTAGAAAATTGTTGGCAGAAGGATGTAAGGGATTTCTAGCCAACATAGTGGACAAGACGCAAGAGACCGAGAGCAGGCCGGAAGAAGTACCGATAGTCAAGGAATTTATAGAGGTTTTTCCTGAAGAGTTACCAGGACTGCCACCAGAACGAGAGATCTCCTTTGAGATTGAGTTACTTCCTGGATCAGCACCAGTATCCAAGGCTCCGTACAGGATGGCGCCTGCCGAACTTAAGGAACTGCAGATTCAGTTACAAGAGCTTCTGGATCGAGGATTCATTCGTCAGAGTTACTCGCCATGGGGAGCTCCAGTTCTGTTCGTAAAGAAGAAGGACGGCACTCTTAGGATGTGCATTGACTATCGGGAATTGAACAAGATAACTATCAAGAACAAGTATCCCTTGCCTCGGATCGACGATCTGTTTGATCAGCTGAGAGGAGCTTCAATTTTCTCGAAGATTGACCTACGATCCGGATATCACCAGCTTCGAATTAGGGAAGGAGACGTTCCCAAGACAGCTTTTCGAACACGATATGGACACTACGAGTTCCTCGTTATGCCATTCGGATTGACAAATGCTCCAGCAGCCTTTATGGACCTGATGAATCGAGTATTCAAGGATTACTTGGATAAGTTTGTTATCGTCTTTATAGATGATATCTTGATTTATTCAAGATCAAAGGAGGAGCATGAGGAACATTTAAGGATTGCTTTACAGATTTTAAAGCAAAATCAGCTCTACGCTAAATTACAAAGTGTGAATTTTGGTTGGAAAAGGTCCATTTCTTAGGACATGTGGTCTCCAAGAACGGCATATCTGTAGATCCGGCTAAGATTGAAGCAGTAAGTGAATGGCCAGCTCCGAAAAACGTCACCGAAATACGTAGTTTCCTCGGCTTGGCGGGCTACTACCGACGTTTCGTTGAAGGATTTGCTAAGATTGCAGCGCCACTCACCGCACTTACACGGAAAGGAAAGAAGTACGAATGGACTGCAAAGTGTGAAGAGCACTTCCAAGAGCTGAAAAACAGGCTGACTCGTGCTCCGATTCTCACAATTCCGAATATGGAAGAAGGAAACTTCGTGATATACAGCGATGCTTCTAAAATAGGATTGGGAGCCGTGCTCATGCAAAATGGAAAGGTGATCGCTTATGCTTCACGCCAGCTAAAGGATCATGAGAAGAACTACCCGACGCATGATTTGGAACTTGCGGCGGTAGTATTTGCGCTCAAAATCTGGAGACACTACCTTTACGGCAGTAAGTGTGAAGTCTACACAGATCATCAGAGTTTGAAGTATATCTTCACACAAAAGGAGCTTAACATGAGGCAAAGAAGATGGCTAGAATTGGTGAAGGATTATGACATAGACATCCGTTACCATCCAGGGAAGGCTAACAAAGTAGCTGATGCCCTTAGTCGGAAGTCGTCTTCCGCATTGATGTCCATACAGTCGCTAATTGAACCACTTCAGAAGGAGCTAGTGGGAGCCGGAATAGAGCTCATCACAGGAAGCTTAGCTGCTCTAACCTTCCAACCTACCATTTTAGATGGTATGAAAGAGCGACAAGAAGGAGATGCCTCGCTGCTCAGAACAAGGGACGAGGTCTTGGAAGGAAAGGAGTCGGACTTCAACATATCGGATGAGGGCATACTCTATCGGAAAAATAGATTATGCATTCCTAACGACGACAAGTTGAAGGAACAAATTATGAAAGAGGCTCATGAGACTCCGTATTCCGTCCATCCAGGAGCTACAAAGATGTACCAAGACTTAAAGGAAAGCTTTTGGTGGCCTAGAATGAAGAATGACGTTGCTACATTCGTCAGCAAATGCCTTACATGTCAAAGGGTGAAGGCAGAACACCAACGTCCGGGGGGAGAGTTGCAGAAAATTTCCATCCCAGAATGGAAATGGGACCAAGTGACCATGGATTTTGTAGTTGGTCTACCCCGAACTTCCAGTGGCAATGATGCTATATGGGTGATTGTTGATCGTTTAACGAAGTCTGCACACTTCATCGCCATCAAGCTTAGCTTTTCGGTGGAACAGCTGGCGGAACTATACGTTGCACAGATTGTACGTTACCATGGGATCCCAAAGGCAATCATCTCTGATCGTGATGGTCGTTTCACTTCTAAGTTCTGGAGAAGTGTACATCAAGCCATGGGTACCAAGCTTACCTTTAGTACAGCTTTTCATCCTCAAACTGACGGGCAATCCGAGAGAACCATTCAGACTCTGGAAGACATGTTGCGAGCGTCTGTGATGGATTTCAAAGGAACTTGGGATAAGAAGCTTCCTTTGATTGAATTCTCGTACAACAACAGTTTCCAAGCTTCGATTGGAATGGCTCCTTATGAAGCTCTCTATGGAAGAAGGTGTAGATCTCCAGTCCATTGGTACGAAACAAGAGAGAAAGAACTTGTGTCTATGGACTTTATACAGAGAACCACTGAGGCCATAAAGCTTATACGTCGACGGATGGAAACTGCATTTAGTCGACAAAAGAGTTATGCCGACAAACGCAGAAGACCTCTAGAATTCCAAGTAGGAGACTTGGTTTTCCTCAAGATTGCTCCGTTCAAAGGAGTCATGAGATTTGGAAAGAAAGGGAAACTAAGTCCGAGATACATAGGACCATTCGAAGTACTTGAAAGAGTTGGTAATGTGGCCTATAAGCTGGCTTTACCCCAAGAATTAGCATATGTGCACAATGTATTTCATGTGTCGATGCTAAAGAAGTACATCTCAGATCCCTCACACGTATTAAGCCATGAACCAATTGAGGTTCACGAGGATTTGACTTATGAGGAGAAACCGGTCCGAATTTTGGCACGAGAAAAAAAGGTGCTAAGGCACAAAGTTATACCTTTAGTTAAGGTTCTATGGCGAAATCATGAGGTTGAGGAAGCAACATGGGAACGAGAAGAGGATATGAGGAAAAGCCACCCTGAATTATTCTGATTTTCGAGGACGAAAATTTTGTAAGGAGGGTGGGTTGTAATATCCGAAAATTTACATGGACTCATGATTTCCTTATACATAAGAAATCTATGTTCATATTATGTGTTTTTGTAATATTTCATGAAAATTATGAATATCAATACGAAATTCATAATTTTAATTAGTAAATGTTTGAGTTCTCATTTAATTAGCTATGAAACTCAATAAGCAATTTGCTTAGCCAAGCAAGTAACCTTTTTAGTAAAAAGGGGTACAAAAATGTTATGATTTTATGTTGGTCAAAGCTTGACCAAGAAAGTCAACGAAAGTCAATGTTGACCAAGGAAGTCAAGGTTGACCCGATAGGTCAAAGATTGACTGGACAAGTCAACTATGTGACGATAATGAAGTATGATGAGCGGTATAGGAAGTATACTGTGAAAAAAACCATTTTTCTGATAAAATGGATCATGTTATTTTTAAAACCACTATAGAATAAAATCAAGCACATTAAGTAGGTAATTAAGGGCCTAAGAGTTCTAAGCGAAAAGAGAATTTTTCGTACAGTCCATTTTTAAACAGATAAATTTTGGACTGCAGTTAGCAGCCAGTACTGTGGATTAAAGACCACAGTATCAACAATATCTGTTATGGCATTTAAAGGATTGTTTACTAAGGAAAAAAAGGCCAAACAAGGCCTTAATGATGATGTCACCTAGCTTTAGAATTATGACATCATAATTAATTAAGTACATTAGGAAAGTATTCTTTCCTTGCCCACCAAGGGTTGGCCGGCCACCTAAGGCACCTTTTGTGCAATTTTAAAAAAAATTGAAGGACTCTTTAGCAAGATGGAGAAGTTGTCTTCACCTATAAATAGGTGGAGGGGGGTGCCATTTTATTCACAAAATTTGGAAACATAACTAAACTCTGCCCATTTTTTTTTCTTCAAAAAAAATCCGACCCTAGGCAGCCAAGAAGGAAGGAACAAAAACCAAAAATCCAAGAGTGAAAATCATTTGGGAGTGTTCGGATTCAACAAGGAAGAAGGAGCAAGAGCTGAAAAAAAAATTTTGAGACTCAATTTGGCCAAAGGGCCGGTTGTGAGGAAGCTAAAAAAAAAAAGAGAAAGGTGTTGGGAGCTAGGGGGAGAGACTGGATTTAGTGATTTAGGCAACCAAGTGACAAAAAACAAATTGTTGGAACCATAGTTAGGAGAAGGCCGGCTGCTGTGGGAACCAATTGGCTGGAAATTTAGGGAGCCAAATCAACCAACTTCTCAATTGGATTAAGGTATAATCCTCTTGAACCTTAAATCTTTCAATTCAAGCTTTAAATTGAAGATTTAAATGTATTTCAAGATTGGTTGTAAGAGCATAAGCTCAATTTATTTTGTGCCCAAGTTTAGGATTTAAAGTTTGTGCTTGATCTAGAACTAAGGGTGGTTTGATTTTGATTGCATGCTTGCTCTTAATTTTGTGATTTTGCATGCTAAGTGTTTGTTGTATGGCTAGAGTTTTATATGTTGATGCATGGTGATGTTAGAAATTGTGATTAAAGAAAATTTACGCTAGAAAACCGCTGCATGTGTGTATTAGAGCTCCCGCGGTGGCTGGTAGAGCTAGATTCCACGTCTAGGACGTAAAACAAAAATCGAAACCGAAAACTGCCATTTCGGGTAGAAATTGGCCAGTCTCGGGAAAATCAGATTTTGAGGCCTTTAGAGGCCGAGTTTGAAAAAAATTAAAACACAAAAGTTGTTCAGAACAGTTTTTCCTAGAGGGCAACGTGGATGGATTTGAAAAATGAGGCTCCAATGGCCTCCGTTTTTACGAAAATCCGAGGCTAATCTGCCCAGACCTAGTCTACACGTCCAGTAAGTTTCAAATTAAAACTGACAAGAATCCAAGCAGAACTGGGTTTTTCTTAAAACACGAAAGTTTTAGAATTTTTCAAGAGCAAGAACTTTCATGAAGACAAGTTTTTCAAAATCAATCTGGATTTTTAAATAAAACCTGAACTATGAAAACTGTGCAGAGAGCAAGAAATTCCTGCACAGGATTTTCTAAAAACATGCAGAAAAACTGTATTTTTGCATCAACACTCCTGTTTTGACTATCAAAACTGTTTTAAAAGCAGTTTTCAGTCTTCAATAATTTTTATAAAGTCTTATTTTGAAAACCACGAATTTTGAAGTAAAACAAAAGATTTTCTAGCCAATTTTCCAAATTGGATTTTAAAAGTCAAAACATATTAACAAGACAATGACGAATGGTAACCGGGAAGGATACCCGAGTTACTAAAACTTAGGCTCGATAATAAGAATAATCTAATACGGGTATAATACCCAAGGTTACCTCAAGTAATCTAATGGGTCAAGACGGTTAACCATAATCTCTAGGGTTACAATTAGTAACCTAATAAATGATCAAGGTATGTAAGGAGAACATATAACTATGATGCTGGAAAGGTTACCAACGTTTTATAGGATCCTTATCCTATGTTCTTTCTAATAGCAGGAAGTAACCTGCAATTGAGATCAGGGTGGAAACGACAAAGCCTGGAATATAACGAATCAGGCAAGTATCGAACCTCACCTACAGTATGAAAATAGTAAATACTATTTTCATATATATTATGTTAAACTATACTAGTTACATTACATGTTTAAATGTACATGCTATGTTGTATGATGTTATGTAATGCTATGCGATGATGTGCTATGACATGTTACATATTATGCCATGTTTTCTAAAATGTCATGGTTTTAAAAATGTCATGATTTCAAGAATGCCATGATATGGGAAATGTTAAGTTTGAATATGATATAGTGACATCATGAAGCATGTTCACTAATGTTAAATCACATGGTAAGATAATCAAGTAAGGTGTCGTACCAACCTCCCGTGATCGTGGAGGATACATGTTTAACACCAGTTGTGATATTAACCTCTCGTTGATGCGTGAGGGTCACGTTATGATTCCCAGAACTGTTAGGGCCTTGCAAACCCTAGCTTTATCTGGAGGCTGCGCGCTTTCGGTACGTACACTATGGGCCCACATGTTAAGACAAGATAAGTTAAGGATTGAGTCTATAATGAAACATAAGACATTCAATCAATCATAAATGGTTCATGCATAAGCTACATGATGATGGACATGTTTTAAGATGTTTGAATTATTTCGTGAGATTATGTTTGTACTTGCTGGGCGAAAGCTCACTCTTATATTTCATACTGTTGTAGGTAAGAAGCCTGCAATTTAAGTGATGGGCTTTGCGGACGATGCGACGGGTGAAGGGCGGTGTGGGATACCACTACGCATAATTTTCCGCATCCAATTTTTCAGAAAATATGTTAATATGACAAAAGTAAATGATGTTTTGTTATATGTAAAGAATTTGAAGACACGAGAAGGTATTTTCAGTTTGGTATATATGAGTGACAAGTTTTCTCTACAAGATAACTTATGAGAATATGTTTTAAAAGAAAAAAAAAAAAATTTATTCTCAAATTTTTAAGCAAGTTAAGTACAAGTAGTATGGTGTCGACCCGGCTTGGGAAGTCGGGGCGTCACAACTAGATCAATTCAATTTAAGTGCAAAATCATATTCTCACTTCTATATATATTATAGATATACATATATTATGACCAGCAAATGCTAAACATTAAATTTTTTTGTTCCTTCCAAAAAAAATAACGTGAACAGATTTTCAAATATGACAATTTATGTGGTAATTTTTTTGGGACAAAATTAGGATTAAACTAATCTTTTTTTTGGATTTGTAGGTTTCCTTCAGAAGATACATCGCTCGGTTAAACAGGTAAAAGCACGTCGTCATATTGCTTCTGAAGTTCGAGACATTAAGACGTCACTACGCGAGATCAAGGAGAGAAGTGAAAGATATGACTTCCGACTTTCCTCGGAAGAGGGACCTAGTGGCAAATGCACTACAGCCGCTGAACAGCACGACCCTCGTTTGGTTTCCATTTTCACTGAAGAAGATGATGTTGTGGGCACTGATTCAACACGAGATGATTTGATGAGCGTGTTGGTTGAAGGAGCATCCATGCGTACCGTGATTTCATTAGTAGGTACAGGAGGAGTTGGAAAGACTACTCTTGCAAGCAAAGTCTACGAGAATGAAGTGGTTAAAAAACACTTTAATTGCCGCCGTTGGATCACTGTGTCTCAATCATATGACTTGAAGAAGCTACTGAAAATTAAGTCGTTTGGTTTTTTTGATTAATTAAGTCGTTAAGAGAACATTTGAACGCACTGAGGTATCTGGTTATGGGATATAGAATTTTGGGAAGTCATAAACATGCTTTTCCTAAGAAGGATAAGGTAGCAGGGTAATTATCACATCGCACAATGATTTCATTGGTGCTTCTGCTTGTCAAGAAACCTCATGTGATATTGTCCATAAGCTACAGCCTGTATCCGAGGAAATGGCATGAGAATTGTTTTGCAAAAAGGCATTCCAATAGTCAATGAGTCCTTCATGTCCCATGGAGTAGGAGGAATTGTCTCGTAAAATTGTCAGCAAATGCCAAGGCCTGCCACTGGTAATTACTGCTACGGCTCGTTTATTATCAACAAAAGAGAAGATTGTGTCGGAATGGCAAATGTTCTGGAGAATATGAGCACCGAGTTTAAAAGTAATCGCCAACTTACAAATACTTTAAAGATTCTCGCCCTGAGTTATGATGATCTACCGCACCACCTTAAATCTTGCTTTTTGTTCTTTGGCATGTTTCCTGAGAACTATTCAATTGCTGATGCAAGATTATACAGATTGTGGACGGCAGAAGGTTTTGTTAAGGTAAAAAGGACAAAAGATATGAAGACATTGCTGAAGAGTACTTAGAGTAGCTAATCCATAGAAACCTGGTTGAAGTCTCAAATTTAGAATGTCAAGGCTACGATAGGGTGCTCAAAGTTCATGATATGATGCGAGAGATCATCTTACTGAAGATGGATGATTAGGTTTCTGTCAAATTTGGATGAAAAGAACTCAAGATTTAGGAGGAAGTATTGTCGTCTATCGATCCATGGAGGTGTTGAAAATGGTCAAGAGATTGCTGAAGATCCTAGGTTTCGTTCTGTATTTGTTTTCAATGCCGATAAATTGATGGAATCTTTCATGGTTACTTTGATTAAAAATTTTAATCTCTTAAGATTGTTGGAATTCAAAGACGCTCCTCTTGATTCTCTTCCAAAAGAGGTGGAGATTTGTTTCACCTTGTTTTCTTAGGTCTGAGAAATACCAAAGTGAATATGCTTCCGAATCTATAGGTAAGCTGCAAAATTTGCAGACATTAGATTTTGCAAAGACCCCAGTGCGAGAGCTACCATTTCAGATCAATAAATTTCGTAACTTTGAGACATTTTATCATCCATCATTTTGACTTGGGGCTTAATCTGTGAAGATGAAATCCTAGATTTGCAATCCATTACATCTCTCCTCGTTTTCTTTGCTTCTTGCTCGGAGGGACCACTAACGCCCTTGCTGCATTGATATCAACGCTTCATGATCTACGGGAGGTGTACTTAGTCCTTTTGAAGCTGCATGGTCAGCCGTTAAAATTCCTCCATGGCCTATCTAATTTACGGAGACCTATCCTTCTCCAGCGTATGATGGAGAAAAACAGCATTTCAAGAAGGTGGCTTTCAGAAACTCAAGTTGCTTAGCCTAAAATAGTTGGTAGAAGTAAAGGTCTTGAAAATAGAAACAGGAGCATTGCCTTGTCCTCAGATGCTTGCAATAGCCCGAGAAATATCTGTAGTTTTATTTGGTGTCCCCACAAGAATTTTCATTTTTGTACGAGCGCAGCAAGGAGTTTGAACTTTGAACCTTAACATTAGTCTAATGTGGTAGAAAATCAAGCTAATCCTTTAACAAAAACCTTCAAAAGTCGAGTTCGAATAACCACCTTTCCCAAAGCCCAAATTTCTGCTGAACTAATAAATTATTAAAAAATGTCTCAAGAATATTTTACTGGTATTAATAACTGAAATACGCCTTTCTATGAAGTCTCTTGTACTTTTGAAGTATGCTTTATTGGAAGAATCTATGATTGTTTTGCCGCTAATCACAACTAGTGCATGTCATCTAATTATATTTACTTTTATACTAATAATTGTAGCATTTCTGTTAGTTAGGGGACATATTAATATAACCCCCATAAGCTAGCAGGTCAATAACATGGATTACTCTTATAGCTAGTCTAAAAAAAGACACTTTTTCTGAAATTGTCTTAACTTAAATTAAGAATATCTATATGCAACAAAGTAATTAATATACAATCTCTATGCAATTCAAATTATTCTAGAGATCAAAAGGTTAATAGGCACATTATGGGAATACAAGTCCTGTACTTAGTCAACCTCCTACAATCTAATCTCACAAACCTGTTTCACAAGAGTTATATGAGCCACAGCTCAGTAAATAGGAATAAATACATGGATATAGTCATAATTAAAATCCTCAACTTTCTATTATATCTATTTACGGTCACTTTGAAAACTTTTTCAAACAAAATAGTTATGGGCCCTATCAAGTGTAAAATTTAGCTTGGTACTTGATGGGTCATGTATGTCTCACTAGAGCATTTTTCGTAGTACACCCTAATGCGATCTTTTTTAGTACAACCTTGTTTCAATGAGACCGATTTCATGGATCATCTCAAACAAACACTTTTCAATCTAATTTATTGAGACCCCTTTCATAGTATTGTCTCAAAGAGGTCATCTTTCATTTAAACTAAGAGGTTTTCAGCCGTGTCCCTTACCTACTCAAATACTAAACCATGTTTCACAATTTATTTTCAAAATATAAAAATAAAGGTACACTATATTTTACTTTTTGTAAACATACTCATGAAATAATTCTATTTCGTTGACCATGATCGTATGATATTCATATAAAACACATAATCACATAGATGCAAAACTTACCATTAGTATTCTTGTGAAACAGTTAAAAATTCCTATTTACCTCAATTTCTGTCTATTTTCAATACTTCATATCACCTTTGCTACTAAAATACTGTATATGTTCATAAAGCTCTAAACTAGAGCAACGCAAACGATAACTTTATGTATTATCTAAAAATTATACCAATTCATATAATAGCGCTAAGAGCCAAATAATATACATAAAAATTTCAAATTTGTAATAAAAAGTATATACTGAATGATATGAAGTTCCTTCTAATAACTGTAATGCCCTCCCGAATTAACAACCACTACTATAAAAGTTGGAATAGATGATGGTTTCTACAAGGAACTGTCGTGTAAACGTTCCAAAATTTTTTTTTTCTTTTAATTTGAATTTTGGGCATTGAAATCCACAAGTAAACCCTTTATTAACTAATTTTCCTCATCCTTTCTCATTTTCATTTCTCTCTCCCTCTAGCCCACATGATGGTTT
>CM046374.1:18008977-18070230 GCA_025413025.1 Ficus hispida
AATTATATATGAAAGAAAAAATTAGTCATGGATTTAGGAAAAGGGTGTGACAGTCTCAGAAAGAGTCGCAACATAATTTATATTTTAACAGTAAGACAAATGAGACAGATACTAGAACAAACCTTGACATTTTCAATCAGTCCTCAATGTCATCGCTGAAGAAACTAATCTGATCGCTGGAGAAACTCAATCGGTTGACATCATTCAGCTGAACAGTTGAGGTTGAGGCAGACTCTTCTTCTCCATAGCTGAAAAATAAACTCGACTGAAGGTCATGTTGTGCAACGGCATCTCTGCTTGCTGCCAAACCTTGTAAATAGTCCAACAACTCCGACTCGCCAAGTGTGTACGAAATGTAACTTCTTCCCTGAACTCTGTAGAAGAAAATGACAGATGGCACATGCTGAACCTTCATGTAATCTGAGCCTCCATCTGGTTGCATACTGCTCACAAATTCAGTCGGCATGTCATAGTTGGCAAGGGCTTTCAGATTTCTTAGGTGTTCGATGCCGGAGGGAACCTCATTCAGAACCGGGCTAGGTCCCATCGTCAAAGCTTCAAGATTAGGCAATGCTCCTCTCTCTATTGTTATCACCCTAAGTTCACGTAACTCCGTCAGGACAAGCTGCTTGAGCTTTTGGAAACTGCCTTCCGTGAAATGAAGTTGCTCGCCATCGTATGCTCGATGAAGTAAAAGAGATTCCAAATTGGGCAAACGCGAAAGGGCTTCTAAAGGGTCAATAGTCAATCTCGAGAAACTTAAACCCAATATGCTTAGATTCTGAAGCCTCAAATCCAACCTGGTAACTTCCTAGACGACCTTTCAAGATGAGGCGTCTTAGTAAAGGTGGTGGAGTCGAAATGGATTTCAAAACCAAAGTTTGAAGATCATCGGAAGCGTATAAACTTAGGGATTCAAGGAGATTCATCTTCTTGATGGAGGTGCAGAGAGGGTTCACAATGTGCGAGTCTAATTGTGAAATGGCCAAACATCTCAACTTTCTCAATTTCTTCAAATCTTTTATGACACCAAATCCGCTACTGCGTGCTTCCACTGTCATTAGTGTCTGCAAGTTTTCCAGAAAACGAATCCCTTCCGTAATCCTCGTTCCGTGGACTGAACATGGGCTGCCTTTGTCATTATGAACACTAGCCAGTATGTGTCGTAATTTCCGGAGCTTCTGGATCTCGATTGGTAGCTCATTAATCAGTGTATTTCTAGTGTCTAAGGTTTGTAGATTGAGTAGTAGCACGATGGACTTTGGAAGCTTCTTCACTTTCGTATTCCTTAAACTCAAGTACTTCAAGAACGACAGGTTTCCCAGTTCCGTTGGGAGGTCATCTATTGGAGCATTTTCAAAGTCCAGCAACTCCAAAAGCTTGCATCTTTCGAACAAACTAACCAGCGAAGACTTTGTAATCACTATTTCATTGGCATCGAAAAGAAAGGCAGAGTGAACCCTGGAGAGATCGACAGTGATTTCTAAAGAGTTTATCACTCCACCGTAGATTGATAGTCGACGACTTTCAGGCTCAACATTTGTTGTCGAGTCTCTCTCCTCAAATACCCGACAGATCCCAATTTCCTTGGCGTTTGCTACAAGAATTTCATGCATGAAACCGTGAACTGTACACATTCTTTCGGTGCCATCGTACTTCATAGGCAAGACTTGGACCAAGTTTCTATTTATGAGCTCATTTAAGTATATTTCTGCAACTTGTTCCAACGTCTTGCCAACCTCTTCCTTAACAAAACCCTCAGCGATCCACAACATGAATAATTTTTGATCAGGAATCAGAAAGTTTTTGGGAAAGATACCGAAGTACAAGAAGCAAAGTCTAATATGGAAAGGTAGATCATTATGGATACGAGAGAAAAATGTTGAAATTACTGAATTAAGTCTTGGAGACAGTCTAAAACCATCATGGAAATGGTTTAGCATCATTTTACAATCAGACGGTTCCCTAGACACATAATCAGCAATGTCCTTAATGACAAGTGGTAAGCCGTGGTATCTTCCACTAATTTCTCGGGCCAACTCCGATAACTCATGGGGATGATTACTAGAATCAGAGTTACCGAATGCATGTTTACAAAATAACTCAAAAGCCATTTCTTTGGAAAGAGGTTGTAGACACTTGAAAACATCACAAGAAGCAACAGTTGCATTGTTGCGTGCTGTGACGATTATCCTACTACCATTGTTGCTATCTGGGAAAACATCATCGATGACTTTCCAAAAATAAACTTGCCAGACATCATCAAAAACAATCACGTACCTCTTTGTCAACAAATGTTTCTTCAAACGGCTAATTAGCTCTTGATTTTCCATTGTGTCAAGAAGTTCCTCCTCGCGGGAGTCTCCATCTTCACAGATCGTCTTCACTAAATGAACGAATGGATCCTTTACGTGATACGATTCCGACATATTGATCCAAGCATGGCAATCGATGTGTTGCTGGACCTCTTTACTTTGGTAGATGACCCTAGCAAGAGTGGTCTTACCAACTCCGCCTAAGCCGACTAACGAAATCACCAAGCGTTTGGATGGTTCTCCAACCAGCAGGCTTACAAGTTCTTCCTTTTGGGATTTAATACCGACAAGTTCTTCTTCCTCGATGAAACTGTACGAGTTCTCCAAGAATCTGGCATCATTACTCCTCCTCAATCCTTCTTCAGAGCCCACAATTGTTGAGCGCCGTATCAAACTGAAATCCTCACGCCGCATTCTATATCCTCCTGGCAACCAAAAAAACCCATTATCTAGACCCCAGTCTTTCATCACTTGTATTGCTTTTAGAATACGTTGAATTTCAGAAGCTACATCTCCTGGATTCAACTTTTTAATCAGGTTGTCGCCTTCCTGGAGAACCATATTATTAGATCCACGCCGATGTCGGTGCCCTCTCATCTGACGAACGTACATGCCCAAGATGAACTCGGTGCGCTGCGCTGCCTTTGTTGCATCCATCAACCATTCTCCTATGTTCCAATTCGCTGTGTCAATGCGCATGGCCAAATGCTTGAGATCCTCTAGCTCACTTTTCAGACTCTGAATGTCTATGTCGGCCTCTCCGAACAAAACTGCTTCATTTGTTAAGCGAAGTGCCTTGTCGATGGCATTAATTGCTGTACGTGAAGCTGTCATTTCTGGTAATTGCTCGGGTTCTTGAACGACTGTTGGGGGGGGGGGGGGGGGGGGGGTTTGGTGGGCAATTATCTTGTTGCTTAAATCAGAAGAATGTCGGATCTGGAAATAGAATGAGATGTTACACGGTTTAGCAATTAGCACCCCCCTTGACTCCTCTTATGCACAATGAACATTTTTCCTTCTTTCTTTACTTGAAAAAATTAATTAAAAATAAAAAACATTTTACAGTTTTTCTTTTTCTTTTTTTTTTATTCTTCCTTCTTTAATGCATCATTTTTTACAACATTTCTCTAACAACCACGTTGAACGAAAGAATACTTGCCACATAACCCTACCATTATATTATAATTTATTTAAGCCAATACTGATTTATTGTGAGGGAAAGGCTAGATGGATAGGATTTTTTTTTTTTTAAATGACGTCTAAGATGGAACTTCCTAAAACTTTCCCCCATCTTTGCTTGTTTTCTCCACTGACTTTCCACCTCTGTAGCTAGGAAGCCGCGTTGAAGACGCGTTGAAGCCGCATCGTATAGACAGTATCTTCTTATCTTATCTTAACTATTAGGGTGTTTGGTGTTTGAGTTTGAATTAAAATTTATAAATTTAAATAATAATTTTTGTTGACTTTTTCAGAAAAGATAAAAATTTTTTTAAAAAAAGATAAAAATTAAATTGATGGGTGTAAGTTTAAGAACTTACAACCCAAACAAGGCCATATATATATTAAATGAGTAGATATCTAGTTTTACTGTTCACTTCCGTCGTCTAAAACGCAAGTATTGGTTGCGTTTTCGTTTTGACGTTTTCTTCCTTTTTTTTTTTTTTTTTTGGTTCCTTGTAGCTACATATTTGACCATACACTTACTGTTTCTTTATGAGCCACATATTGACTTGGCTTTTCTACTTCAAGCAAACAATTGACTTGACCCACCATATTTAATTGCCATTAATTTAGTTCAAAAAAAATTTCAGCCAAAAACAATAACTAGATATGTACATGTCAAATAGTTCTAATAAAACGATTCTTATAATTTATCATTTTATAAATTTGCTTTAATAGTGCCTCATTTAATCCTCTTAAACTCCCACTTCAATTTTGTTTTACTTTAACTGAGAAAAAAATATTTTCCATTAAAAAGAAAAAAAAAACGTTTTCCCATTGAAAAAAAGAAGTTTTTCTTGGAAAAAAAAAAAGAAAAAAAAGTAAAGCAAACAGCACTACGTATTTGTTTACTTATTTATTTGTGTTTTTGGCTAATTGTTGTTTTAATTTAAGAAGAGCAAAATCTTTATACCACAAAAATTCAAGATTCACCATAGATTTAATAAAAACAAAATAAGATGAATGTAAAATACATAGAACTTAGTAATTTTTTTTCTTAAAAAGAATTTGACGAAGAAAATTTTAGAGTTTAAAAACTTGAAATTAGAGTTACAAAAGATACGAGTGTACGGATTTTGAAAAAAATTTTATGAGTAATGTGGTATATGTATAATGGTTTACTTATTATAATAAAGGTAAGATACAGTTAAGTGGAATATTTGTAATTAAAGAGTGTAAATGGAATTAGTTTTTAGATAATTGCATAGCCAACCCTAATTGTCAGGAAAAAAAAGAAAAAAAAACGTAAAGCTTGAAGCCATAACCCAGTGTAACTAAAGGAGGCAACCAATAGTGTGTTGAAGAACTAAGAAGGGGAAAAAATAATAATTATAAAAAAAAAAAAAAGAAGAAGAAAAAAACATAAAGCTTGAAGCCATAACCCAGTATGACTAAAGGAGGCAACCGAGAGTGTGTTGAAGAACTAAGAAGGAGTAAAAAAAAAAAAAACAAATAAGCAAATAAATAACTCAATGATATAACCAATTCACGTTTAATTTTATTATGTCAAATCTTAAATAAAAGTCAGCCTCTATGGCATCTCGCATCAGTATTCAAAATGGCTTGGCAGAGGAATTTTCAAGTTTGTTTTAAGACTACCGAGCAGTGAAAGTCTCAATTTAATTTTTGTCTAATTAGTTTAATTTTAATTTAGTATGATATACAAAGCAATGAAGGATGTAGGCACATATACTTTATGTGTATTTTTATAATTTTGAGTGGATATAGTAATTTTTATGCAATCATAAGTTACCTTAGATCTATGAGAAAATAAACTAAAACGTGACATTGAAGCAAGTGATATGATGAATATTGTTAGCATTTCTTCTGAAACATGCTTTGAGTATTAAATAGAATGAAAATTTGATGGTTAAATATAGAAAAATTATTACTTAACTACAGACACTAAATCTAATCCAAACTTTTGAATACCAACCTATATTGTATATGAGTTATCTTATTATTATTATTATTATTGATAAGGATTTAAAGTATCGCCACATCTGAAAGCTCAACTTTCATATTAATTGTCTATCATATATATTTTTTTAGAGATCTCTAATCTCATCTTTCTTATTGAAAATTTTAATTTTGTTGTTTATTATCAAATTTGATTTTTGATTGTGATGAGTATTCTTTCAATTTTTATGATTAAATCTGTGCATTGTGTGTGTGCTTTTATTTTATTTTATTTTATTTTATTTTTACTTCTACTATTATAATTGCATATTCTTGTTCAACTTCTAAGTACAATTTTTTCTTTTATTTATCTACGTTATGAAAATTTTTAATTATAGCTCAATACGTGTGTCACACGTACCTCAACTAGTGGTAATAAAAATGCTTTTCTCAAAAAAAAAAAAAAAAAAATTCATTGTTGTGGAAAGGAAAAAAAAAAAAGTTCTAAATTTATATTTGCCTAGAGGGAAGATTGTGGTTAAGCACAACGAGGAACACTATCAATAGTGATGTTCTCCAGCCAACAGTTAAAATTGATTGTGTGACTAAATGAACTACTCTAATCTAAAATGTATATAATAGTAATATAGTCTCATATTAACAATCCTTTATTTTATTTCATATTTACAAATTTTTAAAAAAAAATTTCCTTCCTTAAATTTTTGATCTGATCTTTTAAAAAAATAAAAAAAGAGATCTGATCTAAACTGGAAAAAAAAAAAAAAAAAAAACACTCTCATTCAATCTGTCATGAGGTCGTCCACATTGTGACTCGACTTTCTGTCTCCCAATCGCCGGCGAGTCCAACTCCATTTTCCCAGTCACCGACAGGTCCACCTCTATTACTAGTTCGTGAGGGTTTGCAAAGTGTCGGCTGGTCCAGCTCCTATACAGCTCGTGAGGGTTTGCAAAGTGCTAGCGGGTCCATCTCCGATACCAACTCCGATGCTAGCTCGTGAGGGTTTGCATATGAGTCATTTCTGGTCTCTGCTGCCTTGTTTCCTTCTTGGGGGCAAGATTTGTAGGTTTGCATCTTAGGCTTTCTTTGGCAACTTCTCTGGCGACCGAGTGTGGGTGAAGGCGGGGTAGATTTATGGGTTTTGGTTAAATTTTGGGTTTTTTTTTTCTTTTCTTTTCTTTCATTTATTCTTTTCTTTTCTTTCATTTATTCTTGAACCTCTAACTAAGAATTTCATTAAGTTTTGGTTTATGGGATTTATGTGTATTTCAAGCTTTGGGTTGTAAGAGTATAAGCTCACGCTTGTTATCTTGCCATGTTATGGTTTTATATGCTTAGTTTATGCTTAATCTAAGTTTAGATTATCTTGTTTGCTAAGTTTTAAGCATGGATTTGATTTTATACTCTAGGATGAGTGTGAAGGTTATGTGTGCTCACTATGTGTTTGTGAAAATGCCCTCACATACTTAAGTAGGGAGATTTATGATGATGATGATGATGATTGTGAATGTTAAGTGTATGATGGTTAAGAAATTAATCTAAAAACACAACTTGGTAAGCTAGTAATAAGACTATCAACTTTGTGTTTTTCAAGTAAAAAGATAAGTATATGATTGAATGTTAAGAACGAATCCAACACATTACATGTTGATTGTAATACCCGGAATTTTAATGAACCTATGATTTCCTTTTAGATAAGGAAAATCACAAGTTTGAATCTAGTATGTCGATATGAAACTCATGATCTGAGTTAAATATCAGTAAATGTTTGAGTTCTCGTTTAAGTATCTACGAGACTCAGTAATAGCTTGCTTTAGTCAAGCGTGAAGCCTTTTGAGAAAAAGGGCAAAATAGAAATTTATGATTTTATGCCGGTCAATGTTTGACCAAGTTGATTTTATGTTTGTCTGAGACGAGACTGCAGTATAATTATCAGTATGAAAATTTTACTGCGACAAACCGTCATTGCAAACAAATAAGTAGTTTCAAGTCTTAAGGAAATCCTATACGCAGTCCAGTTAAGTATAGATAAATTCTGGATAATGGTCCAGTGCAAGTATACTGTTATCAGTTGAGAACAGTATCTGAATATGTATGCCAGTATGAAAATGAATTGCGTTTAGGAGTTAAGCCAAGTAAGGTCTCAATAGGTGACACCTTGTCCTAAAAAGAATGACAAATGTCACTTTGAGAACCAGTCACCCTTTAAGGACTAAAATGTAAATATTTTATCTTTAGGGGCCAATATGTAATTTTAAGAAAAGTGAATGGTTATGGATTTTAAGAAAGTTAAGATAGTGTTAAGTGACTGATTAAGCAAGAATTGGAGGCCAAATGCTATCACCGTAGTCGGCCACCTCACGAGGACTAAAGTGCAAATATTTTTGCCTTTAAGGGCCAAAGTGCAATTTTGTGAAAATTATGGTTCGATAGATAAATTTGTAAATTTATGGAACTATGGATTTTTCTAGTTAGATTTCCTAGTTCAATTTAGCTTATGATGATTTTTAAAAATTTGGTTAACCTAGTTGGAAACCAAGGAATCAAGTTAAGTTTGATTGGTTCAAAAATTGACCAATCATTTGCTTACATTTGTGCACAATGGGACCGGCCACTTTAAGGGTTAATGAGCAAATATTTTACTCTTAAGGACCAATAGGCAAAGTATGAAAAATTTGAAGTTCATTAGAAATTGACACTTCACAATTTTAGCTTTGCCTAATAAGCAAAGTAGTTTTGCTTACTAAGCTATGTTGCATCTTGCAACTTTCACATTTAGCAAGTAATGGCCGGCCACCTTATGAAGAATTTCAAGAAACTTTTATGACTTTAAGGGCTGATTAGTAGATAGGGAATTAGGTGTTTCTTTATGAGTTTGACACCTAAAAACCTAGCTTTGCTTAGTAAGCATTTTAGCTATGCTTACTTGGCTATTTGTGATGTTTCATCAAGCAAAAATCTGTCCATTTGGCACACTAAGGAACCGGTCACTGTAATACCCGGAATTTTGATGAACCTATGATTTCCTTTTAGATAAGGAAAATCACAAGTTTGAATCTAGTATGTCGATATGAAACTCATGATCTGAGTTAAATATCAGTAAATGTTTGAGTTCTCGTTTAAGTATCTACGAGACTCAGTAATAGCTTGCTTTAGTCAAGCGTGAAGCCTTTTGAGAAAAAGGGTAAAATAGGAATTTATGATTTTATGCCGGTCAATGTTTGACCAAGTTGATTTTATGTTTGTCTGAGACGAGACTGCAGTATAATTATCAGTATGAAAATTTTACTGCGACAACCGTCATTGCAAACAAATAAGTAGTTTCAAGTCTTAAGAAAATCCTATACACAGTCCAGTTAAGTATAGATAAATCTGGACAGTGGTCCAGTACAATTATACTTTTGTTAGATGAAAACAGTATTTGAAATGGACTGTATTTAAGAGGATAGCTTATGGGGCCTTATGGGTTGACACCTTGTCCTAAAAAGAATGACAAATGTCACTTTGAGAACCGGTCACCCTTTAAGGACTAAAATGTAAATATTTTGTCTTTAGGGGCCAATATGTAATTTTAAGAAAAGTGAATGGTTATGGATTTTAAGAAAGTTAAGATAGTGTTAAGTGATTGATTAAGCAAGAATTGGAAGCCAAGTTTCATTACCAAAGCCGGCCACCTTTAAGGACTAAAGTGCAAATGTTTTGCCTTTAGGGGCCAAAGTGTAATTTTGTGAAAATTGTGGTTTGATAGATAAATTTGTAAATTTATGGAACTATGGATTTTTCTAGTTAGATTTCCTAGTTCAATTTAGCTTATGATGATTTTTAAATTTGGTTAACCTAGTTGGAAACCAAGGAATCAAGTTAGGTTTGGATTGGTTCAAAATTGACCAATCATTTGCCTACACTTGTACTTAAGGGAAGCCGGCCACATTAAGGGTTAATGAGCTGATATTTTGCTCTTAAGGACCAATAGGCAAAGTATGAAAAATTTGAAGTTCATTAGAATTTGACACCTCACAATTTTAGCCTTGCCTAGTAAGCAAAGTAGTTTTGCATATTAAGCTATGTTGCATTTTGCAACTTTCACACTTAGCAAGGCATGGCCGGCCACCTCTAGAGTAGATAAGCAAATAAATAAGGTTAAGGACTCAAATGCAATTATGTTAAACCAAGGAAGTAACTAGGTTTGCTAACTTAGTTAGTCTAACTATTTTCTTCCATTTGGTTGCCACAAATGGCCGACCATCACAAGGATAAGCACATCAAATTTCTAGCTTTGATGACTAAGCCTTATTAGCTTTGATGAGTCATCTAGGTAGCTTTCTTCTTTGGCAAGCCAAGGCTTGCAAATTTCAGCACCAAAACCGGCCAATGGATGTAAGACACACCATGGTTTTGTTAGACATTGACCAATCAAATTTTGCCTCCTAGACTAGCTAGAATTGTGACACATCAACACCTATCACTTGCTTCATCATAGCCGGCCACCACATGATCTCATTGAGTAAATATATTACTCTTGAGAATTATCTGCAGCTTAAGAGTTAATTGATTCTCAAAATTTTTGAGAGAATGACAAGTGTTGTCAATAGCTTGAATGAGCAAGCTTATAGCTTTGCTTGCTAAGCTAGTAATTAAGCATGTGCTGCCACCTCATGGCCGACCATTACAAGGATGAGACACTTCATGTGTCTAGCTTTGATGAGCCAACACTTAGTCTTGATTATGTGGCCATCTAGAGCTTTCTCAACCGGACACCTCAAGGGACTTGGCAGCAAATATGCTGTTTATGAAAGCTAATAAGCAACTTAGAAAGGAAGAAAAGTCTAAGTGAAATTCTTTTCCTTTCACCTATATATAGGAGGTGATACGTACAAGCTTAAGACTTTGGACAATAAACCATAGTTTGGCAGCTCATTATCTGATTCTTCTCTTCCTTAGGAGCCGAACAAAAAATTGAGAGAAAGAGCTGCAAACAGTTTCGGTTTGTGGTGTTGGTCTAGTGAGAAAGAAAACCTCCAAAACCTTAAGCTAGATTTGTTTTGTGAAGCTTGAGGTAAACTCTTTAACCTCTAGTTTTCATTCACGTTTTTGATAAGAAGATTATGAGTGTGATGTTATGTATAAGCATGAGTTTATGAAAAGCAGATTCAAGTACTATGCTTTATGTGTAGTTGATAGTTTTCGGTTTCGATATGCTAGTTTCGAAATAAGATTTTTATGCAAGTTTAAGATTTTTGTTTTACAAAAGTTATATGAGTAAGATCTGGATGTATGATTATGAAATGGTTAGGTAACGCCTGCATGCTTGAAATAGGCTCACGGGATATCCGTTTGAGGTAGTGTGCACGTTAGATTACCTAAAACCCAAACCGAACAAAAACTGCCAGTTTCGGGTCAAACTGGACAGTAAATTTGGAAAGTGAATTTTGAGGCCCTTAGAGGCCGAATCTTTAAAAAGTCAAAACTACAAAGTTGTAGAGAAGGGAAAATCCTAGGGGCCAGCGCAGACAGTTTTTGAAAATAAAGCCTCTAAGACCTTCGTTTTTACAAAAACCCGAGACCAAATTTTACGGTAATGAAAATGGTCGAAGAATTTTCAAAGGCAGAAACAAGCATGTTTAAGTCAGATTTGGATTTTAAGTTTAAAATAGAAGTTGTAGGAATCTTCCAGGTCTACAACTTTCATGAAGGAAATATTTTCAAATTCGGAATAAATTTGTTAGAAAAGGATCAAATAAAAGACTGACTTCAAATATAATTTGTTTTCAAGAATTTTAGTGTTTTAAAAGATAGTAAGTTTTAAAGTTTATGTTATGTTTTTGATACCCTTGTACTAAGATAAGTTAATAACTAGGGTTATTCATGAATATTGGTAAGGATACCAACATTTAATGATTATGATTTATGGTGAGATAGAATAAGAATAATTCTTATCTTACACCCTGTTCGAAAACAGGAGTATGAACTATAGTTATGCCATGTATGGACAATAAACCAAGAGCATAGGACGACTGGTAAGTACAAACCTCACCTACAGTATTGGAAATAGTAAAGCTATTTTCAAATATATGACTTGATTACATGTTATGCAATGCCATGTATGTTATGCAATGCCATGTTATGCTATACAATGCCATGTTATGTTATGCAATGTCATGTTATACTATGTCATGCTATGTTATGATGTTAAGTTATGTGATGCCATGTCACGTTATGCTATGTTATATCAAGTTATGCCATGCCTAGTCTCATGTGCATCATGATTATTAAGATCACACGTAAAGATTCTTAGTCTTAAAAAAAAAATAATAACAAGACTAAGACTAAACCAAGTCAAGTAAGGTGTCGTACCAACCTCCTGTTGATGCAGGAGGATCATGTATGTTATAAGTTCAAGTTTATGATTATCAACCTCTCGTTGATGCGTGAGGGTAAAGTGATAATCAACCTTCCGTTGATGCGTGAAGGGTTATGTTCATGTTTTCCAGAATTGTTAAGGGCCTTGCAAACCCTGACGTTCTGAGGCTGGCAAGCTTTTGGTACGTACACTAAGGGCCCACATGTTAAGCAAGATAATAAGTTCAAGTGCATAAAAGATTCATAATTGGACACAATTGGTTCATGCATAAGTTATGCAATATTTCTTGTGTTTTGTGAGATTATGTTTGTACTTGCTGGGCGAAAGCTCATCAGTATATTCCATACTGTAGGTAAATGCCTGCAGCTTTACTTGGTGGGCCATGGAAACAATGCAGCAAGTGAAGGGCGGTATGGGATACCACTACGCAAGTTTTTCCGCAAACTATTTAAATTATCAAGTTATATATGTATGTTTTAAGGAATATGTACCTTGTTACATATGTGATGTTTTTAAGTTGTGATTATAAAATAAAGTTTAAAGAAGAAAAGAAAAATTTATTCTGAAATTTTCTGTAAGGTTAAGAATAAGGTTTAAGTTAAGCAAGCATGGTAACGGCCCACGTTTACGTAGTCGGCCCTACGTGGACGGTCGGGGCGTTACAGTTTGGTATCAGAGAGGTATCCTGCCAGCCTACTTCACTCTGCTTCATATCGTTTCTGCAAGTGCCCAAGTAAGTTAAGTTATTTTTCCTTTTATTAGAATTAGTTAAGATGATGTTTATGTAAGGAGCATATCTCATCAATGGTCACACGAAGGATAATACCTATGATACTTTTAATTTTATGGGATGCATTGCCGCTATCCTAAAATTCCATGATGTGTATGTGATGGATAAGTTTATGATGTGGTATGAAGAGATCATGATAAGTTATGATGTTTCCAAGATAGGACATGATAAGATATGAATGAAGAAATGAGTGTTAGAAATGTCGAGAATTAGAATTAGAAATTAGAAGATGGTTTGTTGCATGTGCAACCGAACCAAATTCTGCAAGAGCCTCATCTTGCAACTATGATAGCTAAGTTATGATGATAAGTGCTAGAGCAGCAATAAGAAATGTTGGTAGTGCCTTGACTCGGTGGTAATATCAAGGCAATGCACAAACAATAAGTTGGATGATGGCTATCAGTATGACGATGAAATTAAGGATCTGATCCCTTTGTAAGGAAAATTACGCAATAATGGGAAGTTTTAGATATTCCTTAGAGTTATGATTATGCCTTTGTGCTATAAAGGAAATGCTGAAGGCACAAGAGAAATTTCTACTGGCTAACAAGTAGCTAGTTGATTTAAGGATACCTTTCACTGCATCACTCGAACAGTAATATGTTTCCAATAATACTATTTATTATTGTTTTCCATGATTAACTTGGAAAAGAAGATTCAAAGAAGTTATTTTATGTATGGTACTTGATCTTATACTTATTAGAACCAACTCACGTTATGTTATGTTATGGGCCAAAAACCTTGAGGAATAAAGTTCCAAGAAAGGGGCCATCATGAAAAGTAAATAGCCGAAAACCTTGAGGAACAAAGTTCCAAGAAAGGGGCCATCATGAAAAGAAAAAGGGTTCTAATAGCACAAGATTAACATTGTACCAGAGGGTCCTCAGTTTCAGTTAAATTGAAAGAAAAATATTTTCAATATAATATATACACTGAGCCCTCAATTACAGTTAAAGAAAAGTATCTTAAATATAAGATACAATATACTTTTCAAGCATGGAAAAGCTATATGATATAATATGCTTTTCAAGTATGGCAGGTTAAATGATATACATGCTAAGAAATTTATATAGATAGTTCTTGTAATGCAATGTGAAAGAATGAAAGTATGATGATAAGGATATGAAAGTATGCATGAAAGCATGAAAGTATGAGGATAAGAATTATGATGATATAGAAATAAGATTATGGTTCTATATAAGAGACATGATCCCATTAAAGTATAAAAATGGGAACATGAACAAGTTACTATGGATCGATAGTGGATTTAAAGAAAAGCCACCTAGAAGTATACGAATTTTCGAGGACGAAAATTTCTTTAAGGAGGGTAGAATGTAATACCCGGAATTTTGATGAACCTATGATTTCCTTTTAGATAAGGAAAATCACAAGTTTGAATCTAGTTTGTCGATATGAAACTCATGATCTGAGTTAAATATCAGTAAATGTTTGAGTTCTCGTTTAAGTATCTACGAGACTCAATAATAGCTTGCTTTAGTCAAGCGTGAAGCCTTTTGAGAAAAAGGGTAAAATAGGAATTTATGATTTATGCCGGTCAATGTTTGACCAAGTTGATTTTATGTTTGTCTGAGACGAGACTGCAGTATAATTATCAGTATGAAAATTTTACTGCGACAACCGTCATTGCAAACAAATAAGTAGTTTCAAGTCTTAAGAAAATCCTATACACAGTCTAGTTAAGTATAGATAAATTCTGGACAGTGGTCCAATACAATTATACTTTTGTTAGATGAAAACAGTATTTGAAATGGACTGTATTTAAGAGGATAGCTTATGGGGCCTTATGGGTTGACACCTTGTCCTAAAAAGAATGACAAATGTCACTTTGAGAACCGGTCACCCTTTAAGGACTAAAATGTAAATATTTTGTCTTTAGGGGCCAATATGTAATTTTAAGAAAAGTGAATGGTTATGGATTTTAAGAAAGTTAAGATAGTGTTAAGTGATTGATTAAGCAAGAATTGGAAGCCAAGTTTCATTACCAAAGCCGGCCACCTTTAAGGACTAAAGTGCAAATGTTTTGCCTTTAGGGGCCAAAGTGTAATTTTGTGAAAATTGTGGTTTGATAGATAAATTTGTAAATTTATGGAACTATGGATTTTTCTAGTTAGATTTCCTAGTTCAATTTAGCTTATGATGATTTTTAAATTTGGTTAACCTAGTTGGAAACCAAGGAATCAAGTTAGGTTTGGATTGGTTCAAAATTGACCAATCATTTGCCTACACTTGTACTTAAGGGAACCCGGCCACATTAAGGGTTAATGAGCTGATATTTTGCTCTTAAGGACCAATAGGCAAGGTATGAAAAATTTGAAGTTCATTAGAATTTGACACCTCACAATTTTAGCCTTGCCTAGTAAGCAAAGTAGTTTTGCATACTAAGCTATGTTGCATTTTGCAACTTTCACACTTAGCAAGGCATGGCCGGCCACCTCTAGAGTAGATAAGCAAATAAATAAGGTTAAGGACTCAAATGCAATTATGTTAAACCAAGGAAGTAACTAGGTTTGCTAACTTAGTTAGTCTAACTATTTTCTTCCATTTGGTTGCCACAAATGGCCGACCATCACAAGGATAAGCACATCAAATTTCTAGCTTTGATGACTAAGCCTTATTAGCTTTGATGAGTCATCTAGGTAGCTTTCTTCTTTGGCAAGCCAAGGCTTGCAAATTTCAGCACCAAAACCGGCCAATGGATGTAAGACACACCATGGTTTTGTTAGACATTGACCAATCAAATTTTGCCTCCTAGACTAGTTAGAATTGTGACACATCAACACCTATCACTTGCTTCATCATAGCCGGCCACCACATGATCTCATTGAGTAAATATATTACTCTTGAGAATTATCTGCAGCTTAAGAGTTAATTGATTCTCAAAATTTTTGAGAGAATGACAAGTGTTGTCAATAGCTTGAATGAGCAAGCTTATAGCTTTGCTTGCTAAGCTAGTAATTAAGCATGTGCTGCCACCTCATGACCGACCATTACAAGGATGAGACACTTCATGTGTCTAGCTTTGATGAGCCAACACTTAGTCTTGATTATGTGGCCATCTAGAGCTTTCTCAACCGGACACCTCAAGGGACTTGGCAGCAAATATGCTGTTTATGAAAGCTAATAAGCAACTTAGAAAGGAAGAAAAGTCTAAGTGAAATTCTTTTCCTTTCACCTATATATAGGAGGTGATACGTACAAGCTTAAGACTTTGGACAATAAACCATTGTTTGGCAGCTCATTATCTGATTCTTCTCTTCCTTAGGAGCCGAACAAAAAATTGAGAGAAAGAGCTGCAAACAGTTTCGGTTTGTGGTGTTGGTCTAGTGAGAAAGAAAACCTCCAAAACCTTAAGCTAGATTTGTTTTGTGAAGCTTGAGGTAAACTCTTTAACCTCTAGTTTTCATTCACGTTTTTGATAAGAAGATTATGAGTGTGATGTTATGTATAAGCATGAGTTTATGAAAAGCAGATTCAAGTACTATGCTTTATGTGTAGTTGATAGTTTTCGGTTTCGATATGCTAGTTTCGAAATAAGATTTTTATGCAAGTTTAAGATTTTTGTTTTACAAAAGTTATATGTGTAAGATCTGGATGTATGATTATGAAATGGTTAGGTAACGCCTGCATGCTTGAAATAGGCTCACGGGATATCCGTTTGAGGTAGTGTGCACGTTAGATTACCTAAAACCCAAACCGA
This sequence comes from Ficus hispida, assembly GCA_025413025.1. Classification (NCBI taxonomy): domain Eukaryota; kingdom Viridiplantae; phylum Streptophyta; class Magnoliopsida; order Rosales; family Moraceae; genus Ficus; species Ficus hispida. The sequence goes on from CM046374.1 coordinate 18,025,301, forward strand.
ACAAAAACTGCCAGTTTCGGGTCAAACTGGACAGTAAATTTGGAAAGTGAATTTTGAGGCCCTTAGAGGCCGAATCTTTAAAAAGTCAAAACTACAAAGTTGTAGAGAAGGGAAAATCCTAGGGCCAACGCAGACAGTTTTTGAAAATAAAGCCTCTAAGACCTTCGTTTTTACAAAAACCCGAGACCAAATTTTACGGTAATGAAAATGGTCGAAGAATTTTCAAAGGCAGAAACAAGCATGTTTAAGTCAGATTTGGATTTTAAGTTTAAAATAGAAGTTGTAGGAATCTTCCAGGTCTACAACTTTCATGAAGGAAATATTTTCAAATTCGGAATAAATTTGTTAGAAAAGGATCAAATAAAAGACTGACTTCAAATATAATTTGTTTTCAAGAATTTTAGTGTTTTAAAAGATAGTAAGTTTTAAAGTTTATGTTATGTTTTTGATACCCTTGTACTAAGATAAGTTAATAACTAGGGTTATTCATGAATATTGGTAAGGATACCAACATTTAATGATTATGATTTATGGTGAGATAGAATAAGAATAATTCTTATCTTACACCCTGTTCGAAAACAGGAGTATGAACTATAGTTATGCCATGTATGGACAATAAACCAAGAGCATAGGACGACTGGTAAGTACAAACCTCACCTACAGTATTGGAAATAGTAAAGCTATTTTCAAATATATGACTTGATTACATGTTATGCAATGCCATGTATGTTATGCAATGCCATGTATGTTATGCAATGCCATGTTATGCTACACAATGCCATGTTATGTTATGCAATGTCATGTTATACTATGTCATGCTATGTTATGATGTTAAGTTATGTGATGCCATGTCACGTTATGCTATGTTATATCAAGTTATGCCATGCCTAGTCTCATGTGCATCATGATTATTAAGATCACACGTAAAGATTCTTAGTCTTGAAAAAAAAAAATAATAACAAGACTAAGACTAAACCAAGTCAAGTAAGGTGTCGTACCAACCTCCTGTTGATGCAGGAGGATCATGTATGTTATAAGTTCAAGTTTATGATTATCAACCTCTCGTTGATGCGTGAGGGTAAAGTGATAATCAACCTTCCGTTGATGCGTGAAGGGTTATGTTCATGTTTTCCAGAATTGTTAAGGGCCTTGCAAACCCTGACGTTCTGAGGCTGGCAAGCTTTTGGTACGTACACTAAGGGCCCACATGTTAAGCAAGATAATAAGTTCAAGTGCATAAAAGATTCATAATTGGACATAATTGGTTCATGCATAAGTTATGCAATATTTCTTGTGTTTTGTGAGATTATGTTTGTACTTGCTGGGCGAAAGCTCATCAGTATATTCCATACTGTAGGTAAATGCCTGCAGCTTTACTTGGTGGGCCATGGAAACAATGCAGCAAGTGAAGGGCGGTATGGGATACCACTACGCAAGTTTTTCCGCAAACTATTTAAATTATCAAGTTATATATGTATGTTTTAAGGAATATGTACCATGTTACATATGTGATGTTTTTAAGTTGTGATTATAAAATAAAGTTTAAAGAAGAAAAGAAAAATTTATTCTGAAATTTTCTGTAAGGTTAAGAATAAGGTTTAAGTTAAGCAAGCATGGTAACGGCCCACGTTTACGTAGTCGGCCCTACGTGGACGGTCGGGGCGTTACAGCCACCACCTTGGCTAGACACATCATGAAACTAGCCTTGGTTAGCAAGCACTTTAGCCTTGCCTATTTGGCTAGCAAAGCCAAGCACACCAAGCCACCTAAGGCCGGCCACCATATGGTTTAGATACCTAATGGCCTAGCCTTGGTGAATCACCATTCTAGCTTGCTCATTTGGCAAGCCAAGCTCTTGCCAAACCTACACCAAATCCGGCCATTTGGAGGAAGAGACACCTCATGGTCTAGCCTTGATGAGTCACCCTTTTAGCTTGCCTCTTTGGCCAGCCAAGGCCTTGCCAAATCTGCACAAAAATCCGGCCAATTGGAGAATGACACACCATGATGTAGCTTTGATGAATCAGCATTTCTAGCTTTGCCACCATGGCTAGCTAGGATTTTGACACATCATCACTCTAATGACCAGCCATCCTAAGGGCATGACACATCACCTAGTAGCCTTGGTGAGTTAATTTAGCCTTGCTTACTCATTTCCTAGGGCCAGCCATGGCCGGCCAGCACACTAGGATTGCTGGAAAAAAATAAAAATTGTTGGAGGACTTGTTGGCAAGGTAAGAACAAGAATTCATCTATAAATAGGTGAAGGCAAAATCTGTAGGTTTCTTTTAGTCCACCTCTCAGCCATCAAGCACCTCTTTTACCCCTTAGAAGCCGAACAAAAGTGTGAGTGAAATCAGATTCGGTTGGTGTTGGTCTAGTGAAAAAGAAAACCTCCAAAACTCTAAGCTGGAATTTGTTTTGTGAAGCTTGAGGTAAATCCTTTAACCTCTAGTTTTCATTCATGTTTTTGATAAGAAGATTATGAGTGTGATGTTATGTATAAGCATGAGTTTATGAAAAGCATATTCAAGTACTATGCTTTATGTGTAGTTGATAGTTTTCGGTTTCGATATGCTAGTTTCGAAATAAGATTTTTATGCAAGTTTAAGATTTTTGTTTTACAAAAGTTATATGAGTAAGATCTGATTGTATGAGTTTGAAATGGTTAGGTAACTCCTGCATGCTTGGTATAGGCTCACGGGGTATCCGTTTGAGGTAGTGTGCACGTTAGATTACCTAAAACCCAAACCGAACAAAAACTGCCAGTTTCGGGTCAAACTGGACAGTAAATTTGGAAAGTGAATTTTGAGGCCCTTAGAGGCCGAATCTTTAAAAAGTCAAAACTACAAAGTTGTAGAGAAGGGAAAATCCTAGGGCCATCGCGAACAGTTTTTGAAAATAAGGCCTCTAAGACCTTCGTTTTTACAAAAACCCGAGACCAAATTTTAGGGTAATGAAAATGGTCGAAGAATTTTCGAAGGCAGAAACAAGCATGTTTAAGTCAGATTTGAGTTTTGAGTTAAAAACAGAAGTTGTAGGAACCTTCAAGGTCTACAACTTTCATGAATGAAATGTTTTCAAATTCGAAACAGATCTGTTAGAAAAGGATCAAATTTAAGGACTGATTTCAAGTACAGTTTTCAGAATTCAAGGGTTTTAAAAGATAGTAAGTTTTAAAGTTTATGTTATGTTTTTGATACCCTTGTACTAAGATAAGTTAATAACTAGGGTTATTCATGAATGTTGGTAAGGATAACAACATTTAATGATTATGATTTATGGTAAGATAGAATAAGAATAATTCTTATCTTACACCCTGTTCGAAAACAGGAGTATGAACTATAGTTGTGCCATGTATGGACAATAAACCAAGAGCATAGGACGACTGGTAAGTTCAAACCTCACCTACAGTATGGAAAATAGTAAATACTATTTTCAAGTATGACTGTTTTCATGTATATGCTATGATTTATATGTTGCCATGTTAAGCCATGTTTTGTCATGTTATGCCATGTTATGACAAGTCATGTATGTTATGTCAAGCTATGATATATTATGATAAGATATGCCATGTGTATGTATATACTATGGTTGATATACATTATGAGATAGTGACATCATGAGGCATGTTCACTAATAAGATCACACGTAAAGATTCTTAGTCTTGGGAATGTAACCAGACTAAGACTAAACCGAGACAAGTAAGGTGTCGTACCAACCTCCTGTTAATGCAGGAGGATCATGTATGTTACAAGTTCAAGTTTATGATTATCAACCTCTCGTTGATGCGAGAGGGTAAAGTGATAATCAACCTTCCGTTGATGCGTGAAGGGTTATGTTCATGTTTTCCAGAATTGTTAAGGGCCTTGCAAACCCTGACGTTCTGAGGCTGGCAAGCTTTTGGTACGTACACAAGGGGCCCAAATGTTAAGCAAGATAATAAGTTCAAGTCAAAATTGATCATAATAAGATACGTAATTGATCATAATTGGTTCATGCATAAGTTACACAATGTTGATTATGTTTTGTGAGATTATGTTTGTACTTGCTGGGCGAAAGCTCATCAGTATATTCCGTACTGTAGGTAAATGCCTGCAGCTTTACTTGGTGGGCCATGGAAACAATGCAGCAAGTGAAGGGCGGTATGGGATACCACTACGCAAGTTTTTCCGCAAACTATTTAAATTATCAAGTTGTATATGTATGTTTTAAGGAATATGTACCATGTTACATATGTGATATTTTTAAGTTGTGATTTTAAAATAAAGTTTTTAAGAAAAGAAAAATTTATTCTGAAATTTTCTGTAAGGTTAAGAATAAGGTTTAAGTTAAGCAAGCATGGTAACGGCCCACGTTTACGTAGTACGCCCCTACGTGGACGGTCGGGGCGTTACAGTTTGGTATCAGAGAGGTATCCTACCAGCCTACTTCACTCTGCTTTATATCGTTTCTGCAAGTGCCCAAGTAAGTTAAGTTATTTTTTTTAGAATTAGTTAAGATATTGCTTTTATAATGAGCATATCTCATCAATGGTCATACGAAGAATGATACCTATGATACTTTTAATTTTATGGGATGCATTGCTGCTATCCTAAAATTTCCATGATGTGTATGTGATGGATAAGTTTATGATGTGATATGAAGAGATCATGATAAGTTATGATGTTTCCAAGATAGGACATGATAAGATATGAATGAAGAAATGAGTGTTAGACATGTCGAGAATTAGAATTAGAAATTAGAAGATGGTTTGTTGCATGTGAAACCGAACCAAATTTCTGCAAGAGCCTTATCTTGCAACTATGATAGCCAAGTCATGATGATAAATGCTAGAATAGCAATAAGAAATGAATAGGCTTCGAGATCAGATAGCCTATCACCTTATCTCAGTAGGGTGATAATCTGGAAGTTTTCATTTTAAGAAATAAGCTAGAGGCTATAGAACTTAAGTTTCCTGGTTGTGAAACTTATGCTCCCATAAGAATGATAATAGGTATGGAAAGATGTTTGGTAGTGCCTTGACTGGTGGTAATATCAAGGTAATGCACAAACAAGAAGTTGAATGATGGCTATCAGTATGACGAGGAAATTAAGGATATGATCCCTTTGTAAGGGAAATTACGTAATAATGGGAAGTTTTAGATATTCCTTAGAGTTATGATTATGCCTTTGTGCTATAAAGGAAATGCTGAAGGCACAAGAGAAATTTCTACTGGCTAACAAGTAGCTAGTTGATTTAAGGATACCTTTCACTGCATCACTCGAACAGTAATATGTTTTCAATAATACTATTTATTATTGTTTTCCATGATTAACTTGGAAAAGAAGATTCAAAGAAGTTATTTTATGTATGGTGCTTGATCTTATACTTATTAGAACCAACTCACGTTATGTTATGTTATGGGCCAAAAACCTTGAGGAATAAAGTTCCAAGAAAGGGGCCATCATGAAAAGAAAAAGGGTTCTAATAATACAAGATTAACATTGTACCAGAGGATCCTCAGCTTCAGCTAAATTGAAAGAAAAATATTTTCAATATGATATATTCGCTGAGCCCTCAATTACAGTTAAAGAAAAGTATCTTAAATATAAGATACAATATACTTTTCAAGCATGGAAAAGCTATATGATATAATATGCTTTTCAAATATGGCAAGTTATATGATATACTTGCCAAGAAATTTATGTAGATAGTTCTTGCGATGCAGTGTGAAAGAATGAAAGTATGATGATAAGGATATGAAAGTATGCATGAAAGCATGAAAGTATGAGGATAAGAATTATGATGATATAGAAATAAGATTATGGTTCTATATAAGAGACATGATCCCATTAAAGTATAAAAATGGGAACATGAACAAGTTACTATGGATCGATAGTGGATTTAAAGAAAAGTCACCTAGAAGTATACGAATTTTCGGGGACGAAAATTTCTTTAAGGAGGGTAGAATGTAATACCCGGAATTTTAATGAACCTATGATTTCCTTTTAGATAAGGAAAATCACAAGTTTGAATCTAGTATGTCGATATGAAACTCATGATCTGAGTTAAATATCAGTAAATGTTTGAGTTCTCGTTTAAGTATCTACGAGACTCAGTAATAGCTTGCTTTAGTCAAGCGTGAAGCCTTTTGGGAAAAAGGGCAAAATAGAAATTTATGATTTTATGCCGGTCAATGTTTGACCAAGTTGATTTTATGTTTGTCTGAGACGAGACTGCAGTATAATTATCAGTATGAAAATTTTACTGCGAAAAACCGTCATTGCAAACAAATAAGTAGTTTCAAGTCTTAAGGAAATCCTATACGCAGTCCAGTTAAGTATAGATAAATTCTGGATAATGGTCCAGTGCAAGTATACTGTTATCAGTTGAGAACAGTATCTGAATATGTATGCCAGTATGAAAATGAATTGCGTTTAGGAGTTAAGCCAAGTAAGGTCTCAATAGGTGACACCTTGTCCTAAAAAGAATGACAAATGTCACTTTTAGAACCAGTCACCCTTTAAGGACTAAAATGTAAATATTTTATCTTTAGGGGCCAATATGTAATTTTAAGAAAAGTGAATGGTTATGGATTTTAAGAAAGTTAAGATAGTGTTAAGTGACTGATTAAGCAAGAATTGGAGGCCAAATGCTATCACCGTAGTCGGCCACCTCACGAGGACTAAAGTGCAAATATTTTTGCCTTTAAGGGCCAAAGTACAATTTTGTGAAAATTGTGGTTCGATAGATAAATTTGTAAATTTATGGAACTATGGATTTTTCTAGTTAGATTTCCTAGTTCAATTTAGCTTATGATGATTTTTAAAAATTTGGTTAACCTAGTTGGAAACCAAGGAATCAAGTTAAGTTTGATTGGTTCAAAAATTGACCAATCATTTGCTTACATTTGTGCACAATGGGACCGGCCACTTTAAGGGTTAATGAGCAAATATTTTACTCTTAAGGACCAATAGGCAAAGTATGAAAAATTTGAAGTTCATTAGAAATTGACACTTCACAATTTTAGCTCTGCCTAATAAGCAAAGTAGTTTTGCTTACTAAGCTATGTTGCATCTTGCAACTTTCACATTTAGCAAGTAATGGCCGGCCACCTTATGAAGAATTTCAAGAAAATTTTATGACTTTAAGGGCTGATTAGTAGATAGGGAATTAGGTGTTTCTTTATGAGTTTGACACCTAAAAACCTAGCTTTGCTTAGTAAGCATTTTATCTATGCTTACTTGGCTATTTGTGATGTTTCATCAAGCAAAAATCTGTCCATTTGGCACACTAAGGAACCGGCCACCACCTTGGCTAGACACATCATGAAACTAGCCTTGGTTAGCAAGCACTTTAGCCTTGCCTATTTGGCTAGCAAAGCCAAGCACACCAAGCCACCTAAGGCCGGCCACCATATGGTTTAGACACCTAATGGCCTAGCCTTGGTGAATCACCATTCTAGCTTGCTCATTTGGCAAGCCAAGCTCTTGCCAAACCTACACCAAATCCGGCCATTTGGAGGAAGAGACACCTCATGGTCTAGCCTTGATGAGTCACCCTTTTAGCTTGCCTCTTTGGCCAGCCAAGGCCTTGCCAAATCTGCACAAAAATCCGGCCAATTGGAGAATGACACACCATGATGTAGCTTTGATGAATCAGCATTTCTAGCTTTGCCACCATGGCTAGCTAGGATTTTGACACATCATCACTCTAATGACCAGCCATCCTAAGGGCATGACACATCACCTAGTAGCCTTGGTGAGTCAATTTAGCCTTGCTTACTCATTTCCTAGGGCCAGCCATGGCCGGCCAGCACACTAGGATTGCTGGAAAAAAATAAAAATTGTTGGAGGACTTGTTGGCAAGGTAAGAACAAGAATTCATCTATAAATAGGTGAAGGCAAAATCTGTAGGTTTCTTTTAGTCCACCTCTCAGCCATCAAGCACCTCTTTTACCCCTTAGAAGCCGAACAAAAGTGTGAGTGAAATCAGATTCGGTTGGTGTTGGTCAAGTGAAAAAGAAAACCTCCAAAACTCTAAGCTGGAATTTGTTTTGTGAAGCTTGAGGTAAATCCTTTAACCTCTAGTTTTCATTCATGTTTTTGATAAGAAGATTATGAGTGTGATGTTATGTATAAGCATGAGTTTATGAAAAGCAGATTCAAGTACTATGCTTTATGTGTAGTTGATAGTTTTCGGTTTCGATATGCTAGTTTCGAAATAAGATTTTTATGCAAGTTTAAGATTTTTGTTTTACAAAAGTTATATGAGTAAGATCTGATTGTATGAGTTTGAAATGGTTAGGTAACGCCTGCATGCTTGGTATAGGCTCACGGGGTATCCGTTTGAGGTAGTGTGCACGTTAGATTACCTAAAACCCAAACCGAACAAAAACTGCCAGTTTCGGGTCAAACTGGACAGTAAATTTGGAAAGTGAATTTTGAGGCCCTTAGAGGCCGAATCTTTAAAAAGTCAAAACTACAAAGTTGTAGAGAAGGGAAAATCCTAGGGGCCATCGCGAACAGTTTTTGAAAATAAGGCCTCTAAGACCTTCGTTTTTACAAAAACCCGAGACCAAATTTTAGGGTAATGAAAATGGTCGAAGAATTTTCAAAGGCAGAAACAAGCATGTTTAAGTCAGATTTGAGTTTTGAGTTAAAAATAGAAGTTGTAGGAACCTTCAAGGTCTACAACTTTCATGAAGGAAATGTTTTCAAATTCGAAACAGATCTGTTAGAAAAGGATCAAATTTAAGGACTGATTTCAAGTACAGTTTTCAGAATTCAAGGGTTTTAAAAGATAGTAAGTTTTAAAGTTTATGTTATGTTTTTGATACCCTTGTACTAAGATAAGTTAATAACTAGGGTTATTCATGAATGTTGGTAAGGATACCAACATTTAATGATTATGATTTATGGTAAGATAGAATAAGAATAATTCTTATCTTACACCCTGTTCAAAAACAGGAGTATGAACTATAGTTGTGCCATGTATGGACAATAAACCAAGAGCATAGGACGACTGGTAAGTTCAAACCTCACCTACAGTATGGAAAATAGTAAATACTATTTTCAAGTATGACTGTTTTCATGTATATGCTATGATTTATATGTTGCCATGTTAAGTCATGTTTTGTCATGTTATGCCATGTTATGACAAGTCATGTATGTTATGTCAAGCTATGATATGTTATGATAAGATATGCCATGTGTATGTATATACTATGATTGATATACATTATGAGATAGTGACATCATGAGGCATGTTCACTAATAAGATCACACGTAAAGATTCTTAGTCTTGGGAATGTAACCAGACTAAGACTAAACCGAGACAAGTAAGGTGTCGTACCAACCTCCTGTTAATGCAGGAGGATCATGTATGTTACAAGTTCAAGTTTATGATTATCAACCTCTCGTTGATGCGAGAGGGTAAAGTGATAATCAACCTTCCGTTGATGCGTGAAGGGTTATGTTCATGTTTTCCAGAATTGTTAAGGGCCTTGCAAACCCTGACGTTCTGAGGCTGGCAAGCTTTTGGTACGTACACAAGGGGCCCAAATGTTAAGCAAGATAATAAGTTCAAGTCAAAATTGATCATAATAAGATACGTAATTGATCATAATTGGTTCATGCATAAGTTACACAATGTTGATTATGTTTTGTGAGATTATGTTTGTACTTGCTGGGCGAAAGCTCATCAGTATATTCCGTACTGTAGGTAAATGCCTGCAGCTTTACTTGGTGGGCCATGGAAACAATGCAGCAAGTGAAGGGCGGTATGGGATACCACTACGCAAGTTTTTCCGCAAACTATTTAAATTATCAAGTTGTATATTTATGTTTTAAGGAATATGTACCATGTTACATATGTGATGTTTTTAAGTTGTGATTTTAAAATAAAGTTTTTAAGAAAAGAAAAATTTATTCTGAAATTTTCTGTAAGGTTAAGAATAAGGTTTAAGTTAAGCAAGCATGGTAACGGCCCACGTTTACGTAGTACGCCCCTACGTGGACGGTCGGGGCGTTACATTGATGTAGGCTCACGGCTTCGACCACTTGAGGTAGTGTGTGTGAATTTTTAAATGAAAACCAACAAAATACAAACTGTCGGTTTTCAAACATAAATTGGACAGTTTTCTGGAAACCCAATTTTGAGACCCTTAGAGGCTGAATTTGAAAAAAGTTATAACTGCAAAGTTATAGAAAAAATCTAGTGGGCTATAGTAATAGTTTCTGAAAAACAGGCTACAAAGGCCTTCGTTTTAATTAGTATTCAAAACTGGTTGGTCCAAGTACTGTATACGGCCAGAATTTTTCAAAGAGAAAAATGGATAAGTTAAATATAGATTTAAGTTTTGGACCGAAAACAAAAGTTGTAGATTTCGACGAGATCAACAACTTCTGTGAAGAAAATTTTCTCAAATTTTAAATCAATTTAAAGATAAAATGAGATTTTTAAAACTATGTATGATAGAGAAAATTTCCTGCACACATAGATTCAAAGAATATTTTGAAATTAGTTTTTAAGGTTTTATGACCCTTTTAAAAGAAGACTATGGTTTTATAAAAAAGGTTTAGATCCAATGGAGTTTCCCAAGTGATTTTTAAAAACATACTATGTTGTATGAAAGGTAATTTCAAGTATTATGATAAGAAATTCTTGATTTATAAAGTTATGATATTTTCAAAACATAAGAAAATGGTAATAAGTGTATGACTGATGGTAATCAGATAGGATACCGATTTATTTTATTAGGGCCTGTATCTATGATTACCAATGGTAATCGGATGTGATACTGATTTACTATGTTATGGTTGGTATCTATGATTACCAATCGTAGTCGGATTGAATACCAATCTGGTATGTTATGGTTTGTAGTAAGATAGACGATTCTTATCTTATGATCTATTTGAAAACGGGAATATAACCTGTTGTCGTGCCTTGTTGGAATGATAGACTAAGAGCGTAGGATAATTTGTAAGTACAACTCTACCTATAGCATAGGTAAAATTTTTTACTGCTTTGCATGTTTTTCAAAAGCTCATGCATTGATTTAAATGTTTTTACTGCTTTGCATATTTTTTAAAGCATCATGTGTTAATGTTTGTGATGCATATGATTTATATGTTATTATTGTGCCATCATATAACCATGCTCACCAAAAATAAATCACATTACAAGAATAAGATCAAGTTTTCAAGTAAGAAATAATAACGATTTAAGTTTTCAAGTATGATCAAAATAAGAACAAGTTTTCAAGAATGAATACAAGCAAGTTGCCTTGTGTCGTACCGACTTGCCACAAGGGCGAGTTTATATTTAATCCATGGCTACGCGTCACGGTACATACTCATGTTCATGATATGTAAGGGGCCCATAACCAAGTTTACATAAGAAAGCATAATTGATTCATAAAAAAATATAATTGGTTCATGCATTACCAATTCATACATTCTTTTACTGAAATTATTTTGCAGATTAGAAAGTTGTACTTACTGAGCATAAGCTCATAACTTATGTTTATGCTGTAGGTAAGCAACTTACTACTGGACAAGCTTGATGCAAGACTGTAGAGAGATGACATTACAGATTGTGAAATTTGGGTTGGACACCGCCACGTGTTTTGTAAAATATGTTTATGTTTATGTTATGATATGGTTTATCAAATGTATTAAAATCGTTTTACAACTATGTACTTGATTGAGTACATATAAATAAGTATGAGAATAACTTAAGTTTTGAGTTTTGAGTTTTAAATTGAGTTAAAAAGAAATTTTTTTTTCGTATTTCTACGAAATACAAGAGTATGTTTAAGTAAGTTAGTAAATATGGTATGTAAGCACAATAACGGCCCTACGTAAGTCGGATCATGACAAAGCGCAACAAGGAGTACTACCAGTAGTGATCCAGCTAACAGTTAAAATTGATTGTGTGACTAAATGAATTACTCTAATCTAAAATGTATATAATGGTAATATAGTCTCATATACACTATCCTTTATTTTATTTCATATTTACAAATTTTTTAAAATTTTTCCTTCCTCAAATTTTTGATCTGATCCTTAAAAAAAAAAAAGATCTTATCTAAACTGGAAAAAAAAAACTCTCATTCAATCTGTCATGAGGTCGTCGACATTGTGACTCGACTTGCTGTCTCCCAATCGCCGGCAGGTCCGACTCTGTTTTCCCAGTCGTCGGCGGGTCCACCTCTATTACGAGCTCGTGAAGGTTTGCAAAGTGTCGGCTGGTCCAGCTCCTATACAGCTTGTGAGTCTTTGCAGAGCGTCAGCAGGTCCATCTCCAACACCAGCTCGTGAGGGTTTTCATACGAGTCATTTCCAGTCTCTGCTGCCTTGTTTCCTTCTTGGGAGCAAGATTTGCAGGTTTGCATCTTAGACTTTCTTTGGCATCTTCTCTGGCGACCGAGTGTGGGTGAAGGCGGGGTAGATTTATGGGTTCTAGTTAAATTTTGGGTTTTTTTTTTTCTTTTTTCTTTTTTTCTGTTTTATTTTAGAAACAAGCTCTTTATATATATATATATAGCCCAATTGTGTATGAAAAGTTATGTGTTCTTTTATATTTTCTATCGTTAGATTTCATTATAACAGTCTATGAATTGATAACTACAGGTAGTGCCTCTTAATGAGGCTCTACTACAGCATTCCCATTTGCCTATATATAAACTTTATAATTAGGGATTCAAATGGGCCTTTTTGGAGATTGAGGGACTTGAACCTTCACGATTTTTAAAGGTGAGGGATTTTCCTCTTACTATGAATTTTATTGTTGACGATATTGACATGTAAAATCATACACTATCTTTATTCACGTCCGATTAATCCATTCTTCAATAGGTCTATCATATTTTGATGGAGTAAATGATTTGATTAATGAATATTTAACTCTTTTTTGTCAACTTAATAATTGACTTACAATTACTTAAAAATTTTATTAGTAAAAAATAAATGTAAAACGTGATACTTGTTAACAGGATGTTGGGTAATCTGGCATATTGTTCTGGGAAAGACCATTTGAACTCAGTCAGATAAGGGTGCCGTGAATCACAAAGATTGTGATGGATACCGAATAGGTTCCCATGACATAGGGGACACGATAATGGTCACGCGGAAACCGCAATGCAAAATGGGTAATAGCAGGAAAAATATTTGAATTATGTTTAATTATTATTCTTATTTATCATGAATATATATACGTATGTAGGCCTGCGTGTCTCCGAGAAACCTTAAGGACTTCTTGAGTCCACATAAAGCTATGTACTTTTGAGCTTTCTCTAAAACTAGATAAGATGATACTTCCCGACTCCAAAGAGGATTTCTTTATAGAAGGGAACATCTATAATTTCAGGTGTTTTTTACTTTAATGCACTTTTAATTTCACATGCGGTTGATTAGGTTAGCATGTCACATATTTGACTCCAGTCCTATTAAGCAGATTTTCACAGTCATCTATACTTTTTTTTGCAATAACAAGGACTGAATTGATGTATGGTGCAAAATAATGATACTTTTTCTTCTTTTCTTTTTAAGATATCTTCAGGTTTCACATTCAGTAGTCCTTATCAAAGATTGGTTAGTGGGTCGTATAGCATCGAAACCAAGGTGCTTTATACTATTGCCCCAGAAAAAACAAATATTTGGATTATTACCCCAACCATTATAGCTTACGTTTTGGTGACAGCCAATTAATTATGTATGGAGGCTCAATAATCTAAGCAAGTATTAGCAAAGGTCAAAAAAGAAAACAAATGTCTATTTAAGTGATTGTTTTCAGAATTTTCTCCTAAAAATAGTAATAGTACTATAAGTGAAATTATGCTGATCATTCGAGTAAAATTGGATCAACTCTACAGGTTTTATTGATGAGATGCAATACCAATCTGGATGATTCTCAATCAACGGAGATAAAAGTTAGTGCTCTGTATATTAGAGTTCGCTAACAATACACTTTCAAATTCTACATGCTAATTTATACCGTAAAAAGAAGTTCCGAAGAGGAAAAAAAAAAGTTATAAAAAGAATAAAACTAAACAAACTTCGTAGATGATATCTAAGAAACCCCTTCAACTTTTTTTATTCTCTCAATGATTTAATGTCCACACCAGATTTAGATTCCCGACATTCTGAACCCAATACAGATGCTGCCCATAGTTTAAAATTATTTTACAGATTGAGACATTCGGAATGAATAATTTAAAATTATTTTACGGATTGAGACATTCTGAACCCAATACAGATGTTGTCCATAGTTCAAGGGGGAGTTTGGCAAAACTATCCAAACTCCCCAACTCAAACTTTTTTTTGTTTTTTTCTAAAAAAGTTTGTCTTTTTTTCAAAAAATTTTTTGTCTTTTCTGAAAATTCAAAAAAATTTACTATTTAAACTTAAAAATCCCAACTCAAACTACTCCACCAAACACCCCCTAAAATTATTTTACAGATTGAGACATTCTGAACCAATAATTTAAAATTATTATACGGATTAAGACATTCTAAACCCAATACAGATACTGTCCATAGTTTAAAATTATTTTACGGATTGAATTTCAGTTGCCTTTTTGTGGCTCACATCCTGTCTTCTAATAGGGACGCTGGCCATAACTGCCCCTTTTATGGGTGATTGAATTAAATAGCATTTTTACAGTAAATAGTTAAAAGTGGGGAGTTTTACAATGTGACCTCTTCCTTCACCTCACCAATGTCATAAAAATTTTAACCATGGTTGAGATTTTTTTATACACACAAAATTTATAAATTTATCATATGCATACAAAATTTATGACACGTTTGAATTTACATCTTAAATTTATATTTTTTATCTTAATTTTTATTTTTTTAAAAAAATTAATAAAAATAATAATTAATTTTAAAAAAATTAACCAACTCAAATTTAAAAATTTCAACTTATTACGTGAATAATTTCCCAAAAAAAAAAGCCAAAAAAAAAAATGAAAATTTTCCGCATCTCCCTCGTCGTTTGGGGCAGCTCTTGCGTCGTCCATGCGGCCTCCCCCTGCACCCTCGACGCCTCTGCAAATCTCGTCAGGGCTTATCAGCTTCATCGGTGTTTACGGCCGTGGAGGCCACACGCCCTCGGCAGACCTAGCAAATCGTTGGGGTTGTGATCCAACTCACCAGCCACCGACCTTGATGATCGAAAGTGGTTGCGACCCACTGTGACTCGCCAGCGACCTTCCCCTCCATCGGATCTGTCGTTCTACGCTCGCAACGGAGTGAGAATGACGATCTCTGGGTGGGGAGGCAGGGTGTGAGGGAATAGTGACATCACCACCTAGATCTTCGACGATCTCTCGCCCCTCCTGAACCACGGCGACCGTAGTTGAATCTCTCCCCTTTCGCATCGGTGAGTTTTTTTTTTTTTTTTTTTTTCCCTCTGCCGACGAGCTCGCCGATGTGGTTGGCTTGCGCTCATGGGTAAGGAAGCAGTGAAACCTCTTTCCGTTATTGGATGTTCGACCCACGGGCAGGCCCGGTGAGCCGGTGACGGCGTGGGGGAGAAAGAGGAGGTGGGCGGCATCAGCATTGGGGAAGACATGGGTTGGAAAAAGTTTTTTCATTTTTTATTTTTTTATTGATTGCCTTTTAATCACATGTAGTAAGCACATAATAGATTTCTTGTGCTTATAACATCTAGACCGTTGAAATGAAGTCCAATAGTAATTTTTTTTTTTTACCATATATCGTCTCTTTTTAGAATTCCCATTAAGAATAAACAACATAATTTAAAAATACTGAAGTAAATAACCTTAAACAACAAATTTACAAAACTTATAGTAAATAGATAATTTATGTGGTAAATTTATTATTTACCGCCATTTTCAAATATTTAAAAATCATACAATTAACTCTACTTTGTTTTCATACAAACGGTATTTATTATAATGAAGTGGATATATTTAATTTATAAAATTTTGTTTGAGGAATTAAGTTCAGCCATGTTTATAGGAAGGCCAATAGAGTAGCCCATAATTTGACTTTTATTTCTCTTAGAATAGATGATAAATTAATATAGTTGGAGGAAGTAATAAAATATGTTATTTTATTGGAATCTTCATCTTGGTAACAAATTTCTTATTATTTCCAAAAAAAAAAAAATGCTATTACTACAATTTGGAATCATTTAAAAAAAGAAATTGGAAAAGTGCATTCTTTTTTGTTTTTGGAGTACAGAAGGAAAAAAAAAAAAACCAGCCCTCTCTGATATGTTGAATTGGATATTAAGTTCTTACAAAGAAAAATTGAAGAAACTTCGTGTAGTGAACATCTTTTCAAAGCTATTAATATTAACCAAATCAGGACTTAAAAAATTATTTTTCAGAAACAGAAAAGTTACAATGAGAAGCTGCATAAACCCAAAGAAGGAATTTTGATACCCATAGGGCTGTAGAGGAAAGGATAACAGAGTAGCGGTACCTGAGTGATCAGCCGTCTTAGCTGAAGAGAACCTCAGAACCTGTCATGATAAACAATCTTTAAGTTGGAAGGACTGATGCTAACAAAAATTTTAATCCAAAATCAAGAAAAATATAAAAATTTTGGTCATGTGATCACAATTTTAGCTTTCTGTCTCTCCGTTAATACGAGAACAAAATATCATGGAAGAATCAAGAGAGTGCTATGAATATCACTGCATATTGCCTAGTTGTAAAGGATTCGGAAGGATGCGATAACTTTTTGAACTGTTTTTTGTTCAAAACAAAAATAATGTCAACCTTGAAAACAAAGTCTTATGAAGTGAAAAGGAAAAAGAGCAAAAACAGAAAGTACCAAATAGAAATGCAACACACCTGAAAATGTAGTTAGTCCTCAACAGAGGTGAGGTGATGGTCGAATCTGCTTCATCCTCGTTGTAACATAAACTAAACCGGAGGCAATTCCAACTGTTTATATATGTTGCGGAAGTACCTTGCAAATGGTCCAACATGTCCGGTTCATCAAGCTTGTACAGAACATACTGCCTTCCCTGAACTCTGTACCAGAAAAGAACAGATGGTACATGCTTAACTTTCCGATAATTCGAGCCTCCGTTTGCTTGTATACCGAGCACAAACTCAGCTGGCATGTCACAATTGGCAAGAACTTTGAGTTTTCTTAGGTGTCAGATACCGGAGGGCACTTCATTCAGAAGCGGGCTTGGTCCAATCCTCAACTCTTCAAGAAGTGGCGATGCACCTCTTTCTATTTCGACCTGCTTTAGTCCTTGCAATTCTCTTAGAACAAGCAGCTTGAGTTTTCGAAAACTGCCTTCCGTAAAATGAAGTTTCTCTCCATTGTACACTCGGTGGAGCCAGATTGGTACTAAATTAGGCAAATCACAGAGGTGTTTTAACGGGTCCTCGCTTAACCTTGAGAGACTTAAGCACAACATGCTTAGATTTTCACTTCTCGGAATCCAATGTGGCAGCTTCTGTAATAGGCCCTATAAAACTAGACGTTGCATAAGAGGCGGTGAGATTGAAATGTTTTCTAAACCGGAGTTTTCATCGTTGGTCTTCGCATATAAACTTAGATATTCAAGGTGGTTCATCTTCTTTATAGAGTTGGATAGAGAACTCAGGTCTTCTTCAGTCAATCCCGAAATTCCCAACCATCTCAATCGGAACAACTTCTAGAGCTCTTTTGCGAAACCAATGTCACTCCTCTGTGCTTGCATGATCATTAGTGTCTGTATGTCCTCCAAACAACTGAACCCGTCATCTATTCTCATACCATGGGTTGAAAACCGTCTCTGTTGTTGCAAACACTAGCTAAAAGTTGTCGAAGATTTTGAAGCCTATTGATCTCAACTGGTAGCTCAACTATTAGGGTGTTTCGAAGATCCAGCGTTTGTAGATTTTTCAGCTTAGCCAGAGACTTTGGAAGCCATTTCACTTTGGTAAATTTCCTGAAAAAAGAAACCAAAAATGACTTGCTCAAGGTACCATTATAGAAGAGAAATATAGAACTAACCTGAGAGTTTTTAATTGTTTGTACAATATTTTCGACAAAATTACTACTGACAGATAGGCGGTGACTTTTCCTTTGAAGCTTGAGCTCTTGTCATCCCGCATGTGACAGAAACTAAATTCATTAGCTTTTTGTCGAGCAATCATGTGCATCAAGCTAGAGACTCGGTAAAACTTTTCTATCCTGTAAAATCCTTCGCACTCTTCGACAAGATTTCTATGAATGAGCTCATTCAGATATTCTTCCGCAACTTCTTCTAAGGTTTGTCCTCTCCGCTGCTGTACAAAACCCTCAGCAATCCATAACTTAAATAACTTGTCATTAGGAATCAAAGCGTGTTTCGGAAAGATGCCAAAATATATAAAACACAACTTTAGTAGATCTGGCAAATCACCGAAACTACGAGAGAGGATAGTATTAAGACGACTAAGGTGAATATTTGATCTGACCTCAGTACCGAAATTGTCTAGTAGTTTTTGACACTCTACCACTTCCTTGGCTTTCATCGATAATAAACCGACTATAGCGTCTATTGGAAGAGGCAAGCCTTCACACATAGCAATAAATTTAAGGGACAACTGCTCTAGCTTTGGAGGACAATGCAGCTGAGGTTCATAATGGCACACCACTGTACAGAAAAGGTCCCAAGACATTGCTTCAGATAACGGCTCTAGCTTGTGAACACGATCGAAAGAGCTTTCTATACAAGAAGCGGCGATGGTATCGTTATGGGTTGTGATGATTATTCTACTGCCATTGTCGTTTTCAGGCAAAGCATCTTTCATAAATCGCCAAAATTCTTCCTTCCAAACATCATCAAAGACAAGAATGTACCTTTTTGGTCGCAAACATTCTCTTCGAATGCTAATTAGCTCTTGCCTCTGAATCTTCTCGATCACATTCTGCTTTTCCGCTGCACAGATCTCAGTTATCACCATCTTTAATAGCTCCTCTATGCGGTACGAAGGAGAAACAGTGATCCAAGTGCAGTAGTAGAAATGTCCTCTCACCGCTACATTGTAGTAGACCACCACAGCAAGAGTAGTTTTACCAATTCCACCCGCACCTACAAGCGAAACAACCGAGCGTGCAGATTCTCCTTCCGTCAAACTCTGTATCAACTCATTCCTAGCGGAATTCAAACACACTAGATATTCATCTAGAAAAGGGTTAACTAATCGAGGATTAGAGCGTTCAACGAACGTCATTCCGTTAACCTCTCTGCTCCCACAAGTAATGACCTTGGCCTCTTTCCTTGATGTCAAGTAACAATTCCTTAATGTTGTGAATGTCGGAACTTATTTTGCCCTGACCCTTCAACGTATCGATCAAGCGTCCTGCATTGCCAAGAAACTTGATGAATCCATGCCGATGGCTACACTGAATGCACTCATCTACGACATCTTCGATTAGTTCAGCCACCTCTTTTGCTTGCTTCAACCAATTCCTCACCGAATCGTCCAACTCTTTTTCCTCTGTCTTTGCATTGGCGTCTTTGAGAAGACTCCTGAGCTGCACCAGATCGTATCGTAGATTGTCAACTTCCGATCCCTCTATTCCTTTCGACAATTTTTCTTCTCCGGTTAGCAGAGAAACAAACTTGTTAATCGCGAGAGACGCTTACGACGCACTCTTTCCCGCCGAGTCCATGTCGCCTTCGTCTTCGATTTCCAAACTAATGCTTTCTGTCACAAGTGAGATATCAGATCTAACAGCCAACTCTGTTGAATTTCTGCCTCAATAAATGAGAAAGCTATGTGATGATGTCAATGAACAAGTTTTCTCCAGCTATGTGAATAAATAAATAAATAATACCTTCCAGGAAGGTGATTAAGAACTTAACAACTAGATCTTATCAGTTTCAACGCTTGCCCCTTAGTTCAAGACCAAAAAAATATTTTATTATGATTATGGAAAACCGAAAAAAGTAAAAGAAAAAGTGTGAAAATTGATTTATGCTCAAGTAAAATTGATTTATGGTCCTAGTGAGTGAAGCGTCGACGTCTCTCACGAGCTACAATCTCTTTTTGCTGATGATCGGCCATGAAAACGGAGCTAAGGGAATCAACGTCAAAATGCAATGTTTGTCGCCATACTCCGCAATGCAAGGCGACCTTACTCATCAGTGTCACGTCACCATCGCACGCCCGTACCCCATCCTTTGTCAAAAAATTTAGGCAAGGACCAACAACACATTTTTTAATAGTTAATGGTATTTTGACCCCAAAAAAAAAAAAATTAGGAACCAAACTCACATATTTAAAGTTTGGGGTATTTTTACCTATTAAAAAAAAAAAAGCAGCGACCAAAATCTCAGAAACTAATCGAACAATTTACTCTTCTTTTAATCAAGAAATTTGGTGAGGTGGCTAATGGTCACCCTTGTCAATAAATGTTGGGTTGGGTGTGGGTAGTTTTTCTTTTTTTTGTCACAAGATAAATTTTGGGATATGTGGATAAATGATTTATTCAAATTAAGTCTTTTAAACTAAGAGGGTGTGAATGAGTTTGAGTTAAGATTTTTAAGTTGAGTTGAAGATAAGTAAAATTGAGTTTAAGAGTTGAGTGTTTGGTAAAAAGTTTGAGATAAAAAGTTTAACTTGAGTTGAGTATTTGATAAAAAAGTTAGAGTTGAAAAGTTTAACTTGAGTTGAGTGTTTGGTAAAAAAGTTTGAATTGAAAAGTTTAAATTGAGTTAGGACCCTGTTTGGATGTAAAAAATTTAAGTTAAAAATTTTAAATCAAATTTAACATTCCATTATAGGTTTCTGATCAAAAAAATAAAAAAAAATTTAAAATAAACTAAATTAAAAACACACATTAACAACATACATCAAAACTTTTTACAAAATTTCTTACATAGCTATAAAATACAATAATAAGAAATACATAGTTGGTCACTAAAAGTTAATAAAAAAACATAATAATTACAATCCTAATCTGGTTAAACTAAATAAAACTAAGCTTGATTTCAAGTGGATTTATACCATGGAGATGATTGATATCTGTCCCACATATCATCGGCCATCATATCTTTTATCTGATTCATTGCACCCCTCGTCGATGTAAGTTGCTTTGTTCCTGTACCATCTACCCCGTCGGCCAACACGTAATCCATGTTACCATCGACATGTCCACCTATAGGCATACAATCTGTTACATACTCTTCAAGAAAAGGATCTCCAACCTGTACCATCCTTATGAAATTATGAAAAATCGCACACGCCACTGGGATCATTACTTGTTTGTCCATCGGATAATTATTGATGCCTTTTAGTATTTTAAATCTGACCTTCCAGACACCAAAAGTTTGCTCAATACAATTCCGCAGTGATGAGTGCGTGTTGTTAAAAACTTCCATGCAGTTGCCTAGTCCGACACGACGGCTTCGATATTCGGGTAAATGATACATCTCTCATCGAAATGGACTTAAGAAACAATCCTTATTGACGTAGTCCGAATCGGCTACGTAAAATTTTCCTACAAAATAAACATTGCATTATCAACACAAATCTAATATTTTTCATAATAATTTTTTATTTTATAAATACTGATATCATATGATAGATAAGCTTACCTGGTGGAGGTTTTGGGAAACCATAGAATGCTATTGCCTCTTCCAACATTCTAGCATCATGACAAGATCCTTGTAGCCAGCCAACATATATGTGAATTTCATATCAAACGAACGGACCGCTAATACATTCTGTGAGTGATGCCTTTTTTGACTAATCCAAGCATCAGAATTTTCCCACTGTGGCACACATGGGACGTGTGTGCTATCTATAGTGCCAATACAACCCTATATGAAAAGTTAAACTGTTTAATATGGCTACCATCATTAATAACAAGTTATGAACTAAAAAACGTGGAATTTCCGTTTTTTTATAATTCGTTAATACGATCATATGATGCGATGACATTGATAACGTACATCAAACCATGGCCGATATTTATAGTCATGCTCTGTAATCAAAGCTTGAACCTGTGTGTAGTCGGGTGGTCTAATGAATTCGTCTTTTAGAGCACAAATAACCGTTAATACTTTAAAGAACCAACGTGAAGTTGTCTCTCTAAAATGTTAGAACGAATATGAAATGTGCCGGTTCGTTGTGCCTTGTGCACAAATGGATAAAAAAAATAAACAACTGCTCGTTCACATTCATATTAAAAGTTGGCCTCAATAATTCCCGACTACCTAAAAGGTTATTTAATGCTTTGAATGTTTCTGATTTTATACTGATCAATCCTTGAATTATTTCTTCATGGCCCTTTAATATTTCTTCCACAAGCATGATGTCAGTTAATCTTGAATTATGCATTGGTTATGGATTTCGTCATCTGTTATGCCTACTGGCAATCACGGCCATGACTGCCTGTACAAGATAACTGTCATCATCGATATGCTCATTTTCTGAGGATATGTTATCTTTTTCCTATTCGGATGAACTATACTCATTCATTTTGAGAATAGATTGATATCTGGGCTAAATTTGGCTGTTTACCTTGTATAGATCAATTGTTCACAAAACAAGTTTAATTAATCCCAATACCATTTTACTTCATTCAACTATTCATTCCAAAGTAAATATATACTAATTTATTTCCCCATTACCGCTACAAAACATAAGATAACGTAACTGAAAATTGTAGATATAATTTAACATAAAATAGCGTAACCAACAGTATAATGAATTTAGAAGCATGAATCAAATAAATAAATAAACTTAATCCAATAAAAGATTAATGTCAAATCTATGCCTAAAAAAATAAGTCCATAAAAAACAAGTTGAACAAGAAAATTAATCGGCCGGGAGCGACTGAGACTGAATAACAGATGCAATAATGCCTTGCCTATCATCATCAGGAAGTTGATGGAAGGTCCACTGGAGCCGTGGATGAGCATCGAAATAGTATCACATTATCGTCCACTGACATTATGGAATACTCTTCTCAGACATAATATTCATGCACATCAGCATGTAATCCGTGCGACTTGATTGGTCGTTACTGGTGCCCGATTGCGATCGGCTACGGAAATGACTAACAATTTCCTGCATTGCCATGTATGTCATCTCATCCATTTCCTCTCTTTGTTTGGAGTTAGATCCTCTTCTAAAACCGGCCGGGTTCCAGAGTTGTCCATTGAACCTTCATGCTCAACGTATAGAGTACTATCATCTCACTTCGTAATTGACCCAAACCCCGAGGTACCTGCAGCATGATTTTTCTCGAAAATGTTATAACAAAGCTCCTTGTTGCGAAGCTCCTCGTGGCGGAAATGGTTGCACTCCTTATAAACCTGCAAATAAAATTTTATCAACATACAAGTTTAATCGCCACGTGATCAAACAATATAACGTCCATGTCATATATTAAACAATGCAATTACTTGAATAAAGCTCTGCCACATATTGTCTGAGCATATGACTATATCCGTCAACGGATCATATCCTAGACCGGCTCGACATTGCAACGCCTTCCATCCCCTATATATTTTCTTCATCCTCTCCCGGAGGACTGAAGTTAGCCCAGGACGTGATCAGTCGACCATAGTACTCAGAGCACTGTTTGGCCCGGGGTGTTCGGTCAGATTCGATAGCGTTCCGTCTGCTCGGATGGATGTCTGCTCCGAGAACAGGGGTGTGGTCGGCCAGTAGGGATCTCGGCCGACCAATGGCTTTCGACGACTTCTTCTCGGCAGGGTAGACAGGAAGATTTACTGTTGTCATTGGTACTCAGCAAGAGCAGTGTTTTCTGGTCGGAGCGGATCGGGACATCAACAAGACTCTATCACAATCTTATTAAAAAATTCATTCCTTCTTTGTTTTATTATTATTATTAATGTTATTGTATATAGTTATTCGAAGAAAACGATTTTTATTGGTTTCATGGGAGATGCGAGGAAGTTTTTTCCGTGGTCTCCTTTAATTTAAAGAACAGAAGGATTTTTATTCCATGCCAGCGACAAATTTAAGATGAAATTTAAAAAAAAAATAAAAATAAAAATAAAAAGACAAATGACGTTGAAAATTGCCCATTGAACCCCATTAAAAATTTAAAACCATTAAAACTGCATTAAATCTCATAAAAGCTTGGTTCTCTCCTTGCTCATCCCTTTACATAGCATATTTGTTGGACAAAAATATTGCGGGTCCACTTTCTTTAAAATAACAAAAAAATTGATTCAAGATGAATCGTTTATATAACGTCATTCTTTTTTTTTTTTTTTGAATAAATTATGAGACAGAAATATACGGTAATTCTGGATATTAATCGCCCATTTAAAAAAATATCATTTAATTAATATTTAAAGTTAACAAGTTTGTTAATTAATAAGAATGATATTTTTATCTACGGGTATCCATGGGTACTTATTCTATTAGAGACAGGTATGTAGGATAATATATAAGTATGGGGACGGATATGATGATAAAGATTAACCCTCACGTGGGTGCGGGGTGGGAATGGTAGAAGTTCCCCCATACCCACACCCGTCCCACTAGTATTAGCACTTAAAAAATATATATATTTACATGTCTTTTTATACATAATTTGAATTTTTAGTATTTTCATATTTTTTAATTTACTTATAGTTTTCTGGAAATTGGATTTGTTTTAAAATATCATTTTTATTTTCAGTTACATTTGTGATTATGTTGTCAAATTTTGTGAAAACTCTAACCAAGTTTGTTTTGAGTTTTTTTGCTTTAAAATTGTTAATGAGTAAAAAAGTAGGGTATGTGTATAGCACCCTCAAGTGGGAATTAACTGCACCCACATTAAATTAAATAAATATGGGAGTAGATAGGGGGAAAAAGAGTGGCGGGCCTCGGGATGGGGAAGCGTACCCAACCCACCCCGTTCCATTGACTTCCTTATTAATTAACTTGCTACAGCAAGTCATATAAAATATTACATTATCAAACATAATTAAAGTTTATACTTATTTTCATAATATATTTGTAAATCATTCATGCTAACCAAAAAAATAAAAAATAAAAAATAAAAACATTGAAAACTCTTTCAATAAATAAATAAAACTAAAACTATTTCCGCTGCATCATATATACGAACTTGGTTTTCGTTTGTTTGTTTTTGTTTTTGTTTTTAATTGAGAAGTTTACTGGTTCATGGTGATCTAGTCATGAATTATTACATATGCAAAACAATATTTTTGAATGATTTTAGTCATCTACCATATACACAAATGGTTATAAGCATAGTAGAGTAGTAAATTTACACGTAAACACAAGGTGCAATGTTTAATTTCAACCTTACGTTAAAAATAAAAATAAAAAACACGAACACACATAAAAAAATTCATATGAAAGTCAACATAAATATATCCTTAATTTCAGTTTTTTTTTTGGCTTGAAATATCCATAATTTCAGTTTATTTGAAAAAAAAAATTACCATCTATTTTAGATCTTATCAAATATATTCCAATTGTTTGGGGCGACTCCAGTGCTGCATGAAGGATGTAATTCATTGATGATTGACCCCTGCACAAACTCTTCGGGACGGAAGCGGTTCCCCCTGAGGAGCCCAAGGCAGGGCAAACCAGTCGACAAGATGCGTTAGTGCGCTCATTGGTGAGACAGCTGGTCGCTGTGTCAGGGGCACCACACGGGACCTAGCTGAGCCTTTCGGTCAGTCCGTGACAACAGGCTATTCAAGCTTTTCTTGAAAAGCTTTCTAAGAGACAAGTTTAATATTTGTAGATAAAAATATGCAGAACAAAACAGGGGAAGCATAATTATGTTAAGTTTGCTAAAAAGAAGTACAGTAAGTCAAGCCAACCGCATTAACCATTTAAAAAAATAACACAAATTAGGACTTGGAGACCACGTTCAGACACAGAAAATTTAAAAACCGAAGAACCATAAAACAAAAGAGGGATTTGGTTGGTCTACTGCACATATGTTCCACACACCGTACAATCACATAACCGTGTTCATTTTCACAACCATGAGAATTCTAAGGAGAACAAAGCAAGGCCAGAAAGGAGCAGCAAACTTTATATCTCGGATGACTAATTTCGTTATCATTTCACTCCACCTTGGTCCAAAAGTCCGAGTCCTTGAGGTATTTGCAACTGAAAAAAATATATATATGAAAGAAAAAATTAGTCATGGATTTAGTCTCAGAAAGAGTCGCAACATAATTTATATTTAACAGTAAGACAAATGAGACGGATACTAGAACAAACCTTGACATTTTCAATCAGTCCTCAATGTCGTCGCTGAAGAAACTAAACTGATCGCTGGAGAAACTCAATCGGTTGACATCATTCAGCTGAAAAGTTGAGGTTGAGGCAGACTCTTCTTCTCCATAGCTGAAAAATAAACTCGACTGAAGGTCATGTTGTGTGACGGCATCTCTGTTTGTTGCTAAACCTTGTAAATAGTCCGACAACTCCGGCTCGTACGAAATGTAACTTCTTGCTCGAAGAATAGCATCGCAACCACCACACCTATAAACAGAATATTCAGGAAGTTCTCCTAATATATTGTGACACTTTGGGCAACGAACAAACCGAACTTTTGATCCTTCAGCCATTACTAAGCATTAACCACTAAAAACAAAAAAACAAAAAAAAAAAAACGAAGACCCAAAACCAGAAAATCACTCAAAAGCTCCTTTCAAAACCCACCAAAAAAATAAGCTTTTCCCAGATGAGATCAAAACATTTTGGGAATGAAAATCAAAGACAAACCCAGAAAAGAACAGAGCAAGATAAGATCTCTCTCACTTTTCCCTTAGGTGAAAACCCAAATAACAAACTTCCTTTCCTGTGTTTTTTTTTTGCCCCCCAGAGAGAAAAACAGAAATGCTTTGATCTTTAACTAAACGAAGAGACTCTGCGGTTCCCGATGAAATTATTAAGTTTGGAATTGGAGGGAAGAAAACTCTCTCTCTATAATATCTCTCGGATTTCCGACACATTTCCAAGAAAAATTTGTTGTATATGTTTCATGCTAGTCGCATCGCAGTAGCAAATGCAAGGAAAGAACGTTGTCATTTTAGACAACATTTCTCTAACAACCATGTTGAACGAAAGAATACTTGCCACGTAACCCTACCATTATATTATAATTTATTTAAGCCAATACTGATTTATTGTGAGGGAAAGGCTAGATGGATACGATTCTTTTTTTTTTTTCAAATGATGTCTAAGATGTAACTTCCTAAAACTTTCCTCCATCTTTGTTCGTTTTCTCCACTGACTTTCCACCTCTGTAGCTATAGGAAGCCGCGTTGAAGCCGCGTTGTATATATCTTCTTATCTTATCTTAACTATATTAAATGACTACATATCTAATTTTACTGTTCACTTCCGTCGGCTAAAACGCAAGTATTGGTTGCGTTTTCGTTTTGACGTTTTATTGACGTTTTTTTTTTTTTTTTTTTTTTTTTTTTCTTGTAGCTACATATTTGACTAGACACTTACTGTTTCTTTATGAGCCACATATTGACTTGGCTTTTCTACTTCAAGCAAACAATTGACTTGACCCACCATATTTAATTGCCATTAATTTAGTTCAAAAAAAATTTCAGCCAAAAACAATAACTAGATATGTACATGTCAAATAGTACTAATAAAACGATTCTTATAATTTATCATTTTATAAATTTTGCTTTAATAGTACCTCATTTAATCCTCTTAAACTCCCACTTCAATTTTGTTTTAATTTAACTGAGAAAAAAATATTTTCCATTAAAAAGAAAAAAAAAAACGTTTTCCCATTGAAAAAAAGAAGTTTTTCTTGGAAAAAAAAAAAAGAGAAAAAAAGGAAAGCAAACATCACTACGTATTTGTTTACTTATTTATTTGTGTTTTTGGCTAATTGTTGTTTTAATTTAAGAAGAGCAAAATCTTTATACCACAAAAATTCAAGATTCACCATAGATTTAATAAAAACAAAATAAGATGAATGTAAAATACATAGAACTTAGTAATTTTTGTTTTCTTAAAAAGAATTTGACGGAGAAAATTTTAGAGTTTAAAAACTTGAAATTGGAGTTACAAAAGATGAAAGTGTACCTATGGATTTTGAAAAAAAATTTATGAGTAATGTGGTATATGTATAATGGTTTATTTATTATAATAAAGATAAGATATAGTTAAGTGGAATATTTGTAATTAAAGAGTGTAAATGGAATTAGTTTTTAGATAATTGCATAGCCAACCCTAATTGCCAGGAAAAAAAAGAAAAAGAAAAAAAGTAAAGCTTAAAGCCATAACCCAGTATAACTAAAGAAGGCAACCAATAGTGTGTTGAAGAACTAAGAAGGGGAAAAAATAATAATTATAAAAAAAAAAAAAGAAGAAGAAAAAAACGTAAAGCTTGAAGCCATAACCCAGTATGACTAAAGGAGGCAATCGAGAGTGTGTTGAAGAACTAAGAAGGGGGCAAAAAAAAAAAAAAGCAAATAAATAACTCAATGATATAACCAATTTACGTTTAATTTTATTATGTCAAATCTTAAATAAAAGTCAGCCTCTATGACATCTCGCATCAGTATTCAAATGGCTTGGCAGAGGAATTTTCAAGTTTGTTTTAAGACTACCGAGCAGTGAAAGTCTCAATTTAAAATTTTTTTGTCTAATTATTTTAATTTTAATTTAGTATGATATACAAAGCAATGAAGGATGTAGGTACATATACTTTATGTGTATTTTTATAATTTTGAGTGGATATAATAATTTTTATGTAATCATAAGTTACCTTAGATCTATGAGAAAATAAACTAAAATGTGACATTGAAGCAAGTGATATGATGAATATTGCTAGCATTTCTTCTCAAACATGCTTGGAGTATTAAATAGAATGAAAATTTGATGGTTAAATATAGAAAAATTGTTACTTAACTACGGACACCAACTCTAATCCAAACTTTTGAATACCAACCTATATTGTATATGAGTTATCTTATTATTATTATTATTATTGATAAGGATTAAAAGTATCGTCACATCTAAAAGCTCAACTTTCATGTTAATTATCTTCATATATATTTTTTTAGAGGTCTCTAATCTCATCTTTCTTATTGAAAATTTTAATTTTGTTGTTTATGATCAAATTTGATTTTTGATTGTGATGAGTATTCTTTCAATTTTTATGATTAAATTTGTGCATTGTGTGTGTGTTTTTATTTTATTTTATTTTATTTTATTTTTACTTCTACTATTATAATTGCTTATTCTTGTTCAAATTCTAAGTACAATTGTTTCTTTTATTTATCTACGTTATGAAAATTTTTAATTATAGCTCAATACGTGTATCGCACGTACCTCAACTAGTGGTAATAAAAATGCTTTTCTCAAAAAAAAAAAAAAAATCCATGGTTGTGGAAAGCAAAAATAAAAATAAAAAAAGTTCTAAATTTATATTTGCCTACAGGGAAGATTGTGGTTAAGCACAACGAGGAGTACTACTAATAGTGATGTGCTCCAGCCAATAGTTAAAATTGATTGTGTGACTAAATGAACTACTCTAATCTAAAATGTATATAATAGTAATATAGTCTCATATACACAATCCTTTATTTTATTTCATATTTACAAATTTTTTAAAATTTTTTCCTTCCTTAAATTTTTGATCTGATCTTTAAAAAAAAATTAAAAAAAAGATATGATCTAAACTAGAAAAAAAAAAAAAAAAAAAACACTCTCATACAATCTGTCATGAGGTCATCCACATTGTGACTCGACTTTCTGTCTCCCAATCACCGGCGAGTCCAACTCCATTTTCCCAGTCACCGGCGGGTCTACCTCTATTACCAGCTCGTGAGGGTTTGCAAAGTGTCGACTGGTCCAGCTCCTATACAGCTCGTGAGGGTTTGCAAAGTGCTAACGGGTCCATCTCCGATACCAACTCCGATGCTAGCTCGTGAGGGTTTGCATGTGAGTCATTTCTGTCTCCGCTGCCTTGTTTCCTTCTTGGGGGCAAGATTTGTAGGTTTGCATCTTAGGCTTTCTTTGGCAGCTTCTCTGGCGACCGAGTATGGGTGAAGGCGGGGTAGATTTATGGGTTTTGGTTAAATTTTGGGTTTTTTTTTCTTTTCCTTTCTTTTTTTTTTTTTTTTTTTCATTTTAGAAAAAAGCTTTTTATATAAAAAAAAATATAGCCCAATTGTGCATTAAAAGTTGCTTGTTTTATATATATATATATATATATTTTATACCATTAGATTTCATCTTAACAGTCTATAAATTGATAACTACCGGTAGTGCCTCTTAATGAGGCTTTACCACAGCATTCCTATTTGCCTATTTATAAACTTTATAATTAGGGAATCAAATAGGCGTTTTTGGGGATTATGTGACTTGAACCTCACGATTTTTAAAGGCAAGGGATTTTCCTCTTACTATGAATGCTATTGTTATCGACAACGATATGTAAAATGAGACTCTATCTTTATTCTCATCTGATTAATCCATTTTTCAAAAGGTCTATCATATTTTGATGGAGTAAATGATTTGATTAATGAATAGTTAACTCTTTTTTGTCAACTTAATAATTGACTTACAATCACTTAAACAATTTTATTAACAAAAAAATAAATGTAAAGCATGATACTTGTTGACAGGATGTTGGGTAATTCGGCATATTGTTCTAGGAAAGACCATTTGAACTCAGACAGATAAGGGTGCCGCGAATCACAGAGATCCTGATAGGTACTGAATAGGTTCCCATGACATAGGGGACGTGATAACAATTACGCGGAAACCACAATGAAAAATAGGTAACAGCTGGGAAAATGTTTGAATTATGTTAATTTTTATTCTTATTTATCATGAATATATATATGTATGTAGGCATGTGGGTTTCTCAAAAACCTTAAAGACTTCTTGACTCCACATAAAGCAATTTACTTTTGAGCTTTCTCTAAAAGTAGATAAGATGATACTTCCTGACTCCAAAGATGATTACTATTTGAATAGAGGAGGAACCTCAATAATTTCTGGTGTTTTTTTACTTTAATGCACTTTTAATTTCAAATGCAGTTGATTAGGTTTAGCAGGTCACATATTTGACCCAGTCCTATTAAGCAGATTTTCACAATCATCAATACTTGGACTGAATTGATATATGGTGCAAAATAAAGATGTCTTTTCTTCTTTTTTTTTTAAAGATATTTTCTGATTTCATATTCATTAGTCCTAATCAAAGATTGGTTAGTAGGACGTATAGCATCAAAATTACGGTACTTTATACTATTGCCCCTGAAAAAACACATATTTGGACTATGACCCCGATCATTATAGCTTAGGTTTTGTTGACCACCAATTAATTAAGTATGGAGGCTCAATAACCTAAGCAAGTATTAACAAAGGGGAAAAAAAAAAAGGTCTATTTAAGTGGTTATTTTCACAATTTTCTCCAGAAAACAGTAATGGTATAAGTGAAATTATACCGATCATTCAAGTAAAATTGGATCGACTCTCCAGGTTTCATTGATGAGATGCAAGACTGATCTCTGGATGATTCTTAATCAACAGAGAAAAAGGTTAGTGTTCTGTACATTAGAGTTCGCTAACAATACACTTTCAAATTCTACATGCAAATTTATATCGTAAAAAGAAGTTCCTAAGAGAAAAAAAAAAAAGTAATAAAAATAATAAAACTAAACAAATTTCGTAGATGATATCTAAGAAACCCCTTCAACTTTTTTATTCTCTCAATGCTTTAATGTCCACACTAGATTTAGATTCCTGACTTTCTGAACCCAATACAGATGCTGCCAATAGTTTAAAATTATTTTACGGATTGAATTTCAGTTGTCTGTTTGTGGCTGCTTTCTTATCTTCCAATAGGGATGTTGGCCATAACGGCCACTTTTCATGGGTGATTGAATTAAATAGCATTTTTACAGTGAATAGTTAAAAGTGGGGAGTTTTACACTGTGACCTCTTACTTCAACCCACCAATGGGGTAAAAATTTGGACCATCATTTTAATTGTTGAGATTTTTGTACACACACAAAATTTATAAATTTATTGTATGCACACAAAATTTATTGTACATACTACATCTGATTTTATGAATAATTATCAAAAAAAAAAAGCAAAAACAAAAATAAATAAATAAATAAAGCAAACCCAGATTTTCGACCCACGGGCAGGCCCGGTGACGCGGTGACGGCGTTGGGGAGAAAGAGGAGGTGGGCGGCATCAGCATTGGGGAAGATATAGGCTGGAAAGAGGTTTTTTATTTTTTATTTTTATTATTTATTTAATTATTTTATTTTTATTGATTGTCTTTTAATCACGTAGAGTTGAGCACATATTAGATTTTTTGTGCACAAAACGTCTAGACCATTGAAATGAAGTCAAACAGTAAAAAAAGTTTACCATATGGAGAAGGTAAAGTGATATAGTCTCATTTTAGAATTCCCCATTAAGAATAAACAACGGAATTTAAAAATATTGAAGTAAGTAACCTTAAACAACAAATTTACAAGACTTATAGTAAATTGATAATTTATATGGTAAATTTAATATTTACCGCCGTTTTCAAATATTTAAAAATCATACTATTAACTCTATTTTGTTTTCATACAAACGCTATTTATTATAATGAAGCGGATATATTTAATTTTTTTTATAATATTTTGTTTCAGGAATTAAGTTCAGCCGTGTTTATAGGAAGGCCAATAGGGTAAGCCCATAATTTGACTTTTATTTCTCTTAGAATAGATGATAAATTAATATAGTTGGAGGAAGTAATAAAATATGTTATTTTATTGGAATCTTCATCTTGGCAACAAATTTCTTATTATTTCCGAAAAAAAAAATGCTATTACTACAATTTCGAATCATTTAAAAAAAGAAATTGGAAAAATGCATTCTTTTTGGTTTTTGGAGTACAGAAGGAAAAAAAAAAAAAAAACCAGCCCTCTCTGATATGTTGAATTGGATATTAAGTTGTTACAAAGAAAAATTGAAGAAACTTCGTGTAGTGAACATCTTTCAAAGCTATTAATATTAACCAAATCAGGACTTAAAAAATTATTTTACAGAAACAGAAAAGTTATAATGAGAAGCTGCATAAACCCAAAGAAGGAATTTTGATACACATAGGGCTGTAGAGTAGCCGTACCGAGTGATCAGCCATCTCAGCTGAAGAGAACCTCAGAACGTGTCATGATAAACAATCTTTAAGTTGGAAGGACTGATGCTAACAAAAATTTTAATCCAAAATAAAGAAAAATATAAAAATTTTGGTCATGTGATCACAATTTTAGCTTTTGTCTCTCCGTTAATACTAGAACGAAATATCATAGAAGAATTAAGAGATTGCTGTGAATATCACTGCATATTGCCTAATTGTAAAGGATTCGGAAGGATGCGATAACTTTTTGAACTGTTTTTTGTTCAAAACAAAAATAATGTCAACCTTGAAAACAAAGTCTTATGAAGTGAAAAGGAAAAAGAGCAAAAACAAAAAGTACCAAATAGAAATGCAACACACCTGAAAATGTTGAGTTAGTCCTCAATATTGTCGCTGAAGAAGCTGAACCGATTGGCATCATTCCATGGAGCAACGAAGTTGATGGTCCAATCTGCTTCATCATCGTTGTAACAAAAACTAAACCGGAGGTAATTCCAACTGTTTATATTTGTTGCGGAAGTGCCTTGCAAATGGTCCAACAAGTCCGGTTCACCAAGCTTGTACAGAACATACTGCCTTCCCTGAACTCTGTCCCAGAAAAGAATCGATGGCACATGCTTAACTTTCCGATAATCCGAGCCTCTGTTTGGTTGTATACCGAGCACAAACTCAGCTGGCATGTCATAATTGGCAAGAACTTTGAGTTTTCTTAGGTGTCGGATACCGAAGGGCACTTCATTCAGAAGCGGGCTTGGTCCAATCCTCAACTCTTCAAGAAGTGTCGATGCACCTCTTTCTATTTCGACCTGCTTTAGTCCTTGCAATTCTCTTAGAACAAGCAGCTTGAGTTTTCGAAAACCATCTTCTGTAAAATGAAGTTCCTCTCCATTGTACGCTCGGCGGAGCCAGAGTGATACTAAATTAGGCAAATCACAGAGGTGTTTTAACGGGTCCTCGCTTAACCTCGGGAGACTTAAGCACAACATGCTTAGATTTTCACTTCTTGGAATCCAATGTGGCAGCTTCTGTAATAGGCCCTATAAAACTAGACGTTGCATAAGAGGCGGTCAGATTGAAATGTTTTCTAAACCGAAGTTTTCATCATTGGTCTATGCATATAAACTTAGATATTCAAGGTGGCTCATCTTCTTTATAGAGTTGGATAGAGAACTCACGTCTTCTTCAGTCAAACCCGAAATTCCCAACCATCTCAATCGGAACAACTTCTTGAGCTCTTTTGAGAAACCAATGCCACTCCGCTGTGCTTCCACGATCATTAGTGTCTGTATGTCCTCCAAACAACCGAACCCGTCCTTTATTCTCATACCATGGGTTGAATCCAAACCGTCTCTGTTGTTGCAATGACTAGCTAAAAGGTGTCGAAGATTTTGAAGCCTACTGATCTCAACTGGAAGCTCAACTATTAGGGTGTTTCGAAGATCCAGCGTTTGTAGATTTTGTAGCTTAGCCAGAGACTTTGGAATCCATTTCACTTTGGTATCCTTTAAACTTAAGTACTTCAGGTGCAACAAATTTCCGAGTTCATTTGGGACAAATTCAAGTTACACATTTTCAAAATCCAACAATGTCAAAAGCTTAAATTTCCTGAAGAAAGAAACCAAAAACGACTTGCTCAAGGTACCATTGTAGAAGAGAAATATAGAACAAACCTGAGAGTTTTTAATTGTTTGTACTATACGTTCGACAAAATTACTACTGACAGATAGGCGGCGACTTTTTCCTCTGAAGCTTGAGCTCTTGTCATCCCGTATGTGACAGAAACTAAATTCATCAGCCTTTTGTCGAGCAATCTCGTGCATCAAGCTAGAGACTCGGCAAAACTTCTCTAACCCGTAAAATCTTCGCACTCTTCGACAAGATTTCTATGAATGAGCTCATTCAGATATTCTTTCGCAACTTCTTCTAAGGTTTTTCCTCTCTTCTGCTGTACAAAACCCTCAGCAATCCATAACTTAAATAGCTTGTCATAGGAATCAAAGCGTCTTTTGGAAAGATGCCAAAACACATAAAACACAACTTTAGTAGATCCGGCAAATCACCGAAACTACGAGAGAGGATAGTATTAAGACGACTAAGGTGAATATTTGATCTGACCTCAGTACCGAAATTGTCTAGTCGTTTTTGCCAGTCTAGCACTTCCTTGTCTTTCGTGGATAATAAACCGGCTATAGCGACTATTGCAAGAGGCAAGCCTTCGCACATATCAATAAAATTCAAGGGACAACTGCTCTAGCTCTGGAAGACAATGCAGCAGAGGTCCCAAGACATTGCTTCAGATAACGGTTCTAGCTTGTGAACATGATCGAAAGAGCTTTCTATACAAGAAGCGGCGATGGTATCATTACGGTTTGTGATGATTATTCTACCGCCACTGTCGTTTTCAGGCAAAGCATCTTTCATAAATCACCAAAATTCTTCCTTCCAAACATCATCAAAGACAAGAATGTACCTTTTTGGTCGCAAACATTCTCTTAGAATGCTAATTAGCTCTTGCCTCTGCATCTTCTCGATCACGTTCTGCTTCTCTTAGAATGCTAATTAGCTCTTGCCTCTGCATCTTCTCGATCACGTTCTGCTTTTCGGCTGCACAGATCTCAGTTATCATCATCTTTAATAGCTCCTGTATGCGGTATGAAGGAGAAACAGTGATCCAAGCGCAGTAGTAGAAATGTCCTCTCACCTCTACATTGTAGTAGACCACCATGGCAAGAGTAGTTTTACCAATTCCACCCGCACCTACAAGCGAAACAACCGAGCGTGCAGATTCTCCTTCCGTCAACCTCTGTATCAACTCATTCCTAGCGGAATTCAAACCCACTAGATATTCATCTAGAAAAGGGTTAACTAATCGAGGATTAGAGCGTTCAACGAACGTCATTCCGCTAACCTCTCTGCTCCCACAAGTAATGAACTTGGCCTCTTTCCTTGATGTCAAGTAACAATTCCTTAATGTTATGAATGTCGGAACTTACTTTGCCCTGAACCTTCAACGTATCGATCAAGCGTCCTCCATTGCCAAGAAACTTGATGAATCCATGCCGATGGCTACACAGAATGCACTCATCTACGACATCTTCGATGAGTTCAGCCACCTCTTTTGCTTGCTCCAACCAATTCCTCACCGAATCGTCCAACTCTTTTTCCTCTGTCTTTGCATTGGCGTCTTTGAGAAGACTCCTGAGCTGCACCAGATCGTATCGTAGATTGTCGACTTCCGATCCCTCTATTCCTTTCGACAATTTTTCTTCTCCGGTTAGCAGAGAAACAAACTTGTTAATCGCGAGAGATGCTTACGACGCACTCTCTCCCGCCGAGTCCATGTCGCCTTCGTCTTCGATTTCCAAACTAATGCTTTCAGTCAGAAGTGAGATATGAGATCTAACAGCCAACTCTGTTGAATTTCTACCTCAATGAATGAGAAAACTATGTGATGATGTCAACGAACAAGTTTTCTCCAGCTATATGAATAAATAAATGAATAATACCTTCCAGGAAGGTGATTAAGAACTTAACAACTAGATCTTATCAGTTTCAACGCTTGCCCCTTAGTTCAAGACCAAAAAAATATTTTATTATGATTATGGAAAACCGAAAAAAGAAAAAGAAAAAGTGTGAAAATTGATTTATGCTCTAGTAAAATTGATTTGTGGTCCTAGTGAATGAAGCGTCGACGTCTCTTACGAGCTACAAACTCTTTTTGCTGATGATCGGCCATGAAAACGGAGCTAAGGGAATCAACGTCAAAATACAATGTTTGTCGCCATACTCCGCAATGCAAGGCGACCTTACTCATCAGTGTCACGTCACCATCGCACGCCCGTACCCCATCCTTTGTCAAAAAATTTAGGCAAGGACCAACAACACATTTTTTAATAGTTAATGGTATTTTGACCCCCAAAAAAAAAAAATCAGGAACCAAACTCACATATTTAAAGTTTGGGGTATTTTTACCTATTAAAAAAAAAAAAAAGCAGCGACCAAAATCTCAGAAACTAATCGAACAATTTACTCTTCTTTTAATCAAGAAATTTGGTGAGGTGGCTAATGGTCACCCTTGTCAATAAATGTTGGGTTGGGTGTGGGTAGTTTTTCTTTTTTTTTTTGTCACAAGATAAATTTTGGGATATGTGGATAAATGATTTATTCAAATTAAGTCTTTTAAACTAAGAGGGTGTTTGGTGAATGAGTTTGAGTTAAGATTTTTAAGTTGAGTTGAAGATAAGTAAAGTTGAGTTTAAGAGTTGAGTGTTTGGTAAAAAGTTTGAGATAAAAAGTTTAACCTGAGTTGAGTATTTGATAAAAAAGTTAGAGTTGAAAAGTTTAACTTGAGTTGAGTATTTGGTAAAAAAGTTTGAATTGAAAAGTTTAAATTGAATTAGGACCCTGTTTGGATGTAAAAAATTTAAGTTAAAAATTTTAAATCAAATTTAACATTCCATTATAGGTTTCTGATCAAAAAAATAAAAAAAAATTAAAATAAACTAAATTAAAAACACACATTAACAACATACATCAAAACTTTTTACAAAATTTCTTACATAGCTATAAAATACAATAATAAGAAATACATACTTGATTACTAAAAGTTAATAAAAAAACATAATAATTACAATCATAATCTGGTTAAACTAAATAAAACTGAGCTTGATTTCAAGTGGATTTATACCATGGAGATGATTGATATCTGTCCCACATATCATCGGCCATCATATCTCTTATCTGATTCATTGCACCCCTCGTCGATGTAAGTTGCTTTGTTCCTGTACCATCTACCCCGTCGGCCAACACGTAATCTATGTTACCATCGACATGTCCACCTATAGGCACACAATCTGTTGCATACTCTTCAAGAAAAGGATCCCTAACCTGTACTATCCTTATGAAATTATGAAAAATCACACACGCCACTGGGATCATTACTTGTTTGTCCATCGGACAACTATTGATGCCTTTTAGTATTTTAAATCTGGCCTTCCAGACATCAAAAGTTTGCTCAATACAATTCCGCAGTGATGAGTGCGTGTTGTTAAAAACTTCCCTGCAGTTGCCTAGTCCGACATGACGGCTTTGATATTCGGGTAAATGATACATCTCTCGTCGAAATGGACTTAAGAAACAATCCTTATTGACGTAGTCCGAATCGGCTACGTAAAATTTTCCTACAAAATAAACATTGCATTATCAACACAAATCTAATATTTTTTATGATAATTTTTTATTTTATAAATACTGATATCATATGATAGATAAGCTTACCTGGTGGAAGTATTGGGAAACCATGGAATGCTATTGCCTCTTCCAACATTCTAGCATCATGACAAGATTCCTTGTAGCCAGCCAACATATATGTGAATTTCATATCAAACGAACGGACTGCTAATACATTCTGTGAGTGATGCCTTTTTCGATTAATCCAAGCATCAGAATTTTCCCTCTGTGGCACACATGGGACGTGTGTGCTATCTATAGTGCCAATACAACCCTATATGAAAAGTTAAACTATTTAATATGGCTACCATCATTAATAACAAGTTATGAACTAAAAAATGTGGAATTTTCATTTTTTTATAATTCGTTAATACGATCATATGATGCGATGACATCGATAACGTACATCAAACCATGGCCGATATTTATAGTCATGCTCCATAATCAAAGCTTGAACCTGTGTGTAGTCGGGTGGTCTGATGAATTCGTCCTTTAGAGCACAAATAACCGTCAATACTTTAAAGAACCAACGTGAAGTTGTCTCTCTAAAATGTTGGAACAAATATGAAATGTGTCGGTTCGTTGTGCCTTGTACACAAATGGATTAAAAAAAATAAACAACTGCTCGTTCACATTCATATTAAAAGTTGGCCTCAATAATTCCCGACTACCTAAAAGGTTACTTAATGCTTTGAATGTTTCTGATTTTATACTGATCAATCCTTGAATTATTTCTTCATAGCCCTTTAATATCTCTTCCACACGCATGCTGTCAGTTAATCTTGAATTATGCATTGGTTATGGATCTCATCATCTGTTATGCCTACTGGCAATCACGGCCATGACTGCCTGTGCAAGATAACTATCATCGTCGATATGCTCATTTTCTGAGGATATGTTATCTTTTTCCTATTCGGATGAACTATACTCATTCATTTTGAGAATAGATTGATATCTGGGCTAAATTTGGCTGTTTACCTTGTATAGATCAATTGTTCACAAAACAAGTTTAATTAATCCCAATACCATTTTACTTCATTCAAGTATTCATTCCAAAGTAAATATATACTAATTTATTTCCCCATTACCGCTACAAAACATAAGATAACGTAACTGAAAATTGTAGATATAATTTAATATAAAATAGCGTAACCAACAATATAGTGAAATTTAGAAGCATGAATCAAATAAATAAATAAACTTAATCCAATAAAAGATTAATGTCAAATCTAAGCCTAAAAAAATAAGTCCATAAAAAACAAGTTGAACAAGAAAATTAATCGGCCGGGGGCGACTGGGACTGAATAACGGATGCAATAATGCCTTGCCTATCATCATCAGGAAGTTGATGGAAGGTCCACTGGAGCCGTGGATGAGCATTGAAATAGTATCACATTATCGTCCACTGACATTATGGAATACCCTTCTCAGACATAATATTCATGCACATCAGCATGCGATCTGTGCGACTTGATTGGTTGTTACTGGTGCCCGATTGCGATCGGCTACAGAAATGACTAACAATTTCCTGCATTGCCATGTATGTCATCTCATCCATTTCCTCTCTTTGTTTGGAGTTAGATCCTCTTCTAAAACCAGCCGGGTTCTAGAGTTGTCCATTGAACCTTCATGCTCGACGTATAGAGTACTATCATCTCACTTCGTAATTGACCCAAACCCCGAGGCACCTGCAGCATGATTTTTCTCGAAAATGTTATAACAAAGCTCCTTGTTGCGAAGCTCCTCGTGGCGGAGATGGTTGCACTCCTTATAAACCTGCAAATAAAATTTTATCAACATAAAAGTTTAATCGCCACGTGATCAAACAATATAACGTCCATGTCATATATTAAACAATGCAATTACTTGAATAAAGCTCTGCCACATATCGTCTGAGCATATGACTGTATCCGTCAACGGATCATATCCTAGACCGGTTCGACATTGCAACGCCTTCCATCCCCTATATATTTTCTTCATCCTCTCCCGGAGGACTGAAGTTAGCCTAGGACATGATCAATTGACCATAGTACTTGGAGCACTATTTGGCCCGGGGTGTTCGGTCAGATTTGAGAGCGCTCCGTCTGCTCGAATGGATGTCTGCTCCGAGAACAGGGGTGTGGTTGGCCAGTAGGGATCTCGGCCGACCAACGGCTTTCGACGACTTCTTCTCGGCAGGGCAGATAGGCAGATTTACTGTTGTCGTTGGTACTCAGCAAGAGCAGTGTTTTCTGGTCGGAGCGGATCGGGACATCAACAAGACTCTATCACAATCTTATTAAAAAATTCATTCCTTCTTTGTTTTATTATTATTATTAATGTTATTGTATATAGTTATTCGAAGAAAACGATTTTTATTGGTTTCATGGGAGATGCGAGGAAGTTTTTTCCGTGGTCTCCTTTAATTTAAAGAACAGAAGGATTTTTTATTCCATGCCAGCGACAAATTTAAGATGAAATTTAAAAAAAATAATAAAAATAAAAATAAAAAGACAAATGACGTTGAAAATTGCCCATTGAACCCCATTAAAAATTTAAAACCATTAAAACTGCATTAAATCTCATAAAAGCTTGGTTCTCTCCTTGCTCATCCCTTTACATAGCATATTTGTTGGACAAAAATATTGCGGGTCCACTTTCTTTAAAATAACAAAAAAATTGATTCAAGATGAATCGTTTATATAACGTCATTCTTTTTTTTTTTTTTTGAATAAATTATGAGACAGAAATATACGGTAATTCTGGATATTAATCGCCATTTAAAAAAAATATCATTTAATTAATATTTAAAGTTAACAAGTTTCTTAATTAATAAGAATGATATTTTATCTACGGGTATCCATGGGTACTTATTCTATTAGAGACAGGTATGTAGGATAATATATAAGTATGAGGACGGATATGATGATAAAGATTAACCCTCACGTGGGTGCGGGGTGGGAATGGTGGAAGTTCCCCCATACCCACACCCGTCCCACTAGTATTAACACTTAAAAAATATATATATTTACATGTCTTTTTATACATAATTTGAATTTTAGTATTTTCATATTTTTTAATTTACTTATAGTTTTCTGGAAATTGGATTTGTTTTAAAATATCATTTTTATTTTCAGTTACATTTGTGATTATGTTGTCAAATTTTATGAAAACTCTAACCAAGTTTGTTTTGAGTTTTTTTGCTTTAAAATTGTTAATGAGTAAAAAAGTAGGGTATGTGTATAGCACCCTCAAGTGGGAATTAACTGCACCCACATTAAATTAAATAAATATGGGAGTAGATAGGGGGAAAAAGAGTGGCGGGCCTCGGGATGGGGAAGCGTACCCAACCCACCCCGTTCCATTGACTTCCTTATTAATTAACTTGCTACAGCAAGTCATATAAAATATTACATTATCAAACATAATTAAAGTTTATACTTATTTTCATAATATATTTGTAAATCATTCATGCTAACCAAAAAAATAAAAAATAAAAATAAAAACATTGAAAACTCTTTCAATAAATAAATAAAACTAAAACTATTTCCGCTGCATCATATATACGAACTTGGTTTTCGTTTGTTTGTTTTTGTTTTTGTTTTTAATTGAGAAGTTTACTGGTTCATGGTGATCTAGTCATGAATTATTACATATGCAAAACAATATTTTGAATGATTTTAGTCATCTACCATATACACAAATGGTTATAAGCATAGTAGAGTAGTAAATTTACACGTAAACACAAGGTGCAATGTTTAATTTCAAACTTACGTTCAAAAATAAAAATAAAAAACACGAACACACATAAAAAAATTCATATGAAAGTCAACATAAATATATCCTTAATTTCAGTTTTTTTTTTGGCTTGAAATATCCATAATTTCAGTTTATTTGAAAAAAAAAATTACCATCTATTTTAGATCTTATCAAATATATTCCAATTGTTTGGGGCGACTCCAGTGCTGCATGAAGGATGTAATTCATTGATGATTGCAGAAGGGGCTGGGCCACCCCTGCACAAACTCTTCGGGACTGAAGCGGTTCCCCCTGAGGAGCCCAAGGCAGGGCAAACCAGTCGACAAGATGCGTCAGTGCGCTCATTGGTGAGATAGCTGGTCGCTGTGTCAGGGGCACCACACGGACCTAGCTGAGCCTTTCGGTCAGTCCGTGACAACAGGCTATTCAAGCTTTTCTTGAAAAGCTTTCTAAGAGACAAGTTTAATATTTGTAGATAAAAATATGCAGAACAAAACAGGGGAAGCATAATTATGTTAAGTTTGCTAAAAAGAAGTACAGTAAGTCAAGCCAACCGCATTAACCATTTAAAAAAATAACACAAATTAGGACTTGGAGACCACGTTCAGACACAGAAAATTTAAAAACCGAAGAACCATAAAACAAAAGAGGGATTTGGTTGGTCTACTGCACATATGTTCCACACACCGTACAATCACATAACCGTGTTCATTTTCACAACCATGAGAATTCTAAGGAGAACAAAGCAAG
Source organism: Ficus hispida (assembly GCA_025413025.1). Classification (NCBI taxonomy): domain Eukaryota; kingdom Viridiplantae; phylum Streptophyta; class Magnoliopsida; order Rosales; family Moraceae; genus Ficus; species Ficus hispida. Next base: position 18,068,113 of record CM046374.1, read on the forward strand.
GCCAGAAAGGAGCAGCAAACTTTATATCTCGGATAGCTAATTTCGTTATCATTTCACTCCACCTTGGTCCAAAAGTCCGAGTCCTTGAGGTATTTGCAACTGAAAAAAATATATATATGAAAGAAAAATTAGTCATGGATTTAGTCTCAGAAAGAGTCGCAACATAATTTATATTTAACAGTAAGACAAATGAGACGGATACTAGAACAAACCTTGACATTTTCAATCAGTCCTCAATGTCGTCGCTGAAGAAACTAAACTGATCGCTGGAGAAACTCAATCGGTTGACATCATTCAGCTGAAAAGTTGAGGTTGAGGCAGACTCTTCTTCTCCATAGCTGAAAAATAAACTCGACTGAAGGTCATGTTGTGTGACGGCATCTCTGTTTGTTGCTAAACCTTGTAAATAGTCCGACAACTCCGGCTCGTACGAAATGTAACTTCTTGCTCGAAGAATAGCATCGCAACCACCACACCTATAAACAGAATATTCAGGAAGTTCTCCTAATATATTGTGACACTTTGGGCAACGAACAAACCGAACTTTTGATCCTTCAGCCATTACTAAGCATTAACCACTAAAAACAAAAAAACAAAAAAAAAAAAACGAAGACCCAAAACCAGAAAATCACTCAAAAGCTCCTTTCAAAACCCACCAAAAAAATAAGCTTTTCCCAGATGAGATCAAAACATTTTGGGAATGAAAATCAAAGACAAACCCAGAAAAGAACAGAGCAAGATAAGATCTCTCTCACTTTTCCCTTAGGTGAAAACCCAAATAACAAACTTCCTTTCCTGTGTTTTTTTTTTGCCCCCCAGAGAGAAAAACAGAAATGCTTTGATCTTTAACTAAACGAAGAGACTCTGCGGTTCCCGATGAAATTATTAAGTTTGGAATTGGAGGGAAGAAAACTCTCTCTCTCTAATATCTCTCGGATTTCCGACACATTTCCAAGAAAAATTGTTGTATATGTTCATGCTAGTCGCATCGCAGTAGCAAATGCAAGGAAAGAAACGTTGTCGATTTAGACAACATTTCTCTAACAACCATGTTGAACGAAAGAATACTTGCCACGTAACCCTACCATTATATTATAATTTATTTAAGCCAATACTGATTTATTGTGAGGGAAAGGCTAGATGGATAGGATTCTTTTTTTTTTTTTAAATGATGTCTAAGATGTAACTTCCTAAAACTTTCCTCCATCTTTGTTCGTTTTCTCCACTGACTTTCCACCTCTGTAGCCATAGGAAGCCGCGTTGAAGACGCGTTGAAGCCGCGTTGTATATATCTTCTTATTTATCTTAACTATATTAAATGACTACATATCTAATTTTACTGTTCACTTCCGTCGGCTAAAACGCAAGTATTGGTTGCGTTTTCGTTTTGACGTTTTATTGACGTTTTTTTTTTTTTTTTTTTTTTTTCTTGTAGCTACATATTTGACTAGACACTTACTGTTTCTTTATGAGCCACATATTGACTTGGCTTTTCTACTTCAAGCAAACAATTGACTTGACCCACCATATTTAATTGCCATTAATTTAGTTCAAAAAAAATTTCAGCCAAAAACAATAACTAGATATGTACATGTCAAATAGTACTAATAAAACGATTCTTATAATTTATCATTTTATAAATTTTGCTTTAATAGTACCTCATTTAATCCTCTTAAACTCCCACTTCAATTTTGTTTTAATTTAACTGAGAAAAAAATATTTTCCATTAAAAAGAAAAAAAAAAACGTTTTCCCATTGAAAAAAAGAAGTTTTTCTTGGAAAAAAAAGAAAAAAAAAGGAAAGCAAACATCACTACGTATTTGTTTACTTATTTATTTGTGTTTTTGGCTAATTGTTGTTTTAATTTAAGAAGAGCAAAATCTTTATACCACAAAAATTCAAGATTCACCATAGATTTAATAAAAACAAAATAAGATGAATGTAAAATACATAGAACTTAGTAATTTTTTGTTTTTAAAAAGAATTTGACGGAGAAAATTTTAGAGTTTAAAAACTTGAAATTGGAGTTACAAAAGATGAAAGTGTACCTATGGATTTTGAAAAAAAATTTATGAGTAATGTGGTATATGTATAATGGTTTATTTATTATAATAAAGA
>CM046374.1:18070330-18109124 GCA_025413025.1 Ficus hispida
AAACAGAACGGACCCCAGAATCTTCATTGGTCTCTAGAAAATTCTCCTCAATTTTATTAGAGATTGAAAGACGACGACTCTTTCCTCTAAAACCAGAGTTGTTTTCATTTCTTATCCAACAGAAGGTCAATTCATCAGCCTTTTGTCGGGCAAATCATGTACTAAGTCATGGAGTCGGCAAAATTTCTCCAAACCGTAAAACCCTTCGCATGCTTGAACCAGGCTTCTCAGTATGAGCTCATTCAAATATTCTTCGGCAACTTCTTCTAAGTTCTTTCCTCCCACTGCTTGTACAAAACCCTCGGCAATCCATAACTTGAGTAACTTTTCGTACGGAATTAGGGAGTCTACATCAAAGATGCTAAAATACAAGAAACACATTTTAGGTGGTAAGGCAGATCATGGAAACTGAGGCAAGGATCTTAGAAACACTGAAAGGTGATGATTTGATGTCCCTCGTGTAAATTATCGAGCATTTTTTGCCACTCTAATACTGTCTTCTCTTTCGTTGACAACAAACCAGCTACCGCAACAATCGCAAGTGGCAAGCCTTGACACATTCTAATTATTTCATGGGACAACTGCTCCAACTCTGGAGGACAATGCTGTCCAAGCTCATGTGGAAAGCTCTACTACAAAAAAGCTCCCAAGAATGTTCTTCAGACAAAGGTTCCACCCTGAGCACATGAGTTAAAGAGGTGGTTTCAAGGAAGCAGCAACAGCGTCACTAGTGTTGTGATGATTACTCTACTGCCAGCTTCATTATCAGGCAAAGCATGTCCCACCTCTTGCCAAAATTCTTCTTGCCAAACACCATCGAAGACAAACAGGTACCTCTTTGACTGCAAATATTGCCTTAAGGTAGCAATTACTCGTCACCCCGCATTATGGAAATATCCTGCACATCATGGTTGCCTGCTGCACCAATCTGCCTAACCATATTCCTTAATAGGTGCTCTAGATTGTACGGATCACTCACAGCAATCCAAGCAAGGCAGTCAAAATGTCCTCTTATCACTCCATTATTATAGACCTCATAAGCAAGAGTGGTTTTACCAACTCCGCCACAGCCTACAAGTGAAATAATTGACTTCCCAGATGCTCCTTCAACTAACCTTTGCATCAATTCACTTGCTGCTAAATCAATACCTACCATGACAGGGAGGTTGATCATTCGATCCTGATATCTTTGGGCAATTTTGGCTCTTTTCCGTGATAAATGAACTATGCCACATACTTGACCTCGTCTCTTGATTTCATACAGCATTTCCTTGATGTTTTGAATATCAGAAGACAGTTTGCGGCGATTATTCAATGTGCCGATTAATCGACCAGCTCTCCCAAGGAAACTGACAAATCCACGCTCATATTGTCGTTGTGACGCTTTGAGAATATACTCGTCACGATGTCTTCTATGAGTTCAGCCACCTCCTTTGATTGTAACACCCAAACCTTTACAGCATCGCTCAACTCCTCTTTCTCTGACCCTCCATCTGCATCTCTGAGGAAAACCTTGATGACTCCAGTTCGTTTTTTAGGCTTTCAACTTCTGATTTATCGACTCCTCTTATCAATCTTGACTCTTCGGTTAGCAGCGAAACCAGCTTCTCATCGCGCGAGCCGTTGAGATCTCACTCCTTCCAACTAAGTCCATTTCTCCCCAGACAGCTTCACTTTCCCAATGCTACAAAGTATGATTTCTTCAATCAGGTTAGTTAGAAGTGTAACAGAATGCTAGATGGTTTAAATACCACCATGATTGACTTTGAGACATCAGAAACGAAGCATTTGTTGAGAATTAGTGCTCCAATTCTATATCACGAGAAATAAACAATCAAATCATCATGCATAAATATTTATACATGTACGCTTTAAATGAGACGATGTCATTGTTCCAATCGTTATTAATCAATTAAGTTTACAAAAGAAATTATACACCCTCAAAACTTTTGTATATTTATTTTTCTCTAAACTCTAATCCCTGATGATAACTTTTATTTGTAAATAAAAATTAAAACAACCGAAATAATATATGTAGAAACCCTGAAATACCCTTGTTAAATAATCACTCAATATGTTTATTTTTCTCTAAACTCTAATCCTTACACAAAAAAACGTAACTAAAGTAAATATAAATCTCTTATATTTTAATAATTTTTTTTACATGAATTTATGAGTATGTTTGGTGAATGATTTGAGATAAAATTTTAAATTTAAATAATAAATTTTTATTGATTTTTCAAAAAAACAAAAAAATTTCAAAAAAACACAAAAATTTTTTTTTAAAAAAAAAATTAAGATAAAAATTTTGATTTAAAATATTTTTTAAATAAAATATATATTTATAATAACTAAAATTTATATTATCAGATATCATTTCTTACTATCATTTATATATATATATATATTTCCATGTTCTAAAGAAAATAACAAGCTAGGAATAAATTATTGAGTAAAAAAAAACCAAGAAAACGGAAAAGAATTTAATATTAATAAAAAAAAACAGAGAGACAAATCACCGTCAACCCAAGAATCGATCAATCCGGAAGAAACAATATAGATATATGCATATATATGTATATGTGTGTGTGTGAGACAAAACTTAAGATTAAACTTACTTTCGAAGGGCAATTGAGTGGAAGATAGTCAAGCAAAATGATTTCCAGAGTTAAAACCCAGATCGCTGATGAGAGATCTGAAACGGAAGCATCTTTCTTCACGCCGAACACTTTCTTCCTGGTCTTCTTTCATTGTGGGACTGTTGACTTTCTCTTAAGCAAGGGAAGGAAAAATCAACCAAAAGAAAAACTACACCGTTTTACTGTTCTTGAATAAAGGATTTATTTATTTATCTATTATTTATCGGACGCGGCAATAATGGATATTTCTTTTTCCTTCTTGCAAAGTCCGGAATAATTCCATTGTCATGAACGAGACCATGATATAGAAATTAAGGGGGTATTTGGTGAAATAGTTTGAGTTAAATTTTTAAGTTTTAATAATAAATTTTTTGAATTTTTAGAAAAGATAAAAAACTTTTTGGGAAAAAGATAAAATTTTTTAGAAAAAAAATAAAAAAAAAGCTTGATTAGATGGTTTGAGTTGTCCAACTAAACAAGCCCTAAAGAGCTGTTTGACTTCAGATTTAAATTATAACTCAATTTAAAAAAAAAATCAACTAACATGGATTTATAAACTCTATTTTAAATAGGTATTTCAACATAAGCTAAAAGTTTTGACCTGAGGAAGAGTTTCTTTTCTTAAAATAAATAAATTAGCAATTGACAAAAATGTACTATACTATGTATTTTAATAGGTGCATTTAAAAAATTAATAATAATCAAACCCTAAACAGAAATTTTAATATGTACTTATTCAAAATAAAAAATTTTATATGTTCTTTAAAAAATTAGTATGTATACTGATCTAGCGCAAATCCATTGATTCTTAAAAAAATTTCGAAAATAAGCAAGATAAATTGAAAGAACTATTAAAGAGATCTTATTAATAATCATCAAATTCTCTATTCAAATAATAAAGAATGTTTCAAATAATAAATCGTATTTCTTAATTATCACTAGTACAGAATTCAGATTCCACGATGGAGTTTCCACGACTGTATTTTAAAAACGGTAGTGGAAAGTTAAGTAAAAACACAGGGTGGAACACAATTTCTGACTTCCACGACGGTTTTCAAAGACCGTCGTGGAAGCATGGGACTTCCATGACAGATTTAAAAAACTCTCGGCTTCCACGACGGTCTTCCAAATAACCATCGTGGTAGGGTTTTTTTCACAATTTTTTTTATTTTTATTTTTGGACCATACCACGATAGTTTTTGGGAAAAACCGTCGTGGTATGTGACATACCACGACGGTTTTCCCAAATAACCATCGTGGTAAGTATTAAGGCGGGAATTTTGAAAATTTTTGAATTAAATTCAATTTTTTAGAGCATGTATTAAAACTCATAACAATACCCTCTTTCCCATCCCATTGTATTTCGAGTATTTTTCACTTTTTCACTCTCTAATACACACTCTAACTCTATACCCAAAGCCGCTCAATTTCCTCCCTCCATTTCTCTCTCTCTGCTCCCTTCCTACTTAAAATCTCCAAAAGCTCTCTCCATCTCACATTTCAAATTTTCTCTTGGCTCCATTCTTCGAAGGCCTCCTTCACCACTCACGCGGCCTCCTCCATTATCCAACGGGTCCATCAAGGAACTCACGCAGCTTTCCCTCTCTCTCTGGCCGTACTCTGCCCGTATCCATGCTCGACAAGCCGGTAAGTTGTAATGTATATTGCTTGGATAATGCATGGATTTGGGAATTTTTCGTCCAAAATGTTGATTTTGTTGATTGTGGTTGTTGATTATGAATTTTCCATCCAAAATCCAAAATGTTCCATCCAAAATATTGATTTTATAGGTTATTAAGTTGGGAATATTCCGCCTGAAATGGCCAAAATCCGTCCCCTATATTTTCGGTGATTGTTCATTGTGGTTATATTTTAAATTGAATTAAATTGGTTGGGTAAGGTACAGATTTAGGAATTTTCTGAGAAAAAGTGTTAATTTTATGATTAAAATGTTTTTGGAGAAATGAAATGAATTCACAATTTTTTTTCTTTCGTTGTTACTTATCACGACGGTTTTTTGAAATGAAATGAGTTCACAATTTTTTTTCTTTCGTTGTTACCTACCACAACGGTTTTTTAGAAAAACGGTCGTGGTAGGGGGTTTTACCACGACAGTTTCCTTGTGAAACCATCATGGTTGGCCAACTAATCACGCGTTGTAGGTTTCCTTACCACAACGGTTTTTTGCATAGAACCGTTATTGTATGTTCTTAAATATCCATATTTAGGTCCTATTTTTGCCCATTCCATGACGGTTGAAAAATCTTCTACGACCCTGAATTCCACGACGGTTAGAAAACCATCGTAGAAATATTACTACGATGGTTAAAAACCGCCGTGGTATCCACATTCTGTAATAGTGTATATCTAACTAATTAGAATGTGATTTTAATGATTATTCTAATATTTATCCATTCATGATTATTATTATTTTAGCTGTATGATATAAATGAGTGTGTTGAAATGACTTGGATAGTTCACCAAAAAAATTAATGGCTATCAATGAACAAAAAACATAGAAAATACATTAAATATGATTTTAGATAGGTAAGTTGTACTTGACTTGTATATATGACTTTTTAAAATATTTTTTCCAAATGAAATATAAGAACTAAAAATTCGGGTAAGTATATGGTAAAATCCTTTTTATATACCATACCTTGTAGAGCTCACTTTTAAATCATTTAATGTAATCAAACGACTGAGATGCTATTTGTATATAATAATTATAATTTACCTTACTTCATAAAACTATAGACTTAGAAATTAAAAAATTATAATTAAAAAAAAAACCAACATTCACCGATGGAAGGTAGGGGGCTTCTCACCGGGGGCTCAACGTCGATCGGGGGGTCCGTCGTCGGGGTCGGATGGGGATTCGCCAAGGTGCTTGTTAGTTTTTTTTTTTAATTTTTTTTTATTTTTTTATTATATAATATTATGTGTTAAAGTACATTATAATTATCATATTCAAGTATCATATAAGCTGTTGAAATTCATTGAACGGTCTATAAAGTAAGCTTTATCAGTAGGTTTCCAAATGAGACTCTACCATAATTTTACTCAAAAATTCATTCCTGATTTGTTTTATTATTATTATTATTATTAATGTTATTGTATATAGTTGTTCGAAGAAAACGATTTTTATTGGTTTCATGGGTGATAAGAGGAAGTTTTTTCCGTGGTCTCCTTTAATTTAAAGAACATAAGGATTTTTTATTCCATGCCAGCGACAAATTTAGGATGAAATTTCAAAAAAATAAAAATAAAAATAAAAAGACATATGACGTTAAAAATTGCCCATTGAACCCCATTAAAAATTTAAAACCATCAAAACTGCATTAAATCTCATCAACCTTGGTTCTCTCCTTGCTCATCCCTTTACGTAGCATTTTGTTAGGTAAAAATACTGTGGGTCCACTTTCTTTAAAATAACAAAAAAAAATTGATTCAAGATGATCGTTTATATACCGTAATTCTTTTTTTTTTTTTTTTTTTTTTTATAAATTATGAGACAGAAATATACGATAACTCCGGATATTAATTTCCCATTTAAAAAAAATTAATATTTAAAGTTAACAAGTTTCTTAATTAATAGGGATGTCATTTTTCCATAAGTACTCATCCCAGTTAAGACAGATATAAGGGATAATATATGAGTATGGAAGCGGACATGAAGGTAAAGATTAACCCCCATGTTGGTACGGGACGGGAGTGGTGGAAGCTCCCCCATACCCATACCTGCCCCACTTGTATTAAAACTTAAGAAAATTATATTTACATGTCTATTTATACATAATTTGAATTTTTAGTGTTTTAATATTTTAGCTTTTTTTATTTTTTATTTTTTATGAATTTACTTATAGTTTTCTGAAAATTGGATTTGTTTTAAAATCTTATTTTTTTTTTCCAGTTACATTGTGACTATGTTGTCAAATTTTGTGAAAACTCTAACCAAATTTGTCGTGAGTATTTTTGCTTTAAAATTCTTAATGGATAAATGGTAAAGTATGTGTATAGCACCCCAGAGAAAATTAATCGCACCCACATTAAATTAGGTAAATATGGGGGTAAAAAAGTGGTGGGTATGGGAATGGGGAAGCATACCCACCCGGTTCCGCGCCATTGACATCCTTATTAATTACATTGCTATGATAAGTCATATAAAATGTCATATTATCGAATGTAATTAAAATTTATACCTATTTTCATAATATATTTGTAATCATTCATGGTAACCAAAAAAAAATTGAAAATTCTTTCAATAAATAAATAAAACTAAAACTATTTCCGCTGCATCATATATACGACTCGGTTTTCCTTTGTTTGTTTTTGTTTTTGTTTTTAATTGAGAAGTTTACTGGTTCACTGTGATCTAGTCAGGAATAATAATATATGCAAAACAATATTTTTGAATTATTTTAGTCATCTACCAAATACACAAATGGTTATAAGCCTACTATAATAGTAAATTTACACGTAAACACAAGATTTAATGTTTAATTTCACCCTCACGTTCAAAAATAAAAATAAAAAACACGAACTCATCTAAAAAAAATTCATATGAAAGTCAACATAAATAGATCCTTAATTTCAGTTTTTTTTTTGGGCTTGAAACATCCTTAATTTCAGTTTATTTGGGAAAAAAAAAACCATCTATTTTAGATCTTATCAAATATATTCCAAGTGTTTTATGTTTGTATTAAATTTGTAACTTTGGGTGGTCAATACTAGATCTTGACTACACTATACTAAAATTACCCTTAAAAGGAAATATGGATTAGACATAAATTATTTAAGAGATACATGGGAAAACACTATTCCAGAGAGTTACAAGAAAAAAATGCTTAAAATACTATTTGAGGACATAATGGGAAATTACTTCAACATGAACAAATTAGAAGAAAAAGGAATTTTATTTAAGCATATTTAAAAATGTAAGATTTTAGGAATGATAAAACAAAAAGTATAAAAAACAAACGTACAAAGAGACAAAATAACTTGATAAAATTTTTGGATAATAAAAAAGTAATAGATAATCAAATAAATAAATAATATATAAATAAATTGACTAAAACTTTATCAAACCCTTTAAGATGTGTATTTTGTACTTATTTTTTCTCTCCATCTTATCCATCTTGATTCAAACATATTATTTACTTATCAATCAGCTTTAAAATACATTAGTTATCGTAAAATATTAAAAAAAAATGCTATATATCTCTTATTTATAAAAATTTTATTTACCCAAAACAACTTGATCAAATAGGGCACGCTGATTTATATGAGTAATAGATGAGTAGATAAATAAATTATTGTTTTCCCTAAAATAAAACAAATCGTGCAAGAAAATGGTGAAGTGGAATAAAACAAAATGTCAGTCAGAGTGAAGACACAAACTATGCTTACCGTGTGCCTTAGCACATGTGATGATTGGAAGCAGAAACTTTTACCCCCAGTCGTTGTGAGCACCGGTTTGGTTCTCTCCTCTGCCCAGAACCAAACAAAAGCTCCTCTCTTTTGATCTGGTGTTCCTCATTTCTCTTTCCAGGTATTTCCTTCCTCCGTTCACTTCATCCTGATTTTGTTCTGTTTTGTTTTTATTTTTATTTTTGGATTCACTCTGTGGGAAAATACTTCTGTTTAGAACTAGCCCCCATTAGGGAAAAGTATGCAAAAATAAAAATTGAAAAAATTGCAAATCAAGTACACTAAGTTCTCTATTTAGGGGGAGAGAAAAAAAAAAAAAAAAAAAAAAGAAATTTATAAGAAAGTGAACTATACCTGAAATGCTCTATTTTTCTACCGTTAAATTTATACAAAAATCTATTTTTTAGATATGATTTTAATGTGATTTTAATGTGATTTTAAATAGATCTAACTGTTAAAAAAAAAAAAAAAGGGGGTAAAAGTTAAACATTAATTCAGTACCAGCTAAATCAGTACCAGTTGACTTTTTTTGAATGTTTGGAGATAAAATACTGTAGCAAAAAAAGGGTTTGAAACATAAACACACACAAACTGTCTCTGAAAGTAGAAAACTAAGGATGAGTATTTCAACTTTATCTGCTATTCCTTGAATAATTGGACTTCATGTATGTACAGCGAGTTGTATATCTGCATTGTTTCAAGTATTTCATGATAGCAATTTTTGTATAGCCGGCAAATGGAAGGAACCAACCATGTTTCTCCTGATCAAGAGCAACCGCCAGAGGAGCAACCGCCAGAGGACTTGGTGGCCACTTTGAGAGGAAAATTAGAGAACATGTCTCCGCTACCCTCTGAATGTTGTATCTATAGGGTCCCGGCACGGCTACGTCATGAGAATGAAAAGGCCTATACCCCTAAGGTTGTCTCCATTGGACCACTTCACCGTGGTGGAGACGGCTTGCAAGCCATGGAAGAACACAAAATGCTTTATCTCCAGAGTTTTCTTGATAGAACCAATGTAAGCCTGGAGAGTTACGTCGAGTTCATGAAGGGAAAGGAGAAAGACGTGCGCAAACACTATGCCGAGACTTTTAAACATATAGAAAGCAACCGATTCGTGGAAATGATCCTTGTGGATGCTGCCTTCGTAATTGAACTTTTGTGGAGGAACCACTCCAAAGATGGAGGTCAAGAAAATGACCGCATATTCAATAGACCGTGGAAGGTAGTTGATGTAAGGAATGACATGATGTTGCTGGAAAATCAGTTGCCATTCTTTATATTTGAAGATATTTTTGCCCTAGCCAAACTAAAGGTTTCTCTTGACAACATTAATGGGAGATTTTGCTTGAGTCCTGAGAAAATTTCCCTCGTCAAGCTGACCTTCGAATTCTTTCGCTTTAAAGCTTACTTGACGGGACTAGAGGACATCTTGAGAAGGGTACAATCCTCGAAAGTCAAGCATTTTATTGATTTCTTCAGAAAATGTCACGTGCCAAGAGAGCTACCACCAAGAGGTGAAATTCAGACTCTAACCATACCTAGTGTGACAGAGCTGCATGAAGCTGGGGTCAAGTTCGAGGTGGGATCAGCTAAAAGCTTGTTTGACATCCAATTCTGCAGAGGAACTTTGGTGATTCCTCAATTGCGAATACGAAAGTCAACGGAGAGCTTTTTTCTTAATCTGCTAGCTTTTGAGCAGTGTCACTTGCTCGATTGTTACATCAATGACTATGTCTTCATCATCGACCGTCTCGTTGACACCACAAGGGCTGTCCAGTTGCTTGCTCGGAGCAAAGTAATTGAGAGTAAGCTTTCTGATAACAAAGAGGTTGTAACATCCATTAACAACCTCGTCCGAGGAAGTATCTTGCGCCGTAAGCATTTCTACTTCAACGATCTTTGTGACAGGTTGAATGATTATTACAGTAACCCTTGGAACACATGGATGGCTACCTTGGTTCGTATACATTTCAGCTCCCCATTGACCATTTTCGCTGTGCTTGTGGCTGCTGCAATCTTCATACTTACACTTTTACAAACTATTTGTTCATGTGGAGTTCAGTTTAAGTAGTAACGTTCCTCGTCAGTGTTGCTTATAACTAGGGCAATAAGTAAAAGAAGAGGGAAAGGATAAACTACCAATAACTTTTCTGTTGTTTTCGATAGTTGTTTGTTTTTCTTTTTTCTTTTCTTTTCATTTTTTTTCCTCGATTGTTTTAGAAACAATTTTGTGGGGAACAATTTTCGAGTGTTGAATGTGTTGGTTTGGCATATATGTACAGAATCATAATGACTTGATGTTGTTATTTTCAACTATGCAGATTCTGCGTAAGAATTCTTAAATAATCACTATCAACAGATCGCTTGGGATTCGAACTCTACATTGTGATGGAGTCAAATATGAAAATACCGATATGTTATGGCTACAACCACGAAACATAATTAAAGGAATGGAATATATATACAAGGTTTGTCTAATCAATAAAAAACTAACTAGTCTACTAGCATATTACTTAGTAAGGCATAATTAGAAATTGATATGCAAATTATGTAATAAATATTGAATCAACTCAAACTAAGAAGTGTACCACTGTATTACTTGGCATCCAATTTTAATTTATTTTAAAAATAAATTGGTAGCGACGACATATCTCTACCACAATTTCTACTCAAGGACAAGAATTCAAACAGGAGGTTCAGTGTTAATCCTTAGCTGATGGACGGAGCACGTTTTTACGACCAAGTTGGCTGTATGTCCTCTATTTGGGGCGACTCCAGTGCTGCGTGAAGGATGTAATTCTTTGACAATTGCAGAAGGGGCTAGCCCACCCCTGCACAAACTGGTCAGGACTGGAGCGGCACCCCTGAGGAGCCCAAGGGCAAACCAGTTGACAAGATGCGTTAGTGTGCTCATTCGTGAGACAGCTGGTCGCTATGTCAGGGGCATCACACGGGAAATAGCTGAGCCTTTCGGTCAGTCCGTGACAACAGGCTATTCAAGCTTTCTGAAAAGCTTTCCAAGAACAAGTTTAATATTTGTAGATAAAAATATGCAGAACAAAACAGGGGAAGCATAATTATGGTAAGTTGGCCAAAAAGAAGTATAGTAAGTCAAGCCAACTACATTAACCATTTTAAAAAATAACACCAATTAGGACTTGGAGACCATGTTCAGACACAGAAAATTAAAAAACCGAGGAACCATAAAACAAAAGAAGGATTTGGTTGGTCTACTGCGCATATGTTCCACACACCGTACAATCACATAACCATGTTCATTTTCACAAGCATGAGAATTCAAAGGAGAACAAAGCAAGGCCAGAAAGGAGCAGCAACAACGGTCTACGACAATCACATGGAAAGACAAGGAGCAAACTTTATATCTTGGATGACTAATTTCGTTATCATTTCACTCCACCTTGGTCCAAAAGTCCGAGTTCTTGAGGTATTTGCAACTGAAAAAAATTATATATGAAAGAAAAAATTAGTCATGGATTTAGGAAAAGGGCGTGACAGTCTCAGAAAGAGTCGCAACATAATTTATATTTTAACAGTAAGACAAATGAGACAGATACTAGAACAAACCTTGACATTTTCAATCAGTCCTCAATGTCATCGCTGAAGAAACTAATCTGATCGCTGGAGAAACTCAATCGGTTGACATCATTCAGCTGAACAGTTGAGGCAGACTCTTCTTCTCCATAGCTGAAAAATAAACTCGACTGAAGGTCATGTTGTGCAACGGCATCTCTGCTTGTTGCCAAACCTTGTAAATAGTCCAACAACTCCGACTCGCCAAGTGTGTACGAAATGTAACTTCTTCCCTGAACTCTGTAGAAGAAAATGACAGATGGCACATGCTGAACCTTCAAGTAATCTGAGCCTCCATCTGGTTGCATACTGCTCACAAATTCAGTCGGCATGTCATAGTTGGCAAGGGCTTTCAGATTTCTTAGGTGTTCGATGCCGGAGGGAACCTCATTCAGAACCGGGCTAGGTCCCATCGTCAAAGCTTCAAGATTAGGCAATGCTCCGCTCTCTATTGTTATCACCCTAAGTTCACGTAACTCCGTCAGGACAAGCTGCTTGAGCTTTTGGAAACTGCCTTCGGCGAAATGAAGTTGCTCGCCATCGTATGCTCGATGAAGTAAAAGAGATTCCAAATTGGGCAAACGCGAAAGGGCTTCTAAAGGGTCAATAGTCAATCTCGAGAAACTTAAACCCAATATGCTTAGATTTTGAAGCCTCAAAATCCAACCTGGTAACTTCTCTAGACGACCCTTCAAGATGAGGCGTCTTAGTAAAGGTGGTGGAGTCGAAATGGATTTCAAAACCAAAGTTTGAAGATCATCGGAAGCATATAAACTTAGGGATTCAAGGAGATTCATCTTCTTGATGGAGGTGCAGAGAGGGTTCACAATGTGCGAGTCTAATTGTGAAATGGCCAAACATCTCAACTTTCTCAATTTCTTCAACTCTTTTATGACACCAAATCCGCTACTGCGTGCTTCCACTGTCATTAGTGTCTGCAAGTTTTCCAGAAAACGAATCCCTTCCTTAATCCTCGTTCCGCGGACTGAACATGGGCTGCCTTTGTCATTATGAACACTAGCCAGTATGTGTCGTAATTTCCGGAGCTTCTGGATCTCGATTGGTAGCTCATTAATCAGTGTATTTCTAGTGTCTAAGGTTTGTAGATTGAGTAGTAGCACGATGGACTTTGGAAGCTTCTTCACTTTCGTATTCCTTAAACTCAAGTACTTCAAGAAGGACAGCTTTCCCAGTTCCGTTGGGAGGTCATCTATTGGAGCATTTTCAAAGTCCAGCAACTCCAAAAGCTTGCATGTTTCGAACAAACTAACCAGCGAAGACTTTGTAATCACTATTTCATTGGCATCGAAAAGAAAGGCAGAGTGAACCCTGGAGAGATCGACAGTGATTTCTAAAGAGTTTATCACTCCACCGTAGATCGATAGTCGACGACTTTCAGGCTCAACATTTGCTGTCGAGTCTCCCTCCTCAAATACCCGACAGATCCCAATTTCCTTGGCGTTTGCTACAAGAATTTCATGCATGAAACCGTGAACTGTACACATTCTTTCGGTGCCATCGTACTTCATAGGCAAGACTTGGACCAAGTTTCTATTTATGAGCTCATTTAAGTATATTTCTGCAACTTGTTCCAACGTCTTGCCAACCTCTTCCATAACAAAACCATCAGCGATCCACAACATGAATAACTTTTGATCAGGAATCAGAAAGTTTTTGGGAAAGATACCGAAGTACAAGAAGCAAAGTCTAATATGGAAAGGTAGATCATTATGGATACGAGAGAAAAATGTTGAAATTACTGAATTAAGTCTTGGAGACAGTCTAAAACCATCATGGAAATGGTTTAGCATCATTGTACCATCAGACAGTTCCCTAGACAGATGTTCAGCAATGTCCTTAATGACAAGTGGTAAGCCGTGGTATCTTCCACTAATTTCTCGGGCCAACTCCGATAACTCATGGGGATGATTACTAGAATCAGAGTTACCGAATGCATGTTTACAAAATAACTCAAAAGCCATTTCTTTGGAAAGAGGTTGTAGACACTTGAAAACGTCACAAGAAGCAACAGTTGCATTGTTGCGTGTTGTGACGATTATCCTACTACCATTGTTGCTATCTGGGAAAACATGATGATTCATGACTTTCCAAAAATCAACTTGCCAGACATCATCAAAAATAATCACGTACCTCTTTGTCAACAAATGTTTCTTCAAACGGCTAATTAGCTCTTGCTCTTCCATTGTGTCAAGAAGTTCCTCCTCGCTGGAGTCTCCACCTTCACAGATCGTCTTCACTAAATGAACGAATAGATCCTTTAAGTGATATGATTCCGACATATTGATCCAAGCATGGCAATCGAAGTGTTGCTGCACCTCTTTACTTTGGTAGATGACCCTAGCAAGAGTAGTCTTACCAACTCCGCCTAAGCCGACCAACGAAATCACCAAGCGTTTGGATGGTTCTCCAACCAGCAGGCTTACAAGTTCTTCCTTTTGGGATTTAATACCGACAAGTTCTTCTTCCTCGATGAAACTGTACGAGTTCTCCAAGAATCTGACATCATTACTTCTCCTCAATCCTTCTTCAAAGCCCACAATTGTTGAGCGCCCTATTAAACTCAAATCCGCACGCCACTTTCTATATCCTTCTGGCAACCAAAAAAACCCTTGATCTAGACCCCAGTCTTTCATCACTTGTATTGCTTTTAGAATACGTTGAATTTCAGAAGCTACATATCCTGGATTCAACTTTTTAATCAGGTTGTCGCCTTCCCGGAGAACCATATTATTAGATCCAGGCCGATGTTGGTGCCCTGCCGTCTGAAGATCGTACATGTCCAAGATGAACTCGGTGCGCTGCGCTGCCTTTGTTGCATCCACCAACCATTCTCCTATGTTCCACTTCGCTGTGTCAATGCGCAAGACCAAATGCTTGAGATCCTCTAGCTCACTTTTCAGACTCCGAATGTCTATGTCGGCCTCTCCGAACAAAACTGCTTCATTTGTTAAGCGAAGTGCCTTGTCGATGAAATAAATTGCTGTATGTGAATCTCCCATTTCTGGTAATTGCTCGGGTTCTTGAACGACTTGGTGGGTTGGGCGGGGGGGCAATTATCTTGTTGCTTAAATCAGAAGAATGTCGGATCTGGAAATAGAATGAGATGTTACACGGTTTAGCAATTAGCACCCCCCTTGACTCCTCTTATGCACAATGAACATTTTTCCTTCTTTACTTGAAAAAATTAATAAATAATATGGATAGGATTTTTTTTTTTAAATGACGTCTAAGATGGAACTTCCTAAAACTTTCCTCCATCTTTGTTTGTTTTCTCCACTGACTTTCCACCTCTGTAGCTAGGAAGCCGCGTTGTATAGACTATATCTTCTTGTCTGATCTTAACTATATTAAATGAGTATATATATAGTTTTACTGTTCACTTTCGTCGTCTAAAACGCAAGAAGTTTTGATGTTTTATTCCTTTTTTTTATTTTTTTTATTTTTTATTTTTTAATAAAATTTCAGCCAAAAACAATAACTAGATATGTACATGTCAGTTAGTACCAATAAAACGATTCTTATAATTTATCATTATATAAATTTTGCTTTAATAGTATCTCATTTAATCCTCTTAAACTCCCACTTCAATTTTGTTTTAATTTAACTGAGAAAAAAAATTTTCCATTAAAAAGAAAAAAAAAACGTTTTCCCATTGAAAAAAATAAGTTTTTCTTGGAAAAAAAAAAAAAGGAAAGCAAACAGCACTACGTATTTGTTTACTAATTTATTTGTGTTTTTGGCTAATTGCTGTTTTAATTTAAGAAGAGAAAAATCTTGATACCACAAAAACTCAAGATTCACCATAGATTTAATGAAAACAAAATAAGATGAATGTAAAATACATAGAACTTAGTAATTTTTTTTCTTAAAAAGAATTTGATGGTGAAAATTTTAGGGTCCATTTGGTGAATGGTTTGAGTTGAAATTTTTAAGTTTGAGTTGGTTGACTTTTTAAAAACTAGTTATAATTTTTATTGACTTTCAGAAAAAGACAAAAACTGAGATGAAAAAGTACAGTTTAGTTTGAGTTGAATCATTTCATCAAACAAGCCCTTAGAGTTTAAAAAATTGAAATTAGAGTTACAAAAGATGCGAGTGTACGTATGGATTTTGAAAAAAAATATATTTGTATGAGTAATGTGGTATATGTCACTAGTAAAAATTGTGGATTACACCGTCATGTAAAGTTTACACGATGGTTACTCAACCGTTGTGTAATCCAGTGTCGTGGTAGATAACACGACGAATATATTATCGTCGTGGTATCTCAAAGTTACACGACGGTTAAAACCATCATCGAAACAAGGAACACCGTCGTGTAACATGTAATGTGAAGATATTACACGACGGTTCTTGACCAAACCGTCGTGTAATGTGGGACATTATACGACGGTTCTAGGCCAAACTCTCTGTTTATGAGGGTTTACACGACGGTCCTGTGTAAACCCTGGTTTAAATGATGGTTCCGGGGGAGCGTCGTGTAAACTAGAGTTTTACACAATGGTTTTTGAAACCGTCATGTAAACGTCGTCGTGTAATCCCTCTTTTGTAGTAGTGTGTATAATGTTTTATTTGTTATAATAAAGATAAGATATAGTTAAGTGGAAATTTTGTAATTAAAGAGTGTAAATGGAATTAGTTTTTAGATAATTGCATAACCAACCCTAATTGCTAGGAAAAAAAAAAGAAAAAAAAAACGTAAAGCTTGAAGCCATAACCCAGTGTAACTAAAGGAGGCAACCGATAGTGTGTTGAAGAACTAAGAAGGGAGAAAAAAAAAAAAAAAACAAACAAATAAGCAAATAAATAATTCAATGATATAACCAATTCACGTTTAATTTTATTGTGTCAAAAATCAGCCTCTATGGCATCTCGCATCGGTATTCAAAATGGCTTGGCAGAGGAATTTTCAAGTTTGTTTTAAGACTACTGAGCAGTGAGAGTCTCAATTTAAAATTTTTTTTGTCGAATTATTTTAATTTTAATTTAGTATAATGTACAAAGGAATGAAGGATGTAGGCACATATACTTTATGCGTATTTTTATAATTTTGAGTGGATATAGTAATTTTTATGTGATCATAAGTTACCTTAGATAATATGCTTTGAGTATTAAATAGAATGAAAATTTGATGGTTAAATATAGAAAAATTGTTATTTAACTATGGACACCAACTCTAATCCAAACTTTTGAATACCAACCTATATTATATATAAGTTATCTTATAATTATTATTATTATTATTATTATTATTGGCAAGGATTTAAAGTATTGTCACATTTAAAAGCTCAACTTTCATGTTAATTGTCTGTCATATATATTTTTTTAGAGATCTCTAATTTCATCTTTCTTATTGAAAATTTTAATTTTGTTGTTTGTGATCAAATTTGATTTCTGATTGCGATGAGTATTAAATTTGTGCATTGTGTGTGTGTGTTTTTTTATTTTATTTTATTTTTTTTACTTCTACTCTTATAATTGCATATTCTTGTTCAATTTCTACGTACAAATTTTTCTTTTATTTATCTATGTTATGAAAAATTTTAATTATAACTCAATATGGGTATCACACGTACCTCAACTAGTGGTAATAAAAATGCATTTCTCAAAAAAAAAAAAAAAAAAATTCATGGTTGTGGAAAGGAAAAAAAAAAAAGTTCTTTATATTTGCCTAGAGGGAAGATTGTGGTTAAGCACAACGAGGAGCACTACAAGTAATAATGTGCACCAGCCAACAGTTAAAATTGGTTGTGTGATTAAATGAACTACTCTAATCTAAAATATCTATAATAGTAATTAAGTCTCATATACACGATCCTTTATTTTATTTTATATTTACAAAATTTTTAAAATTTTTTCCTTCCTTAAATTTTTAATCTGATCCTTAAAAAAAAAAAAAAAGATATGATCTAAACTAGAAAAAAAAACTCTCATTCAATCTATCATGAGGTCGTCGACATTGTGACTCGACTTTCTGTCTCCCAATCGCCGGCGAGTCCAACTCAGTTTTCCCAGTCACTGACGAGTCCACCTCTATTACGAGCTCGTGAGGGTTTGCAAAGTGTCGGCTAGTCCAGCTCCTATACAGCTTGTGAGGGTTTGCAAAGCGCTAGCGGGTCCATCTCCGATACCAGCTCCGATGCCAGCTCATGAGGGTTTGCATATGAGTCATTTTCAGTCCCCACTGCCTTGTTTCCTTCTTGGGGGCAAGATTTGCAGGTTTGCATCTAAGGCTTTCTTTGGCAGCTTCTCTGGCGACCGAGTGTGGGTGAAGGCGGGGTAGATTTATGGGTTTTAGTTAAATTTTGGATTTTTTTTCTTTTCTTTTTTTTTTTCATTTTAGAAAAAAAGCTTTTTATATAAAAAAAAAATAGCCCAATTGCATTACAAGTTGTGTGTGTTATTTATTTATTTATTTATATTTTATATCGTTATATTTCATCTTAACAGTTTATAAATTGATAACTATCGGTAGTGTCTCTTAATGAGACTCTACCATAGCATTCCTATTTGCCTATATACAAACTTTATAATTAGGGAATCAAATGGGCCTTTTTGGGAATTGTGTGAGTTGAACCCTTACGATTTTTAAAGGCAAGGGATTTTCCTTTTACTATTAATATTATTGTTATCGATATTGAAATATAAAATGAGACTCTTTATTCTCATTCGATTAATCCATTCTTTAAAAGGTCTATCATATTTTGATGGAGTAAATGATTTGATTAATGAATAGTTAACTCTTTTTTATCAACTTAATAATTGACTAAGAATCACTTAAAAATTTTTATTAACAAAAAAATAAATGTAAGGCATGATACTTGTTGACAGGATGTTGGGTAATTCGGCATATTGTTCTGGGAAAGATCATTTGAACTCGGTCAGATAAGGGTGCCGCGAATCACAGAGATCGTGATGGGTACCGAATAGGTTCCCATGACATAGGGGACGCGATAACAGTTACAAGGAAACTGCAATGAAAAATGGGTAACAGCTGGGAAAATGTTTGAATTATGTTAATTTTTATTCTTATTTATCATGAATATATATATATATATATATATATATATGTATGTAGGCCTGTGGGTCTCTCAAAAACCTTAAGGACTTCTTGAGTCCACATAAAGCAATTAACTTTTGAGCTTTCTCTAAAAGTAGATAAGCTGATACTTCCTGACTCCAAAGAAGATTACTACTCGAATAAAAAGGGAACCTATATAATTTCTGGTGTTTTTTACTTTAATGCACTTTTAATTTCACATGCAGTTGATTAGGTTAGAAGGTCACATATTTGACCCGGTCTTATTAAGCAGATTTTCACATTCATCAATACTTAGACTGAATTGATGTATGGTACAAAACAAAGATACCTTATCTTTTTTTCTTTTTAAGATATTTTCTGATTTTATATTCGTCAGTCCTAATCAAAGATTGGTTAGTAGGTCATATAACATCGAAACTAAGGTGCTTTATACTATTGCCCCTGAAAAAACACATATTTGGACTATTACCCCGATCATTATAGTTTAGGTTTTCTTGATCACCAATTAATTAAGTATGGAGGCTTAATAACCTAAGCAAGTATTAACAAAGGGCCAAAAAAAAAAAAGTCTATTTAAGTGTTTATTTTCACAATTTTCTCTAGAAAATAATAATGGTATAAGTGAAATTATACCGATCATTCGAGTAAAATTGGATCAACTCTCCAGGTTTCATTGATGAGAAGTAAGACCGATCTCTGGATGATTCTTAATCAACGGAGAAAAAGGTTAGTGTTCTGTACATGTGAGTTCGCCAACAATGCACTTTCAAATTCTACATGCTAATTTATACCGTAAAAAGAAGTTCCGAAGAGACAAAAAAAAAAAAAAAAAGTAATAAAAATAATAAAACTAAACAAACTTCGTTGATGATATCGAAGAGACCCCTTCAACTTTTTTATTCTCTCAATGCTTTAATGTCCACACCAGATTTAGATTCCTGACAGATGCTGCCCATAGTTTAAAATTATTTTACGGATTGAATTTCAGTTGTCTGTTTGTGGCTGCTTTCTTATCTTCCAATAGGGATGTTCGCCATAACGGCCACTTTTCATTGGTGATTGAATTAAATAGCATTTTTACAGTGAATAGTTAAAAGTGTTTTACACTGTGACCTCTTACTTCAACCCACCAATGGGGTAAAAATTTGGACCATCATTTTAATGGTTGAGATTTTTTTACACACACAAAATTTATAAATTTATTGTTTGCACACAAAATTTATTGTACATACTACATCGGATTTTATGAATAATTACCAACAAAAAAAAAGCAAAATAAATAAATAAATAAATCTGACCGATTACTGTTGTCGGTGTGGTCGGCCAGTAGGGATCTCGACCGACCAACGGCTTTCGACGACTTCTTCTCGGCAAGGCAGACAGGCAGATTTACTGTTGTCGTTGATACTCAGCAAGAACAGTGTTTTCTGGTCGGAGCGGATCGGGACATCAACAAGACTCTATCACAATCTTATTAAAAAATTCATTCCTTCTTTGTTTTATTATTATTATTAATGTTATTGTATATAGTTATTCGAAGAAAACGATTTTTATTGGTTTCATGGGAGATGCGAGGAAGTTTTTTCCGTGGTCTCCTTTAATTTAAAGAACAGAAGGATTTTTTATTCCATGCCAGCGACAAATTTAAGATGAAATTTAAAAAAAATAATAAAAATAAAAATAAAAAGACAAATGACGTTGAAAATTGCCCATTGAACCCCATTAAAAATTTAAAACCATTAAAACTGCATTAAATCTCATAAAAGCTTGGTTCTCTCCTTGCTCATCCCTTTACATAGCATATTTGTTGGACAAAAATATTGCGGGTCCACTTTCTTTAAAATAACAAAAAAATTGATTCAAGATGAATCGTTTATATAACGTCATTCTTTTTTTTTTTTGAATAAATTATGAGACAGAAATATACGGTAATTCTGGATATTAATCGCCATTTAAAAAAAATCATTTAATTAATATTTAAAGTTAACAAGTTTCTTAATTAATAAGAATGATATTTTTATCTACGGATATCCATGGGTACTTATTCTATTAGAGACAGGTATGTAGGATAATATATAAGTATGAGTAGAGCTGGCAAATCGTGTTCACGGGCCGTATTCGGGCCGGCCCGATTACGGCACGACACGATTAGCTTGAACACGAACACGACACGATTAATAAACGGGCCACGAACCCAAACACGAACACGACACGATTAATAAACGGGTAGCACGACACGACACGCGAACACGATTATTAAACGGGCCAAGACGGGTTGACACGAAAACAAACACGTTTATGACCCGTTTAACACAAAAAGCCCGTTAATGGCCCATTTAACACGAAAAGCCCGTTTACGGCCCATTTAACACGAAACGGCTTCCGGACCCATTTAACACAAAAATTATGGAAAAAAAATCACTTAAAATTCTAAATTCACTAACACATAAGTTTAAATTCATTAATACAAATTCTAAATTCTAAATTCACTAACACTTAAAATTCTAAATTGTCACATAATCAATATAGAAGCAAAGCAGCTTTTCATTTTCAAGGATGAGTCGGGGAAGCAAAAGAAAAGGAAAAAAAAAAAAACAGTAAAGCACCTAAAGGTCCTAAACGGTGCGTATTTGACGACGATGGAGGAACAATGGAAGCAACATCCACTCTTTTAATATAGTTAAGATAAAAACATTTAGCTTTTGTATAATATATATATATATATATGTATATATATTTGAAAGGGTAGACATATAATTTATTGATACCCGATCAAAAACAATAATTCTTATTTTTCTATTTATATTTCAATAAAGATCAAATATAATCAATTTTTATTTTTTGATAATTTATACAAGTAATTTTTGGTTTATTATTAGTATTATTTTTCATTCCGTAGTGCCACTACAATACCACACTAGACTGACATATTGATTACCAAACAGAGTAACATTGTTTTGGAGTTACACATATTTTATAGTATTGTCAAATACTTAGTTGCTTTAAACAACAAGCAAAAGAATAAACTACAATAGCAATTCGAAGACAACAAGTAAAAAATACAGAAATGATGACAAGAATATTTAAATATTATTTCTGAATTTTTTTTCATGGTCAATAAGAATTTGGAAATTTGAAGTTCAAATTTGAAAAATATAGTTTCAAAATGATGAGTAAGTTTTACTGTTTTACATCCTAATAAATTTATGTCTGTGTTAACTATAAGATTACCCTAATATCCTAATCCAAATATATACACATAATTAGGTTTACTATTTTATATTATTAACTAGTAAACTATAACTATAATTTGTTTACAATTTTATATTATTAACTAGTTAATTATAAGATTATTATTTTATATCAGAAGCAACATCTCCATAACTTCTGATTTATATTGTCTCAATAGTGGAAATTCTTCAATAGTTATTTTCTGGTCTTGTATCAAACACACAAATGGGCCTATACTTGTTATAAAAAGAGCTTTAGAATAGTTTGAAAATTCTAACATAAACGTGTTAATCGTGTTAGCCCGTTTCCGGCCCATTTATTTTCGTGTTAAACGTGTCGACCCAATTTCGACCCAATTATTAAACGTGCGGTCCAAACCCATTTATTACGTGTCGTTCTCGTGTCGTGTCACCGTGTCGTGTCCAGAATTGCCGGCCCTAAGTATGAGGACGGATATGATGATAAAGATTAACCCTCACGTGGGTGCGGGGTGGGAATGGTGGAAGTTCCCCCATACCCACACCCGTCCCACTAGTATTAACACTTAAAATATATATATATTTACATGTCTTTTTATATATAATTTAAATTTTTAGTATTTTCATATTTTTTAATTTACTTATAGTTTTCTGGAAATTGGATTTGTTTTAAAATATCATTTTTATTTTCAGTTACATTTGTGATTATGTTGTCAAATTTTGTGAAAACTCTAACCAAGTTTGTTTTGAGTTTTTTTGCTTTAAAATTGTTAATGAATAAAAAAGTAAGGTATGTGTATAACACACCCTCAAGTGGGAATTAACTGCACCCACATTAAATTAAATAAATATGGGAGTAGATAGGGGGAAAAAGAGTGGCGGGCCTCGGGATGGGGAAGCGTACCCAACCCACCCCGTTCCATTGACTTCCTTATTAATTAACTTGCTACAGCAAGTCATATAAAATATTACATTATCAAACATAATTAAAGTTTATACTTATTTTCATAATATATTTGTAAATCATTCATGCTAACCAAAAAAATAAAAAATAAAAACATTGAAAACTCTTTCAATAAATAAATAAAACTAAAACTATTTCCGCTGCATCATATATACGAACTTGGTTTTCGTTTGTTTGTTTTTGTTTTTGTTTTTAATTGAGAAGTTTACTGGTTCATGGTGATCTAGTCATGAATTATTACATATGCAAAACAATATTTTTGAATGATTTTAGTCATCTACCATATACACAAATGGTTATAAGCATAGTAGAGTAGTAAATTTACACGTAAACACAAGGTGCAATGTTTAATTTCAACCTTACGTTCAAAAATAAAAATAAAAAACACGAACACACATAAAAAAATTCATATGAAAGTCAACATAAATATATCCTTAATTTCAGTTTTTTTTTTGGCTTGAAATATCCATAATTTCAGTTTATTTGAAAAAAAAAAAATTACCATCTATTTTAGATCTTATCAAATATATTCCAATTGTTTGGGGCGACTCCAGTGCTGCACGAAGGATGTAATTCATTGATGATTGCAGAAGGGGCTGGGCCACCCCTGCACAAACTCTTCGGGACTGAAGCGGTTCCCCCTGAGGAGCCCAAGGCAGGGCAAACCAGTCGACAACATGCGTTAGTGCGCTCATTGGTGAGACAGCTGGTCGCTGTGTCAGGGGCACCACACGGGACCTAGCTGAGCCTTTCGGTCAGTCCGTGACAACAGGCTATTCAAGCTTTTCTTGAAAAGCTTTCTAAGAGACAAGTTTAATATTTGTAGATAAAAATATGCAGAACAAAACAGGGGAAGCATAATTATGTTAAGTTTGCCAAAAAGAAGTACAGTAAGTCAAGCCAACCGCATTAACCATTTAAAAAAATAACACAAATTAGGACTTGGAGACCACGTTCAGACACAGAAAATTTAAAAACCGAAGAACCATAAAACAAAAGAGGGATTTGGTTGGTCTACCGCGCATATGTTCCACACACCGTACAATCACATAACCATGTTCATTTTCACAAGCATGAGAATTCAAAGGAGAACAAAGCAAGGCCAGAAAGGAGCAGCAACAACGGTCTACGACAATCACATGTAAAGACAAGGAGCAAACTTTATATCTCGGATGACTAATTTCGTTATCATTTCACTCCACCTTGGTCCAAAAGTCCGAGTTCTTGAGGTATTTGCAACTGAAAAAAACTATATATGAAAGAAAAAATTAGTCTGAATTTAGGAAAAGGGCGTGACAGTCTCAGAAAGAGTCACAACATAATTTATATTTAACAGTAAGACAAATGAGACAGATACTAGAACAAACCTTGACATTTTCAATCAGTCCTCAATGTCGTCGCTGAAGAAACTAAACTCATCGCTGGAGAAACTCAATCGGTTGACATCATTCAGCTGAACAGTTGAGGTTGAGGCAGACTCTTCTTCTCCATAGCTGAAAAATAAACTCGACTGAAGGTCATGTTGTGTGACGGCATCTCTGTTTGTTGCTAAACCTTGTAAATAGTCCAACAACTCCGGCTCGCCAGGCGTGTACGAAATGTAACTTCTTGCTCGAAGAATAGAACCGCAACCACCACACCTATAAACAGAATATTCAGGAAGTTCTCCTAATATATTGTGACACTTTGGGCAACGAACAAACCGAACTTTTGATCCTTCAGCCATTACTAAGCATTAACCATTAAAAACAAAAAAACAAAAAAAAAAACGAAGACCCAAAACCAGAAAATCACTCAAAAGCTCCTTTCAAAACCCACCAAAAAAATAAGCTTTTCCCAGATGAGATCAAAACATTTTGGGAATGAAAATCAAAGACAAACCCAGAAAAGAACAGAGCAAGATAAGATCTCTCTCACTTTTCCCTTAGGTGAAAACCCAAATAACGAACTTCCTTTCCTGTGTTTTTTTTTTGCCCCCCAGAGAGAAAAACAGAAATGCTTTGATCTTTAACTAAACGAAGAGACTCTGCGGTTCCCGATGAAATTATTAAGTTTGGAATTGGAGGGAAGAAAACTCTCTCTCTCTAATATCTCTCGGATTTCCGACACATTTCCAAGAAAAATTTGTTGTATATGTTTCATGCTAGTCGCATCGCAGTAGCAAATGCAAGGAAAGAACGTTGTCGTTTTAGACAACATTTCTCTAACAACCATGTTGAACGAAAGAATACTTGCCACGTAACCCTACCATTATATTATAATTTATTTAAGCCAATACTGATTTATTGTGAGGGAAAGGCTAGATGGATAGGATTCTTTTTTTTTTTTTAAATGATGTCTAAGATGTAACTTCCTAAAACTTTCCTCCGTCTTTGTTCGTTTTCTCCACTGACTTTCCACCTCTGTAGCCATAGGAAGCCGCGTTGAAGACGCGTTGAAGCCGCGTTGTATATATCTTCTTATCTTATCTTAACTATATTAAATGACTACATATCTAATTTTACTGTTCACTTCCGTCGGCTAAAACGCAAGTATTGGTTGCGTTTTCGTTTTGACGTTTTATTGACGTTTTTTTTTTTTTTTTTTTTTTTTTTTTTTTTTTTTTTTCTTGTAGCTACATATTTGACTAGACACTTACTGTTTCTTTATGAGCCACATATTGACTTGGCTTTTCTACTTCAAGCAAACAATTGACTTGACCCACCATATTTAATTGCCATTAATTTAGTTCAAAAAAAATTTCAGCCAAAAACAATAACTAGATATGTACATGTCAAATAGTACTAATAAAACGATTCTTATAATTTATCATTTTATAAATTTTGCTTTAATAGTACCTCATTTAATCCTCTTAAACTCCCACTTCAATTTTGTTTTAATTTAACTGAGAAAAAAATATTTTCCATTAAAAAGAAAAAAAAAAAAAAACGTTTTCCCATTGAAAAAAAGAAGTTTTTCTTGGGAAAAACAAAAAGAAAAAAAAAGGAAAGCAAACATCACTACGTATTTGTTTACTTATTTATTTGTGTTTTTGGCTAATTGTTGTTTTAATTTAAGAAAAGAAAAATCTTTATACCACAAAAATTCAAGATTCACCATAGATTTAATAAAAACAAAATAAGATGAATGTAAAATACATAGAACTTAGTAATTTTTTTTCTTAAAAAGAATTTAGCGGAGAAAATTTTAGAGTTTAAAAACTTGAAATTAGAGTTACAAAAGATGGGACTGTATGTATGGATTTTGAAAAAAAATTTATGAGTAATGTGGTATATTATAATGGTTTATTTATTATAATAAAGATAAGATATAGTTAAGTGGAATATTTGTAATTAAAGAGTGTAAATGGAATTAGTTTTTAGATAATTGTATAGCCAACCCTAATTGCCAGGAAAAAAAAAGAAAAAAAAAACGTAAAGCTTGAAGCCATAACCCAGTGTACTAAAGGAGACAACCAATAGTGTGTTGAAGAACTAAGAAGGGGAAAAAATAATAATAAAAAAAAAAAGAAGAAGAAAAAAACGTAAAGCTTGAAGCCATAACCCAGTGTACTAAAGGAGACAACCAATAGTGTGTTGAAGAACTAAGAAGGGGAAAAAATAATAATAAAAAAAAAAAAGAAGAAGAAAAAAACGTAAAGCTTGAAGCCATAACCCAGTGTGACTAAAGGAGGCAACCGAGAGTGTGTTGAAGAACTAAGAAGAGGAAAAAAAAAAAACACAAATAAGCAAATAAATAACTCAATGATATAACCAATTCACGTTTAATTTTATTATGTCAAATCTTAAATAAAAGTCAGCCTCTATGGCATCTCGCATCAGTATTCAAAATGGCTTGGCAGAGGAATTTTCAAGTTTGTTTTAAGACTACCGAGTAGTGAAAGTTTCAATTTAAATTTTTTTTGTCTAATTATTTTAATTTTAATTTAATATGATATACAAAGCAATGAAGGATGTAGGTACATATACTTTATGTGTATTTTTATAATTTTGAGTGGATATAATAATTTTTATGTAATCATAAGTTACCTTAGATCTATGAGAAAATAAACTAAAATGTGACATTGAAGCAAGTGATATGATGAATATTGCTAGCATTTCTTCTCAAACATGCTTGGAGTATTAAATAGAATGAAAATTTGATGGTTAAATATAGAAAAATTGTTACTTAACTACGGACACCAACTCTAATCCAAACTTTTGAATACCAACCTATATTGTATATGAGTTATCTTATTATTATTATTATTATTGATAAGGATTAAAAGTATCGTCACATCTAAAAGCTCAACTTTCATGTTAATTATCTATCATATATATTTTTTTAGAGGTCTCTAATCTCATCTTTCTTATTGCAAATTTTAATTTTATTGTTTATGATCAAATTTGATTTTTGATTGTGATGAGTATTCTTTCAATTTTTATGATTAAATTTGTGCATTGTGTGTGTGTTTTTATTTTATTTTATTTTTTACTTCTACTATTATAATTGCATATTCTTGTTCAACTTCTACGTACAATTGTTTCTTTTATTTATCTACGTTATGAAAATTTTTAATTATAGCTCAATACGTGTATCGCACGTACCTCAACTAGTGGTAATAAAAATGCTTTTCTCAAAAAAAAAAAAAAAAAATCCATGGTTGTGGAAAGCAAAAATAGAAATAAAAAAAGTTCTAAGAGGTGTTTGAGTGGTGAGTTTAAACTCACCACCATCAACTCAATTTTTGTCTTTTTCCCCAAAAGTTTTTTGTCTTTTCTGAAAAGGTCAACCAAAATCACTATTTAAACTTACAAATCTTAACTCAAACTTAAACACCAAACACCCTATAAATTTATATTTGCCTAGAGGGAAGATTGTGGTTGAGCACAACGAGGAGTACTACTAATAGTGATGTGCTCCAGCTAATAGTTAAAATTGATTGTGTGACTAAATGAACTACTCTAATCTAAAATGTATATAATAGTAATATAGTCTCATATACACAATCCTTTATTTTATTTCAAATTTACAAATTTTTTAAAATTTTTTCCTTCCTTAAATTTTTGATCTGATCTTTAAAAAAAAATTAAAAAAAAGATATGATCTAAACTAGAAAAAAAAAAAAAAAAAACACTCTCATACAATCTGTCATGAGGTCATCCACATTGTGACTCGACTTTCTGTCTCCCAATCGCCGGCGAGTCCAACTCCATTTTCCCAGTCACCGGCGGGTCTACCTCTATTACCAGCTCGTGAGTGTTTGCAAAGTGTCGACTGGTCCAGCTCCTATACAGCTCGTGAGGGTTTGCAAAGTGCTAGCGGGTCCATCTCCGATACCAACTCCAACGCTAGCTCGTGAGGGTTTGCATGTGAGTCATTTCTGGTCTCCGCTACCTTGTTTCCTTCTTGGGGGCAAGATTTGTAGGTTTGCATCTTAGGCTTTCTTTGGCAGCTTCTCTGGCGACCGAATATGGGTGAAGGCGGGGTAGATTTATGGGTTTTGGATTTCGTTAAATTTTGGGTTTTTTTTTTTCTTTTCCTTTCTTTTTTTTTTTTTTTCATTTTAGAAAAAAGCTTTTTATATAAAAAAAAAATATAGCCCAATTGTGCATTAAAAGTTGCATGTTTTATATATATATATATATATATATATATATATTTTATACCATTAGATTTCATCTTAACAGTCTATAAATTGATAACTACCGGTAGTGCCTCTTAATGAGGCTCTACCACAGCATTCCTATTTGCCTATTTATAAACTTTATAATTAGGGAATCAAATAGGCATTTTTGGGGATTATGTGACTTGAACCTCACGATTTTTAAAGGCAAGGGATTTTCCTCTTACAATGAATGCTATTGTTATCGACAACGATATGTAAAATGAGACTCTATCTTTATTCTCATCTGATTAATCCATTTTTCAAAAGGTCTATCATATTTTGATGGAGTAAATGATTTGATTAATGAATAGTTAACTCTTTTTTGTCAACTTAATAATTGACTTACAATCACTTAAACAATTTTATTAACAAAAAAATAAATGTAAAGCATGATACTTGTTGACAGGATGTTGGGTAATTCGGCATATTGTTCTAGGAAAGACCATTTGAACTCAGACAGATAAGGGTGCCGCGAATCACAGAGATCCTGATAGGTACTGAACAGGTTCCCATGACATAGGGGATGTGATAACAATTACGCAGAAACCACAATGAAAAATAGGTAACAGCTGGGAAAATGTTTGAATTATGTTAATTTTTATTCTTATTTATCATGAATATATATATGTATGTAGGCATGTGGGTTTCTCAAAAACCTTAAAGACTTCTTGACTCCACATAAAGCAATTTACTTTTGAGCTTTCTCTAAAAGTAGATAAGATGATACTTCCTAACTCCAAAGATGATTACTATTTGAATAGAGGGGGAACCTCAATAATTTCTGGTGTTTTTTTTACTTTAATGCACTTTTAATTTCAAATGCAGTTGATTAGGTTTAG
The DNA here is from genome assembly GCA_025413025.1 of Ficus hispida. Taxonomy (NCBI): domain Eukaryota; kingdom Viridiplantae; phylum Streptophyta; class Magnoliopsida; order Rosales; family Moraceae; genus Ficus; species Ficus hispida. The sequence continues at coordinate 18,099,716 of CM046374.1, forward strand.
CAGGTCACATATTTGACCCAGTCCTATTAAGCAGATTTTCACAATCATCAATACTTGGACTGAATTGATGTATGGTGCAAAATAAAGATGTCTTTTCTTCTTTTTTTTTTTAAGATATTTTCTGATTTCATATTCATTAGTCCTAATCAAAGATTGGTTTGTAGGACGTATAGCATCAAAATTACGACACTTTATACTATTGCCCCCGAAAAAACACATATTTGGACTATGACCCCGATCATTATAGCTTAGGTTTTGTTGACCACCAATTAATTAAGTATGGAGGCTCAATAACCTAAGCAAGTATTAACAAAGGGAAAAAAAAAAGGGTCTATTTAAGTGGTTATTTTCACAATTTTCTCCAGAAAACAGTAATGGTATAAGTGAAATTATACCGATCATTCAAGTAAAATTGGATCGACTCTCCAGGTTTCATTGATGAGATGCAAGACTGATCTCTGGATGATTCTTAATCAACGGAGAAAAAGGTTAGTGTTCTGTACATTAGAGTTCGCTAACAATACACTTTCAAATTCTACATGCAAATTTATATCGTAAAAAGAAGTTCCTAAGAGAAAAAAAAAAGTAATAAAAATAATAAAACTAAACAAATTTCGTAGATGATATCTAAGAAACCCCTTCAACTTTTTTATTCTCTCAATGCTTTAATGTCCACACTAGATTTAGATTCCTGACATTCTGAACCCAATACAGATGCTGCCAATAGTTTAAAATTATTTTACGGATTGAATTTCAGTTGTCTGTTTGTGGCTGCTTTCTTGTCTTCCAATAGGGATGTTGGCCATAACGGCCACTTTTCATGGGTGATTGAATTAAATAGCATTTTTACAGTGAATAGTTAAAAGTGGGGAGTTTTACACTGTGACCTCTTACTTCAACCCACCAATGGGGTAAAAATTTGGACCATCATTTTAATAGTTGAGATTTTTTTACACACACAAAATTTATAAATTTATTGTATGCACATAAAATTTATTGTACATACTACATCTGATTTTATGAATAATTATAAAAAAAAAAAAAGCAAAAACAAAAATAAATAAATAAATAAAGCAAACCCAGATTTTCGACCCACGGGCAGGCCCGGTGACGCGGTGACGGCATTGGGGAGAAAGAGGAGGTGGCGGCATCGGCATTGGGGAAGATATAGGCTGGAAAGAGGTTTTTTATTTTTTATTTTTATTATTTATTTAATTATTTTATTTTTATTGATTGTCTTTTAATCACGTAGAGTTGAGCACATATTAGATTTTTTGTGCACAAAACGTCTAGACCGTTGAAATGAAGTCAAACAGTAAAAAAAGTTTACCATATGGAGAAGGTAAAGTGATATAGTCTCATTTTAGAATTCCCCATTAAGAATAAACAACGGAATTTAAAAATATTGAAGTAAGTAACCTTAAACAACAAATTTACAAGACTTATAGTAAATTGATAATTTATATGGTAAATTTAATATTTACCGCCGTTTTCAAATATTTAAAAATCATACTATTAACTCTATTTTGTTTTCATACAAACGCTATTTATTATAATGAAGCGGATATATTTAATTTTTTTTATAATATTTTGTTTCAGGAATTAAGTTCAGCCGTGTTTATAGGAAGGCCAATAGGGTAAGCCCATAATTTGACTTTTATTTCTCTTAGAATAGATGATAAATTAATATAGTTGGAGGAAGTAATAAAATATGTTATTTTATTGGAATCTTCATCTTGGCAACAAATTTCTTATTATTTCCGAAAAAAAAAAATGCTATTACTACAATTTCGAATCATTTAAAAAAAGAAATTGGAAAAATGCATTCTTTTTGGTTTTTGGAGTACAGAAGGAAAAAAAAAAAAAGCCAGCCCTCTCTGGTATGTTGAATTGGATATTAAGTTGTTACAAAGAAAAATTGAAGAAACTTCGTGTAGTGAACATCTTTCAAAGCTATTAATATTAACCAAATCAGGACTTAAAAAATTATTTTTCAGAAACAGAAAAGTTACAATGAGAAGCTGCATAAACCCAAAGAAGGAATTTTGATACACATAGGGCTGTAGAGTAGCCGTGCCGAGTGATCAGCCATCTCAGCTGAAGAGAACCTCAGAACGTGTCATGATAAACAATCTTTAAGTTGGAAGGACTGATGCTAACATAAATTTTAATCCAAAATCAAGAAAAATATAAAAATTTTGGTCATGTGATCACAATTTTAGCTTTCTGTCTCTCCGTTAATTCTAGAACGAAATATCATGGAAGAATTAAGAGATTGCTGTGAATATCACTGCATATTGCCTAATTGTAAAGGATTCGGAAGGATGCGATAACTTTTTGAACTGTTTTTTGTTCAAAACAAAAATAATGTCAACCTTGAAAACAAAGTCTTATGCAGTGAAAAGGAAAAAGAGCAAAAACAAAAAGTACCAAATAGAAATGCAACACACCTGAAAATGTTGAGTTAGTCCTCAATATTGTCGCTGAAGAAACTAAACCGATCACTAGAGAAGCCGAACCGATTGGCATCATTCCATGGAGCAACGAAGGTGATGGTCCAATCTGCTTCATCATCGTTGTAACAAAAACGAAACCGGAGGTAATTCCAACTCTTTATATTTGTTGCGGAAGTGCCTTGCAAATGGTTCAACAAGTCCGGTTCACCAAGCTTGTACAGAACATACTGCCTTCCCTGAACTCTGTCCCAGAAAAGAATGGATGGCACATGCTTAACTTTCCGATAATCAGAGCCTCTGTTTGGTTGTATTCCAAGCACAAACTCAGCTGGCATGTCATAATTGGCAAGAACTTTAAGTTTTCTTAGGTGTCGGATACCGAAGGGCACTTCATTCAGAAGCGGGCTTGGTCCAATCCTCAACTCTTCAAGACGTGTCGATGCACCTCTTTCTATTTCGACCTGCTTTAGTCCTTGCAATTCTCTTAGAACAAGCAGCTTGAGTTTTCGAAAACCATCTTCCGTAAAATGAAGTTCCTCTCCATTGTACGCTCGGCGGAGCCAGAGTGATACTAAATTAGGCAAATCACAGAGGTGTTTTAACGGGTCCTCGCTTAACCTCGGGAGACTTAAGCACAACATGCTTAGATTTTCACTTCTTGGAATCCAATGTGGCAGCTTCTGTAATAGGCCCTATAAAACTAGACGTTGCATAAGAGGCGGTCAGATTGAAATGTTTTCTAAATCGAAGTTTTCATCATTGGTCTATGCATATAAACTTAGATATTCAAGGTGGTTCATCTTCTTTATAGAGTTGGATAGAGAACTCACGTCTTCTTCAGTCAATCCCGAAATTCCCAATCATCTCAATCGGAACAACTTCTTGAGCTCTTTTGCGAAACCAATGCCACTCCACTGTGCTTACACGATCATTAGTGTCTGTATGTCCTCCAAACAACCGAACCCGTCCTGTATTCTCACACCATGGGTTGAATCCAAACCGTCTCTGTTGTTGCAATGACTAGCTAAAAGGTGTCGAAGATTTTGAAGCCTACTGATCTCAACTGGAAGCTCAACTATTAGGGTGTTTCGAAGATCCAGCGTTTGTAGATTTTGTAGCTTAGCCAGAGACTTTGGAATCCATTTCACTTTGGTATCCTTTAAACTTAAGTACTTCAGGTGCAACAAATTTCCGAGTTCATTTGGGACAAATTCAAGTTACACATTTTCAAAATCCAACAATGTCAAAAGCTTAAATTTCCTGAAGAAAGAAACCAAAAACGACTTGCTCAAGGTACCATTGTAGAAGAGAAATATAGAACAAACCTGAGAGTTTTTAATTGTTTGTACTATACGTTCGACAAAATTACTACTGACAGATAGGCGGCGACTTTTTCCCCTGAAGCTTGAGCTCTTGTCATCCCGTATGTGACAGAAACTAAATTCATCAGCCTTTTGTCGAGCAATCTCGTGCATCAAGCTAGAGACTCGGCAAAACTTCTCTAACCCGTAAAATCTTCGCACTCTTCGACAAGATTTCTATGAATGAGCTCATTCAGATATTCTTTCGCAACTTCTTCTAAGGTTTTTCCTCTCTTCTGCTGTACAAAACCCTCAGCAATCCATAACTTAAATAGCTTGTCATAGGAATCAAAGCGTCTTTTGGAAAGATGCCAAAACACATAAAACACAACTTTAGTAGATCCGGCAAATCACCGAAACTACGAGAGAGGATAGTATTAAGACGACTAAGGTGAATATTTGATCTGACCTCAGTACCGAAATTGTCTAGTCGTTTTTGCCAGTCTAGCACTTCCTTGTCTTTCGTGGATAATAAACCGGCTATAGCGACTATTGCAAGAGGCAAGCCTTCGCACATATCAATAAAATTCAAGCGACAACTGCTCTAGCTCTGGAAGACAATGCAGCAGAGGTCCCAAGACATTGCTTCAGATAACGGTTCTAGCTTGTGAACATGATCGAAAGAGCTTTCTATACAAGAAGCGGCGATGGTATCATTACGGTTTGTGATGATTATTCTACCGCCACTGTCGTTTTCAGGCAAAGCATCTTTCATAAATCACCAAAATTCTTCCTTCCAAACATCATCAAAGACAAGAATGTACCTTTTTGGTCGCAAACATTCTCTTAGAATGCTAATTAGCTCTTGCCTCTGCATCTTCTCGATCACGTTCTGCTTCTCTTAGAATGCTAATTAGCTCTTGCCTCTGCATCTTCTCTATCACGTTCTGCTTTTCGGCTGCACAGATCTCAGTTATCATCATCTTTAATAGCTCCTGTATGCGGTATGAAGGAGAAACAGTGATCCAAGCGCGGTAGTAGAAATGTCCTCTCACCTCTACATTGTAGTAGACCACCATGGCAAGAGTAGTTTTACCAATTCCACCCGCACCTACAAGCGAAACAACCGAGCGTGCAGATTCTCCTTCCGTCAACCTCTGTATCAAACTCATTCCTAGCGGAATTCAAACCCACTAGATATTCATCTAGAAAAGGGTTAACTAATCAAGGATTAGAGCGTTCAATGATTGTCATTCCGCTACTACCTCTCTGCTCCCGCAAGTAATGACCACGGCCTCTTTCCTTGATGTCAAGTAACAATTCCTTAATGTTATGAATGTCGGAACTTATTTTGCTCCCACCATTCAACGTACCGATCAAGCGTCCAAGAAACTTGATGAATCCATGCCGATGGCTACACTGAATGCACTCATCTACGACATCTTCGATGAGTTCAGCCACCTCTTTTGCTTGCTTCAACCAATTCCTCACCGAATCGTCCTACTCTTTTTCCTCTGTCTTTGCATTGGCGTCTTTGAGAAGACTCCTGAGCTGCACCAGATCGTATCGTAGATTGTCAACTTCCGATCCCTCTATTCCTTTCGACAATTTTTCTTCTCCGGTTAGCAGAGAAACAAACTTGTTAATCGCGAGAGACGCTTACGACGCACTCTCTCCCGCCGAGTCCATGTCGCCTTCGTCTTCGATTTCCAAACTAATGCTTTCAGTCAGAAGTGAGATATGAGATCTAGCAGCCAACTCTTTTGAATTTCTGCCTCAATAAATGAGAAAGCTATGTGATGATGTCAATGAACAAGTTTTCTCCAGCTATATGAATAATTAAATAAATAATACCTTCCAGGAAGGTGATTAAGAACTTAACAACTAGATCTTATCAGTTTCAACGCGTGCCCCTTAGTTCAAGACCAAAAAAAATATTTTATTATGATTATGGAAAACCGAAAAAAGAAAAAGAAAAAGTGTGAAAATTGATTTATGCTCAAGTAAAATTGATTTATGGTCCTAGTGAGTGAAGCGTCGACGTCTCTCACGAGCTACAAACTCTTTTCGCTGATGATCGGCCATGAAAACATAGCCAAGGGAATCAACGTCAAAAAGCAATGTACGTCGCCATACTCCGCAAAGCGAGGCGACCTTACTCATCGTTGTCACATTACCGTCGAACGCCCGTACCCCATCCTTTGTCAAAATATTTACGCAAGGACCCAAAGCACATTTTTTAAGGGTTAATGGTATTTTGATAAAAAAAAATAATAATAAATAAATAAAAAGAAAAAAGAAAAAAAGAAAAAATTTTGGACCAAACGCACCTACTTAAAAATCCGGGGTATTTTTACCTAATAAAAAATAAGTAAAGACCAAAATCTCATGAACTAATCAAATATTTTACTCTTCTTTTAATCAAGAAATTTGGTGAGGTGGCCATGGTCACCCTTGTCAATAAATGTTGGGTGTGGGTAGTTTTTCTTTTTTCGTCACAAGATAAATTTTGGGATATGTGGATAAATGATTTATTTAAATTAAGTTTTTTAATTAACTGTTAATGGTCTATCCAATTGATCAATATTAATAAATTTTTTTTGTTGATTGACCATCATTTTCTTTTAAATAAAATAAATTTTTTTGGTTTTTAAAGTAAATGTTTAAAAACTATCCCTTATTTAGATGAAATGTACAATTTTGAAAATTAGAAAATTTTTACAAAAGAATGTTTTATTAACTTTTTCCATCATTCTCTCATTTTAAAACAGAAAAACTATCTCAGTTTGAAACTTGCTTTGTATATTACCCTTTTAGAAAAAAAAAAAAAAAAAGGGGGAATCGTTTTGAAATCGTGCAACATCATTTTTCTTTTCCATTCCGAGCAGACTTTTGTTTTCAAGAAAAAAATCTTTACATATCTAGATACCATCTTATTCTCAAAATAAAAATACTTTCTCATTTAAAATAAGAAAATTTTCCTTTTAAAATATATACACCTGGTCCAAACAAAGGCTACTAAATTTACCTTTTCCTTAAGTTTTCTGTTTTTGGTTTATTACTTGCTGGCCTGTTGTCCCGCAGGCTAATTTTTGTGGAAGTTTTACAACAATGGAAGTTGACAAGTGGTTGGTTGGGATCAAATTTGGAGTTAATCTCAACCGGCTGTAATCGGTTTACTTCGAATTGTGCTGGAAAAACATGCAAAGGGAAGGTAAAAACAGTAGAAAGCTCCGAAAGTTGGACGAAAGTGTAATTTGAAGTTAATATAATATTATTTATTATCAGTGCAAAAGGTGAGTGTCGAAGGTTAGAAGGATAATTAGTACCATAAATGCAAATGCAACGGAGAATGATGGAGAATGCGACGGCAAATAACGGAGAATGCGTTGGTGATGGTGACCTCGCACAGTGGCGTCTCTCTAATTCCTTTGTCCAGTGGCGAACAAAATGGCCAGGAATCGCTAGGCGAGTGTAACACCAGTTAGAATTAATTGAGATTAATTATACTAAATTAGATTAATTAATGTGCTAAAATATGTCTCAAAATTATTAAACTGTATTTAAAATTATGATTTAACGGTTTTAAAAATATTTTCAAAAAATTATATTTTCTGAACTTTTCAAAATGACCAAAATACCCCTGATCGGTCGACCAAACCTTTACTCTAGTTGACCAAACGCTTGCAAAAACAGTTAACCGCCCTTTGCTGCAGCCTTCTCTTGAGCCCACAAATTAGATTCCCTGATTTCCAGTGCCGAAAACCCTCAGGCAAGGGTAACTTCCTCTATAAATTCTCTAGCCCCGCTTAGTTTTTCAGTTTTCCCATTTTCTCTCTCTCTCGATCGCTCTCCCTCTCCCCCTCTATTTCCTCTCCATACCGAGCTTCCCCTCAGTGACGAGCCAGAAAACTTAATTAAGGGGGCTTGAATTAAGCTAAAACTCATTACAGGGCCTTCCTACAAAAAATAAAAAAAAACTAAGTTTTTTAGGTGGGCTAAAAGAAAGAAAATGGAGAGAATTTAAAATTTTTATTAAAAAAAAAAGAAATTTATAAAAAAGTAAACTATACCTGAAATGTTCTATTCTTCGGCCGTCAAATTTGTACAAAAATCTATTTTTTAGATATGATTTTAATGTGATTTTAAATAAATCTAACTGTTAAAAAGATGTATTATTAATATGAGGTCCTGCGGTGCAATGACCAGAAAAAAAAAAAAAAAGGGGTAAAAGTTAAACATTAATTCAGTACCAGCTAAATCAGTACCAGTTGACTTTTTTTGAATGTTTGTGAGATAAAATACTGTAGCAAAAAATGGGTTTGAAACATAAACAAACTCAAACTGTCTCTGAAAGTAGAAAACTTTATAGCATGATTATTTCAACTTTATCTGCTATTCCTTGAATAATTGGACTTAATGTACGTACAGCGAGTTGTATATCTGCATGTTTCAAGTATTTCAGATAGCAATTTTTGTATAGCTGGCAAATGGAAGGAACCAACCATGTTTCTCCTGATCAAGAGCAACCGCCAGAGGACTTGGTGGCCACTTTGAGAGGAAAATTACAGAACATGTCTCCGCTACCCTCTGAATGTTGTATCTCTATAGGGTCCCGGCACGGCTACGTCATGAGAATGAAAAGGCCTATACCCCTAAGGTTGTCTCCATTGGACCACTTCACCGTGGTGGAGACGGCTTGCAAGCCATGGAAGAACACAAAATGCTTTATCTCCAGAGTTTCTTGATAGAACCAATGTAAGCCTGGAGAATTACGTCGAGTTCATGAAGGAAAGGGAGCAAAAAGTGCGCAATCACTATGCGAGACTTTTGAACGTATAGAAAGCAACCGATTCGTGGAAATGATCCTTGTGGATGCTGCCTTCGTAATTGAACTTTTGTGGAGGAACCATTCCAAAGATGGAGGTCAAGAAAATGACCGCATATCAATAGACCGTGGAAGGTAGTTGATGTAAGGAATGACATGATGTTGCTGGAAAATCAGTTGCCATTCTTTATATTTGAAGATATTTTTGCCTAGCCAAACTAAAGGTTTCTCTTGACAACATTAATGGGAGATTTTGCTTGAGTCCTGAGAAAATTTCCCTCGTCAAGCTGACCTTCGAATTCTTTCGCTTTAAAGCTTACTTGACGGGACTAGAGACATCTTGAGAAGGGTACAATCCTCGAAAGTCAAGCATTTTATTGATTCTTCAGAAAATGTCACGTGCCAAGAGAGCTACCACCAAGAGGTGAAATTCAGACTCTAACCATACCTAGTGTGACAGAGCTGCATGAAGCTGGGGTCAAGTTCGAGGTGGGATCAGCTAAAAGCTTGTTTGACATCCATTCTGCAGAGAACTTTGGTGATTCCTCAATTGCGAATAAGAAAGTCAACGGAGAGCTTTTTTCTTAATCTGCTAGCTTTTGAGCAGTGTCACTTGCTCGATTGTTACATCAATGACTATATCTTCATCATCGACCGTCTCGTTGACACCACAAGGGCTGTCCAGTTGCTTGCCGGAGCAAAGTAATTGAGAGTAAGCTTTCTGATAACAAAGAGGTTGTAACATCCATTAACAACCTCGTCCGAGGAAGTATCTTGCGCCGTAAGCATTTCTACTTCAACGATCTTTGTGACAGCTTGAATGA
>CM046374.1:18109224-18135579 GCA_025413025.1 Ficus hispida
GGGATGTTGGCCATAACGGCCACTTTTCATGGGTGATTGAATTAAATAGCATTTTTACAGTGAATAGTTAAAAGTGGGAGTTTTACACTGTGACCTCTTACTTCAACCCACCAATGGGGTAAAAATTTGGACCATCATTTTAATAGTTGAGATTTTTTTTACACACCACAAAATTTATAAATTTATTGTATGCACATAAATTTATTGTACATACTACATCTGATTTTATGAATAATTATAAAAAAAAAAAAAGCAAAAACAAAAATAAATAAATAAATAAAGCAAACCCAGATTTTCGACCCACGGGCAGGCCCGGTGACGCGGTGACGGCATTGGGGAGAAAGAGGAGGTGGGCGGCATCGGCATTGGGGAAGATATAGGCTGGAAAGAGGTTTTTTATTTTTTATTTTTATTATTTATTTAATTATTTTATTTTTATTGATTGTCTTTTAATCACGTAGAGTTGAGCACATATTAGATTTTTGTGCACAAAACGTCTAGACCGTTGAAATGAAGTCAAACAGTAAAAAAAGTTTACCATATGGAGAAGGTAAAGTGATATAGTCTCATTTTAGAATTCCCCATTAAGAATAAACAACGGAATTTAAAAATATTGAAGTAAGTAACCTTAAACAACAAATTTACAAGACTTATAGTAAATTGATAATTTATATGGTAAATTTAATATTTACCGCCGTTTTCAAATATTTAAAAATCATACTATTAACTCTATTTTGTTTTCATACAAACGCTATTTATTATAATGAAGCGGATATATTTAATTTTTTTTATAATATTTTGTTTCAGGAATTAAGTTCAGCCGTGTTTATAGGAAGGCCAATAGGGTAAGCCCATAATTTGACTTTTATTTCTCTAGAATAGATGATAAATTAATATAGTTGGAGGAAGTAATAAAATATGTTTTTTATTGGAATCTTCATCTTGGCAACAAATTTCTTATTATTTCCGAAAAAAAAAAATGCTATTACTACAATTTCGAATCATTTAAAAAAAGAAATTGGAAAAATGCATTCTTTTTGGTTTTTGGAGTACAGAAGGAAAAAAAAAAAAAAGCCAGCCCTCTCTGGTATGTTGAATTGGATATTAAGTTGTTACAAAGAAAAATTGAAGAAACTTCGTGTAGTGAACATCTTTCAAAGCTATTAATATTAACCAAATCAGGACTTAAAAAATTATTTTTCAGAAACAGAAAAGTTACAATGAGAAGCTGCATAAACCCAAAGAAGGAATTTTGATACACATAGGGCTGTAGAGTAGCCGTGCCGAGTGATCAGCCATCTCAGCTGAAGAGAACCTCAGAACGTGTCATGATAAACAATCTTTAAGTTGGAAGGACTGATGCTAACATAAATTTTAATCCAAAATCAAGAAAAATATAAAAATTTTGGTCATGTGATCACAATTTTAGCTTTCTGTCTCTCCGTTAATTCTAGAACGAAATATCATGGAAGAATTAAGAGATTGCTGTGAATATCACTGCATATTGCCTAATTGTAAAGGATTCGGAAGGATGCGATAACTTTTTGAACTGTTTTTTGTTCAAAACAAAAATAATGTCAACCTTGAAAACAAAGTCTTATGCAGTGAAAAGGAAAAAGAGCAAAAACAAAAAGTACCAAATAGAAATGCAACACACCTGAAAATGTTGAGTTAGTCCTCAATATTGTCGCTGAAGAAACTAAACCGATCACTAGAGAAGCCGAACCGATTGGCATCATTCCATGGAGCAACGAAGGTGATGGTCCAATCTGCTTCATCATCGTTGTAACAAAACGAAACCGGAGGTAATTCCAACTCTTTATATTTGTTGCGGAAGTGCCTTGCAAATGGTTCAACAAGTCCGGTTCACCAAGCTTGTACAGAACATACTGCCTTCCCTGAACTCTGTCCCAGAAAAGAATGGATGGCACATGCTTAACTTTCCGATAATCCGAGCCTCTGTTTGGTTGTATTCCAAGCACAAACTCAGCTGGCATGTCATAATTGGCAAGAACTTTAAGTTTTCTTAGGTGTCGGATACCGAAGGGCACTTCATTCAGAAGCGGGCTTGGTCCAATCCTCAACTCTTCAAGACGTGTCGATGCACCTCTTTCTATTTCGACCTGCTTTAGTCCTTGCAATTCTCTTAGAACAAGCAGCTTGAGTTTTCGAAAACCATCTTCCGTAAAATGAAGTTCCTCTCCATTGTACGCTCGGCGGAGCCAGAGTGATACTAAATTAGGCAAATCACAGAGGTGTTTTAACGGGTCCTCGCTTAACCTCGGGAGACTTAAGCACAACATGCTTAGATTTTCACTTCTTGGAATCCAATGTGGCAGCTTCTGTAATAGGCCCTATAAAACTAGACGTTGCATAAGAGGCGGTCAGATTGAAATGTTTTCTAAATCGAAGTTTTCATCATTGGTCTATGCATATAAACTTAGATATTCAAGGTGGTTCATCTTCTTTATAGAGTTGGATAGAGAACTCACGTCTTCTTCAGTCAATCCCGAAATTCCCAATCATCTCAATCGGAACAACTTCTTGAGCTCTTTTGCGAAACCAATGCCACTCCACTGTGCTTACACGATCATTAGTGTCTGTATGTCCTCCAAACAACCGAACCCGTCCTGTATTCTCACACCATGGGTTGAATCCAAACCGTCTCTGTTGTTGCAATGACTAGCTAAAAGGTGTCGAAGATTTTGAAGCCTACTGATCTCAACTGGAAGCTCAACTATTAGGGTGTTTCGAAGATCCAGCGTTTGTAGATTTTGTAGCTTAGCCAGAGACTTTGGAATCCATTTCACTTTGGTATCCTTTAAACTTAAGTACTTCAGGTGCAACAAATTTCCGAGTTCATTTGGGACAAATTCAAGTTACACATTTTCAAAATCCAACAATGTCAAAAGCTTAAATTTCCTGAAGAAAGAAACCAAAAACGACTTGCTCAAGGTACCATTGTAGAAGAGAAATATAGAACAAACCTGAGAGTTTTTAATTGTTTGTACTATACGTTCGACAAAATTACTACTGACAGATAGGCGGCGACTTTTTCCCTGAAGCTTGAGCTCTTGTCATCCCGTATGTGACAGAAACTAAATTCATCAGCCTTTTGTCGAGCAATCTCGTGCATCAAGCTAGAGACTCGGCAAAACTTCTCTAACCCGTAAAATCTTCGCACTCTTCGACAAGATTTCTATGAATGAGCTCATTCAGATATTCTTTCGCAACTTCTTCTAAGGTTTTTCCTCTCTTCTGCTGTACAAAACCCTCAGCAATCCATAACTTAAATAGCTTGTCATAGGAATCAAAGCGTCTTTTGGAAAGATGCCAAAACACATAAAACACAACTTTAGTAGATCCGGCAAATCACCGAAACTACGAGAGAGGATAGTATTAAGACGACTAAGGTGAATATTTGATCTGACCTCAGTACCGAAATTGTCTAGTCGTTTTTGCCAGTCTAGCACTTCCTTGTCTTTCGTGGATAATAAACCGGCTATAGCGACTATTGCAAGAGGCAAGCCTTCGCACATATCAATAAAATTCAAGCGACAACTGCTCTAGCTCTGGAAGACAATGCAGCAGAGGTCCCAAGACATTGCTTCAGATAACGGTTCTAGCTTGTGAACATGATCGAAAGAGCTTTCTATACAAGAAGCGGCGATGGTATCATTACGGTTTGTGATGATTATTCTACCGCCACTGTCGTTTTCAGGCAAAGCATCTTTCATAAATCACCAAAATTCTTCCTTCCAAACATCATCAAAGACAAGAATGTACCTTTTTGGTCGCAAACATTCTCTTAGAATGCTAATTAGCTCTTGCCTCTGCATCTTCTCGATCACGTTCTGCTTCTCTTAGAATGCTAATTAGCTCTTGCCTCTGCATCTTCTCTATCACGTTCTGCTTTTCGGCTGCACAGATCTCAGTTATCATCATCTTTAATAGCTCCTGTATGCGGTATGAAGGAGAAACAGTGATCCAAGCGCGGTAGTAGAAATGTCCTCTCACCTCTACATTGTAGTAGACCACCATGGCAAGAGTAGTTTTACCAATTCCACCCGCACCTACAAGCGAAACAACCGAGCGTGCAGATTCTCCTTCCGTCAACCTCTGTATCAAACTCATTCCTAGCGGAATTCAAACCCACTAGATATTCATCTAGAAAAGGGTTAACTAATCGAGGATTAGAGCGTTCAATGATTGTCATTCCGCTACTACCTCTCTGCTCCCGCAAGTAATGACCACGGCCTCTTTCCTTGATGTCAAGTAACAATTCCTTAATGTTATGAATGTCGGAACTTATTTTGCTCCCACCATTCAACGTACCGATCAAGCGTCCAAGAAACTTGATGAATCCATGCCGATGGCTACACTGAATGCACTCATCTACGACATCTTCGATGAGTTCAGCCACCTCTTTTGCTTGCTTCAACCAATTCCTCACCGAATCGTCCTACTCTTTTTCCTCTGTCTTTGCATTGGCGTCTTTGAGAAGACTCCTGAGCTGCACCAGATCGTATCGTAGATTGTCAACTTCCGATCCCTCTATTCCTTTCGACAATTTTTCTTCTCCGGTTAGCAGAGAAACAAACTTGTTAATCGCGAGAGACGCTTACGACGCACTCTCTCCCGCCGAGTCCATGTCGCCTTCGTCTTCGATTTCCAAACTAATGCTTTCAGTCAGAAGTGAGATATGAGATCTAGCAGCCAACTCTTTTGAATTTCTGCCTCAATAAATGAGAAAGCTATGTGATGATGTCAATGAACAAGTTTTCTCCAGCTATATGAATAATTAAATAAATAATACCTTCCAGGAAGGTGATTAAGAACTTAACAACTAGATCTTATCAGTTTCAACGCGTGCCCCTTAGTTCAAGACCAAAAAAAATATTTTATTATGATTATGGAAAACCGAAAAAAGAAAAAGAAAAAGTGTGAAAATTGATTTATGCTCAAGTAAAATTGATTTATGGTCCTAGTGAGTGAAGCGTCGACGTCTCTCACGAGCTACAAACTCTTTTCGCTGATGATCGGCCATGAAAACATAGCCAAGGGAATCAACGTCAAAAAGCAATGTACGTCGCCATACTCCGCAAAGCGAGGCGACCTTACTCATCGTTGTCACATTACCGTCGAACGCCCGTACCCCATCCTTTGTCAAAATATTTACGCAAGGACCCAAAGCACATTTTTTAAGGGTTAATGGTATTTTGATAAAAAAAAAATAATAATAAATAAATAAAAAGAAAAAAGAAAAAAAGAAAAAATTTTGGACCAAACGCACCTACTTAAAAATCCGGGTTATTTTTACCTAATAAAAAATAAGTAAAGACCAAAATCTCATGAACTAATCAAATATTTTACTCTTCTTTTAATCAAGAAATTTGGTGAGGTGGCCATGGTCACCCTTGTCAATAAATGTTGGGTGTGGGTAGTTTTTCTTTTTTCGTCACAAGATAAATTTTGGGATATGTGGATAAATGATTTATTTAAATTAAGTTTTTTTAATTAACTGTTAATGGTCTATCCAATTGATCAATATTAATAAATTTTTTTTGTTGATTGACCATCATTTTCTTTTAAATAAAATAAATTTTTTTTGGTTTTTTAAAGTAAATGTTTAAAAACTATCCCTTATTTAGATGAAATGTACAATTTTGAAAATTAGAAAATTTTTACAAAAGAATGTTTTATTAACTTTTTCCATCATTCTCTCATTTTAAAACAGAAAAACTATCTCAGTTTGAAACTTGCTTTGTATATTACCCTTTTAGAAAAAAAAAAAAAAAAAAGGGGGAATCGTTTTGAAATCGTGCAACATCATTTTTCTTTTCCATTCCGAGCAGACTTTTGTTTTCAAGAAAAAAATCTTTACATATCTAGATACCATCTTATTCTCAAAATAAAAATACTTTCTCATTTAAAATAAGAAAATTTTCCTTTTAAAATATATACACCTGGTCCAAACAAAGGCTACTAAATTTACCTTTTCCTTAAGTTTTCTGTTTTTGGTTTATTACTTGCTGGCCTGTTGTCTCGCAGGCTAATTTTTGTGGAAGTTTTACAACAATGGAAGTTGACAAGTGGTTGGTTGGGATCAAATTTGGAGTTAATCTCAACCGGCTGTAATCGGTTTACTTCGAATTGTGCTGGAAAAACATGCAAAGGGAAGGTAAAAACAGTAGAAAGCTCCGAAAGTTGGACGAAAGTGTAATTTGAAGTTAATATAATATTATTTATTGTCAGTGCAAAAGGTGAGTGTCGAAGGTTAGAAGGATAATTAGTACCATAAATGCAAATGCAACGGAGAATGATGGAGAATGCGACGGCAAATAACGGAGAATGCGTTGGTGATGGTGACCTCGCACAGTGGCGTCTCTCTAATTCCTTTGTCCAGTGGCGAACAAAATGGCCAGGAATCGCTAGGCGAGTGTAACACCAGTTAGAATTAATTGAGATTAATTATACTAAATTAGATTAATTAATGTGCTAAAATATGTCTCAAAATTATTAAACTGTATTTAAAATTATGATTTAACGGTTTTAAAAATATTTTCAAAAAATTATATTTTCTGAACTTTTTCAAAATGACCAAAATACCCCTGATCGGTCGACCAAACCTTTACTCTAGTTGACCAAACGCTTGCAAAAACAGTTAACCGCCCTTTGCTGCAGCCTTCTCTTGAGCCCACAAATTAGATTCCCTGATTTCCAGTGCCGAAAACCCTCAGGCAAGGGTAACTTCCTCTATAAATTCTCTAGCCCCGCTTAGTTTTTCAGTTTTCCCATTTTCTCTCTCTCTCGATCGCTCTCCCTCTCCCCCTCTATTTCCTCTCCATACCGAGCTTCCCCCTCAGTGACGAGCCAGAAAACTTAATTAAGGGGGGCTTGAATTAAGCTAAAACTCATTACAGGGCCTTCCTACAAAAAAATAAAAAAAACTAAGTTTTTTAGGGTGGGCTAAAAGAAAGAAAATGGAGAGAATTTAAAATTTTTATTAAAAAAAAAAGAAATTTATAAAAAAGTAAACTATACCTGAAATGTTCTATTCTTCGGCCGTCAAATTTGTACAAAAATCTATTTTTTAGATATGATTTTAATGTGATTTTAAATAAATCTAACTGTTAAAAAGATGTATTATTAATATGAGGTCCTGCGGTGCAATGACCAGAAAAAAAAAAAAAAAGGGGTAAAAGTTAAACATTAATTCAGTACCAGCTAAATCAGTACCAGTTGACTTTTTTTGAATGTTTGTGAGATAAAATACTGTAGCAAAAAATGGGTTTGAAACATAAACAAACTCAAACTGTCTCTGAAAGTAGAAAACTTTATAGCATGATTATTTCAACTTTATCTGCTATTCCTTGAATAATTGGACTTAATGTACGTACAGCGAGTTGTATATCTGCATTGTTTCAAGTATTTCAAGATAGCAATTTTTGTATAGCTGGCAAATGGAAGGAACCAACCATGTTTCTCCTGATCAAGAGCAACCGCCAGAGGACTTGGTGGCCACTTTGAGAGGAAAATTACAGAACATGTCTCCGCTACCCTCTGAATGTTGTATCTATAGGGTCCCGGCACGGCTACGTCATGAGAATGAAAAGGCCTATACCCCTAAGGTTGTCTCCATTGGACCACTTCACCGTGGTGGAGACGGCTTGCAAGCCATGGAAGAACACAAAATGCTTTATCTCCAGAGTTTTCTTGATAGAACCAATGTAAGCCTGGAGAATTACGTCGAGTTCATGAAGGGAAAGGAGCAAAAAGTGCGCAATCACTATGACGAGACTTTTGAACGTATAGAAAGCAACCGATTCGTGGAAATGATCCTTGTGGAAGCTGCCTTCGTAATTGAACTTTTGTGGAGGAACCACTCCAAAGATGGAGGTCAAGAAAATGACCGCATATTCAATAGACCGTGGAAGGTAGTTGATGTAAGGAATGACATGATGTTGCTGGAAAATCAGTTGCCATTCTTTATATTTGAAGATATTTTTGCCTTAGCCAAACTAAAGGTTTCTCTTGACAACATTAATGGGAGATTTTGCTTGAGTCCTGAGAAAATTTCCCTCGTCAAGCTGACCTTCGAATTCTTTCGCTTTAAAGCTTACTTGACGGGACTAGAGGACATCTTGAGAAGGGTACAATCCTCGAAAGTCAAGCATTTTATTGATTTCTTCAGAAAATGTCACGTGCCAAGAGAGCTACCACCAAGAGGTGAAATTCAGACTCTAACCATACCTAGTGTGACAGAGCTGCATGAAGCTGGGGTCAAGTTCGAGGTGGGATCAGCTAAAAGCTTGTTTGACATCCGATTCTGCAGAGGAACTTTGGTGATTCCTCAATTGCGAATACGAAAGTCAACGGAGAGCTTTTTTCTTAATCTGCTAGCTTTTGAGCAGTGTCACTTGCTTGATTGTTACATCAATGACTATGTCTTCATCATCGACCGTCTCGTTGACACCGCAAGGGCTGTCCAGTTGCTTGCAAGGTGCAAAGTAATTGAGAGTAAGCTTTCTGATAACAAAGAGGTTGTAACTTCCATTAACAACCTTGTCCGAGGAAGTATCTTACGCCGTAAGCATTTCTACTTCAACGATCTTTGTGACAGCTTGAATGATTATTACAGTAACCCCTGGAACACATGGATGGCTACCTTGGTTCGTAAACATTTCAGCTCCCCATTGACCATTTTGGCTGTGCTTGTGGCTGCTGCAATCTTCATACTTGCGCTTTTACAAACCATTTGTTCGTGTGGAGTTCAGTTTAAGTAGTAACGTTCCTCGACAGAGTTGGTTATAACGAGGGAAAAAGTAAAAGAAGAGGAAGAAAAGGATAAACAACCAACAACTTTTCTCTTGTTTTCGATAGTTGTTTATTTTCTTTTTTCTTTTTCTTTTTCTTTTTTTTTTTTTTCTCGATTGTTTTAGAAACAATTTTGTGGGGAACAATTTTCAAGTGTTGTAATGTGTTGGTTTGGCATATATGTACAGAATCATTATGACTTGATGTTGTTATTATCAACTATGCAGATTCTGCATAAGAATTCTTAAATAATCACTATCAACAGATTGTTTGGGGATTCGAACTCTACATGTTGTGATAGAGTCAAATGTAAAAATATCTGGCAAAAACCAGGAAACATAATTAAAGAAATGTAATATATGTACAAGGTTTGTCTAATCAATAAAAAACTAACTAGTCTACTACTAAATTACTTGGTATGCCATAATTAGAAATTGATATGCAGATTATGTATTAAATATTGAATCAACTAAAACTAAGAAGTGTACCACTGTATTACTTGGCATCCAATTTTAATTTATTTTAAAAATAAATTGGTAGCGACGACATCTCTCTACCACAATGTCTACTCAAGGACAAGAATTCAAAGTGTTCACAGTGTCACATCCTTGGCTGATGGACGGAGCACGTTTTTACGCACCAACTTGGCTGGATATCCTCTATTTGGGGCGACTCCAGTGCTGCATGAAGGATGTTATTCGTTGATGATTGCAGAAGGTGCTAGGCCACCCCTGCATAAACTGGTCGGGACTGGAGCCGTTCCCCTGAGGAGCCCAAGGCAGGGCAAACCAGTCGACAAGATGCGTTAGTGCGCCCGTTGGTGAGACAGCTGGTCGCTGTGTCAGGGGCGCCACACCGAACCTAGCTGAGCCTTTCGGTCAGTCCATGACAACAGGCTATTCAAGCTTTTGTTGAAATGCTTTCTAAGAGACAAGTTTAATATTTGTAGATAAAAATATGCAGAACAAAACAGGGGAAGCATAATTATGGTAAGTTGGCCAAAAAGAAGTACAGTAAGGCAAGCCAACCACATTAACCATTTTAGAAAATAGCACAAATTAGGACTTGGAGACAATGCTCAGACACAGAAAATTAAAAAACCGAAGAACCATAAAACAAAAGAAGGATTTGGTTGGTCTACTGCGCATATGTTCCACACACCGTACAATCACATAACCATGTTCATTTTCACAAGCATGAGAATTCAAAGGAGAACAAAGCAAGGCCAGAAAGGAGCAGCAACAACGGTCTACGACAATCACATGGAAAGACAAGGAGCAAACTTTATATCTTGGTTGACTAATTTCGTTATCATTTCACTCCATCTTGGTCCAAAAGTCCGAGTTCTTGAGGCATTTGCAACTGAAAAAAATTATATATGAAAGAAAAAATTAGTCATGGATTTAGGAAAAGGGCGTGACAGTCTCAGAAAGAGTCGCAACATAATTTATATTTTAACAGTAAGACAAA
This sequence comes from Ficus hispida, assembly GCA_025413025.1. Classification (NCBI taxonomy): domain Eukaryota; kingdom Viridiplantae; phylum Streptophyta; class Magnoliopsida; order Rosales; family Moraceae; genus Ficus; species Ficus hispida. The sequence continues at coordinate 18,119,512 of CM046374.1, forward strand.
TGAGACAGATACTAGAACAAACCTTGACATTTTCAATCAGTCCTCAACGTCATCGCTGAAGAAACTAATCTGATCGCTGGAGAAACTCGATCGGTTGACATCATTCAGCTGAACAGTTGAGGTTGAGGCAGACTCTTCTCCTCCATAGCTGAAAAATAAACTCGACTGAAGGTCATGTTGTGCAACGGCATCTCTGCTTGTTGCCAAACCTTGTAAATAGTCCAACAACTCCGACTCACCAAGTGTGTACGAAATGTAACTTCTTCCCTGAACTCTGTAGAAGAAAATGACAGATGGCACATGCTGAACCTTCAAGTAATCTGAGCCTCCATCTGGTTGCATACTGCTCACAAATTCTGTCGGCATGTCATAGTTGGCAAGGGCTTTCAGATTTCTTAGGTGTTCGATGCCGGAGGGAACCTCATTCAGAACCGGGCTAGGTCCCATCGTCAAAGCTTCAAGATTAGGCAATGCTCCTCTCTTTATTGTTATCACCCTAAGTTCACGTAACTCCGTCAGGACAAGCTGCTTGAGCTTTTGGAAACTGCCTTCCGTGAATTGAAGTTGCTCGCCATCGTATGCTCGATGAAGTAAAAGAGATTCCAAATTGGGCAAACGCGAAAGGGCTTCTAAAGGGTCAATAGTCAATCTCGAGAAACTTAAACCCAATATGCTTAGTTTCTGAAGCCTCAAAATCCAACCTGGTAACTTCTCTAGACGACCCTTCAAGATGAGGCGTCTTAGTAAAGGTGGTGGAGTCGAAATGGATTCCAAAACCAAAGTTTTACGATCATCAGAAGAGTATAAACTAAGGGATTCAAGGAGATTCATCTTCTCGATGGAGGTGCAGAGAGGGTTCACAATGCGCGAGTCCAATTGTGAAATGGCCAAACATCTCAACTTTCTCAATTTCTTCAACTCTTTTATGACACCACCGCGTGCTTCCACTGTCATTAGTGTCTGCAAGTTTTCCAGAAAACGAATCCCTTCCTTAATCCTCGTTCCACGGACTGAACATGGGCTGCCTTTGTCATTATGAACACTAGCCAGTATGTGTCGTAATTTCCGGAGCTTCTGGATCTCGATTGGTAGCTCATTAATCAGTGTATTTCTAGTGTCTAAGGTTTGTAGATTGAGTAGTAGCACGATGGACGTTGGAAGCTTCTTCACTTTCGTATTCCTTAAACTCAAGTACTTCAAGAACGACAGGTTTCCCAGTTCCGTTGGGAGGTCATCTATTGGAGCATTTTCAAAGTCCAGCAACTCCAAAAGCTTGCATCTTTCGAACAAACTAACCAGCGAAGACTTTCTAATCACTATTTCATTGGCATCGAAAAGAAAGGCAGAGTGAACCCTGGAGAGATCGACAGTGATTTCTAAAGAGTTTATCACTCCACCGTAGATCGATAGTCGACGACTTTCAGGCTCAACATTTGCTGTCGAGTCTCTCTCCTCAAATACCCGACAGATCCCAATTTCCTTTTCGTTTGCTACAAGAATTTCATGCATGAAACCGTGAACTGTACACATTCTTTCGGTGCCATCGTACTTCATAGGCAAGACTTGGACCAAGTTTCTATTTATGAGCTCATTTAAGTATATTTCTGCAACTTGTTCCAACGTCTTGCCAACCTCTTCCATAACAAAACCCTCAGCGATCCACAACATGAATAATTTTTGATCAGGAATCAGAAAGTTTTTGGGAAAGATACCGAAGTACAAGAAGCAAAGTCTAATATGGAAAGGTAGATCATTATGGATACGAGAGAAAAATGTTGAAATTACTGAATTAAGTCTTGGAGACAGTCTAAAACCATCATGGAAATGGTCTAGCATCATTGTACCATCAGACAGTTCCCCTCTAAAACCATCATGGAAATGGTTTAGCATCATTGTACCATCAGACAGTTCCCCTCTAAAACCATCATGGCAATGGTTTAGCATCATTGTACCATCAGACAGTTCCCTAGACAGATGATCAGCAATGTCCTTAATGACAAGTGGTAAGCCGTGGTATCTTCCACTAATTTCTCGGGCCAACTCCGATAACTCATGGGGATGATTACTAGAATCAGAGTTACCGAATGCATGTTTACAAAATAACTCAAAAGCCATTTCTTTGGAAAGAGGTTGTAGGCACTTGAAAACGTCACAAGAAGCAACAGTTGCATTGTTGCGTGTTGTGACGATTATCCTACTACCATTGTTGCTATCTGGGAAAACATGATGATTCATGACTTTCCAAAAATCAACTTGCCAGACATCATCAAAAACAATCACGTACCTCTTTGTCAACAAATGTTTCTTCAAACGGCTAATTAGCTCTTGCTCTTCCATTGTGTCGCTGGAGTCTCCACCTTCACAGATCGTCTTCACTAAATGAACGAATAGACCCTTTAAGTGATATGATTCCGACATATTGATCCAAGCATGGCAATCGAAGTGTTGCTGGACCTCTTTACTTTGGTAGATGACCCTAGCAAGAGTGGTCTTACCAACTCCGCCTAAGCCGACCAACGAAATCACCAAGCGTTTGGATGGTTCTCCAACCAGCAGGCTTACAAGTTCTTCCTTTTGGGATTTAATACCGACAAGTTCTTCTTCCTCGATGAAACTGTACGAGTTCTCCAAGAATCTGACATCATTACTCCTCCTCAATCCTTCTTCAAAGCCCACAATTGTTGAGCGCCCTATCAAACTCAAATCCGCACGCCACTTTCTATATCCTTCTGGCAACCAAAAAAACCCTTGATCTAGACCCCAGTCTTTCATCACTTGTATTGCTTTTAGAATACGTTGAATTTCAGAAGCTACATATCCTGGATTCAACTTTTTAATCAGGTTGTCGCCTTCCCGGAGAACCATATTATTAGATCCAGGCCGATGTTGGTGCCCTGCCGTCTGAAGATCGTACATGTCCGAGATGAACACGGTGCGCTGCGCTGCCTTTGTTGCATCCATCAACCATTCTCCTATGTTCCACTTCGTTGTGTCAATGCGCAAGACCAAATGCTTGAGATCCTCTAGCTCACTTTTCAGACTCTTAATGTCTATGTCGGCCTCTCCGAACAAAACTGCTTCATTTGTTAAGCGAAGTGCCTTGTCGATGACATAAATTGCTGTATGTGAATCTCCCATTTCTGGTAATTGCTCGGGTTCTTGAACGACTTGGTGGGGGGGGGGGCAATTATCTTGTTGCTTAAATCAGAAGAATGTCGGATCTGGAAATAGAATGAGATGTTACACGGTTTAGCAATTAGCACCCCCTTTGACTCCTCTTATGCATAATGAACATTTTTCCTTCTTTCTTTACTTTAAAAAATTAATAAAAAATAAAAAACATTTTACAGTTTTTCTTTTCTTTTTTCCTTCCTTCTTTAATGCATCATTTATGACAACATTTCTCTAACAACCACGTTGAACGAAAGAATACTTGCCACATAACCCTACCACTATATTATAATTTATTTAAGCCAATACTGATTTATTGTGAGGGAAAGGCTAGATGGATAGGATTTTTTTTTTTTTTTAAATGACGTCTAAGATGGAACTTCCTAAAACTTTCCTCCAACTTTGCTTGTTTTCTCCACTGACTTTCCACCTCTGTAGCTAGGAAGCCGCGTTGAAGACGCGTTGAAGCCGCGTTGAAGACGCGTTGAAGCCGCATTGTATAGACAGTATCTTCTTATCTTATCTTAACTATATTAAATGAGTAGATATCTAGTTTTAGTGTTCACTTCCGTCGTCTAAAACGCAAGTATTGGTTGCTTTTCGTTTCATATTTGACTAGACACTTACTGTTTCTTTATGAGCCACATATTGACGTGGCTTTTCTACTTCATGCAAACAATTGACTTGACCCACCATATTTAATTGCCATTAATTTAGTTCAAAAAAAATTTCAGCCAAAAACAATAACTAGATATGTACATGTCAAATAGTACTAATAAAACGATTCTTATAATTTATCATTTTATAAATTTTGCTTTAATAGTACCTCAGTTAATCCTCTTAAACTCCCACTTCAATTTTGTTTTAATTTAACTGAGAAAAAAATATTTTCCATTAAAAAGAAAGAAAAAAAAAGGTTTTCCCATTGAAAAAAGGAAGTTTTTCTTAGAAAAAAAAGGAAAGCAAACAGCACTACTTATTTGTTTACTTATTTATTTGTGTTTTTGGCTAATTGTTGTTTTAATTTAAGAAGAGCAAAATCTTTATACCACAAAAATTCAAGATTCACCATAGATTTAATAAAAACAAAATAAGATGAATGCAAAATACATAGAACTTAGTAATTTTTTTTTTCTTAAAAAGAATTTGAAGGAGAAAATTTTAGAGTTTAAAAACTTGAAATTAGAGTTACAAAAGATGCGAGTGTATGTATGGATTTTGAAAAAACTTTTATGAGTAATGTGGTATATGTATAATGGTTTATTTATTATAATAAAGATAAGATATAGTTAAGTGGAATATTTGTAATTAAAGAGTATAAATGAAATTAGTTTTTAGATAATTGCATAGCCAACCCTAATTGCTAGGAAAAAAAAAAAAGAAAAAAAAAACGTAAAGCTTGAAGCCATAACCCAGTGTAACTAAAGGAGGCAACCAATAGTGTGTTGAAGAACTAAGAAGGGAAATAATAATAATAATAATAATAATAAAAAGAAGGAAAAAAAAAACGTAAAGCTTGAAGCCATAACCCAGTGTGACTAAAGGAGGCAACCGAGAGTGTGTTGAAGAACTAAGAAAGGAGGGGAAAAAAAAAAACAAATAAGCAAATAAATAACTCAATGATATAATCAATTCACGTTTAATTTTATTATGTCAAATCTTAAACAAAAGTCAGCCTTTATGGCATCTCGCATCGGTATTTAACATGGCTTGGTAGAGGAATTTTCAAGTTTGTTTTAAGACTACCAAGCAGTGAAAGTCTCAATTTAAAATTTTTTTGTGTAATTATTTTAATTTTAATTAAGTATGATATACAAAGTAATGAAGGATGTAGGCACATATACTTTATGTGTATTTTTATAATTTTGAGTGGATATAGTAATTTTTATATGATCATAAGTTACCTTAGATCTATGAGAAAATAAACTAAAATGTGACATTGAAGCAAGTGATATGATGAATATTGCTAGCATTTCTTTTGAAATATGCTTTGAGTATTAAATAGAATGAAAATTTGATGGCTAAATATAGAAAAATTGTTACTTAATTACGAACACCAACTCTAATCCAAACTTTTGAATACCAACCTATATTGTATATGAGTTATCTTATTATTATTATTATTATTGATAAGGATTTAAAGTATTGTCACATCTAAAAGCTCAACTTTCATGTTAATTGTCTATCATAGATATTTTTTTAGAGATCTCTAATCTCATCTTTCTTATTGAAAATTTTAATGTTGTTGTTTATGATCAAATTTGATTTCTGATTGCAATGAGTATTCTTTCAATTTTTATGATTAAATTTGTGCATTGTGTGTGTGTTTTTATTTTATTTTATTTTATTTTACTTCTACTATTATAATTGCATATTCTTGTACAACTTCTAAGTACAGTTTTTTCTTTTATTATCTACATTATGAAAATTTTTAATTATAGCTCAATACGTGTATCACACATACCTCAACTAGTGGTAATAAAAATGTTTTTCTCAAAAAAAAAAAAAAATTCATGGTTGTGGAAAGGAAAAAAAAAAGTTCTTTATATATGCCTAGAGGGAAGATTGTGGTTAAGCACAATGAGGAGCACTACCGATAGTGATGTGCTCGAGCCAACAATTAAAATTGATTATGTGACTAAATGAACTACTCTAATCTAAAATGTATATAATAGTAATATAGTCTCATATACACGATCCTTTATTTTATTTCATATTTACAAATTTTTTAAATTTTTTTCCTTCCTTAAATTTTTGATCTGATCTTTAAAAAAAATAAAAAAAGATCTGATCTAAACTGGAAAAAAAAAAAAAAAACACTCTCATTCAATTTGTCATGAGGTCGTCGACATTGTGACTTGACTTTCTGTCTCCCAATCACCGGCGAGTCCAACTCCATTTTCCCAGTCACTGGTGGGTCCACCTCTATTATGAGCTTGTGAGGGTTTGCAAAGTGTCGGCTGGTCCAGCTCCTATCCAGCTCGTGAGGGTTTGCATATGAGTCATTTCTGGTCTCCACTGCCTTGTTTCCTTCTTGGGGGCAAGATTTGTAGGTTTGCATCTTAGGCTTTCTTTAGCAGCTTCTCTGGCGACCGAGTGTGGGTGAAGGCGGGGTAGATTTATAGGTTTTGGTTAAATTTTGGGTTTTTTTTTCTTTTCTTTTCTATTTTTTTCATTTTAGAAAAAAAGCTTTTTATATTAAAAAAAATATAGCCCAATTGTGCATTAAAAGTTGCGTGTTTATATATATATATATATATATATTTTATACCGTTATATTTCATCTTAACAGTCTATAAATTGATAACTACCGGTAGTGTCTCTTAATGAGGCTCTACCACAGCATTCCTATTTGCCTATTTATAAACTTTATAATTAGGGAATCAAATAGGCATTTTTGGGGATTATGTGACTTGAACCCTCACGATTTTTAAAGGCGAGGGATTTTCCTCTTACTATGAATGCTATTGTTATCGACATTGAAATGTAAAATGAGACTCTATCTTTATTCTCATCTGATTAATCCATTTTTCAAAAGGTCTATCATATTTTGATGGAGTAAATGATTTGATAAATGAATAGTTAACTCTTTTTTGTCAACTTAATAATTGACTTACAATCACTTAAAACAATTTTATTAACAAAATAAATAAATGTAAAGCATGATACTTGTTGACAGGATGTTGGGTAATTCGGCATATTGTTCTAGGAAAGACCATTTGAACTCAGATAGATAAGGGTACCGCGAATCACAGAGATCGTGATGGGTACTGAACAGGTTCCCATGACATAGGAGACGCGATAATGGTTGTGTGGAAACCGCAATGAAAAATGGGTAACAGCCGGGAAAATATTTGAATTATGTTAATTTTTATTCTTATTTATCATGAATATATATATATATATATATATATATATGTATGTAGGCCTGTGTGTCTCGCAAAAACCTTAAGGACTTCTTGAGTCCACATAAAGTAATATACTTTTGAGCTTTCTCTAAAAGTAGATAAGATGATACTTCCTGACTCCAAAGATGATTACTATTCGAATAGAGGGGAACCTCTATAATTTCTGGTGTTTTTTACTTTAATGCACTTTTAATTTCATATGCAGTTGATTAGGTTAGCAGGTCACATATTTGACCCAGTCCTATTGAGTAGATTTTCACAATCATCAATACTTGGACTGAATTGATGTATGGTGCAAAATAAAGATACCTTTTCTTCTTTTCTTTTTAAGATATTTTCTGGTTTCATATTCGTTAGTCCTAATCAAAGATTAGTTAGGAGGTCGTATAGCATCAAAACTACGTTGCTTTATACTATTGCCCCTGAAAAAACACATATTTGGACTATTACCTCGTTCATTATAGCTTAGGTTTTCTTGACCACCAATTAATTAAGTATGGAGGCTCAATAACCTAAGCAAGTATAAACAAAGGGCAAAAAAAAAAAAAAAAGAAAGTCTATTTAAGTGGTTATTTTCACAATTTTCTCCAGAAAACAATAATGATAGAAGTGAAATTATACCGATCATTCGAGTAAAATTGGATCAACTCTCTAGGTTTCATTTATGAGATGCAAGACCGATCTCTGGATGATTCTTAATCAACGGAGAAAAAGATTAGCGTTTTGTACATTAGAGTTCGCTAACAATACACTTTCAAATTCTACATGCTAATTTATACCGTAAAAAGAAGTTTCCGAAGAGACAAAAATAAAAAATAAAAATAAAACTAATAAAACTAAACAAACTTCGTTGATGATATCTAAGAAACCCCTTCAACTTTTTTATTCTCTCAATGCTTTAATGTCCACACCAGATTTAGATTCCTGACAATATGAACCCAATACAGATGCTGCCCGTAGTTTAAAATTATTTTACGGATTGAATTTCAGTTGTCTGTTTGTGGCTGCTTTCTTATCTTCCAATAGGGATGTTGGCCAAAACGGCCACTTTTCATTGGTGATTGAATTAAATAGCATTTTTATAGTGAATAGTTAAAAGTGGGGAGTTTTACACTGTGACCTCTTACTTCAACCCACCAATGGGGTAATAATTTGGACCATCATTTTAATGGTTGAGATTTTTTTACACACACAAAATTTATAAATTTATTGTATGCACACAAAATTTATTGTACATACTACATCCGATTTTATGAATAATTACCAACAAAAAAAAAGCAAAAACAAAAATAAATAAATAAATAAATAAACAGATTTTCCGCTATCTCCGTCGCCCATGTGTGTGGCTTGTGCTCATGGGTAAGGGAGCAGTGAAACCCCTTTCCGTTGTTGGATGTTCGACCCATGGGCAGGCCCGATGAGGCGGTGATGGCGTGGGGGAGAAAAAGGAGATGGGCGGCATCAGCATCGGGGAAGATGTAGGCTGGAAAGAGTTTTTTTTTTTTTTTTAATTAATTAATTATTTATTTTTTAATTGATTGTCTTTTAATCACATATAGTTGAGCATATAATAGATTTCTTGTGCACATAACATCTAGACCGTGGAAATGAGGTCAAACAGTAAAAAAAATTTATCATTTGAGAAGGTAAAGTGATATGATGTCATTTTAGAATTCCCCTTTTAAGTATAAACAACATAATTTAAAAATATTGAAGTAACCTTAAACAACAAATTTTAGTAAATAGATAATTTATATGGTAAATTTAATATTTACCGCCATTTTCAAATATTTAAAAATCATACTATTAACTCTACTTTGTTTTCATACAAACACTATTTATTATAATGAAGTGGATATATTTAATTTATAATATTTTGTTTGAGGAATTAAGTTCAGCCATGTTTGTTGTATGTTAATTAAGAAATTAACTAATTTATTGAATAGACAAAAAAGAGAGTCTCTCTAGGTCGTCTATGAGAGGTGTTGTCTCTCCCTTTTGGTGAAAGTTGTGGAGGTGACTATGGAGGAGATGCTAGGGCATCTGAGTTCGTTCTTGATCACGGAGGAGGAAGCTACAGTGATAAATGCACAAAAATATATTTTTATTTATATAATTTATTAAATAAATCACATTTTAAATAAGGATTTTCGTAATATTAATTCATAATATTTTACTTTAGAAATATTTATTATTTTAATTATTTTGATTATTTCCTATTTATTTTTCCTTTCTTTTTTCCTTTTTCCTTCTTTTCTCCACGCGTGCAGCAGCCCACCAAATGCTCCTCCCTCCACGCGAAGTCAACTCCAGCCCGAGAAACCAGGCCCAGTGCGAGCTACGGGCCGAAATTCCAGCTCAGCCCTTCAGCTTCTCCCTCCAGCTGCAATCCCAGCCCAAGTGCAGCTGCCTCCTCCACGCCCAGTCAACAGCAAACCAAGCCCGCGATTCCAGCCCGCGAGAATCACGCCCAAGCCCACGTGCGCGTCCCATCTGCTCCTCCACTTGCACGCAAATTCGGGCCAAATTCTCAGCCAAGCCCGTGGCACAAAATCAAGGCCAGATCCTTGCATCCAGCTGGTTTACTGCGAATCTCCACGTAGTTAACCAGCCTGGTTAGCGGATTTGTGGCCAAAAATCCGCCCCAGCATGTTGGACTCGAGCCTATATAATGAGGGCTCCTCAAGAGGACGAAGATATAGTTTTTCCATTGATTTTTAGCTGAGTTTTTAGTATTGTTTTATTTTTCATCTCATATTTTCTTGTTAGAACTTTGTGAGATGAATTGCAAACTAGGCTAGAGTTCTTTGGTGAGGCTAGAGATGATCCTAGATGTGTAGTGAATTTATTTGGGTTTTGATTCTCCAATGGTTTCTAAAGTTGATACATTAGAGTGAATAATTTCTCTTTTATCCTATTCCTTTCTCATTTCAATATATTTTATTGTCAGCTCTTATATAAATCTAGTCAAGCTCTTTTTATGTGAATTGTTGCATGATAAAATATATTGATAGCATTATTTTATAAGTAGTCTTTTACTGCAATATTGCTTATGGTATATTGTCGCTTTTGGATTTCTTATAAGATAATTTTTATTAGTTCTTCACATAAGAATTTTATTCACTTAAATAAATTTTAATCCATAAGTTTTTCAAATCTTTATTTTTCCGATTGATTGTTTGGGATGTGAAACTTTCAATTGAGTTATTTTATGAATCAAAATCCAATTAGGTACATGAAACATATAGGGGATTCTCGATGCTTTACCACCTTTTAATTATTGAATTTTCTTCATTTCTAAATTACGGTGTTTTAAAAATTGTTTTAAAAATCACAAAAATATTTCTTTTCCTTCTTTCTTTGATTACTTTTTCCTCTAACGCTTTTGTTCCGCTAATCTTTTCTTGTTTGTTTTTATCACCTTCTCGTGGGATCGACCGTCCTAATTGTGCTACAATCGACCGCTTGTTTTTGTACACATTTGGGCGCAACCAAATTTTGACGCCGTTGCCGGGGAGGTGTCAAAAAGCAAGATTGATCAGTAGATATTTTGCCAAGAGGTAAGTAATTTTATTTTTTTTATTATTTTTATATTTAAAAAAATATATATATATTTTTTTTTTCTTTAAAAAAAAAAAAAAAAAAAACTCACCGTTAGTGTTTTCATGAGTTTTTATTCTTTTTACGTATAAAAAAAAAATAAAAAAATTATATTAAAAAAAATATAAAATAAAAAATAAAATAAAAACTGTTCACTGTTTTTTTATCATTTACGTAAGAGTTATATTTTCACGTTTATTACTATTATTATTATTATTATTATTATTTTATTATTATTATTATTATTTTTTATTTTTTTTTTTTTTCGCACGTTAGTTAGTTTTTGTAGTATTGTTGCTTTAATTTTAACCATTTGTCAGTTCTCTTAATTTATTGATTTCATAAATACATATTATATATATATATATATATATATTACTTCTCTTCGAATTAATTTAAAAAAAAAAAAAATTTACTGTTCATTTTTTTTTTTTCTTTCCACTTATTATTATTATCATTATTATTGTTATTTCTAATTTTATCTAGTTGATCAGTTTGTTAGTTTTCATTATTATTATTATTATTATTATTATTATTATTTTAGTATAGTATTAACTTAGGATACTAATATCTAACATCTAACATCTCATAAAATACACCATAAAATTTAATAAATTTTGCAAGCAATTGTGTGGAAATGTTTGAAAGTACGAACTAAGGAAGTTCTGTCTAGGAGGTTGGTTTTTAAGGAGGCCTCGCCCCACCAATCTTTCCTGGGAGCATTCTTAGGGATTGCGATTCACGGTTTTACACTATTGTTGTTTTTATAAAAGCTCTTTTTTTTAAAAAAAATAAAAAAATAAAAAAATTTAAAAAAAAAATAAAAAATTTTAAAAAATAAAATAAAAAAATAACCATAAAAATTTAAACGCTCAAGGTGAATGAATCGTTATAGAAACGAACTAGGGAGATTCGTAAGAAGACCTGAAAACCCTAGCGAAGTTTCTTCTTCTACGTCTAGCCTTCCTCCATCTCCAAACGCTTTAGCAATTCCAAATCCATTTGCGATGGCTCAAAACGAGGAGGTCCAGCAAAAGACGTTGAACGACTACCTTCACCCTACGCGTACGGCCACACCATCGTGCATAATATTTCCACCTCATTTGCCGAATTTGGATTTCAAGCCGGGTATGATTCAACTTTTGCCGACATTTCACGGGTTAGAAAGTGAAAATCCGTACGTGCATGTTCGGGAGTTTGATGAGGTGGTGGCCACTTTCCACAACCGAGCCGAAGCTGCAGATTCTGTGCGATTAAAATTTTTTCCATTCTCTCTGAAAGACAAAGCCAAAAGCTGGTTGTATTCTTTGCGACCTAGGTCTATTGGAACATGGGAAGAGATGACAACTGTATTCTTCAACAAGTATTTCCCACACCATAAGACTAATGGTCTTAAACGACAGATCTCGACCTTTACTCAGAAGGACAATGAAACTCTCTATCAAGTCTGGGAGCGGTTTAAGGATTTGTTGAATCAATGTCCCCACCATGGTTACGAGAGTTGGCGCCTCGTCAGCTATTTCTACGAAGGACTCACAATCCGAGAGCGTCAATTTGTGGAGATGATGTGCAATGGTGAGTTTCTCCAGAAGGATCCCGAAGAGGCTTTCGAGTATCTCAACGAGCTAGCCGAGAAAGCCCACACATGGACTGGACCAAGTGCTACTGACAGCACTAGTCGTTCTCGACCTGCTGGAGTCTACCAACTAAGGGAAGAGGATAACCTCAAGGCCCAAATCGAGTCTTTGACACGACAGATTGAGACCCTCAAAACCAAGGAAGGTAGAGGAATCCACATGGTCGCAAGGCAGAGTCGCAAGAGCCATGCTTCGTTTGTGGAGGGTTGGAACATTTAGCTAAGGATTGCCTTGTTTATAGTGAAATGAGAGGGAGTTACGAAGAGCAATGTAATGCCTTAGGGCATACAACAAGCCTTTCTCTAACACGTACAATCCTGGCTGGAGGAACCATCCAAACTTCAGCTGGAGAGATTCCAATCAAATACAACCACCAAAGGCGAATTCTGCACCTCAATATCCTGCACAACTGCCGAGGAGTTCTCTCGAGAATACCTTGCAATCTTTCATGGAGGCACAGACTAGGATGAACCAAAAGTTCGAATCATTTTTCACGCAAATGGTGGAAGAAAGTAAAGAGATGAAGAGCCAAATCACAAAGCTGACTGGCGCCCTGACTGTTCAAGAACGAGGCAAGTTTCCTTCGCAAGCTCAATCCAATCTCACGGGGCAACACATGGCACAAACCTCCAACTCTGCAAGTCAAAACATCAAGGAGGTCAATGCCATCACCACTCGTAGTGGCAAGATTTCAAATGAACCATCAAAAACTACTGTCACTTCAAGTAGTCAAGAAGTCGTCCCCAAGATAGCTGAGTCAATTGAACTTCCAGTAAAAGTGCCTTTCCCCCAAGCTCTGCGATCTGCTAAGAAAGTTCTGGATAGTCAAAGTGAGATCCTAGAGCATTTGACTCAAGTGAAGATTAATCTTCCTTTGCTTCATGTGATCAAGCAAGTACCGGCTTATGCCAAAGTCATTAAGGATCTATGCACCGCCAAAAGGAAGCACCACGTTAAGAAGACCGCCTTCTTGACGGAACAAGTGAGTGCGGTGATCGAGCAGAAGGCGCCGCCTAAGTACAAAGATCCTGGTTGTCCCACCATCTCGTGCCAAATTGGGACTCAGGAATTCGGCCAAGCTTTGCTCGACCTTGGAGCGAGCGTCAATCTCATGCCTTACTCCATCTACTCGCAACTTGGTCTTGGAGAGATTAAGCCCACATCTGTGGTTTTGCAACTGGCCGATCATTCGATCAAGAAGCCTCGGGGTATAATTGAGGATGTTCTGGTTCAAGTTGAGAAGTTTTATTACCCCGTTGATTTCCTTGTCCTAGATACTCAATCTGTGGTAAGCATGGAATCCAAAATTCCCATCATCCTCGGTAGACCATTCCTTGCTTCTGCCAATGCTTTGATTAACTGTAGGAATGGTCTCATGAAGATATCTTTCGGGAACATGACCTTGGAAGTAAATGTTTTCACATTGCGAAGCAGCCACATGATGATGACGAGTGTCACCAAACATTTCTGATCGACACACTCGTCTCGGAGGAGGTTCAACTGTACAGTGATTCCAATAATCTTGATGAACTCCTTCACAATTCTGACTCTGAAAGTTCCGATCCTTGTGAGTTGACCAACAACGCTACCATCTATAAAGACGCACAAGGCATAGGAACCAAGTTTTGGCAACCGCGTTTTGAAGAGCTTCCTCGAGAAAAAGAAAAGCCAAAACCATCCACTGAAGAGATCCCAACACTTAAGCTCGCTCAATTGCCTGAGGATCTGAAACATGTCTTCCTGGGAGCTGGTGATACCTTTCCTGTTATCGTTTCATCTAAACTTGACGCATCACAAGAACATCGATTAGTCGACATGCTGCGAAAGCACAAAGCTGCGTTAGGTTGGACGATTGCTGACATTAAGGGTATTAGCCCCTTAATTTGCTCCCATCACATCAATTTGGAAGACGGGGCTGTTCCACGAAGGATCCCCAAAGGAGACTAAACCCAACGATGAAAGAAGTTGTGAAGAATGAGGTCTTGAAGCTTCTGGATGCAGGTATCATCTATCCGGTTGCCGATAGCAAGTGGGTTAGTCCAACTCAGGTAGTGCCCAAGAAATCAGGGGTGACAGTGGTAGAGAACGAGAAAGGGGCTCTTGTCCCCACAAGGACAGTTACGGGTTGGCGCATGTGTATTGACTACCGAAAGCTGAACGCTTCCACCCGCAAGGATCATTTTCCGCTTCCGTTCATCGACCAAATCCTAGAACGTGTGGCTGGTCATCCTTTCTACTGCTTTCTTGATGGCTACTCCGGATATTATCAGATCGAGATTGCATTGGAGGACCAAGACAAGACTACTTTTACCTGTCCTTTTGGTACTTATGCCTTCCGGCGTATGCCATTCGGACTGTGTAACGCACCAGCCACCTTTCAGAGGTGCATGACGAGCATTTTCAGCGACATGGTCGAGAAATGTATGGAAGTGTTCATGGATGACTTGACCATTTTCGGCAACTCCTTTGACTTGTGCCTTCTCAACTTAGAAGCTGTTCTGACAAGATGTGAAGAAAAAGGACTCGTGCTTAACTGGGAGAAATGCCATTTCATGGTACCATCAGGCATAGTCTTGGGGCATGTTGTTTCTGAGAAAGGGATTGAGGTCGATCAGTCTAAGATTGAACTTATCTCTAAATTGCCCACTCCCAAGTCAGTCAAAGAAGTTCGGTCATTTCTCGGGCATGCTGGTTTCTATAGGAGGTTCATACAAAATTTTTCTGTGATTTCTCGTCCATTATGTAATCTCCTAGCCAAAGATGCCATTTTTGAGTGGACACAAGAGTGTGAGGATGCCTTTCGAACGCTTGTGGTAAAGTTGACTACTGCCCCCATTATTCAGTCACCGGATTGGAGCTTACCATTTGAGATTATGTGTGACGCAAGCAACCATGCTGTTGGGGCAGTCCTTGGTCAAAGAAGAGAGGGGAAGTCCTTTGTAGTGTATTACGCAAGCCGCACTCTGAATAATGCTCAATTGAACTACTCAACCACTGAGAAAGAGTTGCTCGCTGTTGTGTTTGCACTTGACAAGTTCCGTGCATATCTGATTGGTTCACCCATCACCGTCTTCACAGATCATGCAGCTCTTAAGTATCTCCTTTCCAAAAAGGATGCCAAGGCGCGATTGATTAGGTGGATCCTCTTGCTGCAGGAATTTGACATCAAAATCAAGGACAAGAAAGGAGTCGAAAACGTTGTGGCGGACCATCTTTCTCGACTCGAATTTAGTGACCCCGCCGACGGTCCTGCCATCCGAGATGATTTTCCCGACGAACATCTATTCGCTGTCACCAAGCTACCCTGGTACGCTCACATCGTCAATTACTTGGTGACTGGGGAACTTCCTGCTAATTGGAGTGCTCAAGATAAGCGTAAATTCTTGGTCGAGGTACGTAATTTCTACTGGGATGACCCGTACCTTTACAAATACTGCCCGACCAGATCATAAGGCGATGCATTTCCTGACGATGAAATTCATAGTGTTTTACACTTTTGCCATAATGATGCATGTGGTGGTCACTTCTCCGTGAAGAAGACTACTGCAAAAATCTTACAGTGTGGTCTTTATTGCCCACTTTGTTTAAAGACACTAATGAATTTTGTCGTTCTTGTCTAAAGTGCCAAAAGTTAGGTGCTTTGTCCCGTCGCCATATGATGCCTTTGAACCCAATTATTGTAATAGAGATATTTGATTGTTGGGGAATAGATTTTATGGGACCCTTTCCATCTTCTTTTGGTTACCTCTACA
>CM046374.1:18135679-18195559 GCA_025413025.1 Ficus hispida
CTTTCTTTAAAATAACAAAAAATTGATTCAAGACGATTCGTTTATATACCGTAATTCTTTTTTATTTTTTTTTATTTTTATTTTTTATAAATTATGAGACAGAAATATACGATAACTCCGGATATTAATTTCCCATTTAAAAAAAATTAATATTTAAAGTTAACAAGTTTCTTAATTAATAGGGATGTCATTTTTCCATAGGTACTCATCCCAGTTAAGACAGATATAGGGATAATATATGAGTATGGAAGCGGACATGAAGGTAAAGATTAACCCCCACGTTGGTACGGGGCGGGAGTGGTGGAAGCTCCCCATACCCACACCTGCCCCACTTGTATTAAAACTTAAGAAAATTATATTTACATGTCTATTTATACATAATTTGAATTTTTAGTGTTTTAATATTTTAGTTTTTTTATTTTTTATTTTTATGAATTTACTTATAGTTTTCTGAAAATTGGATTTGTTTTAAAATCTTTTTTTTTTTTTCAGTTACATTGTGACTATGTTGTCAAATTTTGTGAAAACTCTAACCAAATTTGTCGTGAGTATTTTTGCTTTAAAATTCTTAATGGATAAATGGTAAAGTATGTGTATAGCACCCCAATGAGAATTAATCGCACCCACATTAAATTAGGTAAATATGGGGGTAAAAAAGTGGTGGGTATGGGAATGAGGAAGCATACCCACCCGGTCCCGTGCCATTGACATCCTTATTAATTACATTGCTATGATAGTCATTATAAATGTCATATTATCGAATGTAATTAAAATTATACCTATTTCATAATATATTTGTAATCATTCATGGTAACCAAAAAAAAAAATTGAAATTCTTTCATAAATAAATAAACTAAACTATTTCCGCGCATCATATATACGACTCGATTTTCCTTTGTTTGTTTTGTTTTTGTTTTAATTGAGAGTTTACTGGTTCACTGTGATCTTCAGGAATAATAATATATGCAAAACAATATTTTTGAATTATTTTAGTCATTCTACCAAATACACAAATGGTTATAAGCCTACTATAATAGTAAATTTACACGTAAACACAAGATTTAATGTTAATTCACCCTCACGTTCAAAAATAAAAATAAAACACGAACTCATCTAAAAAAAATTCATATGAAAGTCAACATAAATATGTCCTTATTTCAGTTTTTTTTTTGGCTTGAAACATCCTTAATTTCAGTTTATTTGGGAAAAAAAACCATCTATTTTAGATCTTATCAAATATATTCCAAGTGTTTTATGTTTGTATTAAATTTGTAACTTTGGGTGGTCAATATTAGATCTTGACTACACTATACTAAATTACCCTTAAAAGGAAATATGGATTAGACATAAATTATTTAAGAGATACATGGGAAAACACTATTCCAGAGAGTTACAAGAAAAAAATGCTTAAAATACTATTTGAGGACATAATGGGAAATTACTTCAACATGAACAAATTAGAAGAAAAAGGCATTTTATTTAAGCATATTTAAAAATGTAAGATTTTAGGGATAATAAAACAAAAAATTATTTTAAAAAAAACGTACAAAGAGACAAAATAATTGATAACATTTTTGGACAATAAAAAAAGTAATAGATAAGCAAATAAATAATAAATATATAAATAATTGACTAAAACTTTATTAAACCCTTTAAGATGTGTATTTTGTACTTATTTTTTGTCTCTCATCTTATCCATCCTGATTCAAACATATTATTTACTTATCAATCAGCTTTAAAATACATTAATTATCGTAAAATATTAAAAAAAAATGCAATATATCTCTATTTATAAAAATTTTATTTACCCAAAATAACTTGATCAAATAGGGCACGCTGATTTATATGAGTAATAGATAGTAGATAAATAATTATTGTTTTCCCTAAAATAAACAAATCGTGCAAGAAAATGGTGAAGTGGAATAAGACAAAATGTCAGTCCGAGTGAAGACACAAACAATGCTTACTGTGTGCCTTAGCACATGTGAATGTGATGATTGGAAGCAGAAACTTTACCCCAAGTCGTTGTGAGCACCGGTTTGGTTCTCTCCTCTGCCCAGAACCTAACGAAAAGCTCCTCTCTTTTGATCTGGTGTTCCTCATTTCTCTTTCCAGGTATTTCCTTCCTCCGTTCACTTCATCTTGATTTTGTTCTTTTTGTTTTATTTTATTTTGGATTCACTCTGTGGGAAAATACTTCTGTTTAGAACTAGCCCCCATTAGGGAAAAGTATGCAAAAATAAAATTGAAAAATTGCAAATCAAGTACACTAAGTTCTCTATTTAGGGGGAGAGAAAAAAAAAAAAAGAAATTTATAAAAAGTAAACTATACTGAAATGCTCTGTTTTTCAGGCCGTCAATTTGTACAAAAATCTATTTTTGAGGATATGATTTTAATGTATTTAATAGATCTAACTGTTAAAAAGTGTATTATTAAATGAGGCCGTGGGTACAATGACCAGAAAAAAAAAAAAAAAGGGTAAAAGTTAAACATTAATTCAGTATCAGCTAAATCAGGACCAGTTGACTTTTTTTGAATGTTTGTGAATAAATACTGTAGCAAAAAAGGGTTTGAAGCATAACACACTCAAACTGTCTCTGAAAGTAGAAACTAAGGATGATTATTTCAACTTTATCTGCTATTCCTTGAATAATTGGACTTAATGTACGTACAGTGAGTTGTATATCTGCATTGTTTCAAGTATTTCAAGATAGCAATTTTTGTATAGCCGGCAAATGGAAGGAACCAACCATGTTTCTCCTGATCAAGAGCAACCGCCAGAGGGCACGCAGGGACTTGGTGGCCACTTTGAGAGGAAAATACAGAACATGTCTCCGCTACCATCGAATGTTGTATCTATAGGGTCCCGGCACGGCTACGTCATGAGAATGAAAAGGCCTATACCCCTAAGGTTGTCTCCATTGGACCACTTCACCGTGGTGGACACGGCTTGCAAGCCATGGAGAACATAAAATGCTTTATCTCCAGAGTTTTCTTGATAGAACCAATGTAAGCCTGGAGAGTTACGTCGAGTTCATGAAGGGAAGGAGAAAGACGTGCGCAAACACTATGCCGAGACTTTTAAACATATAGAAAGCAACCGATTCGTGGAAATGATCCTTGTGGATGCTGCCTTCGTAATTGAACTTTTGTGGAGGAACCACTCCAAAGATGGAGGTCAAGAAAATGACCGCATATTCAATAGACCATGGAAGGTAGTTGATGTAAGGAATGACATGATGTTGCTGGAAAATCAGTTGCCATTCTTTATATTTGAAGATATTTTTGCCCTAGCCAAACTAAAGGTTTCTCTTGACAACATTAATGGGAGATTTTGCTTGAGTCCTGAGAAAATTTCCCTCGTCAAGCTGACCTTCGAATTCTTTCGCTTTAAAGCTTACTTGACGGGACTAGAGGACATCTTGAGAAGGGTACAATCCTCGAAAGTCAAGCATTTTATTGATTTCTTCAGAAAATGTCACGTGCCAAGAGAGCTACACCAAGAGGTGAATTCAGACTCTAACCATACCTAGTGTGACAGAGCTGCATGAAGCTGGGGTCAAGTTCGAGGTGGGATCAGCTAAAGCTTGTTTGACATCCGATTCTGCAGAGGAACTTGGTGATTCCTCAATTGCGAATACGAAAGTCAACGGAGAGCTTTTTTCTTAATCTGCTAGCTTTTGAGCAGTGTCACTTGCTGATTGTTACATCAATGACTATGTCTTCATCATCGACCGTCTCGTTGACACCACAAGGGCTGTCCAGTTGCTTGCAAGGTGCAAGTAATTGAGAGTAAGCTTTCTGATAACAAGAGGTTGTAACTTCCATTAACAACCTGTCCGAGGAGTATCTTACGCCGTAAGCATTTCTACTTCAACGATCTTTGTGACAGCTTGAATGATTATTACAGTAACCCCTGGAACACATGGATGGCTACCTTGGTTCATAAACATTTCAGCTCCCCATTGACCATTTTGGCTGTGCTTGTGGCTGCTGCAATCTTCATACTTGCGCTTTTACAACATTTGTTCGTGTGGAGTTCAGTTTAAGTAGTAACGTTCCTCGACAGAGTTGTTATAACGAGGGAAAAAGTAAAGAAGAGGAAGAAAGGATAAACAACCAAAACTTTTCTCTTGTTTTCGATAGTTGTTTAATTTTCTTTTTCTTTTCTTTTTTTTTTTTTCTCGATTGTTTTAGAAACAATTTTGTGGGGAACAATTTTCAGTGTTGTAATGTGTTGGTTTGGCATATATGTACAGATCATTATGACTTGATGTTGTTATTTCAACTATGCAGATTCTGCTAAGAATTCTTAAATAATCACTATCAACAGATCGTTTGGGGATTCGAACTCTACATGTGTGATAGAGTCAAATTGAAAATATTGACAAAAACCAGGAAACATAATTAAAGAATGTAATATATGTACAAGGTTTGTCTAATCAATAAAAAACTAACTAGTCTACTACAATTACTTGTATGCCATAATTAGAAATTGATATGCGGATTATGTATAAATATTGAATCAACTAAAACTAAGAAGTGTACCACTGTATTACTTGGCATCCAATTTTAATTTATTTTAAAATAAATTGGTAGCGACGACATCTCTCTACCACAATGTCTACTCAAGGACAAGAATTCAAAGTGTTCACAGTGTCACATCCTTGGCTGATGGACGGAGCACGTTTTTACGCACCAAGTTGGGATATCCTCTATTTGGGGCGACTCCAGTGCTGCATGAAGGATGTTATTCATTGATGATTGCAGAAGGTGCTAGCCACCCTGCACAAACTGGTCGGGACTGGAGCCATTCCCCTGAGGAGCCCAAGGCAGGGCAACCAGTCGACAAGATGCGTTAGTGTGCCCGTTGGTGAGACAGCTGGTCGCTGTGTCAGGGGTGCCACACCGAACCTAGCTGAGCCTTTCAGTCAGTCCGTGACAACAGGCTATTCAAGCTTTGTTGAAAGCTATCTAAGACAAGTTTATATTTGTAGATAAAATATGGGAACAAAACAGGGGAAGCATAATTATGGTAAGTTGGCCAAAAAGAAGTACAGTAAGCAAGCCAACCACATTAACCATTTTAGAAAATAACACAAATTAGGACTTGGAGACCATGTTCAGACACAGAAAATTAAAAAACCGAAGAACCATAAAACAAAAGAAGGATTTGGTTGGTCTACTGCGCATATGTTCCACACACCGTACAATCACATAACCATGTTCATTTTCACAAGCATGAGAATTCAAAGGAGAACAAAGCAAGGCCAGAAAGGAGCAGCAACAACGGTCTACGACAATCACATGGAAAGACAAGGAGCAAACTTTATATCTCAGATGACTAATTTCGTTATCATTTCACTCCACCTTGGTGCAAAAGTCCGAGTTCTTGAGGTATTTGCAACTGAAAAAATTATATATGAAAGAAAAAATTAGTCATGGATTTGGGAAAAGGGCGTGACAGTCTCAGAAAGAGTCGCAACATAATTTATATTTTAACAGTAAGACAAATGAGACAGATACTAGAGCAAACCTTGACATTTTCAATCAGTCCTCAATGTCATCGCTGAAGAAACTAATCTGATCGCTGGAGAAACTCAATCGGTTGACATCATTCAGCTGAACAGTTGAGGTTGAGGCAGACTCTTCTTCTCCATAGCTGAAAAATAAACTCGACTGAAGGTCATGTTGTGCAACGGCATCTCTGCTTGTTGCCAAACCTTGTAAATAGTCCAACAACTCCGACTCGCCAAGTGTGTACGAAATGTAACTTCTTCCCTGAACTCTGTAGAAGAAAATGACAGATGGCACATGCTGAACCTTCAAGTAATCTGAGCCTCCATCTGGTTGCATACTGCTCACAAATTCAGTCGGCATGTCATAGTTGGCAAGGGCTTTCAGATTTCTTAGGTGTTCGATGCCGGAGGGAACCTCATTCAGAACCGGGCTAGGTCCCATCGTCAAAGCTTCAAGATTAGGCAATGCTCCTCTCTCGATTGTTATCACCCTAAGTTCACGTAACTCCGTCAGGACAAGCTGCTTGAGCTTTTGGAAACTGCCTTCCGTGAAATGAAGTTGCTCGCCATCGTATGCTCGATGAAGTAAAAGAGATTCCAAATTGGGCAAACGCGAAAGGGCTTCTAAAGGGTCAATAGTCAATCTCGAGAAACTTAAACCCAATATGCTTAGATTCTGAAGCCTCAAAATCCAACCTGGTAACTGCTCTAGACGGCCCTTCAAGATGACGCGTCTTAGTAAAGGTGGTGGAGTCGAAATGGATTCCAAAATCAAAGTTTGACGATCATCGGAAGGATATAAACTTAGGGATTCAAGGAGATTCATCTTCTCGATGGAGGTGCAGAGAGGGTTCACAATGCGCGAGTCCAATTGTGAAATGGCCAAACATCTCAACTTTGTCAATTTCTTCAACTCTTTTATGACACCACTGCGTGCTTCCACTGTCATTAGTGTCTGCAAGTTTTCCAGAAAACGAATCCCTTCCTTAATCCTCGTTCCGCGGACTGAACGTGGGCTGCCTTTGTCATTATGAACACTAGCCAGTATGTGTCGTAATTTCCAGAGCTTCTGGATCTCGATTGGTAGCTCATTAATCAGTGTATTTCTAGTGTCTAAGGTTTGTAGATTGAGTAGTAGCACGATGGACTTTGGAAGCTTCTTCACTTTCGTATTCCTTAAACTCAAGTACTTCAAGAACGACAGGTTTCCCAGTTCCGTTGGGAGGTCATCTATTGGAGCATTTTCAAAGTCCAGCAACTCCAAAAGCTTGCATCTTTCGAACAAACTAACCAGCGAAGACTTTGTAATCACTATTTCATTGGCATCGAAAAGAAAGGCAGAGTGAACCCTGGAGAGATCGACAGTGATTTCTAAAGAGTTTATCACTCCACCGTAGATTGATAGTCGACGACTTTCAGGCTCAACATTTGTTGTCGAGTCTCTCTCCTCAAATACCCGACAGATCCCAATTTCCTTGGCGTTTGCTACAAGAATTTCATGCATGAAACCGTGAACTGTACACATTCTTTCGGTGCCATCGTACTTCATAGGCAAGACTTGGACCAAGTTTCTATTTATGAGCTCATTTAAGTATATTTCTGCAACTTGTTCCAACGTCTTGCCAACCTCTTCCATAACAAAACCCTCAGCGATCCACAACATGAATAATTTTTGATCAGGAATCAGAAAGTTTTTGGGAAAGATACCGAAGTACAAGAAGCAAAGTCTAATATGGAAAGGTAGATCATTATGGATACGAGAGAAAAATGTTGAAATTACTGAATTAAGTCTTGGAGACAGTCTAAAACCATCATGGAAATGGTTTAGCATCATTGTACAATCAGACGGTTCCCTAGACACATAATCAGCAATGTCCTTAATGACAAGTGGTAAGCCGTGGTATCTTCCACTAATTTCTCGGGCCAACTCGAATAACTCATGGGGATGATTACTAGAATCAGAATTACCGAATGCATGTTTCCAAAATAACTCAAAAGCCATTTCTTTGGAAAGAGGTTGTAGACACTTGAAAACATCACAAGAAGCAACAGTTGCATTGTTGCGTGTTGTGACGATTATCCTACTACCATTGTTGCTATCTGGGAAAACATGATGATTCATGACTTTCCAAAAATCAACTTGCCAGACATCATCAAAAACAATCACGTACCTCTTTGTCAACAAATGTTTCTTCAAACGGCTAATTGGCTCTTGCTCTTCCATTCTGTCAAGAAGTTCCTCCTCGCTGGAGTCTCCACCTTCACAGATCGTCTCCACTAAATGAACGAATAGATCCTTTAAGTGATATGATTCCGACATATTGATCCAAGCATGGCAATCGAAGTGTTGCTGGACCTCTTTACTTTGGTAGATGACCCTAGCAAGAGTGGTCTTACCAACTCCGCCTAAGCCGACCAACGAAATCACCAAGCGTTTGGATGGTTCTCCAACCAGCAGGCTTACAAGTTCTTCCTTTTGGGATTTAATACCGACATGTTCTTCCTTTTGGGATTTAATACCGACAAGTTCTTCTTCCTCGATGAAACTGTACGAGTTCTCCAAGAATCTGACATCATTACTCCTCCTCAATCCTTCTTCAAAGCCCACAATTGTTGAGCGCCCTATCAAACTCAAATCCGCACGCCACTTTCTATATCCTCCTGGCAACCAAAAAAACCCTTGATCTAGACCCCAGTCTTTCATCACTTGTATTGCTTTTAGAATACGTTGAATTTCAGAAGCTACATCTCCTGGATTCAACTTTTTAATCAGGTTGTCGCCTTCCTGGAGAACCATATTATTAGATCCACGCCGATGTCGGTGCCCTGTCATCTGAAGAACGTACATGCCCAAGATGAACTCGGTGCGCTGCGCAGCCTTTGTTGCATCCATCAACCATTCTCCTATGTTCCACTTCGTTGTGTCAATGAACAAGACCAAATGCTTGAGATCCTCTAGCTCACTTTTCAGACTCTGAATGTCTATGTCGGCCTCTCCGAACAAAACTGCTTCATTTGTTAAGCGAAGTGCCTTGTCGATGACATAAATTGCTGTATGTGAATCTCCCATTTCTGGTAATTGCTCGGGTTCTTGAACGACTTGGTGGGGGGGCAATTATCTTGTTGCTTAAATCAGAAGAATGTCGGATCTGGAAATAGAATGAGATGTTTCACGGTTTAGCAATTAGCACCCCCTTTGACTCCTCTTATGCACAATGAACATTTTTCCTTCTTTCTTTACTTGAAAAAATTAATAAAAAATAAAAAACATTTTACAGTTTTTTTTATTTATTTTTTATTCTTCCTTCTTTAATGCATCATTTTTTACAGCATTTCTCTAACAACCACGTTGAACGAAAGAATACTTGCCACATAACCCTACCATTATATTATAATTTATTTAAGCCAATACTGATTTATTGTGAGGGAAAGGCAAGATGGATAGGATTTTTTTTTTTTTTTAAATGACGTCTAAGATGGAACTTCCTAAAACTTTCCTCCATCTTTGCTTGTTTTCTCCACTGACTTTCCACCTCTGTAGCTAGGAAGCCGCGTTGAAGACGCGTTGAAGCCGCGTTGTATAGACATATCTTCTTATCTTATCTTAATTATATTAAATGAGTAGCTACATATTTGACTAGACACTTACTGTTTCTTTATGAGCCACATATTGACTTGGCTTTTCTACTTCATGCAAACAATTGACTTGACCCACCATATTTAATTGCCATTAATTTAGTTCAAAAAAAATTTCAGCCAAAAAACAATAACTAGATATGTACATGTCAAATAGTACTAATAAAACGATTCTTATAATTTATCATTTTATAAATTTTGCTTTAATAGTACCTCATTTAATCCTCTTAAACTCCCACTTCAATTTTGTTTTAATTTAACTGAGAAAAAAATATTTTTCATTAAAAAGAAAAAAAAACGTTTTCCCATTGAAAAAAAGAAGTTTTTCTTGGAAAAAAAAAAGAAAAAAAAAAAAGGAAAGCAAACAGCACTACGTATTTGATTACTTATTTATTTGTGTTTTTGGCTAATTGTTGTTTTAATTTAAGAAAAGCAAAATCTTTATACCACAAAAATTCAAGATTCACCATAGATTTAATAAAACAAAATAAGATGAATGTAAAATACATAGAACTTAGTAATTTTTTTTCTTAAAAAGAATTTGGCGGAGAAAATTTTAGAGTTTAAAAACTTGAAATTAGAGTTACAAAAGATGGGAGTGTACGTATGGATTTTGAAAAAAAAATTATGAGTAATGTGGTATATGTATAATGGTTTATTTATTATAATAAAGATAAGATATAGTTAAGTGGAATATTTGTAATTAAAGAGTGTAAATGGAATTAGTTTTTAGATAATTGCATAGCCAACCTTAATTGCCAGGAAAAAAAAGAAAAAAAAAACGTAAAGCTTGAAGCCATAACCCAGTGTAACTAAAGGAGGCAACCAATAGTATGTTGAAGAACTAAGAAGGGGAAAAATAATAATAATAAAAAAGAAGAAAAAAAAACGTAAAGCTTGAAGCCATAGCCCAGTGTGACTAAAGGAGGCAACCGAGAGTGTGTTGAAGAACTAAGTAGGAGAAAAAAAAAAAAAAACAAATAAGCAAATAAATAACTCAATGATATAACCAATTCACGTTTAATTTTATTATGTCAAATCTTAAACAAAAGTCAGCCTCTATGGCATCTCGCATCGGTATTCAAAATGGCTTGGCAGAGGAATTTTCAAGTTTGTTTTAAGACTATCGAGCAGTGAAAGTCTCAATTTAACATTTTTTTGTCTAATTATTTTAATTTTAATTTAGTATGATATACAAAGCAATGAAGGATGTAGGCACATATACTTTATGTGTATTTTTATAATTTTGAGTGGATATAGTAATTTTATGTGATCATAAGTTACCTTAGATCTATGAGAAAATAAACTAAAACGTGATATTAAAGCAAGTGATACGATGAATATTGCTAGTATTTCTTCTGAAATATGCTTTGAGTATTAAATAGAATGAAAATTTGATGGTTAAATATAGAAAAATTGTTACGTAACTATGGACACCAACTCTAATCCAAACTTTTGAATACCAACCTATATTGTATATGAGTTATCTTATTATTATTATTATTATTGATAAGGATTTAAAATATCGTCACATCTAAAAGCTCAACTTTCATGTTAATTGTCTATCATATATATTTTTTTAGAGATCTCTAATCTCATCTTTCTTATTGAAAATTTTTATTTTGCTGTTTATGATCAAAATTTGATTTCTGATTGCGATGAGTATTCTTTCAATTTTTATGATTAAATTTGTGCATTGCGTGTGTGTTTTTATTTTATTTTATTTTATTTACTTCTACTATTATAATTGCATATTCTTGTTCAACTTCTAAGCAATTTTTTCTTTTATTTATCTACGTTATGAAAATTTTTAATTATAGCTCAATACGTGTATCGCACGTACCTCAACTAGTGGTAATAAAAATGCTTTTCTCAAAAAAAAAAAAATTTCATGGTTGTGGAAAGGAAAAATAAAAATAAAAAAAGTTCTAAATTTATATTTGCCTAGAGGGAAGATTGTGGTTAAGCACAACGAGGAGCACTATCAATAGTGATATACTCTAGCCAACAGTTAAAATTGATTGTGTGACTAAATGAACTACTCTAATCTAAAATGTATATAATAGTAATATAGTCTCATATACACGATTCTTTATTTTATTTCATATTTATAAATTTTTTGAATTTTTTTCCTTAAACTTTTGATCTGATTTTTAAAAAAAATAAAAAAAAGATTTGATCTAAACTGGAAAAAAAAAAAAAAAAAACACTCTCATTCAATCTGTCATGAGGTCGTCCACATTGTGACTCGACTTTCTGTCTCCCAATTGCCGGCGAGTCCAACTCTGTTTTCCCAGTCACCGGCGGGTCCACCTCTATTACCAGCTCATGAGGGTTTGCAAAGTGTCGGCTGGTCCAGCTCCTATACAGCTCGTGAGGGTTTGCAAAGTGCTAGTAGGTCCATCTCCGATACCAACTCCGACACTAGCTCGTGAGGGTTTGCATATGAGTCATTTCTGGTATCCGCTGCCTTGTTTCCTTCTTGGGGGCAAGATTTGTAGGTTTGCATCTTAGGCTTTCTTTGGCAGCTTCTCTGGCGACCGAGTGTGGGTGAAGGCGAGGTAGATTTATGGGTTTTGGTTAAATTTTGGGTTTTTTTTTTCTTTTCTTTTCGTTTCTTTTTTTCATTTTAGAAAAAAGATTTTTATATATAAAAAAAATATAGCCCAATTGTGCATTAAAAGTTGCGTGTTTATATATATATATATACATATATATATTTTATACCGTTAGATTTCATCTTAACAGTCTATAAATTGATATCTACCGGTAGCGCCTCTTAATGAGGCTCTACAACAGCATTCCTATTTGCCTATTTATAAACTTTATTATTAGGGAATCAAATAGGCATTTTTGGGGATTATGTGACTTGAGCCTCACGATTTTTAAAGGCAAGGGATTTTCCTCTTACTATGAATGCTATTGTTATCACTACTACAAAACATATATTATACGACGGAGATTACACGACGGTTTCTTGAAACCGTCGTGTAAAGTGAGGTTTACACGACGGTTCTAAGCAACCGTCGTGTAAAGTGGTCTTCGCACCCACTTTACACGACGGTTTCAAGGAACCGTCGTGTAAAGTATGTACTTTACACGACGGTTCTAAGAAACCGTCGTGTAAAGTGGTCATGGCACCAACTTTACACGACGGTTTCAAGGAACCGTCGTGTAAAGGGTATTCGCACCCACTTTACACGACGGTTCATTGAAACCGTCGTGTAAAGTGGTCTTCGCTGGGGAAACGCGCTGCCCTCCTTGGCTGGGGAAGCGCGCGGGCGCGCGCCAGATTTGGCCTGTTGAGCACGCGGGCGCGTGCCTGGGTCGCTCGGGCGCGCTTGGTCGCGCGGGCGCGCGCCTTGGTCGCGCGACTGGGTCGCGCGGGCGCGCGCCTGGGTCGCACTGGCGTGGCTTACACGACGGTCACCCCAGGGACCGTCGTGTAAGCTCCAAACACAGGAAGCTTACACGACGGTCCCCAGGCGACCGTCGTGTAATCCACCCCAAATGAGGGCGGCTTTTACGACGGTCCCGGAATGACCGTCGTCTAATCACAAGATTAGACGACAGTTTTTTTCCGAACCGTCGTGTAATGTTCAAAAAATTTAAAAATTTTCATTTTTCGACTTTCGCGCGAAAACTAATTACTTAAATACAATTTTCTCTTCATATTCACTCGCATATCCTTATTTCTCTTCACACTCTCTACTTTTCTCGAGTACCCACACATACTTCACCAACCCGCCGACACCTCGCTTTTAAATTCCGGTCAATCCACCGTTGCCGTCGTTGCCGCCGCCGCCTCCTTCTTGCTTTGGCCGTGACTATTCTTTGTCAAAGGAAAGTAAGGTGACTTCATATATAAACTAAACCACATTTACTTGTTTGTATTGTTGTTTGTCACTAAAGATCCATTGTTCTAAATTAGTGTGTTTGTTTTAATATTTCTCTTGTAGAGAAGAAAAATGATTGTGGATCGTTAATTTTGACATTTTACACACATTTATGAACATGCTTTTTTTAAGCACACAACATGCTCGACGGAATGCCACAATGAGTTTTCCTTTTCGAAAAAGATAATAGAGTTTGATCAATATTCAAAGCATAACTATAGCAAGATTACATGAAGTCTTCTAGCATGAAAATACAAAAATAATGGCTCAAAACGGCCTATGACCATCGACGGCTCTTGAACCATCGTTAAATGGCAGACATTACACGACGGTTCGGAGAGAACCGTCGTGTAATGTATACACATTACACAACGGTTCTTGGAAGAACCGTCGTGTAATGTGCACATTACACGACAGTTCGGCCAAGAACCGTCGTGTAATGTGATTTTGATGACACCACTCCGTGGTGTAATATTGAGATACGACGACGGTAACGGGACCGTCGTGTTATCTACCACGACGCTGGATTACACAACGGTTGGTAAACCGTCGTGTAAACTTTACACGACGGTAAAAAACCGTCGTGTAATCCACAATTTTTACTAGTGTATCGACAATTATATGTAAAATGAGACTCTATCTTTATTCTCATCTGATTAATCCATTTTTCAAAAGGTCTATCATATTTTGATGGAGTAAATGATTTGATTAATGAATAGTTAACTCTTTTTTGTCAACTTAATAATTGACTAACAATCACTTAAAAAATTTTATTAACAAAAAATAAATGTAAAGCATGATACTTGTTGACAGGATGTTGGGTAATTCGGCATATTGTTATGAGAAAGATCATTTGAACTCGGTCAGATAAGGGTGTCGCGAATCACAGAGATGGTGATGGATACTGAATAGGTTCCCATGACATAGGGGACGCGACAACAATTACGCGGAAACCGCAATGAAAAATGGGTGACAGCTGGGAAAATGTTTGAATTATGTTAATTTTTATTCTTATTTATCATGAATATATATATATATATATATATATATATATATATATGTAGGCCTGTGGGTCTCTCAAAAGCCTTAAGGACTTCTTGACTCCACATAAAGCAATTTACTTTTGAGCTTTCTCTAAAAGTAGATAAGATGATACTTCCTGACTCCAAAGAAGATTACCATTGGAATAGAAGGGGAACCTCTATAATTTCTGATATTTTTTACTTTAATGCACTTTTAATTTCACATGCAGTTGATTAAGTTAACAGGTCACATATTTGACCCGGTCCTATTAAGCAGATTTTCACATTCATCAATACTTGGATTGAATTGATGTATGGTACAAAATAAAGATACCTTTTCTTCTTTTCTTTTTAAGTTATTTTCTGATTTCATATTCGTTAGTCCTAATCCAAGATTGGTTAGTAGGTCATATAGCATCGAAACTAAGGTGCTTTATACTATTGTCCCTAAAAAAACACATATTTGGACTATTACCCCGATCATTATAGCTTAGGTTTTGTTGACCACCAATTAATTATGTATGGAGACTCAATAACTTAAGCAAGTATTAACAAAGGGCCAAAAAAAAAGAAAGTCTATTTAAGTGGTTATTTTCACAATTTTCTCCAGAAAACAATAATGGTATAAGTGAAATTATACCAATCATTCGAGTAAAATTGGATCAACTCTCCAGGTTTCATTGATGAGATGCAAAGACCGATCTCTGGATGATTCTTAATCAACGGAGAAAAAGGTTAGTGTTCTGTACATTAGAGTTCGCTGACAATACACTTTCAAATTCTACATGCTAATTGATACCGTAAAAAGAAATTCCGAAGAGACAAAAAAAAAAAATAATAATAATAAAAATAAAACTAAACAAACTTCGTTGATGCTATCTAAGAAACCCCTTCAACTTTTTTATTCTCTCAATGCTTTAATGTCCACACCAGATTTAGATTCCTGACAATCTGAACCCAATACAGATGCTGCCCATAGTTTAAAATTATTTTACGGATTGAATTTCAGTTGTCTGTTTGTGGCTGCTTTCTTATCTTCCAATAGGGATGTTGGCCATAACGGCCACTTTTCATGGGTGATTGAATTAAATAGCATTTTTACAGTGAATAGTTAAAAGTGGGGAGTTTTACACTGTGACCTCTTACTTCAACCCACCAATGGGGTAAAAATTTGGTCCATCATTTTAATAGTTGAGATTTTTTTACACACACAAAATTTATAAATTTATTGTATGCACACAAAATTTATTGTACATACTACATCTGATTTTATGAATAATTACCAAAAAAAAAAAAAGCAAAAACAAAAATAAATAAATAAATAAATAAATAAAGCAAACCCAGATTTTTGACCCACGGGCAGGCCCGGTGACGCGGTGACGGCGTTGGGGAGAAAGAGGAGGTGGCCGGCATCAGCATTGGGGAAGATATAGGCTGGAAAGAGGTTTTTTATTTTTTATTTTTATTATTTATTTATTTATTTTATTTTTATTGATTGTCTTTTAATCACGTAGAGTTGAGCACATATTAGATTTTTTGTGCACAAAACGTCTAGGCCGTTGAAATGAAGTCAAACAGTAAAAAAATGTTACCATATGGAGAAGGTAAAGTGATATAGTTTCATTTTAGAATTCCCCATTAAGAATAAACAACAGAATTTAAAAATATTGAAGTAAGTAACCTTAAACAACAAATTTACAAGACTTATAGTAAATTGATAATTTATAAGGTAAATTTAATATTTACCGCCGTTTTCAAATATTTAAAAATCATACTATTATCTCTATTTTGTTTTCATAAAAACGCTATTTATTATAATGAAGCGGATATATTTAATTTTTTTTATAATATTTTGTTTCAGGAATTAAGTTCAGCCGTGTTTATAGGAAGGCCAATAGGGTAAGCCCATAATTTGACTTTTATTTCTCTTAGAATAGATGATAAATTAATATAGTTGGAGGAAGTAATAAAATATGTTATTTTATTGGAATCTTCATCTTGGTAACAAATTTCTTATTATTTCCAAAAAAAAAAAAATGCTATTACTACAATTTCGAATCATTTAAAAAAAGAAATGGGAAAAGTGCATTCTTTTTTGTTTTTTGGAGTACGGAAGGAAAAAAAAAAAAAAAAAAAAAACCAGTCCTCTCTGATATGTTGAATTGGATATTAAGTTGTTACAAAGAAAAATTGAAGAAACTTCGTGTAGTGAACATCTTTTCAAAGCTATTAATATTAACCAAATCAGAACTTAAAAAATTATTTTTCAGAATCAGAAAAGTTACAATGAGAAGCTGCATAAACCCAAAGAAGGAATTTTGATACACATAGGGCTGTAGAGGAAAGGATAACAGAGTAGCCGTGCCTGAGTGATCAGCCGTCTTAGCTGAAGAGAACCTCAGAACCTGTCATGATAAACAATCTTTTTAGTTGGAAGGACTGATGCTAACAAAAATTTTAATCCAAAATCAAGAAAAATATAAAAATTTTGGTCATGTGATCACAATTTTAGCTTTCTGTCTCTCCGTTAATACGAGAACAAAATATCATGGAAGAATCAAGAGAGTGCTATGAATATCACTACATATTGCCTAATTGTAAAGGATTCGGAAGGATGCGATAACTTTTTGAACTGTTTTTTGTTCAAAACAAAAATAATGTCAACCTTGAAAACAAAGTCTTATGAAGTGAAAAGGAAAAAGAACAAAAACAGAAAGTACCAAATAGAAATGCAACACACCTGAAAATGTAGTTAGTCCTCAACAGAGGTGATGGTCGAATCTGCTTCATCATCGTTGTAACATAAACCAAACCGGAGGCAATTCCAACTGTTTATATATGTTGCGGAAGTGCCTTGCAAATGGTCCAACATGTCCGGTTCATCAAGCTTGTACAGAACATACGGCCTTCCCTGAACTCTGTACCAGAAAAGAACGGATGGTACATGCTTAAATTTCCAAGAATCCGAGCCTCTGTTTGGTTGTATACCAAGCACAAACTCAGCTGGCATGTCATGATGGGCAAGAACTTTGAGATTTCTTAGGTGTTGGATGCCGGAGGGCACTTCATTCAGAAGCGGGCTTGGTCCAATCCTCAACTCTTCAAGAAGTGGCGATGCACCTCTTTCTATTTCGACCTGCTTTAGTCCTTGCAATTCTCTTAGAACAAGCAGCTTGAGTTTTCGAAAACTGCCTTCCGTAAACTGAAGTTTCTCTCCATTGTACACTCGGTGGAGCCAGAGTGGCACTAAATTAGGCAAATCACAGAGGTGTTTTAGCGGATCCTTGCTTAACCTTGAGAGACTTAAGCACAACATGCTTAGATTTCACTTCTCGGAATCCAATGTGGCAGCTTCTGTAATAGGCCCTATAAAACTAGACGTTGCATAAGAGGCGGTGAGATTGAAATGTTTTTTAAACCGAAGTTTTCATCGTTGGTCTTCGCATATAAACATAGATATTCAAGGTGGTTCATCTTCTTTATAGAGTTGGATAGAGAACTCAGGTCTTCTTCAGTCAAACATGAAATTCCCAACCAACCCAATTGGAACAACTTCTCGAGCTCTTTTCTGAAACCCATGCCACTCCACTGTGCTTCCACGATCATTAGTGTCTGCAAGTCCTCCAAACAACTGAACCCGTCCTTTATTCTTGAATCAAAACAGTCTCTGTTATCGCAACGACTAGCTAAAAGTTGTCGAAGATTTTGAAGCCTATTGATCCCGACTGGAAGCTCAACTATTAGGGGGTTTCGAAGATCCAGCATTTGTAGATTTTGTAGCTTAGCCAGAGACTTTGGAAGCCATTTCACTTTGGTATCCTTTAAACTCAAGTACTTCAGGCGCAACAAATATCGGAGTTCATTTGGGACAAATTCAACACATTTTCAAAATCCAACAATGTCAAAAGCTTAAATTTCCTGAAAAAAGAAACCAAAAATGACTTGCTCAAGGTACCATTATACAAGAGAAATATAGAACGAACCTGAGAGTCTTTAATTGTTTGCACTATATTTTTGACAAAATTACTACTGACAGATACGCGGCGACTTTTTTCTTTGAAGCTTGAGCTCTTGTCATCCCGCAAGTGACAGAAACTAAATTCATCAGCCTTTTGTCGAGCGTGCATCAATCTAGAGACTTAGCAAAACTTCTCTAACCTGTAAAATCCTTCGCACTTTTCGACAAGATTTCTATGAATGAGCTTTTTCAGATATTCTTCCGCAACTTCTTCTAAGGTTTTTCCTCTCTTCTGCTGTACAAAACCTTCAGCAATCCATAACTTAAAGAACTTGTCATTAGGAATCAAAGCGTCTTTCGGAAAGATGCCAAAATATATAAAATACAACTTTAGTAGATCCGGCAAATCACCGAAACTACGAGAGAGGATAGTATGGAGACGACTAAGGTGAATATTTGATCTGACCTCAGTACCGAAATTATCTAGTAGTTTTTGCCACTCTAGCGCTTCCTTGTCTTTCATTGATAATAAACCGGCTATAGCGACTATTGCACGAGGCAAGCCTTCGCACATGATAATAAAATTCAAGGGACAACTGCTCTAGCTCTGGAAGACAATGCAGCTGAGGTTCATAATGGAACACCACAGTACAGAAAAGGTCCCAAGACATTGCTTCAGATAACGGCTCTAGCTTGTGAACACGATCGAAAGAGCTTTCTATGCAAGAAGCGGCGATGGTATCATTATGGGTTGTGGTGATTATTCTACTACCATTGTCGTTTTCAGGCAAAGCATCTTTCATAACTCGCCAAAATTCTTCCTTCCAAACATCATTAAAGACAAGAATGTACCTTTTTGGTCGCAAACACTCGCTTAGAATGCTAATTAGCTCTTGCCTCTGCATCTTCTCGATCACATTCTGCTTTTCCGCTGCACAGATCTCAGTTTTCATCATCTTTAATAGCTTCTCTATGCGGTACAAGGGAGAAACAGTGATCCAAGCGCGGTAGTAGAAATGTCCTCTCACCGCTACATTGTAGTAGACCACCATGGCAAGAGTAGTTTTACCAATTCCACACGCAGCTACAAGCGAAACAACCGAGCGTGCAGATTCTCCTTCCGTCAAACTCTGTATCAACTCATTCCTAGCGGAATTCAAACACACTAGATATTCATCTAGAAAAGGGTTAACTAATCGAGGATTAAAGCGTTCAACGATCGTCATTCCGCTAACCTCTCTGCTCCCACAAGTAATGACCTTGGCCTCTTTCCTTGATGTCAAGTAACAATTCCTTAATGATATGAATGTCGGAACTTATTTTGCTCCCACCATTCAACGTACCGATCAAGCGTCCTGCATTGCCAAGAAACTTGATGAATCCATGCCGATGGCTACACTGAATGCACTCATCTACGACATCTTCGATGAGTTCAGCCACCTCTTTTGCTTGCTTCAACCAATTCCTCACCGAATCGTCCAACTCTTTTTCCTCTGTCTTTGCATTGGCGTCTTTGAGAAGACTCCTGAGCTGCACCAGATCGTATCGTAGATTGTCAACTTCCGATCCCTCTATTCCTTTCGACAATTTTTCTTCTCCGGTTAGCAGAGAAA
This sequence comes from Ficus hispida, assembly GCA_025413025.1. NCBI lineage: Eukaryota > Viridiplantae > Streptophyta > Magnoliopsida > Rosales > Moraceae > Ficus > Ficus hispida. The sequence goes on from CM046374.1 coordinate 18,155,325, forward strand.
CAAACTTGTTAATCGTGAGAGATGCTTACGACGCACTCTCTCCCGCCGAGTCCATGTCGCCTTCGTCTTCGATTTCCAAACTAATGCTTTCAGTCAGAAGTGAGATATGAGATCTAACAGCCAACTCTGTCGAATTTCTACCTCAATGAATGAGAAAGCTATGTGATGATGTCACCGAACAAGTTTTCTCCAGCTATATGAATAAATAAATAAATATATAATACCTTCCAGGAAGGTGATTAAGAACTTAACAACTAGATCTTATCAGTTTCAACGCTTGCCCCTTAGTTCAAGACCAAAAAAAATATTTTATTATGATTATGGAAAACCGAAAAAAGAAAAAGAAAAAGTGTGAAAATTGATTTATGCTCAAGTAAAATTGATTTATGGTCCTAGTGAATGAAGCGTCGACGTCTCTCACGAGCTACAAACTCTTTTTGCTGATGATCGGCCATGAAAACGTAGCCAAGGGAATCAACGTCAAAATGCAATGTTTGTCGCCATACTCCGCAAAGCAAGGCGACCTTACTCATCAGTGTCACGTCACCATCGAACGCCCGTACCCCATCCTTTGTCAAAAAATTTAGGCAAGGACCAAAAACACATTTTTTAATAGTTAATGGTATTTTGACCAAAAAAAAAAAAATTAGGGACCAAACTCACATATTTAAAGTTCGGGGTATTTTTACCTATTTAAAAAAAAAAAAAAAAAAAAAAAGCAGCGACCAAAATCTCAAGAACTAATGGAACAATTTACTCTTTTTTTAATCAAGAAATTTGGTGAGGTGGCTAGTCCTTGTCAATAAATGTTGGGTTGGGTGTGGGTAGTTTTTCTTTTTCTTGTCACAAGATAAATTTTGGGATATGTGGATAAATGATTTAATCAAATTAAGTTTTTTAAACTAACAGGGTGTTTGGTGAATGAGTTTGAGTTAAGATTTTTAAGTTCAGTTGAAGTGAAATTAAATTGAGTTTAAGAGTTAAGTGTTTGGTAAAAAGTTTAAGATTAAAAATTTAACTTGAATTGAGTGTTTGGTAAAAAGTTTGAGATTAAAAGTTTAACTTGAGTTGAGTGTTTGGTTAAAAAAGTTTGAGTTAAAAAGTTTAACTTGAGTTGAGTGTTTGATAAAAAGTTTGAGTTGAAAAATTTAAATTGAGTTAGGGCCTTGTTTGGATGTAAAAAATTTGAGTTAAAATTTTTAAATCAAATTTAACATTCCATTGTAGGTTTCTTATCAGAAAAATGGAAAAACTAAAATAAACTAAATTAAAAACACACATCAATAACATACATCAAAATCTTTTACAAAATTTCTTACATAGCCATAAAATACAACAACAAGAAATACATAGTTGGTCACTAAAAGTTAATAAAAAAACATAATAATTACAATCCTAATCTGGTTTAACTAGATAAAATTGAATTTGATTTCAAGTGGATTTATACCATGAAAATCATTGATATTTGTGATTGTCACACCCCCTAGTCAGTTTAGCCTTTAACTAAACTTAACTAGAGACCAAAATCTCAGTAACTAACGGAATAATTTACTTTTTTTTTATCAAGAAATTTGATGAGGTGGCCAGTGGTCACCCTTGTCAATAAATTTTCGGTGTGGGTAGTTTTTCTTTTTTCATCATAAGATAAATTTTATGATATGCAAATAAATGATTTATTCAAATTAAGTGTTTTTAATTAACTGTTAATGGTTTATCAGATTGATCAATATTAATAAATATTTTTTCCTTGATGGACTATCATTTTCTTTTAAATAAAATAAAAAATTTTGGTTTTTTTAAAGTAAATGTTTAAAAACTATCCCTTATTTGGATGATATGTACAATTTTGAAAATTGAAAATTTTTTACAAAAGAATATTTTATTAACTTGTTTTTTCATTCTCTCATTATAAAATAAGAAAATTATTTCAGTTTGAAACTTACTTTGTAGGTTACTTTTTTGGAAAAGGGGGGGGGGGGGGGGGGGATTTTTTTAAATTGTCTCACAAAACACTATTTCCAACTCCCCTTTTTTTTTTTTTTGGTTGCTTCATTCCAAGCAGCTTTTTGTTTTCAAGAAAAAAATCTTTAAATATCTAAATACCATCTTAATATTAAAATGAAAATACTTTCTTATTTAAAATAAGAAAATTTTCCTTTTAAAATGTGTACACAAGAAAAAAATCTTTAAATATCTAAATACCATCTTAATATTAAAATGAAAATACTTTCTTATTTAAAATAAGAAAATTTTTCTTTTAAAATGTGTACACCTGATCCAAACAAAGGCTACTAAATTTACCTTTACTTAAGTTTCTGTTTTTGGTTTATTACTTGCTGGCTTTTTCTGTTGTCCCACAGGCTAATTATTGTGGAAGTTTTACTTCAAATGGAAGTTGACAAGTGGTTGGTTGGGATCAAATTTGGAGTTAATCTCAACCGGCTTTAACCGGTTTACTTGGAATTGTGTTGGAAAATCATGCAAAGGGAAGGTAAAAACAGTAGAAAGCTCCGAAAGTTGGACGAAAGTGTAATTTGAAGTTGATACAATATTATTTATTGTCAGTACAAAAGGAGAGTGTCAAAGGTTAGAAGAATAATTAGTACCATAAATGCAACGAAGAACGATGGAGAATCAACGAATAATAGAGAATGCGATGGTGATGGTGACCTCGCACAGTAGCGTCTATCTAATTTCTTTGTCCGGCGGTGAACAAAATGGCCAGGAATAACTAGACTAGTGTAACGCTCGTTAGAATTAATTGAGATTAATAATACTAAACTTGATTAATTAGTGTGTCAAAATACGTTTTAAAATTATTAAACTGCATTTAGAATTATGATTTAAAGGTTTTTAAAGTATTTTCAGAAAATTATATTTTTACCCCTGATTTTTGTCAAAATGACGAAAATGCCCCTAACCGGTCGATCAGACCTTTACTCCAGATGACCAGACGGCTGCAAAAACAGTTAACCGTCCTTTGCTGCAGCCTTCTCTTGAGCCCACAAATTAGATTCTCTTGTTTCTGGTTCCGAAAACCCTCAGGCGAGGGTAACTTCCTCTATAAATGCCCTAGCCCCGCTCAGTTTTTCAATTTTCCCATTCTCTCTCTCTCTCTCACCCCTTCAGTTTTCCTCTTCCTCGCCCTCTCCCCCTTTGTTTCCTCGCCATACCGAGCCTCCCCCTCAGTAATGAAGCCATATTACTTAATTAGGGGCTTGAATTAAGCTAAAACTTATTATAGGGCTTTCCTTCGAAAAAAAAAAAAAAAGGTTTTTAGGGGGGCTAAAAGAAAGAAAATGGTGAGAATTTAAAATTTTTATTAAAAAAATACAATGGGCCACCATGGACCAGAGAGGCTGTAGCTCCCCTGAGCCCATGGTGGCTGTGTCTTTACTCCTCCTCATACTTTCTCTAAAACTGATGCCAAAAACCAAAACCAAGCCTCAAAACACATAAATCTCGAGCTTCTAAACTTTGCAAGTTCGCTTTAAACTCATTTTAAATTTCAAATAACTTGGTTTTGTGATTCCAAATTCCTATTTTTGTTAGCTTTGGAAACTTGAAAATCAAAATAGATTTGGTTGGATTTTGATGATTTTGAGTTCTAGTTATTTAGGCTCTAAGAGTTTTTTATTTTCTATTTTGGATATCTGGAAATTGTTAGAATGGATTTTGGAGTTGTTTATAGGTCAGGCTCAAGCTGGGATTCCTCTGCTCCTTGACGGTCTGGTCAATCAGATATCGCATCCAGTTGACCGGATGTCCCCATAATAGGATATGACACTCTGTCCTTGTCCGGTTAACCAGACAAAGGCAGAGAGTCTACAAGGGGTCTGTTTAAGTCCAATCAACCCTAATATGGATTTTCACAGTCTACATGCTGTAGAGGGTGAAATTCTACTATCAAATTTGTATTGAGGGACCATGGCCAATGGACGACTGATGTGTTAGTGATTAATTAAGCATGAATAGTAGTATAATAAATGTGGAAAAATAAAGGGAGTAGAGACACAATATTTATAAAGATTCACCCATAATCTCACAGATTGCATTCTCTGGCGGTGCTTCAAGAGCATTCACTACATAAGCAGAAAGAATATAAAAGAGCTCATATAAGGAAAGAATGAGAAAGATAATAAGTGGGGGAAATTCGATACAAGGACATAAGGGAGAAGCTGGAATTGAGGAATTCTGGTGAGTCTTTGACGGGTTGTCACTGGCGTCTGTAGACAAGTTACTGATGGAGAATCTAGAGAGGCTCCTGATGAAAGTTGGCTTTTTGTGGGCATTTAATATGTGTTCAATTTTGGTGAGGATGGCTATTTATAGGCATTGATGAAGGCCTAGAGAATCTTGTCATATGTATGATTCGAATTTGAATTCGAATAATAATAAGGTTATCCATTTCTTTTGTGATTAGATACTCTATTTAAATTAATATATATGAATTATGAAGCCAAATTCAAATATATTCTAGGCTAGAAGTATTTTCCAAATCCCTAAATTCGTGAGTAGATAATTATGATAGTTACCCAGGTGATTTTTGTTATTTTTGGACTAGGACTTGCCAATGACTGGCTGGGGAGTCAACCGAATGAGCTTTTCTTTGGACATACCCACGACTTGTCGGGGAGTCACTTAATGACTCATTGTAGGCATCAGAGGTTGCCGGATTGTACCTCATTTCATGTTCTTTGATGATGTGTATTGACACGTGTATGGTGATAGATGAGGTACAGAATCTGACCTCAACACATGTAAACCAAGAAATATTAATATTTTAATACAATATTATTTAAAGCACACTAATTAAGCCTGATGTTTAGTATAATTGAAATTGAGTTTATATTATATAATTAGGATATCTGTGTGGTTTGATTTAAGGTTTTTGTGACTGGAGCGAGGAATTTTGATATACATGAAGTTATTCGTAGATTTAATTTGCCAAAAGAGGTAGGACACCTAAACCTATTTTTATGAACATTGCTTATGAATTTCTTGTTTTAAAATTATTTTGGAAATAAAATGGTTTAATAAAATGTTTTTAAATGGAGAGAATTTATGTATATCATATGATTTGGGTCGAAAGTCTATACATGTAGATATTATTTTAAGAGATTCAAGTGAGATATGCTTTGGAACTTGGCTTGTTCTATCCTAGTGTATTAAATGGAATATCAAATACTGTCCAATTAGATATCGACGATTGATAGTTTTACTTGTAAAACTTTAATCAGATACTAAGATAATGTCTTATTACCGATCAGTTAGTATCAAGCTAGCAGTTAAGAGTATATTTTTGTTTAGCAAAGTTCTTTTCTGCATTTTTTATTATACATTTAATTTTGGCCTCAATCGTTTTTATTATATCCCAACCTAACTCTTTTCAATCTAGTTATTTTGAATTGAGTCAAATGTATCCTACTGAGCTAGTAACTCACATTTTATTATTTTAACCTCCCCCCAACCCCAAGGAGGTGCTAGGAATAGTGCCTATTAGACGGTGTGATATCAACCCCATTGGGATTCATTGGAGATCTATCTATACTTTTATTTTCAGTTATTTATTTTTCCTAGACATGTAAACTCAACTCTTTCTCTCTAGACTGGGTTTGGGATGTTTGTACTTTCATTTCCTATTCTGTTTGTTTATATGATGATATAAGAGGTTGGATTTTTAAAATTTTTTCATGTGAAAAACTAAATATTTTTCGGGATGTTCATTGTTTTGATTAAAAAGCTACTCGGTGGATTTTCATTAAAATAAAATCAGTAGACTTTAGGACAAAATGTTATCTGGCCCAATACTCTAATATATTTTCTAAAGATATGCCTAAAATGAGAATTTTACCAAAATATGGGTGAGTTTTGGAATATTATGAGTTTTATTTATTTGATGATTTTAATTATGGATTTACCTCTCCATGTCACCATACCCAGTTGTTGAGTCGTGACAACGAGAATCACTACGAATGCAACCCATCCCATCCTACGATTCTATGGCTTCTTTAGTTGCCTCGCGTCAGCCTTGCCATCTCCTCCAGTTTTTTTGGGCTATTCGCGTCGCCTTCTTCGATGGTTTGGCATCGGCTGGTGACTCTTCGATGATGAGGACGATGGATGTTGGTTGGCTTGTGTGAAATGTGGATTTGGTTTTGATTTTGGGGCTATTTTGTAATAATAGTTTATTTGTGTGAAATTTTATAAATATAGAAGATTTTTTTTTATATTTTATTTTAAGATAAAATGTGAATTACTGACCTGCGGGCAGAGATGGTTATAGCTCATAACTAATTGGTAACCAGTTAATCCGTTGACGGACTAATTGGTAACCAGTTAATCCGTTGACGGAGGTGGTTATCGATTGGTATCCCTCAAGCAAAAGTAACCACTGGTAACCGGCCAATGGAGTTTGTTACCGGTTAGTAACCTGCGAACAAAAGTAACTAACTGATAATCCGTCAGTGGAGATGGTTACTCGTTAAAGATAATTTTTCTCTCATAAAGTATGTAAGCGATGAAACTAAAATTAGATTTAATTTAAAGAATACCTTTTTAGTTTCTGAAAATAGAAAGAAACTTTGAGAAATAACTATTAAAACTAAACAACCTATAATTTTATTTTAGGTTATTGACATTTTTATGCCTTATATTTTGTTTTTATTTAGAAAATAAACCATGCATTATGAATTTTAACATTTTCATACCATTAGATTATGTTTAATACACAAATTTATACCGTATATTATCAGCCCTTAATTTTGACCTTAAAATGCCCAAATTTCCCTAAAAATCAAAAACAAAAACCAAATAATATTTACATTTTTATACATTGCATTTTTTATTCAATAAGGATACCATGCCTTTTAAAGTTTTACATTTTTATATCATTAGATTATATTTAACACAAAAATCTATACATTTTCTCTATCAAAACTTAATTCTGACATTAAAAATACCTAAATTACCCTTGAAATTGAGAAACAAAACATGAAAGAAATTTGAAATTAAAAGCTAATTAAAGGGGCTGAGGTGGGGGTAGAAAGGAGTGCACGACGATGAGGCGGGAAAACGACTGGGTGATTATAAGGGTGAGGTTGAAAAGTCTGCCTTTTGTATTGAGAAAAATCAAAAGTTTTGCTATTTTATTGTTTTTTTTTTTAAGAGTATTTTGAGTATTTTTAGTTCAAAATAAAATGTTGATCAGGAAAATATGTTGATTTAATATAATTATAATAGAGTGAAATGAAATGCATGATTTTGAATACAAGGTATGCTTTTTGGTTTTTTTTTTTTTTTTTGTTTTGTTTTTGTATGATATACAAGATAAACAAGCCAAATATGCTTTTGTTTTTAAAGGAATTTTTGAGATTTTTACGAAAATTTTGTTGAACAAAAAGGTGTAGATATGTATATTAAGTGTAATATGATGATAAAAAGAAAATACAAAAATTGAAAATATTTGCTATGTTCATAAAATTCAGGCTTTGTTTAATATTTGATTTTAACTTTAACTAAATTGTATTTTTTCATCTTAATTTTTTTGAAAAACCAACAAAATTTATAACTAATTTTTAAAAATCAATTAACTCTAATTTAAAAATTTTATCCTAATTAGCAAATCAAATGGAAGTTTAGAGTCTAAAAATATAAATAACATTTTATGTAATTTTTCCCTTGTCTTATTCGGAGAATTTTTTTTATTTTTTTTTACCTCCCCTTTGTACCTGACCTCTACCCCAAGTCTTTCCCTCTTGATCTGGTCGTCTCCTTGGGTCGTCGCTGATATTTCCTCTTATCTTCCGTTCTATTTATAATCTGTTCATTAAATCTCGTTTACTCTGGACATTTCGGGTTTTACCGACTGATCAGCTGCTTTATGACCCAATCCTTTTAGTTTCAACGGACAGAACTTTTGAAGTAAGCACCATTCTTTCACAATTCTTCTTTTAGTTTTAGCGTATACAATTCCTTTGTGTTTGTGTGTGTGTATAAATATAAAAATAGCAAACTTTCTTACATGTGTGTGTATATATATATGTGTGTGTATGACAATGTCTTCTCTCTCTCCTGCCGTCGAATAGGTCTAGCAGTTGTAATATTTTATTAAACATCTTGTAATTATTAACAAAACATCTTGTAATTATTAACCAATTTACACGTAATTTTTTTATTTAAAATCTTGTAGCATAAACTATTTAAAGCTATTAATGCAAAGGAGAGGTATCATTAAAAAATGTTACAATGGAATCAACTAGTTAGTACAGTGGAATTATGATGATGTAAATATATATATGATGTGAATTATGTTGCATATTCAAGAACTCAACATATTTGTATCTTGTATTTGTAGTTTTTTTCTTGCATATTTACCGCAAGAGCTCATCAAATTCAGATTGAGTACTTGATCTTGATAGCTTTTTTGGGCCATGTTTGTCATTGTGTTTTACGAAGAAAGCAGAGGCATCAGAAAGAACCTGAAAGAAATTCGTAAAATCAGTAGTTTAAGAATTTTTCAGATATTTGTTTACTTGGATAATTAACCTTTTAGAAAAGATATTTATCATTTTGGAGAGCTTTAAACGGCTCAAAAGTTATAAACTGGTCTTCCGAGAAGTCGGATAATCAGGACACACGCCGCAGAAGAGGTTTCATTTCTGAACCTAAAACCTCTAAGTTGTAATCTGTCTACACTTCCTGGGTGGGCATAATGAGAATATATGTGTGTGTGTGTTTTATGTAGAAAGAGCATTATTCCTCGATTAAAACTAGGACTTTATGCTTGTGCAGCAAACATATTTGCATTGTTTCAATTTAGTACAGAAGTCTTTGACAAATCGTGAAATGGAAGGGAGCAACCCCGTTTCTTTAGATCAGGAGCATCAGGCCGACGAGCTTGCGACATCATTGAGAAGAAAATTAAGGAACTTGTCACCATTGCCCTCTCAATGTTGCATCTACAGGGTCTCAGAGCGTCTACGTCATGAAAATGCAAGGGCCTATACCCCAAAGGTTGTCTCCATTGGACCACTTCACCATGGTGCCAAAGGTTTGAAGGCCATGGAAAAACAAAAGATGCTTTATCTCAAAAGTTTTCTTAAGAGAAAAAAACTAAGCATTGAGGATTACGTTGAGTTCATGAAGCAAAGGGAGCAGAAAGTGCGTAATCATTATGATGAAGACTTCGAACAAATGGGAAGCGACCAGTTCGTGGAAACCATCCTTGTGGATTCTGCCTTTGTCGTTGAGATCTTGTGGAGGAACCACTCCAAAGAAGGGGCACGTGAAAATGACCGAATATTCAACAAGCCTTGGAAGATTATGGACATTAGGAATGATATGATGCTGTTGGAAAATCAGCTTCCGTTCTTCCTTTTTGAAGATATTTTGATCTAGCAAATTCGAGACAATGTAGTGATGGTGATTGTCCAAGTATTGAGAAACTTTCTCTCATTACGCTGACCTATGAATTCTTTAAATGTAATGCTTACTTGGGGGATATAGAGGAAATCTTGAGCAGGATAAATTCTTCCAAGATCAAGCATTTTGTTGATTTCTTCAGAAAATGTCATGTACCAAGACCATTACCTCCTAGATGTGAAATTCAGACACTAAATATACCCAATGTGACGGAGCTGTACGAGGCTGGGGTCAAGTTTGAGGTGAAAACAACTGGAGGATTATTTGACATACAATTCTGCGAAGGAACTTTGGTGATTCCTCACTTGATCATACGGAAGTTCACTGAGAGCTTTATTCTGAACCTGCTCGCATTTGAGCAATGCCATATGCTGGAGCGTTACATCAATGATTATGTTTTCATCATCGATCGCCTTGTTGACACGACCAGGGCCGTTCAGTTGCTTGTTCAGAGTGGAGTAATTGAGAGTAAACTGCCAGATAACCAAGAGGTGGTAACATCCATTGATAAGCTTGTCCGTGGAAGTATCTTGCGCCGTCATCATTTCTATTTTAATGATCTCTGTGATGGTTTGAACGCTTATTGTAGTAACCCCTGGAACACATGGATGACAACCTTAAAACAACAATATTTCAGCTCTCCGTTGACCATTTTTGCTATTGCCATGGCTACTGCAGTCTTCATACTCACTGTCATCCAAACAGTGTGTTCGTGTGGAGTTCCGTTTAAGAAGTAGAAAATATGTTCTTCTGAGTTTTGCTCTATGATTAGAAGCAATGGAAAATAGAAAAGTAGAATTATAGAAGGGCATTAAGAAAGAAGAATTTTCTTTTTCTTGCTTCTTTAAGGAAACTTAGAAGTTCAAACGAAACTCTAAGTAGCGTAATTATGAAATATTGTTCAATATGTGTATCTGCTGGTTGATTATGACTTGGTAATGAAAATCCTTTTTTTGTTTTTTGTTTTGTGAAACAAATTCCTATTTGCAACATCAGCAAGTCTTCAACTTTTTAACAGGTTTTTGAACATTTTTTCCCTTGTATATCATAGTCTGGCCAACTCATGAATAACATTTTTTCAGTCATCAAATGCGATTCAACCTTTTAACACTTTTTTTTTTTTTTTTAATAAGTTTTTTCCCTTCTACTTTCTAACTGGAATTCCTAAAAGAAAAGTTTGTTGAGAGAGATATCACTGTATGTGAAAAAAAAAAGTAAAAAAACGAGCAAACGTGAAATAAATTGGGCCAAGAGTAGGGACTGTATTCTGTTATGGATAAGTTAAGAAAACAAAATCATTAGGTTAACACAGAAAAACAAAATCAGGCCAAAACAGCTAGAACAATCAACCATGTTCATGCCGGAAGTATAGCGAACTTTATATATGAAATGATTTATTTAATGACTTATTGAATCAAGATCGGTCCCTAGTTTGATTCATTGGGGTATCTGCCTACTCCTAAGAACCTAAAACGCAATTATAAAATAATTATAATCATAATAACAATAATTATTATAATAATAATAATGATTATAATAATGTTTGGAAGAGGGCAAGAATTAGATGTGTAACGTGTGAAGGAGAACAGAGTAGTGTTAAAGAGTAATCAGCAGACAGCAACCACTAGCGTTTACGATCTCGAAGAGGCATAACCTGTCTTGATTAACACCTTTAAAGTCGAAGGGATGACATTGACAAAGATTTTGATTTATTAAAAATTGATGCAAATACAACAATTATGACGCTATTACTATTTTGAAGCTTTTATCCGAACCGTTTAGACACGAGAAAATTTCGTGATGAATCAAGGAAGCAGAATTGGAATGCAATGTATCAAGTGCTGATCCTATTTTGAATAACAGGACATCTTATTTTATGAACATGTTAAAGAAGAAAACAAAAAGAAAAATCACTATAAAACTTTAAAGTCTGTTAAAGAATTTAAAACTTTATAGCCAGCGAAAAAAGAAAGAAGAAATTTTATCTTGATAAGCAGCTGTTCCTGAACAGTAGGATATTTCCGTAGAAACAATGTAACAGAGCGGTCTAATCAGCTCTATTGAATGGCTTCTCTTGAACTAATTAACAACTTCTTAATCTATTAGTAAGTCTAAAAACTTTTGTAGCAGTTTCACAACAAATTTCCCCCATCTAGCACAATCCGGTTCATTAAAGAACAATATTTCATAGTCTACGGGAGCAATTCAACCCTCCAAAGTTTCTACATTTGAAACACCAAAAAAAAGTTGTTTTAGATAAATATATGATAAACACGATAAAACATCGATGATAAAAGGCAGAACTGTCAAGTTCAAATAGTCGGGAAATACCATAGCATTTCAAGCCAAACACGTACACAGCATAAACCACACACAGACCGGTACTATCCGTTACCAAAGATAGAAAGAGAACCACAAATCCAAAGAACGAATTGCTTTGCTCAACAGCATAGAGTCTACACAGTTTACAAAAGGAGAACAAACCAAAAGCCTTGAGCAGCAAGAACGACCTACTGTGTTCACACCGGAAATAAAGTAGCAAATATCTGAAATGATAATTTCATGACAGATTGATAGTCCAGCTTGATCAATAAGTTTGAATCCTTGAGGCCTTTGACAGCACATAGAAGCCTACAATAGAAGTATAAGATATATGTACATATCAAATATATATATATATATATATATAGTAAGAGGTCGTGACATGATTCGAAAGAGTAGCAAAATAAGAGTGCAAAAACTTACAGAGTGGTCAGCAGTTACTAGTGCTCAAGACCTCAGAGATACGTTGTCTGTCATGATGAACAAACTTTAAAATGGAAAGAATATTATCAATGAATATGTTAATCAAGAACATAGAAAGAGAAATCTAAAACTAGTAAATTTACTGCCATTTTGGTACTTTTCTCTGAACCATTCGGTCATGAGAAAGAAATTTTAAGACACAAGGCAGCCGGGACATTGAATACCATGATATATCACTTTCTTTTTAGAGGAGAGAATTAATTAGCTAGTTTTGTATTTTCAACTATTTTTGTTAATTAGGAAAATGAATCACTGAAAAGGTTGTTAAACGGAACAATGAGGGTGGGATGTACATACTTTGGTTAAGAAAAAATACGAGGTTTTTTTTTTAAAGACGAAAACACAGCCAAAATAGAGAAGGGAGACATAGAACGAACCAGAAAATCCTCAATGTCATCACTGAATGCAGAACCCTGGTAACTGGAGAAACTTGACTGACCGACATCGAGCCATGTAAGAAGAGGCAGTGCACCTTGTTCTATTTCCAACTCCTTTAGTCCTTGCAACTCTCTTAGAACAAGCAGCTTGAGTTTTTGAAAACCACCTTTCTCAAAATGAAGTTGCTCTCCCTCGTATGCCTGGTAGAGCCCAAGAGACTCTAGATTAGGCAAACCGCAGAGGTACTTTAACGGGTCATCAGTTAACCTTGTGTGTCTTAAGGAGACCACGCATAGACAATGAAGACTCAAGATCCCAGCTAGCAATTTCTCTACTTGGACATACCGAACATGACATGGCAAACCATGTATTGAGGACAAAATGTTGACAAAATCAGTGTGTATGACCTTGTCGCTTATGTATAAAATTTGAGTTTCAAGGTAGTTAATACAGTCTCTAAACACATATCGAACACATAAAGTTTCTGCACTCAACCCTGAAACAACCAATTCTTCCAACCACACCGTTCCTTTGACAGTCTGAAGGGTGTAATTGAAAATCTTCTTGACTCTGACACTCTTTAAAACGTTGTTGTGTACATCACTATAGATTGATAAGCGACGACTCTGTGCACTGAAACTGAATTCATTGGCCTTTACTAGTATAATCTCGTGCATTAAGCCGGGGGCTGGTAATAGTTCGCAAGCTCCGACCAGATTTCTCTGAATCAGCTCGTGAAAGTATTCTTCAGCAACTTCTTCTAATGTCTCTCCTCTCTCCTCTTTAATGAAACCCTTCGCAATCCACAACTTGAATAAGTTGTCAACAGAAAATAAAGTGTTCTTTGGATAGCTGCTAACACATGAGAAACATGATTGCAGTGTGGAAGATAGATCATCAACACAAAAAGAGACGATTTTCGAAACATTTGATCGGTGGGGATCGGATATAAGAGCAGAAGAAAGAATGTCAAGCTGCTTTTGCCACTCTGACACCGTACTCTCTCTTGTTGACAATAAACCAGCTATGGCTACAATTGCACGCGGAAAGCCTTTGCATAGTCCAAGAATCTGGAGCGCTAACTGCTCTAACTCCAGAGGACAATGCCTCTCAGTGTTATATTTGAATGCTACTCTACAAAAGAGTTCCCAAGATGCTGTTTCAGATAACGGTTCTAGCTTGTGAACATGATCGACGGAGCTTTCTTTACAGGAAGCAGCAATTGTGTCGCAATGTGTAGTGATGATTACCCTACTGCCATTGCCGTTATCAGGCAAAGCATCTTTCATAACATTCCAAAATTCTTGTTCGCAAATGCCATCAAAGACAATCATGTACCTTTTTGACTGCAAAAGTTTTCTCAGGATGCTAATTAGCTCTTGCCCCTGCAGCATGTCAACTTTCCCCACGTTACATCTTCCTGTCCGTCCGATCCCCACTATTATGAGCTTTAGCAGCTCCTCTACGTTGTATGACGGAGAAACATTGAACAAAGCACAGAAACTGAAGTGTCGCCTTACGACTTCATTGTTGAAGACTTTCATTGCAAGAGTGGTCTTACCAATTCCACCTGTACCTGCAAGTGAAATAACTGCACGCCTGGAGTCTTGGTCCATTAGCCTTTGTATCAAATCATTTGTTGCAGAATCGATGCCCACAATGCATTTGTCGAGGATATGGGAAACAAATTGTGGGTGGCACCGCTCAACATTTGTTGTTCTGCTGCCGGATTCACGCTCCACTAAGTTATGTCTCCGACCTCTTTCCTTGATTTCCCTTAATACTGCAATGATATATTCAATGGTGAAAGCAAGATTGCCATGACTATCCAACTCACCGATCGATCGACCTGCTCGGCGAAGGAACTTAATGAATCCAAGTCGATGGGTCGTCCTAATACTTGAAGAAAATTCTCCTCCAAAACATCTTTTATGAGCTCAGCCGCGTGTATTACTTGTTTCACCCAATTCTTCACTGATTGACTCAACTCTTCTTCCTCTGACTCCACTTCGAGAATAATCTTGGTAGACTCCAGCTCCTCTTTCATTCTCTGGACTTGTCTGTAAACCTCCGTATCTCCGGCTAACAGCGAAGCAAGCTCACCGATCACATGAGACATCGACCGATCTGCTAGTGTAGTGAAACAGAATCCCATTTCTCCTTTACTACAGATTGATCTATCCGAAATGACTAGGCAGCAATTAGTAGGATGACTCACTGTGGAAGAGCGACATGAATCGATTCTTGAATGAGCAAAAGTAAAATTCTCTCCCACTTACTTTGTTGACTCTCCTGTCGCAAGTCTTGTGGTGTGGGGGACCTGGAGGCCGTGTTATACACTTCCGAGAAGGTGCTTGAATAATCAAACATAAGGTGTTACCATTATTTATTTACAGTAATGCGTTATCATGTTTAGCTTTTTCAACCGAAAGGACTTCCGTGTTTGACACTTTCGCCAGTCTTGTGGTGTGGAGTGCCTGGAGGCCGTGTTATACACTTCCGAGAAGGTGCTTGAACAATCAAACATAAGGTGTTATCATTATTTATTTACAGTAACGAGTTATCATGTTCAGCTTTTTCAACCGAAAGGACTTCTGTAAGGACCTTTATGGATAGCTCCAATGACTTCTTTTTTCAATACTTATCTCTTATAAATTGTGGAAAATAATAAACTTAAAATTTAGAAAAAAAAATACTCAATTATCAGAAAATTTTATTTAGATAATTTTAGAAAATTATATAATTTTTTAATTAACTATATCAAAATAACCTTCATAATTAAAAAAAAAAACTCAATTCATCAAATAAAATTTAATTCCATATAAATCATCCAATCAAATAATAATAAATTAAAGTCTCAAAATTTTATTTAAAATTCAAAATGTCCATCTACTAACCATTACTCCCGTTTTCCTATCACACATCGTCCTGCTTCTGCTCTAAGCTCCCCCAATACTATATCTTACCATTTCTTTTATTTACAACACGAGTTAACTTATATAAGTAAGTACTTAGTAAGACACTTAAATCTCACAAACGTAAATAAACATATTTCATTTATCATCATAAACATCATCATAAATATAAACATAATTTAAAAAAAATTTAATTTTTAAAACAGTCATATATTGGGTCCGGCGTTGTACCATCATAGTGTGCTAGTCACGGAAGGAGTGGGGTTGTAAATCCTAAACCAAAGATGACAAAAATTCCGCTCACTGGATAACATAATCATTATCATTATCAAGAGTGTACAATGTCATTTTAAAGCATAAAAATACATGTGCATACTTATATATACTTTTAATCAAAACGTCATCATAAGAGAAGTATTATTTAAGAACATCATAATATCATCATCAACATCAAAACATATACTTCTTCATTCTTTAATTCATGTTACAGGTGAGAGTGTAGTTACATAATGCCTCACTTAACCATTTCAAATTTTTCGATGGTAATGCGCGATTAAGGTCTCAGGTGCTTGCCTTTAGAACCATTCATGTCATAAATCATAATTATAATAAAATCAACAAAATATCATATTAATTTATCAAACACATCCATCGTATCATAACAGTACCTAATAGGCCTATTTCATTATTCAATAACATCAAAACACAAAAATAGGATAATTTCACAAAATTTCAAAACTTTAAAAAAACTGACAGTCAGACCTTTGTCCATTTAAAAATTCATAAAAATTCGTTAGAACTCCAAATAATCTGAAACCAATAATAGATATCTAGATCTTTCTAAGAGTACCTAATTCATTAAAAACGGAGACCATTTGGACCCACAAATAGTTTTGAATCTAATTACCAAAATTTAACAGAAACTAGCAACTAGACCTCTACATATTTGAAAAATCATAAAAATTCACATACATTTCCAAATGATCTGAAACTAATTTCAAATGAAAGTAAACATCCAGGATTTTTTAACAGTATCAAGTTTGTAAAAAACAGAGACTGTATGTATCCTCAAAAATAGTTTTGAAAATGGATCGCTTAAATTTTACAAATTCTGGCAGCCGGACCTCTACCTTTTTGTAAAAACATAAAAATTCACATATATCTCCAAATGATATGAAACTGATTTCAAATGAAAGTAGATATCTAGGGATTTTCAACAATTCCAAATTTGTTAAAAATGGAGTCTGTTTGCATTCTCAAAAACAATTTGGAATACTTATCATTAAATCTGGAAATTTCCAATAGTAGTGGTCAAATCCAAAAATTTATTAAAAATATAAAAATTATTATCACAACGTACATGATTCACACACACGCTTAAAACAGCCCAAAGATATGTTTCTAACAAATAAAATTATTAAATCACCATACCAATAAAATCATGAATTAAGAAATCAAAAACCCTAAAATCATCTTGTTGACAAAATTCAATCATTAACAAAACTTAACATATTTCTAAAACAATAAACCATTATCTATCAATCAATCATATAGCCTCCCCCAATCATCATTTAATAGATATTTCTCATCATTTCCTCAAAGTCACATGAAGAAACTCATCAAGAAAATCATCTAATCACTCGAAAGATCCCAAACCAAAACAAATAATGAAATCATCATCAACAAACAATAATAAAAATATACATTGAAATACTTTTGATTTTTGCTTGTATGAATTGGAGGTTTGGTGGAATTTTTTTTTTGTGCATGTGAGAGGAATAGAGAGAGAGAGAGAGAGAGAGAGAGAGAGAGGAGACTAGGAAAATGAGAGAAAGGGACTAGAATTTTGTATCTTATAGAAAATGTAAGTGATTTAATTGGGATTCAATTTTTAGTTTCATTGTCTCTTAATAGGTGGGGAATGGCTGTCATTAGGGTGTAAAAATGTGTAGGAGGAAAAGGGAAAAGCCAGGTCAACTTCTAAAATTTTCACAACTACAATCGCACAAAGTAAACTGGTTGGTTATTGGCTTGTATCTAAATAGTATACTAGTCATAACTTCTTATTACAATATCAGATTTATACAAATGAATAGGTGTTGGAAAGCTTATAATAAAAAGCTTCTAAATTATAAAAATAATTTAGAACATTTAAAGGTTCATAATTGAGTTGGAAATTAACATCATTCTTCATGTTTTTTTTTCCTCTTCTCTCTTCTTCGCGTTTTCAATTCAACATTCCTATTTTCTTTTTCCTTCCTTTTGCCGATTGCTATTTATAGATGTTATATATATAGATATATATATATATGTTTATATCTATAGATATATATATATATAAAACATAATATACTTATATTCAAAATATTTCTTTTAATTAAACTATCACACAAAATTATCAAATCATTATAAAAATTTATCAATTTGACATGAACTTTGTTCTAGCACATCTAGTCCTCGTCGCATCACCTATGACAAAATAACTCAACATAATATTAGAATTAAGAAATTGCTATCTCATCGCATTACTTATGTTAATTCTATTGTTAATTTTTTAACGTTATTGTTAGGTTACATTTGGGGTGTTATAATCCCTCTTACCTTATAAAAGTTTCATCCTTGGAGTTTAGAATAATTCCGGATAATTCGTTCTCATAGTGTCTTATCGCTCCCATGTAGCTTCATCTATCTTGTGATTACGCCAAAGAACTTTTACTAAGGGAATCTCTTTGTTCCTCATGGTCTTCGTCTTTCGATGAAGAATCTCAATTGGTTTCTCTTCATAACTTATATCCTCTTGAATCTGAATCGATTGTGGTTGAATGACATGAGATGGATCCGGTACATACTTCTTCAACATTGAGCTATGAAACACATTGTGGATAGACATCATCTCCTGAGGAAAATCTAACTTGTATGCCACATTGTATGTACATTCAATCACCATATATGGTCCCACATACCTAGGACTAAGCTTGCCTTTCTTCCCAAATCACATCACATCCTTCATCAGGGTGACCTTGATAAACACCAAGTCTCCAACCTCAAACTCTAAGGGTCTCCGATGTACATCCGCATAGTTTTTCTGCTTATTTTGAGTTGTGGCAATCCACTGTTGAATCACTTTCAATACTTCGATTGTCTTATTGAAGAAGTCAGTTTTCTCCTTAAGTTCTGACTCCGCTAACTTCTTTTCCCTGCCATCATGGCAATAAATTGGTTACCTACAACATCTTCCGTAAAGTGCCTCATAGGGAGCCATCCCAATTATCGCTTGATAACTACTGTTATAAGCGAACTCAACCAATGGCAAAAACTTGCATCAACTCCCTTAAAGTCTAAGGTACAAGCTCGGGGTATATCCTTAACTGTCTGATTGGTCCTCTCCGTCTGACCGTCTGTTTACGGATGAAAAGCCATGCTAAATTTCAACTTCATGTTCATAGTAGCCTGAATGCTTTTCCAGAAATGGGAGGTGAACCTACTATCTTGATCGAAAACAATAGATTTGGGAACACCATGAAGCCTCACTACCTCCTTCACATATAATTCTACTAGCTGTTCCATAAAGGACGTTATTCGTATAGGAAGAAAATATGCTAACTTGGTCAATCTATCAATGACCATCTACTTAACATCATATTCGTTTGTAGTCCTTGGCAGTCCAGTAATAAAATCCATCACAATGTCTTCCCATTTCCATTCCGGAATCTAAATCGACTGAAGCACCCCTTCTGGCTTTTAGTGCTTAGCCTTAACTTGTTGACAAGTCATACAATGCTTAAAATAGTATGCTACATCCTTCTTTATTCTGAACCACTAGAAACTATTCTTAAGATCCATGTACATTTTGGTTGTACCAGGATGGAGCGTATACGAGGAGTTGTGTGCCTCTTTAAGAATATTTTTCCTCATCTCTTTGTCCTTAGGAACACATAACCGTCCCTTAAACTTCAACACTCCATCATCAGACACACTAAATCCTTTATACTTCCTTTCAAGCATTTCCTTTTTAATTCTCACAAGGTTTGGATCAAGGTTTTGCTTACTCCGAATGTCATCTAGAATCATTGGAGACAAAATCATTGCAGAAAGTCGTCCAACTAGTATTTCCAACCCGAAATAAAAATTCTCCTTTTGAATAAGCCTGGACATCATATTCAAGGACATTAACGTGACAAGAGTCTTCCAACTCAACTCATAAGCTACCCTCTTTGCCTTCCTGGGTGGTAGAGGATTTCACAATCGTAATCCTTTACTAGTTCAAGCCACCTCTTTTGCCTCATATTCAAATCATTATGCGTGAAGAAGTACTTCAAACTACGGTGATTGGTGAATAGTTTGCATCAGACTCCATACAAATAATGCCTCCATATTTTCAATGCAAAGACCACGGCAGCCAACTCTAAGTCATGGGTGTGATAGTTCTTCTCATAGTCCTTCAATCACCTTGAAGCATAGGCAATTACCTTCATGTTCTATATCAAGACTGCACCAAGTCCCATTCTGGAAGCATCACTGTAAATTACAAACCCTTCATCCCCATCCGGAATCGTCAAGATTGGGGCACTAGTGAGTCATCTCTTCAGCTCTTGAAAGCTCTTTTCGCAGTCCTCTATCCATTCGAACTTATTTCCTTTTTGGGTAAGTGTCATAAACGACATAGCAAGTTTCAAAAAACCAGTTACAAATTTCCTGTAATATCTTACTAAAGCAAGGAAATTTTTGATCTCACTTGCATTGGTTAGTTTCTTCCAATTGCATGCTAAAGGCCTCTATCTTTGTAGGATTCATCATAATGTCATCTTTAGAAATCACATGACCAAGGAATGCCACACAATCCAACGAAAACTTACACTTAGAGAATTTGGCATACAACTGGTGTTGTTTCTATGTCTGCAAAATTGTCCTTATATACTTCTCAAATTTGTCTCGAGTCTTTGAATAAATGAGATTGTCATCGATAAACACTATCACAAACTTATCCAAAAACTCCTTGAACACTATATTTATCAGGTCCATGAATGCAGCAGGGGCATTGGTCAAACCAAATGGCATGAGCACAAACTCATAATGGCCATATCGAGTTCTGAAGGCTGACATTGGGATATTTCCTTCCTTGATCTTCAATTGGTGGTATCCAGATCGTAAATCAATCTTCGAAAACACAGTCGCACCTTGCAGTTGGTCAAATAAATCATCAGTTTTTGACAACAGGTACTTGTTCCTTATGGTCACCTTATTTAGCTCTCTATAGTCGATGCAGAGTCTCATTGTCCCATCATTTTTCTTCACAAATAAAACTGGAGCTTCCCACGATTAATAACTACGGCAAATGAAACCCTTGTTCAACAGCTCTTGAAGTTGCTTATGTAATTATTTCAATTCAGCAGGTAGCATACGATAAGCTGCCTTGGAGATTGGCCCAGTGTCCAATGCTAACTCAATCTTGAACTCAATTTCTCTATCTAGCAGCAAGCTCGGCAAGTCCTCTGGAAACACATCACTAAAATCTTATACAATAGGTTTATCTTCAAGTTTCAATTTATCTTCTTTCTTCTTATCCATGATGTTGGCTAAGAAACCATTATAGCTATTGGCTAGCATCTTTTGGGCCTTCATTGTGAACAGGAACAACTTTATCTTCTTCTTCGCATCACCAATGAATTCAAATCGATCATCTCATTTGGGATCTAACATGAACTTAAGCCTTCAAAATTCAATAGACACGTTGTACTTTCCTAAGAAATCCATACCTAAAATTAGGTCATTGTCAAACAACCAGAGCACTATCAGATTACTGTAGAGCTCTCTATCAACAATTCTCACCAGCACTGCTTGTAGCAAATAAGTGGACATCATTTCTTCCTCAGATGGTAGTGTCATAGTGAATCCCTGACTCAAGAGATCTTGATTTCTTCTAGTCTTTTAGCAAAAGTAGATGACTCAAAGAAGTGAGTGGCTCCAGCGTCTAAAAGAATATTAGCATACTGGTTATTAACAAGTATATGACCTGTGACAACTGTAGAAGTCTTAGCAGTAGATTCTTCTTTGGTCATAGTGAAAATTCTGGCATTGGTGGTAATTGAAGGAGCCTAAGTTGTCCGTGGGAAATTTGAGGGCCATCAAGAGCAGCCTGCATACTGTGGAGCTGAACCGGTGGGATTTTCTGTTGTTTTTGCTAGAAGGATTGGTACGTCTTGTTTGGACAATCCTTGGACATGTGACCATTGCGTTTGCAACCATAACAAGATTTGTACCCATACGGCACTCCCCCAAATGAAGCTTCCCATGCTTAGAACAAGTTGGAATATTCTTAGCTTGCTTAGATGGTTGACCTCCTCCTTGACGATTATTATGGCTCCTTTGATTGGGAAAGTTCCCCTTCCTCTTGTTATTGCTCCACTAACCTCCTTGAGATCTATCTTGATTTCTGAAGTTTCCACAGTTCTAGTTATTATTATTATTCTTAAAGACTTTGCTCTGACGAGGCTAGCTCTCCTTTTTTTATTTTTTTTATTTTGATGATACTCAGAACGAAGGACACACTTGACACATTCAGCTGTGGTGGTCGGTGGAGTAGTCCCACTATCAACAATCACTTCAATCTTGGGTCTCAGCATACCGATCATTCTCCTTAGCTGTTTTTCTTCATTTGGCACCATGTGGGGACAAAGGTGTGCTAGTTGGATGAATCGCTTAACAGCTTCTGTCACTGATAGATTTCCTTGATGAAAGTTATTAAACTTATCATAGTGTTCCTTGGTCACTGACATGTTGAAATACTCCTCATTAAATTTTTTGATGAAGTCTTCCCATATTATTTGACTTATATCCCTGCTCAGCTCTATTCCTTCCCACTAGATTCTAGTATCATCCATCAAACAGTAAGAATCACACTTCACTTTCTCATTCTCAGTTACGCCCCTAAAATTAACTAACTTGATAGACTTCGACCATCCTTAAGCTACCAAAGGGTCAATTGAACCATTGAATTATTTAGGCTTCATCCTTTTGAACCGCAAATACAGAGGCTCATGATTTGTTGCTACCTAAACTCCTCTATTTTGCACTGGTTGTGTAGTCAGTGGATCAATGGGGGCTTCCACTCTATTGGCATTTGCTTGCAAATTATTAATGAAGGTCTGCTGTTTCTGAACTTTCCTTTAAAGTTGAACCACCATTTCTACTAAATTAGGCTCTGTCGCCGCTTCATTTTCAACTTGCCCACGACCCCTTCATTGGTCTTGATGCAACTGTGCCATAACTTCTGCCAAATTAGGTTATGTAGCAATCTTATTTTCGGCTTGCACTCGGTCGTTACCATGTCCTCGAATTGTACGTCCTCATCCACATACCATCTTTTCTTAGTTGTCTGTTGATAGCAAATATTATCAATAAGAAACTTTCTACTTTTTTAGGATATCGAGTCAGGATTCAAACTTTCTATAAATAGAACATCACCTCACAACTCTTACATTTCTATCTAAGGAAATTAGTTAATTACTTATTTGAAGAAGTTTGAAGTGGATACGTGGCGATGCATGAAAGGAAATAGGAAACCTCTTTGATACTATATCTGTAACGACCTCTCATGAACCGTTATAGTTAACTTCTCTTGTCAACATTCATCTCTTATAAAATTGCGGAAAATAGTAATCTTGATATAGTTTTAAAAAAAATTATAGAGTTTTCTAAAATTATCTAAGTAAAGTTTTCCGATAAGAAGATTATTATTTTTTTTAAATTTCAAGCTTACTATTTTCCGTAATTTTATAAGAGATAAATGTTGAAAAGTGAAGTCAACTGTAACGGTCCATGAGGAGTCGTTACAACTTCGGTGTCTGTCACTATCTTTTGCTTTCTTTAAGGAACCAATAAGCAAAGGAACAACAACAACTTGGCATATTATATATATATATATATATATATATATATAAGTGGCTCAATGTGCTTAAATATAGTAAGTGGAAAACACCTGAAGGACCTAATTTTAGGAAAAAATAGGCTAAGTGGCCTTTTTAATCACCTAATATAATAGGCGGTCCAAATTTTTTTATTTAGGAAAATGACTATTTTTCTAATTTGGTCAATCAGTGATTGATTAATGGTCAATCAATGATTGATTATGAAATTTGATGATTTATATTATAATTAATTAGTGATTGACCATTAAAGACAATTAATTAACCATTTTAGGGGGAAAACAAAAAAGAATGGCATTTTAACTAATTTTTAAACACTTCGAGCAATTATTACAAAAAACTTCTTAAAAAAAAGCTATTTAGTTATAAATCCCTAAATTTAGAGACCATTGTATCAAAATGACCTAAAAAATTAATACTAGTCTAATATAATATATAAAATTAACACTAGACCAATATGACACAAAATTAAATTGAAATTAATTAAAATCTGTGTGAAAATTTTGTATCATGTTGATTAATTAAGAAAATAAAAGGTTATTATTTAGGTAATTTTCTCATAATAATTGGTGTAATGACTGGCGTCCACCTTTGCTTTTAAGCAAGAAGAATAAAATAATTTTAAAAAGTTCAAGAATACACAGAACAAGATAGACATCACCTTAAAAAAAAAAAAAAAAAAAAAAAAAAACACAAACACAAACACAAACACAAAAAACAAAGAGCAACCGGAAATCCAAATCTCTATGATGAAAAAATGGTAACAAATTTTGTTCGAGGAGCCTAGAAGGAGAAGTAGGGGATAGTTTATTCCTAAGTTCGAATTTTCCACCTGGGGCAAGAAAGGAGAAAACTAGGGGAGAAGATAAATGAATGGGGAGAGAAAGAAAGTCTGATTTTTATTATACTCAGATGAGTGGCCAATCATTTTCCACCTATCTCTTTTTGTTTCATGTTATGAAAGTCGAAATAATTAGGAGTGTGAGATAAACTGACTAATTGTATTCAATCGAGAGTGGTTTTAGAAAGTAAGTGAGAGAGATCAATTAATGCCAGTTGTGATATATTGCCAGTGAAGTGTAGGTAAAATTATTAAATAAATAATTACAGAAAAATTGTCCATTTTTAGAGTTTCATTTTAAAATATATCTATGTTTCAACAATATTATATCTATGTCTATTTTCAAGAAATAAATGTCTATAATACTTATTTTATCCTTTTACTATAATTGTCATCATTTCTTTTTATACATATTCTTTATTTTTATTTTGTTTTTGTTTTACTTTAATGATGAATATTTTTTGTTGATATATGTGACTTACCTTTAATAAATCAAAATTAGTTATAAACATCAAACTAATTATAATAAATTTAAAATATTTACTATAAAGATGATGATTCATACCAAATAATAAACACAACAAAAAATATTTAGGATAAAGATTGATAAAATTAAAAATATTCACACTTTTCATATAAAAAGCCAATCAATTATTTATAAAAAAATTTATTTATTTGAGTAATCTACTACAAATTAAATGATTATCATTTAAGGCTCAACCAAACAAATTGAAGAATAACATAATTAATGTTATCAAATTCTTTATGAAAAAACACTATTATTTATATAAATTGATAGAAATAAAATTGAACCTATATTTATGATAAAAATTGATTCATTATGTGAAAGATTTTTTTAGATGTGTTTTTTTTGTTTATTTAGTTTATTTTTATTAATATGAAATTTGATTTTGAGAAAACATTCATTTTTTGATTCATTATGACTATTGTACCTTATTTACGATAAATAAAAAAAAATTTCAAACTGTCCTTTTAAACCATTTCTTTTAGTAATTTTCTTAAATCAACTTTAGCCATCGTCTTAGATTCCTTTTTTTTTTCTTCCTTTTTTGTAGTTTATTTATTTGTTAATTTTTCATTCAATATCAAGGGTAATATTGTCTTAAAATTTCTCTTTTAGACATTTATGTAAATAAAAAGAAAAATAGACAAATTTCAAGTCAGGATCTCTAATTTAGACATCTATGTAAATAACTCATTATTAAATTATGCTAATAAATAAAATGAGATTTATAGTTAAATAGTCTTTTTTTCAAAAAGTTTATTTAATAGATGGCCAAAGTTTTTAAAATTAGTTAAAATGTCCTTTTTTTTCTTCACTAAAATGCTTAATCAATTTTCTAAAAAATGATCAATTAGTGATTAAACCATATAATATTATTAATTTAATCAATTTTCTTAAAAATGGTCAATTCGTGATTTAACCATAAAATATTGTTAATTTGGTTAATCAGTGATTAACTTTATTGACCATAACGTAAATTACTAAATTTTATAGTCAATCACCGATTGACCTGCAGAAAAATGACAAATGACCTTTTTGTTAAACAAAAAAAAGTTCGGTCATCTATTAAATTAGGTGACTAAAAAAAACCATCAAGCTAATTTTTATGAAAAATTAGTTGATTATGAGTGATATTAATGACTTATTGAATCCTGGTTGTAATCATTGCCTAGCAGTAATACCGCATCTAACTGCATCTAAAGGTAAAGGTTCATAGTGAAAATACCCCAACCCACAAGTTCAAAAAAAAAAAAAAAAAAATTATTGAATCGAGATCGGTCACTAGTTTAGGAAGAGGGCAAGAATTAGATGTGTAATGTGTGAAGGACAACAGAGTAGCGCTAAAGAGTAATTAGCAGCCACTGCCCACTTGCATTTACGATCTCAAATATTTCGTGAAGAATCAAGGGAGCACAATTGGAAGGCAATGTATCAAGTGCTGATCCTGTTTTGAAAAACAGGACATGTTAAAGGAGAAAACTAAAAGAAAAAATCACCATAAAATCTTAAAATCTGTCAAATAGTACATATATTTAAAGCCAACATGAAGGAAAAAAAGTAATAATAATTAATCCTGATTATAGGTAAGCAGATTCTCCCGGGCAGTAGGATTTTTCCTTAGGAGAAATATAAAATAATGCGATCAAACATTGGTGATAAAAGGCAGAACAGTTGAGTTCAACTAGACAGGGGAAAAAAAAAAAAACATTTCAGGCCATACACATCAAAATTCGCTACATTAACCACACAAAGACTCGGTACGATCCGTTATAGAAGATAGAAAGAGAGCCACAAATCCAAAAACGGAATTGCTTTGCTCAACAGCATAGAGTCTACATGGTTAACAAAAGAAGAACAAAACAAAAGCCTCAAGCAGCAAGAACGATCTACCGAGTTCACACCACAAGTTAAGTAGCAAATATCTGAAGTGATCGATTTCATGACAGATTGACGACTTGTGGCCTTTGGTTACCCTTAGAATCCTAAAATGGAATTGAAAAGACAGAAAAATAGAAAAATATGATATTAAGAAAAGGGAGTGATATCATCCAAAAGAGCTGCTGCAAAGGAATATACCAGACTTACAAGTGATCAACAATTACTAGTGCTTGAGACCTCGGAGGCGTGTCACCAGCTATAAATTCGAAGGAATGATATGAATGAAAATGATAATCGAGAGAACACTTGGGAAAAACTAAAAGTTGTAATCTTAGTGCCATTTTGATACTTTTCTCCAACCCATCAAGTCGAGAAAAAGAAGTTCTAAGAATTGAGACAACAGAGCTTGAAATAGTACATAATTTGAATACCGTAGACACGTTAACTACGTTAGGCCAACAGTAGTATTTTCAACTCTTTTTGTAGATTAGATAAATGAAACCATAAAAGAAAAGGTAGTTAGACCAGAAGGTCGGATGGAACATCACACATTGGTTATACATATATATATACATATGTATATATATGGACGTATGAGATCAAAAAACAATGCTTTTTAAATGAAAACAAGGGGAGATCTAGAACAAACCGGAAAATCTTCAATCACTCGTCAATATCATCACTGAACACAGAGTTCTGGTTACTCGAGAAACTTGATTGATAGGCGTCATGCCATGAAACGGCAGAGGTTGAGGATGATTCAGATTTGCCATTTGTCGAGAATGAAATCTGTAGACTTTTTTTGCTCTGTGCATTAATACAACATAATCAAGAACCTCGAGATGTCAAATTAATAAATATGCAGTGAAGCAAAAATATAAGCATATTTTCAATTCATCAAACTAGAAATATCGTAAATCTATGCCTTAAAATAGCAAAATCCTAATATCATCATCAATGTATCAGAATTGAACAGAGGGTACATGAGCAACTTTCCCAAAGTCTGCCTCTCCGTCTAGTTGCAGGTCGAGCACAAATTCATTCGGCATGTCGTAATTTGCAAGAGCTTTAAGATTTTCGAGGTGCATATTACAGAAGGCACATTCAACTTAGCGAGAGAAGAGGCAGTGTAGCACCTTTAGTCTACGTTACGTACTCTCTTAGAACATGAAAACCACCTTCCTCAAAACGAAGTTGCTCTGCCTCCTATGCCCGGTGGAGCCAAATAGACTCCAGATTAGGCAGACACACAGGTACTTGACAGAGTTACGATGGTTCCTAGAGCTTGGATTCTCGACACTTTTAATTTCTTCAAGTTGAACAAATTTCTAATTTCTTCTGGGAGATGCTCAATTTGAGAAGCATGTCTTATATCCAACAATGTAAAATTTGCAAAAGACGAGTAAATAAAAATTGTATTGAAAATAAAAAGAGAACGAACCTGAGAGACTTCAGCGGTTTTTGGAACATTGCGGACACCATTAGAGATTGACGATAACTGATGTCTTTCTGCACCGGCACTTAAGTTATTTTCATTCGACTTTGGACTGTAACCAACAGCTTCATCGGCCTTTAATTGGTTGACCTTACGCATCAAGCTATGGAGTACTTGGCAAACTATTTCTGACCTATGAAACATCTTGTTCTTATTAACCTGTCGATGAGACAACTCATACAAGCGCTCTTCAACAGCTCTTTCCAATGGCTCTTTCCTCTTTTCTTTTCCTAAACCCTCAGCAAGCAACGACTCAACTAGTTTGTCCCTGGAAATTAAAGGGTCCTCTCGAAAGATGCTAAAATATAAGAAACATGATTTCAGTTCGGGGGGTAGATCGTTGAGACAAAAAGCGATTATCTTGGAAACATTGGCAATGTGGGGATCAGCGATAAGATCAAAAGAAAAACTGTCAAGTTGCCTTCGCCACTCTGACAGTGTCTTTTCTTTCACCGACAACAAACCAGCTACAGCTATAATTGCAAGAGGCAAGCCTTCGCAAACTCTCAAAATCTCACGGGATAAGTGCTTTAACTCTCGAGGACAACCTTGTTCAGTGTCATCATGGAAGGCTATTCTACAAAAAAGCTCCCAAGACATTGTTTCGGACAGAGGTTCCAGCCTGTGAACATGATTAACCGAGCTTTCTTTAAAGGGAGTAGCAACTTCGTCAATTCGCGTAATGATGATTATCCTACTGCCTCTTACATTGTAAGGCAAAGCATCTTTCATAACATGCCAAAAGTCTTTTTCATAAATGCCATCGAAGACGAGCATCTACCTTTTTGACCATAAAATTGCTTCAGGATTCGAATTAGCTCTTGCGTCTGCGTCATGTCTCCTTCCCCCACATGATTTTTTCCTGCCGGGCTGATCTCCTCTATTGTGATCTTTAGTAGCTCCTCTATCTTGTACGATGGTGAAACATCGATCCAAGCACGACACTCAAAGCCTCGTCTTATATCTTCGCTGTAATACACTTTTTTGGCAAGAGTAGTCTTACCAATTCCTCCTGTTCCTACAAGTAAAATAACCGAGCGCCTCCACTCTCCTCCTGTTAGCCTTTTTATCAATTCATTCGTCGTGGAATCAATACCGACGATGTGTTTGTCGAGAAAAGGTGAAAGAAACCAAGGGTGGTACTGCTCAACAGTCGCGGTTCCACTACCAGATACACTTTCCACTAAGTTATGTCTCCGACATCTTTCCTTAATTTCCCATAACAAAGAGGTAATATTTCGAATAGTGAAAGATAAGTTGCCATAGCTGTTCAATGTCCCGATCAACCAGCCCACTTGGCAGAGGACAACAAGGAATCCACGCTGACAGTTTCGTCGTGATATTTGAATCAGAAACTCATCCTGCACATCTTCTATTAGCTCAGCGACGTCCGTTAGTTGTTTCCGCCAATTCTTCACGGATTCGCTTAATTCTTCTTCCTCTGGCCAGACTTTCAGCATAGCCTTGATGACCTCCAGTTCTTCTTTTATTCGCGCTGCATCCACATAAACCATCGCAACCGTCGTCAACTCTCTTGCTAGCAGGGAGCCAAGCTTGCCAATCAAGTGAGACATCATCCCATCTATAAGGCTTCCCATTTCTCCTTCACTCCGACGATAAGTGTTTTGATCTGAAGTTAGGATGAGCAACAAGATGCCGGATGGTTCGACATTACGATATTTCAACGTCGGAAAGCCACACGAAGACTAGTCTTCGATGAATTTCAATGGAACTTACTCCTTTCACAAACTTTCTTCCCGGCTTCTTTCTTGACTTTTCTTTCAATGAGTCTAGTGGCGCAGAGGCAGCACTATATCCTTCCAAGAAGGTGACTAATGAGTAGCAATAATTCAATATAATGTGCTATCAATTTCAGCTATTTGGTCCAAACAAATTGGCATGTTGTTTTGTGTTTGTAACTATCTTTAGCTTAAAAAAACAAAACAAGAAAAAAAAAGGGTAAATTCTAATCCTTTTCTTTAAATTTTGGACGGAATTGTTTTTAATAAAATTACGATAGAACCCTCTTAAATTAATAAGTTCGAAACAATCCTACAATAAAAAAAAATAATAATAAAAACCCACGTAAGTCGTAAAGCTGTAAAGAATGGTATGTGTAGAAGAAGAACAAAGGTATGTCTAGAGAAGGAGTAGATCGAGGAATGTGGTTGAATTGTTTTCTATGTGTATAATCAAAGAATAGTGTACAGAATATATAGCTAAATACAAGAATCAATCACTGCTCTTTCTAAGGCTAAGAAACCGTGATCCACCAATAGTGGCATCTGACCTATACTAAGTTAGGAAAGCCAACTAAGGAAATCAATTACATATATTACAAGAATATTTCTTAATACTCCCCCTCAAGTTGGAGAGTGAATATTGTGAAGTCCCAACTCTTGTCACGCAGCGTCACAAATTGATCCTTTCCTAGGGCTTTTGTGAACACATCTGCCAGTTGGAAGCGTGTAGGTATATAAGAAGGACTAATCATTCCAGCTTGCAACTTTTCTCGAACTATGTGACAATCTATTTCAATGTGCTTCGTACATTCATGAAAACAGGGTTAGCTACAATGTACAAAGCTGCTTAATTATCACAGAATAATGGTGTAGGATTTATTTGTGGAACTTTTAAGTCTTGTAAAATATAGCGCAACCAAGTCAGCTCCAAACATGTGTTTGCCATAGCTCGATATTCGGCCTCTGCTGATGATCTAGAAACATTGGTTTGTTTCTTGGATTTCCATGAGATGAGTGAATTCCCAAGGAAAATGCCTGTAACCGATCTCCTAGTGGCGCAACAACCTCCCCAATCTGAATCGCAAAAGGCTTTTAATTTGAGACTGTTGGTGGAAGATAACAATAAGCCTTGACCAGGAGTACCTTTGATATACTTAAGGATTCGTATAGCTGTATCCTAATGTGGTTTTCGAGGATGTTGCATGAATTGACTCAATGTTCAAACTGAATAGACTATATCTGGTCTCATAACGGTGAGATAACTAAGCCTTCCAATCAATCTTCTGTACTTACTTGGATCACTTAGCGATGTTCCATCTGTAGGAGTGAGTTTCAAATTTTGTTACATTGGGAATTTGTCTGGACGTGCACCTATAAGTTCTGAATCTTGCAAAATGTCCAGCATATATTTTCTCTGAGACATGAAGATACCCCTCTTGAAACAGGAAAATTCAATCCCCAAAAAATATTTCAAATCTCCGAGATCT
The DNA here is from genome assembly GCA_025413025.1 of Ficus hispida. Lineage (NCBI taxonomy): Eukaryota > Viridiplantae > Streptophyta > Magnoliopsida > Rosales > Moraceae > Ficus > Ficus hispida. The sequence goes on from CM046374.1 coordinate 18,186,740, forward strand.
TTGATGCGGAAATGGTTGAGAAAGAATTTTTTAAGGTGTTTGATTTCTTGAAGATCATTGCCTGTTAGAAGAATGTCATCAACATAGATGAGAACTGCAGTAAACAAAGCACCTTGAGCCTTTGTGAAGAGAGAATAATCAGCTTTTAACTGTTGATAACCAGCCTTTTGAATGGTATCTGAGAAGGTAGAGAACCAGTTCCTTGAGGCCTGTTTTAGCCCATAGAGGGACTTGTTAAGCCGACATACAATGTTCTCCCTCTATCGGTGAAGACCGGGTGGAGGCTCCATATATACAACTTCATGCAAGTCCCCATGAAGAAAAGTATTCTGTACGTCTAGTTGGTGTGTGAACCAATTCCGGGCAGCCGCAACAGTGAGAAGGCAGCGAAGTGTAGTGAGTTTGGCTGTAGGAGAAAATGTTTCCCGATAATCGACGCCTGTAACTTGATTATATCCTTTAGCTACAAGATGAGCTTTGTAGCGTTCAATGGTCCCATTAGCTTTGTACTTGATTTTGTAAACCCATTTGCATCTGATTGATTTTTGTCCAATGGGAAGAATAATTAGACTCCATGTGTTATATTTGCTATAATGCTTCCAATTCTGCATTCATGGCTTGTTGCCAATGTGGATCAAGGATAGCTTGGGCATAGGATTTAGGCTCTGTGTGACCTATAATGTTAGCTAAGAAAGTTTGGTGGGCAGAAGAAATACAGGAATATGAGAGAAAATGAGATAGAGTATTCTGGGTACTTGATGTAGGACTTGAGCCCGAAGTTGAATGATTGGCTTGAGATGACATTACGTAGTCTTTATGCCATGCCGGAGGTTGCTTAGGACGAGTGGAATGTCTCATAGGAGGAATGAGAGGTGTATGGTGATCTGAAGTGACTATAGTTGGTGTTTTGGGTTCGGTTTGTGATGAAGATGGAGTGGATTCAATTGGTGTTGGTATGGAAATTGGTTCATGAATTGTGGATTCAATCTCATGAAACTCTGGTGGCTCGGCTTTTTGGGTTTCAGTAGATGGAATGTGTGGGGTGAAAGGTTTGTTAAAAGGATTGTTATCTGGAATGTGAAAGGAAAGATTTGGCAATACAGAGACTTGATTGGCTGGAGTGAAAATATTGGAGAATGGAAAAATGGTTTCACAAAACTTGACATCACGGCTTACAAAGAATTTCTCTGTTTCCATATCATAAAGTTTGTAACCTTTGTGACTAGTGGGGTATCCAACAAATATGCACCTTTTGGTATGTGGATCAAATTTTTGAGTAGGATGAACAATAGTTGCATAACATAGACAACCAAAAACTTTTAAATGATCAAGTGATGGTGGACGATCGTATAGTAACTCAAAAGGAGATTTGTTTGACAACAATGGTGATGGTAGACGGTTGATAAGATAGATAGCAGTTAAAACACATTCTCCCCAAAAAACAATACGTAAGTGGGATTGAAAAAGTAATGCACGTGCTATGGTGAGAATATGGCGATGTTTTCGTTCCACTACCCCATTTTATTGTGGAGTGTAAACACAAGTGCATTGGTATTCAATCTCGTGATATCGAAAGAAATTTCTCATGGATAGGAATTCGGAACTATTGTCTACTCTTACAGCTTTGACATGGGCATGAAATTGTGTATAAGCAAAAGCAATAAGGGACTGTAGAATGTTTTGTGTCTCAGACTTATTTTACATAAGAAATGTCCATGTGCATCTAGTAAAATCATCCATAATAGTAAGGAAAAAACGTGTACCTGAATGAGTGGAAACTTTATGAGGTCCCCAAATATCACAATGCAACAAATCAAATGGAGCATGAGTTGATATTGAGCTCAATGGAAATGGAAGTCTTGTTTGTTTAGCCATGGGAGAAATAGTACAATTATTATCATAGGAGATTTTATTGAAAGACGCCAATGAAGAAAACAGTTTGAGTCGAGATGGTGACGGATGTCCAAGATGCATATGCCATAGATTTGGGGTGTGAGACACTTGATGAGAGATAGGTGTCCTTTGCAACTGAGACATGTAATAAAGTCCGCCGCGCTGTTTACCCGAGCCAATCATCTTCCCTGTAGCCAAGTCCTGCAAAGCACAAAAAGTTGGAAATAGGATGACACAACAGTTTAGAGCACAGACATCAAGTTTAAATGAAAAGAAGGAACACATAAAACATTGTCTAAAGTTATGTTTGTATTGAATGGTACAGTGCCTGTTGACGTGATTGGTGCCGAAGACCCAGTAGGTAAATTAACAATGGATACTGATGAGGGTTTTGTTTTAGTAAGAAGTGCAGGATCATAAATGATGTGATCAGTAGCTCCAAAATCCAAGGTTTTGTGAATACAGAATTGATTGAAGCATTAGAAAAGGTAAACAGACCTACAACATTTGCATAAGCATTGCTATTACCAGAAGCATGATTCTGATTTATCATAGATATGGCATGAGCAAGTTGTTGGAGTTATTCTGTGGAAAGACCATGCAATGATTTGGAGGAGTTGTAGTTATTGTGGTTGATCTGCAGTGTGTTGTGTGAAGAATCTGCCGAATTGGAGAAATGAACATGCATATTGGTGTCTCGAAGATATCCCTCATGTGTAGATTGTGAAGAATCTGTTGCATTAGCAACAGGGAAGAAGTTGCGTCCACTTCCCCGAGAACCACGCTACTGTTGTTGTGGTTGATTGTGTCGATTGCTTTGAGCTCTTGTGTTGTTAAGAACCCATGTGCCCTTTTTATATTTACACCTATCCTCAGTATGGCCTTTTTTGTCACAAAACTTACAATGAAATTTTAGAGTTCGACAATTTTCAATTGTATGACTTGCTCTATTACAGTGATCACAATACTTATCTTTGGAATTATTTGAGGAGTTGTTTGTTCGGCCATGTATTGCAGTAGCAATCAAAAAGTTTTCGGTTGATTCTGATGTCATTTGTTGCTGCTTCTTCTTAAATGATGAGAGAGTAGGCTTGCCGTACATTGGGCAGTGGCGACATCATGAGGATATTGGTGTGAACGACATTGTAGGTGTCATTGAGGCCTATAAGAAATTGCATCAATCGATCTTCTTCTCTCTGATCATAATGCGCTTTCATCTGATTGCAAGTCGGAAGCATTTGATATGTTTCCAATTCATCCCAAAGACCTTTGATCTTTGTAAAGTATGATGAGACTGCCATTGTACCTTGTGAAAGAGATGCTAAAGATTTTCTGAATATGATAGATTGCTGGTGCATTCTTCTGTGAAAACTGATCTTTGAGATCCTCCCAGACTTGTTGAGCAGTTTTTGCATGAACTACCCCTTTGGCGAGATCGGGTTCGACTGAGTGAGTCAGCCATGATAAAATCATGCTATTGCACTGATTCCATAGAGCGAACTCTACTGGATGTTCGTCTTCTGAAGCGGCTTAATTGATCCATTAATGAATCCGATTTTCTTCTTGGCCGTGAGAGCGTGAATCATAACTTTACTGCATGACAGATAATTTGTAACGCCCCAACCTACGTAGGGCTGTTACCATACATACTTGAACTTACATAACTGCTTAAACCTTCTTGGAAAATTGAGAATAATTTTTTTTTTTCAAACTTACATATAAAAATAGGGTTGCTCATATGGAAAACTTATCATGCATACATACTGAGATAAAAACCTACATAATTCTTACAACTTTTTTGAGTCTTTAAATCCTCATATTTTTGTATAACATAACTTACTTTAAAATATATATATATATATATATTTAAAATTAACATAACTTGCGGAAAATTTTGCGTAGTGGTATCCCACACCGCCCTTCACCCACTGCATCGTCACCTGGCCCACCAATTAAGCTGCAGGCCTCTTACCTACAGTATGAAATATACTGATAAGATTTCGCTCAGCAAGTACAAACATAATCTCACAAAATGTAACAAATATCGTGTAACTTATGCATGAATCAATTATGAATCTTTTATGACCAATTATTAACTTGAACTTATTATCCTGCTTAACATATGGGCCCCTAGTGTATGTACCAAAAGCGTGCAATCCTCATAACGTCAGGGTTTGCAAGGCCCTTAACAATTCTGGAAAACATAAACATAACCCTTCACGCATCAACTGAAGGTTGATTATCATTATACCCTCACGCATCAACGAGAGGTTGATAATCATAAACTTGAAACATACATGATCCTCCCGCATCAACAGGAGGTTGGTACGACACCTTACTTGTCTTGGTTTAGTCTTAGTCTTGTTATATTTCCAAGACTAAGAATCTTTACATGTGATCTTAATAGTCATGATGCACATGAAACTAGACATGACATAACTTGATGTATCGTGGCTTAACATGACTTAACATGGCTTATCGTATCATAACATGACATAACATAGTATAACATGGCATAGCATAACATAGCATAACTTGACATAACATGTAATCATGTCATATACTTGAAAATAGCTTACTATTTTCCATACTGTAGGTGAGGTTTGTACTTACCTCGTCTACTATGTCTGTTAATGTGTCGTTCCAAGTCCGGACACAAGAACAGGTTATCTCCTACTATAATAAAGGACATAGGTAAGGATTTAAAAATGTTGGGGATCTAACCAACATTCATGCATAACCATAGTTATATGTCCCCCCATCTAAGATATCTGACTTGGTTACAACAAGTAACCCTAAGTCTTAGCCCATTTTTAAACTTAGTATCTTGTTGGGCTACATTGGGTAACCCCGGGCTTTGGCCCAGTCCAATAACCTGGGTATCCTTCCAGATTATCGTTGGTCATTATCTAGTCTCCATATCTTGGGTCCAAAATTTACTTTGGCTTTTCTTTAGGAAAAACTTAACATTTTATGTCATTTTAATTCAAAAATCCTTTGTTCAACTTATGAAAAATTATAATTCTAGAGTAGGATTTGTAAAATCATTAAGTGTTGAAAACTGCCCTTGGAACAGCTTTTCACAATCAAACCATCAGTGTATGTGCAGGAATATCCTTTTCCTGCACTGTTTTAGAAAATCCTGAGCAGGAATTTCCTGTTTCCTGTACAGTTTTAGAAATCCAATTGTATTTGAAAATCTGAGTCGAATCTGAAAAATTTTCTTTATGAAAGTTTTAGACCTTGAAAATCTAACAACTTTTATGTTTTACTCAAAACCCAGTTTGGACTGTATCCTACTCTTATTTCCTGTTTAACCCACCTAGCCGGGCATGAAGTCTGGGCACAGTCAGGCTCGGATTTTTGTAAAAACGGAGGCCGTTGGAGCCTTATTTTGCAAAACGGTCCGCATTACGCACTAGGAAAACCCTTCTCTACAACTTTTATATTTTAAGTTTTTCCAAATTCGGCCCTTAAAGGCCTCAAAATCAGCTTTCCAGAAAACTGGCCAGTTTTACCTGAACTGGTAGTTTTTATGCTTAGATTCATTTTACGTTCTAATACGCGCACTCTACCTCAATCGGCCGCAACCGAGAGCCTATACCAACCATGCAGCGCTTTCTAAGGTTCATTCCATCATCATACATCCAAACAATTCATATACAAACCCTTAGGCAGATTTGGGGACATATAACCATGCAAACCCTAATTTTCATGCAACCATTCACATAAGCATGACACCTTGAAATTTAAAACCATCTAAGCACCAATATCAAGTACAACCCTAAAATTTATAAACTAGGGCAAGAAAATTAAATTGAGCTTAAGCTTTTACAAACCAAGGCTTAAAATACACTTAAATTCCAAATTGAAACTTGAATTGAAAAGCCTAGAATCCAAAATGGCTTACCTTGCTCAATTCAAGAGATTGGCTCAATTTTCCCCCTTTTTCCTAGCACTACCACAACCAGCCTTCTCCTCCAATAGGACTCCAAAATTTTTTTGAACCTTTGCTTGTGGTTCTAGCTGAAAATCCGACCACCACTTGACCTTAAATTTCTCTTTTCTTCCTTGTTGGGTTCGGATTTTTAGAGGAACTGGGTGGAGAATTTTTTTAGCATGGTTTTGCTGATTTTTTCAATTTTTTTGAAGAAAAAACCACCCCCCCTATGGTCCTATTTATAGCTGAAAATTAAATTAATTTTGGATTTATTTTTAATCCAAAATTTACTTAAATACCCTTGGGACAAAAATAATTGCACAAAAATTTGCACAAAAACCCTCCAAGTGGCCGGCCATATGGTGCTAGGTGGCATCCAAAAATTTTTCCAAGTTTCTTTAATCAAGAAATGATGTCATAAATCCAAGATAAGGTGATGTCATCATTAAGGCCTCGTTTGGCCTTTCCTTTAAAATGCAGTCCACTTTTATGCTAACACAGATATTTCCAATACTGTTATTAACTAATAACAGTATTTTACACTGTACTGTAGTCCAAAATTTATCTGTGTAAAAATGAACTGTATAAAATTTTCTTATTTCTTGAAACCTTTCTTGCCCTTAATATCCTACTTAGTGTGCTTGATTTTTCTATAGTGGTTTTAAATCTTACTCATGCTATCTTGTCTGTAAAGATGGTTTTCGCAGTCTATTTCCTATACTGCTTATCAAATCTCAGTACCTTCATCTATTTGACCTTTCTGGTCAACCTTTGACTATTTCGGTCAACTTTGACTTTTTTGTCAAACTTTTGACCAACATGAAATCATAGAATTTTTCTTCCCTTTTTGCTCAAAGGTCATATGCTTGGCTAAGCAAACTGCTTATTGAGACTCATAGCTAATTAAATGAGAACTTAAACATTTACTGATAAAATTATGAATTTCGCATTGATATTCATAATTTTCATGAAACATCACAAAAAACACATAGTTCAAACTTAGATTTCTTATGTATGAGGAAATCATGAGTCCGTATAAATTTTTGGTTATTTCAATCCACCCTCCTTACAAAATTTTCGTCCTCGAAAATTAGAATAATTCTGGGTGGCTTTTCTTCATATCCTCTTCACGTTCCCATGTTGCTTCCTCAATCTCATGATTTCGCCATAGAACCTTAACTAAAGGTATAACTTTGTGCCTTAGCACCTTTTCTTCTCGTGCCAAAATTCGAACCGGTTTTTCCTCATAAGTCAGATCCTCGTGAACCTCAATTGGTTCATGGTTCAATACGTGTGAGGGATCCGAGATGTATTTCTTTAGCATCGACACATGAAATACATTGTGCACATATGCTAATTCTTGGGGCAAAGCCAACTTATAGGCCACATTACCGACTCTTTGAGTACTTCGAATGACTCTATGTATCTCGGACTTAGTTTCCCTTTCTTTCCAAATCTCATGACTCCTTTGAACGGAGCAATCTTGAGAAAAACCAAGTCTCCTACTTGGAATTCTAGAGGCCTTCTACATTTGTCGGCATAACTCTTTTGTCGACTAAATGCAGTTTCCATCCGTCGACGTATAAGTTTTATGGCCTCAGTGGTTCTCCTTATAAAGTCCGTAGACACAAGTTCTTTCTCTCTTGTCTCGTACCAATGGACTGGAGATCTACACCTTCTCCCATAGAGAGCTTCATAAGGAGCCATTCCAATCGAAGCTTGGAAACTGTTGTTGTACGAGAATTCAATCAAAGGAAGCTTCTTATCCCAAGTTCCCTTGAAGTCCATCACGCATGCTCGTAACATATCTTCTAGAGTCTGAATGGTCCTCTCTGATTGTCCATCCGTCTGTGGGTGAAAAGCTGTACTAAAAGTAAGCTTTGTACCCATTGCTTGATGTACACTTATCCAAAATTTCGAAGTGAAACGACCATCACGATCTGAGATGATCGATTTTGGGATCCCATGGTAGCGAACGATCTGCGCGACGTACAGGTCCGCTAGCTGCTCCACTAAGAAGCTAAGTTTGATGGCCAAGAAGTGTGCGGATTTCGTCAATCGATCGACAATCACCCAATAGCATCATTGCCGCTGGGAGTTTGGGGTAGACCAACCACGAAATCCATCGTTACTTGGTCCCATTTCCATTCTGGGATGGAAATTTTCTGCAACTCTCCCCCGAGACGTTGGTGTTCAGCTTTCACTTTTTGACACATAAGGCATTTACTAATAAATGTGGCAACGTCATTCTTCATTTTGGGCCACCAAAAATTTTCCTTCAAGTCTTTGTACATCTTTGTGGCTCCAGGATGAACGAAATACGGAGTCTCATGAGCTTCTTTCATGATCCACTCCTTCAACTCGTCCTCATTAGGAATGCATAGTCTATTTTTCCGATAGAGTATGCCCTCATCAGATATATTGAAATCTGACTCCTTTCCTTCTAAGACTTCGTTCCTCGTCCTAAGCAGTGAGGCATCTCCTTCTTGATACTTCTTCATGCCATCCAAAATGGTAGGTTGGAAGGTTAGGGCAGCTAAACCTCCCGTAATAAGCTCTATTCCAGCTTCTACTAGCTCTTTTTGAAGGCGCTCGATCAATGACTAAATTGATCTCAACGAGAAAAACGACTTCCGACTAAGAGCATCGGCTACTTTATTCGTTTTCCCAAGATGGTAACGGATGTCTATGTCATAATCTTTCACTAATTCGAGCAATCTTATTTGTCTCATGTTAAGCTCCTTCTGTGTGAAGATATATTTCAAACTCTGATGATCCGTATAAACTTCACACCTAGTGCCGTAAAGATAGTGTCTCCAGATTTTGAGCACAAACACTACCGCCGCAAGTTCCAAATCATGCGTCGGATAGTTTTTCTCATGATCCTTAAGCTGTCGGGAAGCATACGCTATCATTTTTCCATTTTGCATGAGAACGGCTCCCAATCCTATCTTGGAAGCATCGCTATATATCACGAAGTTCCTTCT
>CM046374.1:18195659-18261510 GCA_025413025.1 Ficus hispida
TTTTCTTCTTTTCTTTTTTACGGGGATAAATTCTCTGATTCCCTTACTTTTCTTATTTATTTATTCGTTAATATTCTTTTTTTTTTAAGTAGTTACGTTGTTTTAATTCTTTATTAACTAATGTAGACTTAACTGATTTGTTTGCATTTTTTTAATGTCTCTAGAAAATTAGGAATGTTCTTTTGAGGAATTGGCACAAATATTATTATTAATGTGGTTAAATACTTATCTTCCTGTAGCGTGAGGTTAATAATGATTAAAAAAGTGAATATAAGACTTTGTGATCATTTAAGAAGCATTTTTTTTTATTTATGTTGTGATTATAATTATCTTCATTTTTATGACCTACACATTAATGTCAAGTTGTTGAAGTGTTTTTCATAAATGCCTCATCCTCTCTTTTTATTTTTTTTTAAATTTAAAATGAACGACAAATTAAAACATAGAAAATTGTTTGGGCAATACAGCAATTAATAAAAATATAGAAATTTATGGTTTTTTTTTTTTTGGCTAAAAAACAAATAATAGTTATCTAAGACTTACAACATACATTTTATTAATGTATGATTTGGACATCGTTAATGTTATTCGAATGCATATATTTATCTAGGTGAATAAGAAAGAAAGAGAGAAGATGGTCTATAAACAACATTGTAAATTTGCATTCCTTAGGTCAATTATTATAGATTGTCAACCTCAAAATGAACACAAGTTGTCCTATTTACTTTTGCTGTCTAAAAGAAGAGAAGCAAAAACTATGATTTCTACATCACCGTGCGTAGCACGGATATTAGACTCGTTTTGTTATATTTTCTTTCTTTTTTGTCTCTTTTTTAATCTCATTCCTTTAAAAATCATAAGTTGATAAAATAGAGGTATAAAATTTTGGTTATTACAAGCAGGTTCTGCAAAATGCTTCGAGTCAAAAACTAATAGTATATGTTTTCTCATAGGAGATGGTGGTGTCACTTGATGTACATCTTCATGGTATATTCGCTTTGTCATGTAAAGAGGATATGTTACCCTTAGTGGATTCATAAGTTTGCACACATGTATTAGTTTGATAAGGTATATGGTGGAATTTATGTCAATAGCGGATAAACTTTCGAGAAAGCCATATGTGAAAGTTGTACCATAATTTTTTTTTAATAAGATTTTTCTATAAATGTTGAACTGAAATTCATTGAATTTGTTAAGGCAGAGTGAGTATACTCTTATACCGGACTATAATAATTTTTAGGGTTAGGAATTATGACTGCAGTTGCTATAGAAGTTTTTTTTTTTTTTTTTTGTTAGTCAAGATGGAGATTATTAGGATTTTGAAAGGGGAGTCAAGTCCATATCGGAAAGTAAACCACAATTGAAGAGGTTTGAAAGCTATATAAATTCAGAAATAAAAGAGATCAATAAGAAATTTCTTTTCTTAAAAAGGAATCCAAATTTTTATTTTTTGAATATTACAACAAGAAAACATTCAGCATTCAGCCATATTAATCAAAAACTTCAATTATATAAAAATATATACATTCTGAATAAAGTATTGAAACTGTATACTAGAAAACAATAATAGTCATTTAAATATACTATTTTGAACATTAAAAAAGCTGCAAATTACCAAAATCTTTTGCTCTGATGGCCATAAATGAGCATAGAAAGCTCAATAATTTGCTATTCCTTCTTCCTCAAAAAGAGGAAATAAGTTTCTAAGGGTTGAAATTTACCAAAAATTCAAATTAGATTTTTCCCCTTTCATTTTCTTTAATTCAATAAGGATATAATTAGAAGCTTTTGTTTTTAGAAAAGATTAAAGAAATAAATCTACAATTCTATTTGTTATTTTCTTTTTAATACTCTTCTCTCTGTACGTTTTGTCCTCTTCTTTCATTGAAACATTTTATTCTCTTTCTACGTTTTGTCCTCTTCTTTCCTTGAAACATTCTTAGTAGAGGGAATTAGGAAACATAAGGCCTTTTTGGTCTAGTAATTTCTCTAAGGTAACGTTATGTTCTTACTTTTTATTTGTTTTAGTTAGAATAAGGTAACATTATGTTTGTGGACGATAAAATGGCAGCATTCGATTTGGCACACTGCTCAAACACACGGCCCAATCACGCACCGGCTCTTGGAAAGCAATCGATCCTGCAACAGATCTTGATGCTGATCAGATAGCTGCAAGCGCATGTGGTGCGCGCATGTGAGAGAATGCATGGATCCGAATTCTTCTTTCTTTTTACTGATCTTTTGTCTCAAATTACCATTTTTGTCTTTTTAACTTAGGCCCATTTGAGGAGGCATTGAAGACGAAGTTTTGAAAAATATGAATTGGAGTTGAAATAGTTTTAAAAATGTGTATTAGGTTGAAAAACTATTTGTAAGAAAAAGTATAAAAACTTGAAAATTTTTGAAAAAATATATATATATATATATATATATCAATATATATTGTTTCACTCCTCTTAAAATTCTATGAATTAAAAAAAAATACATATCTCATTTTGATTCCAAATAACAAAGTTATGAATTTTTAAAATTTAAGTTTATTGTTAACATTTGGAGATATGAGTAGTGAAAAGTAGTTTTGAATTGAATAAAAGATAAAAAAAAAAAATTAGTTTGAGAAAATTACCTAAATATCTTTTTTTTAATCTATTGATGAACATGACACAAATTCTCTTATCTTGACCAACATAAAAGAAACTTTAGTTTAATTTTATGTCTATTGTTATTTTTTTATGTCAGATTGATGTTGGTTTTTAAATTTATATTATTCAAGTGCTTTCCTCAAAAAGTTTTGAAAATGTGGCTTCCAGATCCTCCACAAACAAGCTCTTAATTTTCCTACACAAATGAGAAAGGGGAAAATTAAATAAGTGTCAAGAACCTAGCTAATTAAAATGAGTCAAAACGAGAGAGAGAGAGAGAGAGAGAGAGAGAGAGAGGAGAGAAGAGAGAGAGAGAGAGAGAGAGAGAGAGGAGAGAGAGAGAGAGAGAGAGAGAGAGAGGAGAGAGAGAGAGAGAGAGAGAGAGAGAGAGAGAGGAGAGAGAGAGAGAGAGAGAGAGTATTGTTCATTATTTTTATTCTTCTGTTTTTAAATAAAGTGATTAAGGCTATCATAATTAACGATAAAATTATGATTCGTTCTAATTATGAAAAGCTAAAGACAGGGGCTCTTATGAAATTAGTCCAATTATTCATAGTAAAATTAGAACTAGAAAAGGAAAAAAAAAAAAAAAAAAAAAAAAAACAAGGAACAATTCTTAAGTGGTGATTTCGGTTCAGAGTTATAAGTTCTTCATATTCTAGATACTCATTGTCCATTCAAATTATTGTTTATTATTAACCGGTTGCTAATTACCTTGTTATAACAAGTCATAAAACACGCCACGTGATTCATTGTAATTAAAGTATTTTCTTGACTCTATAATTGAATCTAAACACTACAAAGAAAAAAATGAAACCATTGAAAACTCATCTGTATATAGATATTATATAACGAATTTATATCAAAATGAAGCGACATTGCAAATATTTCCCAAAGACTTAAATGTCAGAAAGGGGGAAGAGCACAGCTTATTACAAGATGAGCAAAGCATCTTGAGAATTTAAAACAAAAACTTATTAAAAACAAAAAGAAAAAAAGAAACACGAGAAATCACAAGTAAAAATGTCAAAGCCAATCTATGAATTGAGTTTGAAAAATAAAACGAGGGAAAAATAAAAGATGATTTGGTTCGTTAAAGTCGTCAGCTCATCAAAAAAACACTTAATTTCATCATTAATATATACCAGATAATAATAATACAATGTCAAGTAAATTATGAAAGAGAAAAAAAAAACACACACACACACACACCACCAATTACAAAATTTATCCAAAATATATAAAAATAGAAAATTAAACTAGATTTTAAAACGGTATCCTAAAATTAGACAACATAAGTAATTACTCTTCATACTTACTGCCCTAATTCTATATTATCGAGAATAACAAAACCGCAGAATAAAACAAACAATCACATAACACAAAAATTCTATATAAGTTCTTTTTAATGTGAGACTATGACTTGTTTCAGGCGCTATGATAATTTATTATATTAATCAAGAAGTTTATAAGAAAATTCATACCCACACATTCTTTGCATCTTTCTATAACATCTCTAATAATAACTTCTAATAACAGTGTCAACTTTTATAAAAAAAAATTAGGACAACCAAAAATTACATGTGTAAAATCTCCAAAATACCCCTACTGAATAAATTGTCCTTATTGTAGAGCTTTCTAAGACGTGCTGTCTCTGCATGCGTAAGGCGTTTTTTTTTTCTTTATTTTTTTTAAGGGTGTTATTAGGCTCCACAGTACAATTACTTTGTCTATATATTTTCTGTCTATATTGGTGTATACAAAATAACATGGAAACATGTTAACCTTGGATTCTTGCGTGTGCAGATTATATGACTCAGGAATAACTTGTGTTGGTTTCTTCTTGGTTAGCAAGGAGAGGGCTACCGTGGACCTGAAAAAGCGTCAAACAATTTAAGTGTGTTTGCAAAGACAATAATAACAAAAAGGCGTTAAAAGGCTAAATCAGAACCGAGACATTTTGTCTAGTCGAGGCTAGGCATTAGCCTCAAGACGGATTAAGGCTTAATTAAGCCTCAAAAAAAAAATATATATATATATATATTTTAAATCATTAAATTATGGACAATTGATCGATAAAAACATATGCTAATATTGACAAAATACTTGATCATAATCACATATTTACTATTAAAAAAGTGATTTTACTAATTTTACAAAACTTTTGGCATTGGTTCCAGAACAAATTGGAAATGCACGAATATTTTTTAAAGAGAAAAAATAGGGAAATGATTTGGACTCCCCTTATAATTTTACTAACCTTAATATTAAAACTGATAATTTTACCCTTTCATGTATTTTTAATTTATTTTTTTCTAAAAATTTCCGATTCTACCCCTAAGTTTAGATTTGGGTTTCATTTTTCACTCATTTTTCTCTCTCTTTAGTTCTCCTTCTCTCTCTAAAACTCTATCTTTCTCTCTCTATTCGTCTCCCTCTCCCACTTTGTCCGTCTGTTTCTCTCTCCCCCAGTCGACTAGCGCCGGCGCCGGGATCATGATGTTGACATGGACTAGGTGTCGGGATCTCCTCAGCGCCGACGCTGGCATCAATTCTATCGGGAGTACCTGCGACGATCCCTGTAAAGTCGCAATTGGGAGGATGGCGCGATGGTCACTGAAGTCGCGACTCTCACTCTTCTCCAATCCAGTCCTCTCTTTCTCCAACACCACACGTTCTCTAGTGCAAGTTTGAATCTCCACATCCCCGCTGATCTGCAACAAGCCATGAGTGAGACCGACCTCCTTCGACACTGAATCTTCCATCCCTCTGCCAGATTGCTTCGAGCTTCGACAAGGCTGTTACACGACCAAATTTCTTCCTCGTGGACTGAAGCAGCTCTGGTTTCTTCGCGATTCCAACGACATTTGGCCGGATTCATGCGATCTAGTGAAAAGAAAACACCGCCGCAACACTAATCTCCTCCGATGCCAAATCTTCCATCCCGCCGCCAGATGACTTCAAGCTTCAACGAGGCTACTACTACGCGTCCAAAGTTCTTCCTCGTGGACGGCACCAAATGTAGCTTCTTCACGATTTCAACGAGATTTGGCCAGATTTATGCAATCTGGTGAAAAGACGGCACCGTCGCAACACCGATCTCCTCCGATGCCGGTTTTAAAATTTTTTTTTTGTTGGTTTTGATTTATTTTTGGTGGTTTGTTTGTCAGTTTTTTGGTTCCGTTTGTTTACCAATAAATTTTTTGGTATTGTAGGGTGAAAATAAAAGTGTTAATTATTTTGTATTTCAACCATATATGCCAAAAAAAAAAAAATCAAAATCCATTTTGGAATCTATTAAAATCCATTTTGTATTTTAGTAAAATCCGTTTTACATTATATCAGAATCCATTTTGCTTTTTCGATTCTGGTAGAATCCATTTTACATTATAATAGAATCCGTTTTGCATTCTCGAATTCTGAACTATCCAAGACTGTTTTGGATTCTGATAGAATTTGTTTTACCTTTTATCAAAATTCATTTTACATTCTATCGATGACCGGCCGGCAAACGAAGTCGAGGTATGTAAAAACTATTCCAATAAAAAAAAAGATAAGAAAATAAAGAAATAATGAATTTTTATCTATTTACTATATTTTTATTTAATTATTTAATTAAATATTATGAAATGAAAAAATTATTAACTTTACTCATATATATATATATATATATATTTAAAAATGACCTATGGATTGCAGTTCTCTATGTAAATTACCAGTGGACAAATTACTAGGATTGTATCTGTGACAGAAAAACATGCTTTCGATAACTAGTGTGTGGAAAGTTGATCTCGCCTAGTGAGTTCAAATATGTTATTCTATTTTTCCATCTTAATGGCTATACACTAATATTCTTTGACTACTGATCTAACTATTTGAGTACTTGTCATATTTAGTATTATTTTATATGGATAAATTTTTAAAATCAGATTATATGATATAACATTGTTGGAGAATAGATATATATTTTCATATTTGCTTTGTATTCCGTCGATCATTTGGTAAATATGTCCTATGTTTCCCTCTATGATTTTTCTCTTTGGTTTTGCCTAGAGGGGTTTTAACGAGGCATCTTTATAGATTACTCTCAAGGAGAGAGTTTAGGCTTTATTTTATGAGACTGTCTTTTAACTTTTTTCTTTTGCTAGGTTCATCAGTCTAGTCGTTTTGTTGATTTGTAGTTTATTTTTTCCTATTCAGATCAACTCTTTTGTAATATTTTATTTTCATTATTAATAAAAGTTGAGCAATAGGAAAATGATAAGGGTACTAAAGGGGTACCGACTTAATCAAGATGTATTGATGCATCTGCTGATTTATGTCCTCTCCATCCATTAAAAAAATCTAGAGAGTAGATTGAAAACTTTAATTACCAAACATATACGAAATTGTTTGATTCTTTGTCACCTACTGTGGTATTAATTTTACAAAATATATTTGATTGAAGCTAAATTTTAGAACATTTTAAATACAATGCTAAATTAGTATGTCAATGGTAAATTTTGGCATTTAGATTAAGGGGGGAAAAAAAAAAAAAAGGTACTCACTAATGTAGTGCTATCTTTTATGTTAAATTTGTTGCATGTTAAACTTTATAGAAAATTTGGTACAAGGTATAACCAATGTCAAATTTCACTCTTAATTCTTATTGATTGTTGTCTCATGTAATTATTACAATATTTTTATTTTTTATTTATTTAAATATTAAAAGTTCACTTTTACAATTTTCAAAGTACAATAATAATAACAAAAAATAGAAATATTAAAAATAACATAATACATTGGAGTATAAAATAATATAATGTTATCTTTTACACTATTCTATAATAAATATTTTATTGAATTATACAAAAATATTGGAGATAATCTTAATGCAATCATAATTATAAGTAAACTGTAATTTTACATGTGACTCCACGTTCGAATTCTCTTTTCCCCAACTTCAAAAAAAAAAAAAAAAAAAAAGCTTTCTTTAGATTTATGCAAGCTCCATGACGAAAGGAAATGTTAAAGATATGATTAGGAAAATATAGTAGAGGCCTTTTCGGGAATAAAAATCATGGTTTCGTGAATGATCACTAGGTCGGTAGTTTGAAACGACAGATGAGGCAATTATAATTTACATGTAGCCATTCCGAAAGGCAACCAGAATGATAAACTTGAGAACAAGGCATCCGAGTGATGTGGGACCCAAACACTCACCTCTTCCATGCAGATCACACGCATCATCAACTTCAATATATATCTTCATCTTCATCACCTTCATCTCTATTTTCACCGTACCTAAACATCTCCAATGCCTCCGCCGCCAACTCAGCCGCCAGTACCGACCATTGCGAGAAACTTTGTTCGGCTCCAGCTGCGATCAACTCTCTCTCAGCTTCATTTAATTCTCCGGCCTGATCATGATTCAACATTGGATAGTGATCATCGTAATCAAACAGACAGCTAGGGCAACGTGACCTTTCCATAACCGACCTTGCGTGGAAATCCTGATAAAAAAGTAGTCACCAATTTGCCTATACAACTCCGCATAGTCATGATCCCAAGCCATCCGTAGCTCCCCATCACAGGTTATCAATATTCTGATATCGAATTCTTGGTGCGACAAAACAGTGCACTTATCGATGATGATGGAAGCAGTCTTAGTCGATGGTTGTGTATCTTACACCACAGGTTATATTTGGTATTAATGTTTGTATCCCATTTTAGTTTAGATGATCATTCTTTCAAAAAATTGAAACTTTTTATTGAGTGGTTTTATTGATATGCCGCCCTCACAAGTTTCATTTTTCTTGATAATTTTTAAAGTTAAGAAATGTATTAGTAATTATATTCATTTAAAAAATTGATAGTAAATATATTGAATTTTTTCCAATATCAATTTTTCATTGTGTATGGACAAAACGGTTTCATGCCTAAAGCTTCAAAAAAAAAAAAAAAAAAAAAAACAGAGTTAGAGATAGTGCAACAAGAATAATATTTAATCTATGAAAATATTTAGGTTAACTTTGAAATGTATTGGGGTATGCATAAGTAAATTTAATTATTTTTAAATTTAAAGAGGTGTATATTTAGAAGAGTGTGTGCAAAGATGAAAGTGGTTTGCCAATTAACCACACATTTTATTTTATAATCTATTCATAAACTAATTTTTCTTCGTTTTTAGTAAAAATTTTTCTTGTTAGATAACTACTAAGTACATTTCAATTCGTTTTGTTTTTTATTCATGATTATATATTATAATATGTACAATGAATTATTATAGCCACTTCAAATTATATTTATAAATTCTAGATAGAATAAAATGGAAACATTTAAAAATATATATAAATCAAGTAGCGAGTACATTGAAAACTTTTATTACCAAACATATACTAAATTGTTTGTATTTTTGTCACTTAGTATAAAATGAATTTGATTGAAATTAAATCTTAGTGCAATCGTAAATTCATAATATATATAGTAATTTTACATCCGACTCTACATTCGAATTTCCTTCTCCCAACTTCAAAAAGGAAAAAAAAAAAATCATGGTTTCGTCAATGATCACTAGGTAGGCAATTTGAAACGACAGAGGGGGCAAGTATGATTTTCATGTAACCATTCCAAAACGCAATCAGAATGATAAACATGAGAACAAGGCATTCGGGTGACGTGGGACCCAATCATCACCGCTTCCATGCAGATCACACACATCATCAAATTCAATATATATTCATCTTCACAGCTTCTCTCGTACCTAAACTTCTCCAATGCCTCCACCGCCGACTCAGCCGCCGGCACCGACCCAAACTCGGCCGCCGACTCCACGAAACTCTGTTCGGCTGCGGCTGTGGTCAACTCTCTGTCAAATTGATTTAAATCTCCGGCCTGATCATGATCCAACATGGGATAGTGATCATCATAATCAAACAGATTGCTACACCAACGTGACCTCTCCATAACCGACCTTGCGTTGAAATGCTGATCAAAAAAGTAATCACGAATTTGACTATACAGCTCCGGATTGTCATGATCCCAAGTCATCCGTAGCTCCACATCACGGGATGTCAAGATCCTATCGAATTCTTGGTGCGGCAAAACCGTGCACTTATCGATCGTGATGAACAGCTCGACCGACTTGAGTCCCGATGCCGTCACCTCGGCTGCGAAGCGGGTTGCAACGTCGGAGATCCTCGTGACGATGTCGTCCAAGCCCTGCAAAGGTGGTGCTTGTTCTACTACTGCTGATGAGTCGTCGTTAGGAAACTCCTTCCAGTGCAGACTTTGATCGCTTCTCGCACTGTCGAAGTCGAACATGATTCGTTGGTCGGAAAACATGTGGGCGACCAAGGCTTTCGCCTCGTCGATCGAGGCGATTCGGCTTAATTGGTGACGGTATTGCTTGGCAGAGCAGACGATTCGGGCCTCTTTGTCGGGATTAGTGTCTGAAGATGTTCTGTGAATGACGCATAACACGTAGTGCAACCGAGTTCTTGTTAGGGTTTGGTCGTCTCTGGAGGTGTTCTTCGATGCTGTGATGTATATGTTTCTCTCCGTCGCCGCCGAATCGACGAGATTGTTGAGAATCCACTCCTCTTCTTCCCAATTGCTCCCGTCCATTATTTGATTGCTATTTGTTGGTGTCTTGATCTCTGAGAGAGAGAGAAAAAAATAAGATATCAAAGCTAATTAATTAGCCCCCTAATCGTGCTTTTGAGTATTTTTTTTATTTTTTTATTTTTATTTTAGATAGGAGATTTGAACTCTTCATTTTATGATCAAGTGGTTATTCTAAGTTTTTAGCTTTCAAATTGTAATAAACGAACTACAATAAGCTATTCTTCACGGTTACATTAGAGTCTAATAGAGTTTTAATAGTGGATACTAAAAAAATTTCAAGCTATTAAATTGGTTGTTGAACAAAAATATAAAATAATTAAAAAAAAGTGAGGAAACTATATTTCTTTTTTCAAAAAGCACACAACTCACAAAGCATTAGAAGCGAAAATTTTACTCTCGAAAGCACACCCATAACTTCGGATAATAATGGAAGCAATCCTAAAGAGTTTAGGAGCTGTAATTTATCACCAAAACAGGCGTACGTTGCTTTCGGTTGTAAATTCGAATCCAAAGAGGACTCATATAATTGTTGTAACAGATATTTGTAATGGTTTGAATAACAAACTTCTGAGCATGTTGAATCCTATTCTTTTTCGGAAACTTATTTTGAATTATTCACATAATTTCTTAACTCTACCCAAACTCAAATTACATTACAGACTTAAACTTGGATGTTTTCATAAGATGCCAACGATAAAATACGTAGCAGAAGTTACTCAAAAAGTTTATCTACAATTCCCAGAAACGATAAAATGATGATTAAAATGATATATATAATTAAAGGGTACGTAGGTATAATTCCCGTAAAGGACAAAATGATGATTAAAATGATACATATAATTAAAGGGTACATAGATATACAAATATATATGTAGAAGGGCTCAATTCGAAGGGGAAAAAAAAAAAAAAAAAAAAAAACCTCGAAGTTGCGTAGTATATGACCCCGCATGCACGGCACGTGATTGACTAAACAAGGAGGAGAGAAACTCGAGCTTTAAAAAAAACAAAACAAAAACAAAAAAACAAAAACAAAAACAAAAACAAAACAAAATAAAACAAAAAAAAAGTGATGTACTTGCGAAAAGAAGATATGTTTTTCACATGAGAAGTTCCGGATTTCGCTTTATACAAGCATAGTGTATACTCTTCGACTCCTTCAAGAAATCGTAGTACTTCAAGTATCCATCGATCTGTGCTAAACAAAGTCCTTCATCAAATACAATTCTAATGGGGTTTACAAATCAAATCATATCTCCACAAGGCCAAGGGAAGTTCAAATTCAAATAAACTCAAAGAATTCCAGAATAATAAATTATATTCAAATACTATAATAAAAATTACACAATATTGTGATCTATTTTAGTCGTTGAAATGTCCAAAGATCAATGTGTCGAGAAAAAAATTGAATTTATATGTATACTCTTTCATATCCGATAACTTTATAAAACGGTACTTTTTTTTTTTTTTTTGCTTTCTTGTAATATTTATTAGTTTTACTAAATTAACAATGATCTGCATGATAACTTATTAAAAAATAAAAAAAATATAAACCAAAAGAAAAGGATGGGTATTAATTCAAGGTCTACCAAAAAAAAAAAAAAAGTAAAAATGAGATAAAAAGCTAACCTACTGTATATTGTACTTTTAACTCTATTATATATTCAACGCCTTTTAGGGAGAAAAATGCACATCACAAAGGAAAAATACTATTATTCTATTAATTAGCAAATATAAACGAAATTTAATTACGAAAGAAAATATATTTTTAAAACATATACATGATTTTTTTACCTAACTTATTTATGATTTTTTTAAGAATAGATTGAATGGTTATTAAGATTGAAGTTTCTGGAAATGAAAGAAATTAATGGTTTTGTTTACAGGTGCATATTTGAAGGTGTGTGAATCTGGGTTTAGGGAAAAAAAATGTTGAGCTTTTTTTCAACAAATGCAATTATATAGATACGAAAATTCTTTCTGTTTTTTTTTTTTCCTTCTCTTTTTTCCTAGAAGATACAAAAATGCTTATTGTTCGCTACATGCGCGTATGAGATACTCGGACGTTTCAAATTCCTAGTGTACGTACGTTTTTTCCCCTAACTTAAAAGGCAAGGGAATTTGAACTCAACTACTTATAATATAATCAAATATAAAATTACTACTATATTATATCTGTAATTTTTTTTTTTTTTGGAAAATACCACTATTATGTGTTTTAAGTTCAGTAAAAAAAAGTATATAATTTATTTTGAACTTTATCAATCGATCAATGGTTAATTTGACTAATTAAAGCAATGATCAAAATATTCTTGAAGGAAAAAAAAAAAAGGAAAAAAAGAAAGGAAACTGGCCGGGAAAATTCAAAAATTAGAAACCCACATTACAACATAAGTATAAATGCCCAAAACACCTTTTATGTCTAGTTTAAATACCATTTTTCTCTTCTTGTTTTGTTATTTAACATAATTTTTCTAGAAGGTTCTTTCAACTTCCTAAGTCCAAAAGTTACTTTTATAAATATTTAGATGATATGTTAAAAGAATTTACAGTCCCTAGAAAAGCTTCATGTCAAAATCAGAAAATATAACTTACGGAAAAAGCTCTTCTAAATAGACTTTAAACTTGTATCAAAGTTTAAGTTAGACATTATAAATTTATTTAAATATTTTCACTACTTATTAGAAAACTTTAAAGGTCTTATAAAAAAGTGATTTTCAAGTACTTACTAAAAAGTCATAGCTTTTACTTCTTTTTTTCTATGTACTAAAGCAAAAATCTGCCAAATATTATACAAATACCCAATACACCGATTTTGTTTATAAAGTCAGTGATAAAATACTTGGAAGTAATTAAATTTTTAAAAGTAGGACATTTGCCGGTTCAATTTAAAGATATAATTTAAAACAATATTAAACTAAACTATTAAATATAATCAATCTTAAAATTAAAATAATTATCAGTATGGAGAAAGAGCAAAATAATATTTTTAAAAAGAGTAATAGTAAATAGTAACATAAAATATTAAACATAAATCATAAATAGCAATTTCAGATTTATGATCACATAATACCAAAAAAAACCACTACCCCCTCCCCAACGCCACCTTCTCTCTCTAATATGAAATTGTGCATACAAATGATTATTTAAAATTAGGCATAAATCTGTTATTTGCTAAAAACTCTAAGGATAATTATAAAAAAAATATATAAGGCTTTATCGTAAATTTTGCTACAATTTATCATCATTTAAAAAAACCTATGATAAACTTTAAAGTATACATAAAATATGTTATTTGATACAATTTCTCTTAAATAATTGAAATATTGTATGTTGTACTTGCTTGTGGAGATGCCATCTTCGACAAATAACCTATGAACCTTTTGTTACATGACATTTCTTAGACACAAAGTAGAGATTTATAATTTCAACAAATGCCTGTGACTTATGGAAACTCCTCAAAGAGAATTTACCCACATCTATTCAGTTCATGGACTGTGATTTTCGGGATTGCTCTTTAGTTGCTTGACAGTCTTTGTATCTCTCTTGTTCTTTTATCATTCTTTTTTTTTTTTACATGTATATTGCTTATGTACTCCGTAAACTTTTAATTCTATGTAACTTTATACCCTATTCGTTTTTCCATAGCTTGAATTACTATAACTATTAAAACGTTACTAAAATAGTTATTTCTGTTACTTTTTGGACATATTTCGTCAGAAATTTTGATTAAAAAAATTGATGCTCATTGACAGATTTCATCCAAAAATTAATGGAAATAATTATTATAACAATGTTTTTAATAGTTTATAATCATTTAAACTATATAAAAAAATATGGAACAAAGTTGCACAAAATTAGATATTTAAAGACCAACCTAGCAAACTTAAAAGGAAAACAGAGCAGACTTACATACTTCTGTGTGTGAGTGTGTGTATGTACGTATATATATATTTATTGAAGTTGCAATTTAGTTCTCAACTTTTTTTTTTTCCTAGGCTAAAACTCTATAAACTCTTAAAAGAGTGCCCAAAAAGTCCCTTTTCCTAACATAGGTTATAAATTAAAGTACAAGTTATATTTTTCCCTCCCAAACTTTAGACCTTGTTATAAAATACCCCATGAACTTTAATTTATAACATTCTTCCCCCTGAATTTTGAAAAAGTTTGCAAATTTCCCCCAATTATTTTTTTGACGAAAAAATACACATAAGTCATAACATTCATTTAAAGTATGAGTTGCAATTATTAAATGTAAAACACTTATAATAAAGTTAAAAAAGTAAAATTTAGGGTTGATTGTCATTTTTTTTAATCATATTTCTATCTTGTAGGTAACTCAATTATTTCAAATTTAATAAAGGTAACATGTGTTAGGAGTACTGTCAATGTGTACCATTCGTAATTTTATACTTAAATCATAAACTGATGCTTCTAACGAGTGTTAGATGTATTTTTTAATTGAGGGGAAAAATTTGCAAAATTTTTCAAAGTTTATGGAAAAGAATGTTACAAATTGAAGTTCCAGGGGCATTTTATGACATAGCCTAAAGTTCAAGGGGGAAAACTGTAATTTGCCCTAAATTAAATGAAACAAACCACTTGTATGACACATATAGGTTGAACTATGTAATTTTCTTTTTCATAATTAACCTTAATTAAATAGTAAATTATGTATGATTCACGTGACATTTTATGTTAAACTTCTAACGTTTGTGAACAAAAGGGACTATTTTACTTTTTTTTTTTTTTTTACACACATAAACTATTACGTTGGTCCCCAAATTCTTAAGTAGTTAAGAGTTTGGTCCCTCATATTTTATTTTATTTTATTAAAAATACCCTCCAACTCTTGAAAAGTGTAAGGGCATGTTTGGGAGGACTTCTCCAAACATATATTTTGTTTTTTCCTTTTCTTTTTTCAACTTAAAACTACTTTTTATTATTCATATCTCCAAATGTTTATAGTAAACTCAAACTTTAAAAGTCCATACTTTGTTATTTTAAGTCTAAATGAGATTATTCTTTTTTTTTTTTTCAAATTGCGTAAAATTTCAAGAGAAATGAAATAAGATCTTTATTGATAGTTTTTTGTAAACATATTTTAAGTTTTTATACTTTCATATTCCAAACAATTTATGTAACTAAAAAACATTTCCAAAACTTATCTCTACTCCAATTTAAAACTAACAAGCCCTAAGTTTTAGGGCCTGTTGGACTGCATGCTCATTTCCAAGATGAAAACTTTTGTTATTGGAAATTAGCAAGTCATTTCATTTTGGGAATGAAATCTCATTTGGATGTGTAACAAAAAATTTCTTCTTGAAAACAAAATTTGTTTAGAAAGTCATCTCATTTTCAAGATAAGAAGAAATGATGATGGAAATAATATATCAAATGGAAGATTTCAAAAAGATTTTGAAAGGATTTAAAAATGATACTGCACAAAATAAGTTTAAGAATAAGATGCCTTGTGAGATTTATTTGTGTTCTTGCTGCGAATAAAAAAACAAAAAAATTGAGCTACTAGTTGTGAATAGTGATGATGTTAACCTACACCTGCTTTACGACTTACGTGGGTTTTTATTATTACTAGCTTTAATACGTGTGTTGCACGTGTTGAATCGTGATGAAATTTTCATAACGTTTAATATGAAGAAATATTTTCTAGAGATTATAAAAAAATACAAATTAATAAATAAAGTTAAAGAGTTAAACTTTATGATACAATCATAAAATACATAATAGTAACAAAATCAAACATTCTAATAAATAAAATAATGACACACAACTCATTTATTTTTTGTTTTATTTTTCAAAATATATAGAGTTACATTTTATTATCACAAAAAAGGTTTTAATCCCATCATTGGTTATATAAAAAATAAAACATTGCATTTAGAAAAAAATTATTAGAAAAAGAAAACTAAAAACGTTTTGAAAATATTATAATGAAGTAAAAGGTAAATAAAAAAAAGTCAATATAAATATTTTACACACATTTTAATTTATATATAGAGTCACATACACACATATATCTGCAAACAAAGTTTAAAAAAAAAAACAGTTTATTTTTATAATATTTTTAGCTGTAGAACAATATGCTAGCGGCAACATTTATACCTACTTGTTCAAAATTTTGCACTAAAAATAAGTATAGGTGAAATGCTAATACATTCCAAAACATGAGTTCTTACATGGCAAATTGTAGTAAGCGTTATCCTAAGCAATATTGGATATATGCCTATTTCCTACATAATGAGCTCCTACAACTATAGTATGACGGATGATCATTCTAAAAGTAGACCAAAGTAGGAAATTTCTAAACAAGAAAACTTGATACAAACACAAATTTAACATAAATATGCCCGAAAATAATAGCAAAATGACATGAAAGCAAAAATGAAATTCCAAAATAAAATATTTCTATTAACTTTGTTTTGTGAACAGTACTACATATTGACGTTTTTATGTATTTATAGATATATGCTTCGTTTCGCTTTTCAACTAAAATTTAACTAATCTATATTTTTTAATCTCATTTTTTTTATCTTTTTCTAAAAAATCAATAAAAATTATAACTAATTTTTTAAAAGAGTTACTTTTAAAATAAGATCAAACTATCACTTTCAAAAATTTTCAGATATTATTTAAATTAATTACTATATATATTTTTTAAAAAATTTATATAAAATAAATATTAATACAAAAAAATCTCTTTTTCCTTCTCCTCTCTCACACTTTGTACTCTTTTCTCTCTCTCTCTCTAACCCCTCGAGCAAAAGAAAAAAAATATATTAAAAAAAAATCGTATATCCCACTAACCTCTCTCCATCTCTCTTTCTCTCTCTCCCCCTCTGTTCCGACTATGTCAGCCGGAAAAAGAACCAAAAGCCCAACAACTGCACCCCCCCCCCCCCCTCCCGCCCCCCCGCCGCTCCTCCACACACACACACACACACACACACACACATTCTCTCTCTCTCTCCCTTCCCCGTGTGTTAGCTGCACAGCAGTCAAAAAAACCTCAAAAAGTTTCAAAACCCAAGTCTCTCTCTCTCTCTCTCCCCCCTTCACTCTCCTCCTATGTTAGCTACAAGGCAGCCAAAAACAAAAATAAGACTAAAAAACGGTGCGTTTTTTACTATAAAAAATAAACAGTAATTTTTTATCTACTCTTTTATATATGTAGGATTACATAACGTTTTTAGTTTTATCAAGAATTGTAACTAAATCAATAATTTAAGGATTGATTTGAAAAATTAATAATGCATCAAATGATTATTATCTTAAAATAAAGTTAGGGACTGATGTGCATATAACTCAAAAGAAAAGAAATCTTAAACACAAAGTTCATAAAAAAATGATATACCTTATAAAAAAAAAAATCTACAATTTGCTATGTATTTAAGATTATGATGTATTAAAAAAACTTTAAAAAAAAAGAAGAAAAATCAACTAACATGAGAACTTGAGATATTTTTTAGTTAAATAATATTAGTTGTGATTTTTTATATTTAAGATTGATGTAATTTTAATATAAAAGGACTTCATTTAACTTGAATATAAATATATATTCACAAAAAAAAAAAATGAATATCAATATGCAGGTTGAAGTTAAAAGAAAAAATACAAATTGCTTCCCGATCAACATGTTTGTAAAAAAAGTTATTGCTTGACTATTATATATTTATGAAAAAACTCTACTCTTTTTTTTCTTTTTTTTTCTTTTTAGACGTTCTGCACTTAAAAAATAATAAATTAAAAAAATAATAAATGTATAGTTACAATATAATAAAACTATAATTTGAATTAAATGATCTTATTTTAAGTCCAAGTTTCAGAACTCTTGCAAGAGCACAACACGTAAGAGGTAAAAAGTAAATATCAGATGCAGTGGCTGTGAAATAGGACAACAAACTAAAAATAAATAAAAAATAAAAAAAACACATAAACGGAAAAATGAACTAACATGAGAAATTGAGATATTTTTTAATTAAATAATATTAGTTGAGATTTTTCATATTTAAGATTGATGTAATTTTAATATAAAAGGACTTCATTTAACTTGAATATAAATATATATTAAAAAAAAAAAAAAAAGAAGTGAATATCAATATGCAGGTTGAAGTTAAAAAAAAAATTGCAAATTGCTTTGCTATCAACATGCCTGCAAATAAAGTTATTGCTTGCCTATTATATATTTATGAAAAAATTCTTTTTTTTTTTTCTTTTTAGACGTTTTGCACTTAAAGAATAATAAATTAAAAAAATAAATGTGTAGTTATAATATGATAAAACTATAATTTGAATTAAATGGTCTTCTTTTAAGCTTAATTTTTAGAATTCTTGCAAGGGCACAATATATAAGAGGTAAAAAAATAAATGTCAGTTATAATAGTTGTGAGAAAGGATAAAAAACTAAAAATAAAAAAAAAACACCTAAACGGTGTGCTTATGTGAGGTTGGATAAAAAACTAAAAATTAAAAAATTAAAAAAAACACCTAAACGGTGCATTCCCTATACGGTCTATTTTTGACTACCAAAATGAACATAAAAAAAAAGGCACCTAAACGTTGCAGTGAGGAAAGAAAGAGGGAAAAAAAAAAAAAATAAATAAACTAAACTTTGCTGTGTGGAAGGAAGGAAGGAAGAAAAAAAAAAAACAAACAAGCAAAACTTTGCTGTGCGGAAGGAAGGAAGTAAAGGGAAAAAAAAAAAAGCAACTAAACGTTGCTGTGAGGAAGAAATTCCTCCAAATTCCACGAGGAAGGAAGGGAAAAAAAGGAATCGGCCATCAACCAATATCCCCGCCGCAACCCAGCAAGAGTGCGAGCCACCACTGCCAGAACCGCGACCTCCGCTGCCGTCGCCGACAACGCCAGCCCCCTCCGCCGCGCGAAGAAGCGAGAGCCGTCCACCGTGGGCCGCACAAATTCGACGAGGTGGGGTCACCGATTGTCCAGATCCGGCCAAAATCCGTCGCCCTCAGGGGACAGTTTCCACCCCCGGCTCCGTCGCGATCCCCTCGTAACCTCCGTCGCGATCCCCTCGCCGACTCCGTCGTGGATCTGACGTCGCAATGGGAGATTTTCAGATCTGGCGCAGATCGGTCGCCCATGGGGGAGCGCCCGTCGGCTTCCTCTACGCCGTCGCTGCTGTCGGAAAATCTCCTCCCTCCGTGCCCATCGTCGACGTTGCTGTGAGGGAGGAAGAAGAGCCCATCGTCGACGTTGCTACGAGGGAAAAAAAAAAAAAAAAGTAGGAGCACCTAAACGGTGACTTTTTAACTACCAAAAATGAATAGTAAAAATTTTTCTACTCTTTTAATATAGTTAGAAGATAGATTATTTTTTATTGTGGGATTGTTTCGAACTTATTAATTTAAGAGGGTTCTATCGTAATTTTATTAAAAACAATTCCGTCCAAAATTTAAAGAAAAGAATTATTTTTTTTAAGCAAAAGAGAGCTACAAACACAAAACAACATGCCAACTTGTTTGGGACCAAATAGCTGAAATTGATAGCGCGTTATATTGAATTATTGCTACTCATTAGTCACCCTCTTGGAAGGATATAGTGCTGCCTCTGCGCTACTAGACTTACTGAAAGAAAAGTCAAGAAAGAAGCCGGGAAGAAAGTTTGTGAAAGGAGTAAGTTCCATTGAAATTCATCTAAGACTCGTCTTCGTGTGGCTTTCCGACGTTGAAATATCATAATGCCGAATCATCCGGCATCTTGTTGCTCATCCCAACTTCAGATCAAAACACTTATCGTCGGAGTGAAGGAGAAATGGGAAGCCTTATAGATGGGATGATGTCTCACTTGATTGGCAAGCTTGGCTCTCTGCTAGCAAGAGAGTTGACGACGGTTCCGATGGTTTATGTGGATGCAGCGCGAATAAAAGAAGAACTGGAGGTCATCAAGGCTATGCTGAAAGTCTGGCCGGAGGAAGAAGAATTAAGCGAATCCGTGAAGAATTGGCGGAAACAACTAAGGGACGTCGCTGAGCTAATAGAAGATGTGCAGGATGAGTTTCTGATTCAAATATCACGACCAAACTGTCACCGTGGATTCCTTATTGTCCTCTGCCAAGTGGGCCGGTTGATCGGGACATTGAACAGCTATGGCAACTTATCTTTCACTATTCGAAATATTACCTCTTTGTTATGGGAAATTAAGGAAAGATGTCGGAGACATAACTTAGTGGAAAGTGTATCTGGTAGTGGAACCGCGACTGTTGAGCAGTGCCACCCTCAGTTTGTTTCACCTTTTCTCGACAAACACATCGTCGGTATTGATTCCACGACGAATGAATTGATAAAAAGGCTAACAGGAGGAGACTGGAGGCGCTCGGTTATTTTACTTGTAGGAACAGGTGGAATTGGTAAGACTACTCTTGCCAAAAAAGTGTATTACAGCGAAGATATAAGACAAGGCTTTGAGTGTCGTGCTTGGATCGATGTTTCACCATCGTACAAGATAGAGGAGCTACTAAAGATCACAATAGAGGAGATCAGCCCGGCAGGAAAAAATCGTGTGGGGGAAGGAGACATGACGCAGACGCAAGAGCTAATTCGAATCCTGAAGCAATTTTTATGGTCAAAAAGGTACATGCTCGTCTTCGATGGCATTTATGAAAAAGACTTTTGGCATGTTATGAAAGATGCTTTGCCTTACAATGTAAGAGGCAGTAGGATAATCATCATTACGCGAATTGACGAAGTTGCTACTCCCTTTAAAGAAAGCTCGGTTAATCATGTTCACAGGCTGGAACCTCTGTCCGAAACAATGTCTTGGGAGCTTTTTTGTAGAATAGCCTTCCATGATGACACTGAACAAGGTTGTCCTCCAGAGTTAAAGCACTTATCCCGTGAGATTTTGAGAGTTTGCGAAGGCTTGCCTCTTGCAATTATAGCTGTAGCTGGTTTGTTGTCGGTGAAAGAAAAGACACTGTCAGAGTGGCGAAGGCAACTTGACAGTTTTTCTTTTGATCTTATAGCTGATCCCCACATTGCCAATGTTTCCAAGATAATCGCTTTTTGTCTCAACGATCTACCCCCCCAACTGAAATCATGTTTCTTATATTTTAGCATCTTTCGAGAGGACCCTTTAATTTCCAGGGACAAACTAGTTGAGTCGTTGCTTGCTGAGGGTTTAGGAAAAGAAAAGAGGAAAGAGCCATTGGAAAGAGCTGTTGAAGAGCGCTTGTACGAGTTGTCTCATAGACAGGTTAATAAGAACAAAATGTTTCATAGGTCAGAAATAGTTTGCCAAGTACTCCATAGCTTGATGCGTAAGGTCAACCAATTAAAGGCCGATGAAACTGTTGGTTACAGTCCAAAGTCGAATGACAATAACTTAAGTGCCGGCGCAGAAAGACATCAGTTATCGTCAATCTCTAATGGTGTCCGCAATGTTCCAAAAACCGCTGAAGTCTCTCAGGTTCGTTCTCTATTTATTTTCAATACAATTTTTATTTACCCGTCTTTTGCAAATTTTACATTGTTGGATATAAGACATGCTTCTCAAATTGAGCATCTCCCAGAAGAAATTAGAAATTTGTTCAACTTCAAGAAATTAAAAGTGTCAAGAATCCAAGCTCTAGGAACCATCGTAACTCTGTCAAGTACCTGTGTGTCTGCCTAATCTGGAGTCTATTTGGCTCCACCGGGCATACAAGGCAGAGCAACTTCGTTTTGAGGAAGGTGGTTTTCATGTTCTAAGAGAGTACGTAACGTAGACTAAAGGTGCTACACTGCCTCTTCTCTCGCTAACTTGAATGTGCCTACTGTAATATGCACCTCGAAAATCTTAAAGCTCTTGCAAATTACGACATGCCGAATGAATTTGTGCTCGACCTGCAACTAGACGGAGAGGCAGATTTTGGGAAAGTTGCTCATGTACCCTCTGTTCAATTCTGATACATTGATGATGATATTAGGATTTTGCTATTTTAAGGGATAGATTTATGATATTTCTAGTTTGATGAATTGAAAATATGTTTATATTTTTCCTTCACTGCATATTTATTAATTTGACATCTCGAGGTTCTTGATTATATTGTATTAATCCACAGAGCAAAAAAAGTCTACAGATTTCATTCTCGACAAATGGCAAATCTGAATCATCCTCAACCTCTGCCGTTTCGTGGCATGACGCCTATCAATCAAGTTTATCGAGTAACCAGAACTCTGTGTTCAGTGATGATATTGAGGAGTGATTGAAGATTTTCCGTTTTGTTCTATATCTCCCTTTGTTTTCATTTAAAAAGCATTGTTTTTTGATCTCATACGTCCATATATATACATATATATATATATATATATATAACCAATGTGTGATGTTCCATCCGACCTTCTGGTCTAACTACCTTTTCTTTTATGGTTTCATTTATCTAATCTACAAAAAGAGTTGAAAATACTACTGTTGGCCTAACGTAGTTAACGTGTCTACGGTATTCAAATTATGTACTATTTCAAGCTCTGTTGTCTCAATTCTTAGAACTTCTTTTTCTCGACTTGATGGGTTGGAGAAAAGTATCAAAATGGCACTAAGATTACAACTTTTAGTTTTTCCCAAGTGTTCTCTCGATTATCATTTTCATTCATATCATTCCTTCGAATTTATAGCTGGTGACACGCCTCCGAGGTCTCAAGCACTAGTAATTGTTGATCACTTGTAAGTCTGGTATATTCCTTTGCAGCAGCTCTTTTGGATGATATCACTCCCTTTTCCTAATATCATATTTTTCTATTTTTTCGTCTTTTCAATTCCATTTTGGGATTCTAAGGGTAGCCAAAGGCCACAAGGCGTCAATCTGTCATGAAATCCATCACTTCAGATATTTGCTACTTAACTTGCGGTGTGAACTCGGTAGATCGTTCTTGCTGCTTGAGGCTTTTGTTTTGTTCTTCTTTTGTTAACCATGTAGACTCTATGCTGTTGAGCAAAGCAATTCCGTCTTTGGATTTGTGGCTCTCTTTCTATCTTCTATAATGGATCGTACCGAGTCTTTGTGTGGTTAATGTAGCGAATTTTGATGTGTATGGCCTGAAATGCTTTTTTTTTTTTTTTCCCCTGTCTAGTTGAACTCAACTGTTCTGCCTTTTATCACCAATGTTTGATCGCATTATTTTATATTTCTCCTAAGGAAAAATCCTGCTGCTCGGGAGAATCTGCTTACCTATAATCAGGATTAATTATTATTACTTTTTTCCCTTCATGTTGGCTTTAAATATTTGTACTATTTGAAAGATTTTAAGATTTTATGGTGATTTTTTCTTTTAGTTTTCTCCTTTAACATGTCCTGTTTTTCAAAACAGGATCAGCACTTGATACATTGCCTTCCAATTCTGCTCCCTTTATTCTTCACGAAATATTTGAGATCGTAAATGCTAGTGGGCAGTGGCTGCTAATTACTCTTTAGCGCTACTCTGTTGTCCTTCACACATTACACATCTAATTCTTGCCCTCTTCCTAAACTAGGGACCGATTTCGATTCAATTAGTCTTTTTTTATTTTTTATTTTTTACTTGAGGGTTGAAAAATTCGAACTCTGAACCTTTATCTTTAGGTGCAGTCATGTGTGGTATTACTGCTAGTCTGTGCCTACAACCACGATTCAATAAGTCATTAATATCACTCATAATCAGCTAATTTTTATGAAAAATTAACTAGATGGTTTTTTTTAGTCACTTAATCTAATAAATGACCGAACTTTTTTTTATTTAACAAAATAGTCATTTGTTATTTTTCCGTTAGTCAGTATATAATTAACTAATGATCAATTGGTGATTGATTATTAAATTTAATAATTTATGTTATGGTCAATCAGTTAATCACTTATTAACCAAATTAACAATATTTTGTGATTCAATCACTAATTGACCGTTTTTAAGAAAATTGATTAAATCAACAATATTATGTGGTTAAATCACTAATCGATCATTTTTTAGAAAATTGACTGAGCATTTTAGTAAAGAAAAAAATGATATTTTGACTAATTTTTAAAAAATTTCGGTCATTTATTAAATAAACTTTTTGAAAAAAAGACTATTTAACTATAAAACTCATTTTTTTAGCATAATTTAATAATGAGTTATTTACATAGATGTCCAAATTAGAGATGTTGATTTGAAATTTGTCTATTTTTCTTTTTATTTATATAAATGTCTAAAAGAGTAATTTTAAGACAATATTACCCTTCATAAAGAATGAAAAAGTAGCAAATAAAGAAATTACAAAAAAGAAAAAAAAATAATCTAAAACCCAAACGAGGGCTAAAGTTGATTTATTGAAATTGCTAAAATAAACGGTTTAAAAGGAAAGTTTGAATTATTTATTTATTATTTATCGTAAAGAAGGTACAATATTCATAATAAATCAAAAAGGGAAAGTTTCTCAAATCAGATTTCATATTAATAAGAATAAACTAAATGAAGAAAAAGAAACATCTAAAAAAAATATTTCACATAATGAATCAGTTTTTATCAAAAATATAGGTTCGATTTTATTTTCATCAATTTATATAAATAATATTGTTTTTTTTATAAAGAATTTGATAACATTAATTGTGTTATTTTTCAATTTGTTTGGTTGAGGCTTAAATGACAACCATTTAATTTGTAGTAGATTACTCAAATAAATAGAATTTTTTGTATATAATTCATTGCCTTTTTATATGAAAAGTGTGAATAATTTAATTTTATCAATCTTTATCCTAAATATTTTTTTTTGTGTTTATTATTTGGTCTAAATATAATCTTTATAGTAAATATTTTAAATTTATTATAATTGATATTTATAACTAATTTTGATTTATTAAAGGTGATTCACATATATCAACAACAAAAAATTCATCATTAAAGTAAAACAAAAAATAAATAAATAAAAGAATCTGTATAAAAAAGAAATGATTACAATTATAGTAAAAATGCAAATAGATATTATAGACATTTATTTCTTGAAAAATAGACATAGATATAATATTATTAAAAAAAGGATATATTTTAAAACGGAACTCTAAAAATAGACTTTTTCTTGTAATTATTTCTTTAATAATTTTACCCACACTTCACTGGCATTCATAACTGGCATTAATTGATGTCTCTCACTTACTTTCTAAAACCACTCGTGATTGAATACAATTAGTTAGTTTATCTCACACTCCTAATTATTTCGACTTTCATAACATGAAACAAAAAGAGATAGGTGGAAAAATACACTAGTAAAAATTATGGATTACACGATAATTATTTATCGTCGTGTAAACTTTACACGATGGTAACACAACCATCGTATAATCCAGCGTCGTGGAAGATACCACGACGGTTTAATAACCATCGTGGTATCTAAAATATTACACGACCGTTTTTTCTAATCGTTGTGTAATGTAAACAATCGAGGAGAAAAACCCAAAAAAATTTTAAAAAAAAGATCATTACACGATGGTTCTAGGAAGAACTATCGTGTAATGTGCACCATTATACGACGGTTCTTCCAAGAACCATCGTGTAATATTTCTTTAATACACGACGGTTTCCAACCGGAACCGTCGTGTATTTTTTTGTTAAAACAAAAAATTAGGGTTTTTTTTTTATGATTTCCCACGGGTGGCCTAATCTGTAAAAACACGATCAAAGATATTAACTACATTGATCAAAGTAAAAATACATACCAATAATTACATTACAAGTTTACATATCATACTTAATGAATTGCATTACATGGCTAACCCATTCTCCCCTAATCAAATCCAAATCCTGAGAAGTAAAAAATTCTTTACTTTCAAGTACGTCAATTTCATTCAATATTATGTCCCTCATAAAACCTAAAATAAAATAACCACATTTAACACTTCCCTCTTGGAGAGGACAAGGACGGTTCGAGATTTTCATTTTACAGTCTCGTCTCCTTCTAGTCCCTTCTCCGGCCATAATCTTCCAATCCGTTAGGGCCCTAGCAAATTGGTACAATTCCAATTAAATAAGATGCATATAAGTAACCGTAAAAAAAATGCCGAATATTAAAATTGACTTACATGTTTATTAGTTCAGTAAATCAACACGTTTCTTCTCCCGAAGAGGATCAAAATAAAGGACGAGGTCCTCCTATGGGTCAATGACTTCCAAAATCCAATGTCTCTCTCTGTTATGTAGCACAAGATAAAGCCGTCCTTTTAGTGCATCACGCAAAAAGCCAACGAGAGTGTCGGCTCGCTCCTTCATGCCAGCATCTTCAGTGTCTACTCTCATCGGTGAGATCAAGGTTGGAGAAACAAACACAAACTTCTCAGTTAGCTCGTCAATCCTGTATAGTTCCTCCAAATATCTGCATAAGCGTATCAAAATTGTTACTCATGATGACATAGAGTTGAATTTCTATATTAAAAAAACCTCAGAGCTAGAATGTCATACCTTATGTAGACTAATATATAATTCGCACTGATTTCTTATAAATTAATGAATTCATAAATATCGTTAAAAGCTCAGAAAGACAGGCATTTCAAACCTCATGATCGTGCATGGTATTGGGAACTCTATCTGATTACCTTGTCGCATGGAATTATGTACATAATAAGCCAAGGCCTCATCTCCATGTTCATTTTATTAAAGTCGAACAAAGGTTGTTGTTGTTGCGCACCCTGTTATACCTCAGTTCGAGAGTCGATCGTTTTATTCCCAATATTTTTTTGGCACTTCTTTCTACAAGTTACTGGGTGAGGAACATGAGTAGGCCCTCGACTCGCCTTGTTCATACTCTTGTCGAGCTCAACCAATATTTTAGGCTAAGCAACAAACCCAGTAACAGCATCCTCCACAGTGGTTGCCTCGTACGTCAGTATAGGTAATGCTACTTTTTTTAGTTTTGGCACATTGATTGACACCCGTATATTCTCTTCCCCTAGCGGAATCCCATGTACTGTATCGTTGGGAAGGCTCTCCAGCCATGCTCTTCCAAACGCAATAAGCAACTGTCCACAATGAACTTCATCGAAAATATAGAGCTTACACTCCTGACTTTCGACCGGCATGGTTGCGGATCAGACACTCCCATGTTGTTTCTCTTGGACAGAGCAACTAGCCTTAAAGTTATTGTGTTAGTCCACGGTTGGTACATTGTTGGGATCAAACGATGGCTCCACATCTTTTTTTGCACATAGACCATGCACCAATGCCTTTAATTATTCTATTTCACGTCTCATTATTAGTACTTCATTGTCTTTACTTGAACTTTGATTTAGGTTAAAGTACTGAGACGGCTTTATTAACTTTGATTGCCCACGGATACGCCCTTTGTGTTCGGGTCTAGATAATACCTATAACAATATATCACTAGTGCCAACTGATTCGAAAGTATCTTAGCTCTCCTGTGTGTTGTACTCCATCTACAAGATAATTAACAAAACTCATTTAAGTTTAAGGGTTGTAAGTATGTATAGTTGCAATATAGAATTCATTGTTAGTTAGTAAACTTACTATCAACTTGCTAACTTTTTTACAAGCTGGATCTTTCAACTCTCCATCTTTGCCTGTTTGTTGATCTAGCCACAAAGCATCTCTTTTTTCCCATTTTCCAGTCTTTTTAAACTGTAATTTAACATTGTTAGTATAAATAAGAACATAATGTTCTATAATTGGCATATGATTTAGTACAAACAAAATTTATTGACATACCTTTTCCTGGTTGAGCTTTCTATATCCGTCTCAGCCTTCTCTTGATGAGTATTCGTTGTTTGTCCTTATTTCGCTTTCATGATCAGATAGTTGTTGGAATTGTGAGGATGCTCTATACTGAACGAATTTCACCCAATCCTCTTCTTCTATGCTGGGGTAGTTATCAATAACTTTTTGAGGCTGTGTCCATACACAATCTTCTGTTACAAAATCCTCGACAAATGTCTTATAAAATCATGTCGAAAATTCCTTGTAGTTTCACCACATGATTTTAAACAAGTACTTCGAAAGCAATCATCCACGGTGAAAGAAGTAACAGTTTCTTTCCAAATAATCTTTTTTAATTCGTCTAAATCATGAGATCTCCAATCTTGTATTCATATTGGAACATGCTCTCGAGCAAGCACACCAATCTAGCTCATCAATTCGTTACCGTGCTTCCCTTCCGGTTGTCCTTTCTCGTCAAACGTGACTGAATTTATTCACCTCTTTTTCTTACTATATGGACACGTTTCATTATAGTTGCCCTTCGCTTGCCATTGACAGTGGGATCCAACGAGTTTTTCCTTCGTGCTTGTCGCTTTTTGGAATGTTCCATTATATTCGTTCACCTATATTTATTACAAAAAAAAAAAAAAAAAAACACACGTATGTTGGACCAATATAATCGAATCAAATTAACTTTAACTACTAACCACATATTACATTAATTTTTTAAAATGGTGCAAAAGTGCACAAACTTATTTTGTTAGAATTTCGTCAATAAAAAACAAAAAACCATTGACGAATATATAAACAGGGCCCCCCACGGGCGCCAGGAGGCCCCAAGGGGCACCAGACGCCAGGCATCCCCAACGGGCGCTAGGAGGCCCCAAGGGTGTAACGCCCCGGCCATCCACATAGGGCCAACTACGTAAATGTGGGCCGTTACCATGCTTGCTTAACTTAAACCTTAGTTTTAAATACTTAACCTTACAGAAAATTTCATAATAATTTTTTTTTTTCTTTAAACTTTATTTTAAAATCCCAACTCAAAAACATTGCATATATAACATTGTACATATTCCTTAAAACATATATATACAACTTGATAATTTAAACAATTTACGAAAAAACTTGCGTAGTGGTATCTCATACCGCCCTTCACTTGCTGTATCGTTTCCATGGCCCACCAAGTAAAGCTGCAGGTATTTACCTACAGTATGGAATATACTGATGAGCTTTCTCCCAGCAAGTACAAACATAATCTCACAAAACACAAGAAATATTGCACAACTTATGCATGAACCAATTATGTCCAATAATGAATCTTTTATGCACTTGAACTTATTATCTTGCTTTACATGTGGGCCCCTAGTGTACGTACCAAAAGCGCGCAAGCCTCAGAACGTCAGGGTTTGCAAGGCCCTTAACAATTCTGGAAAACATGAACATAACCCTTCACGCATCAACGGAAGGTTAATTATCACTTTACCCTCACGCATCAACGAGAGGTTGATAATCATAAACTTGAACTTGTAACATACATGATCCTCCTGCATCAACAGGAGGTTGGTACGACACCTTACTTGTCTTGGTTTAGTGTTAGTCTTGTTACATTTCCAAGACTAAGAATCTTTACGTGTGATCTTATTAGTCATGATGCACATGAGACTAGACATGGCATAATCATAAATTCATGACATAACTTGATATATCATAGCTTAACATGACTCAACATGGCTTATCGTATCATAACCTAGCATGGCATAGTATAACATGGCATGACATATCATAACTTGGCATAACATAGCATAACTTGGTATAACATAACATAACATGTAATCATGTCATATATTTGAAAATAGCTTACTATTTTCCATACTGTAAGTGAGGTTTGTACTTACCTTTCATCCTACGCTCTTGGTCTATCGTTCCATCGAGGCACAATAATATGTCATATTTTTGTTTCCAAACAGGGTGTAAGATAAAAGTTATACACCTTTTATCTTAGCATAAATCATAATCGTTAAATGTTGGTGACCTAACCAACATGCGTTCATAGTCTTAGTTATATGTCCCTTCCTATACAAAATATCTTACTTGGTTACAATAAGTAACCTCATTGCTAAGCCCACATCCATACAGGTAGGGTTAAGTTACCATCCTAACCTTGGGCCTATGTCTTAACATTCTTGGTCCATAATCCATTGGGTTATTATAGGTAATCTTAGATCTTAGTTTATCATAATTTTGGTACCTCACTGGGTTATTATGGGTAATCTTTGAGGTGATAAACCTTGGTCGAACTTGATCAACCAAAGTCAATATTCTATGGGTCAAACTTGGACTTTGGGGGTCAAGCCCAATAACTTGGGTATCCTTCCCGGTTATCATCCGTTACTGTCTTGCTACTTGTCTTTGGCTTTTTAAATCCAATTTTCCTTTGTCTCGAAAAACTTGGTGAATTCGGGTTAAAAACCCTTTGCTTTACTTATAAAAATTCATGGTTCTTGATACCACTCAAAGTGGGGTTTTAAAAATTGTTAAGGGCTGAAAACTGTCATTGGAACAGTTCTCATAGTCAAAACATTGGGGTTGGTGAAAAATACAGTTTTCCTGTATTGTTTTAGAAAATCCTGTGCATGAGCAGGAAATTTCCTGCTTATGTACTGTTTTTCTGAAAATCCTGTGCTGGAATTTCTGTTTCTTGCATAGTTTTTAGAATCCCATTTTACTTTAAAATCTGTTCATAATTTGATAAAACTTTCTTCATAAAAGTTGTAGATCTTGAATAATGCTACAACTTTCGTGTTTTAAAGAAATCCCAGTTCGGACCTTAACATACCCTTATTCTTTGTTGAACTCACCTGGCCGTGCATGAATCCTGGGCACAGTCAGGCTCGAATTTTCATAAAAACCGAGGCCTTTGGAGCCTTATTTTGAAAAACGGTCTACGCTGCCCTCTAGGAAAAACCATTATCTACAACTTTGTAGTTTTGAGTTTCTTCAAATTCGGCCTCTAAGGGCCTCAAATTACCATTTCCAGAATGCTGCCCAGTCTTGACCCGAGACTGGCAGTTTTGGTTCTTAAATTTGTTTCTCGTCCTAAAACGTGCACAGTACCTCAGCCGATCACAGCGGGAGCCTAAGATCACACATGCAATCGTTTCTAATGTTCCAATCCATCATGCACATAATCATACATTCATATTCAAACCTATGGGGATATATAACAAATATATGATAGGCATATTTGCAAACATGCATCAAAACATAGACTAGAGACCACCAACCCTAATCAAGCATAATCAAGCACTTTAAGCCTTGCTAGGAAGATAAAGGATGAGCTTATGCTCTTACATCTAATGCTAGAAATACACATAAACTTGAACCAAACTTTAGAGGGTGGAGAGGATTACCTCAAGATTCAAGAAAATGAATCTACCCTTGGTTGCCCATTACCGGCCTTGCTCCTCCAATGAGCACCAAAACTTTTTGGTCCCTTGGTGGTTGATCCTACAAAATCCGGCCACTCACCCCTAATTCCCTAACACTTTTCTCACCCTTTTCTTGCTCACCACCAACCGGCCACTTAGGCCAAAAATGGGTTCCAAGATTTTTCCAACACTTTTTCTTTCTCACAAAATCCAGCCACTAAATTTTTTTCTCATTGGTTTCGGCTTCTAGGGGAAGGTTGGAGAAAATTGGGCAGAGTTTTGTGATGATTTTAGCTGCCAAAAACCGCCCCCTTCATGCCCTATTTATAGGTGAAAATTACAAATTTTCACCATTTATTTTTATTTCCTAAATTGCATATTAGGGCTTAAAAACAAAATATTTGCTTACATACCCCTACATGTGGCCGGCCATGAATGATCCTTGGTGGCCAAGAAACTTGCTCACCAAGTCTTGCTTACATCACCTTGATGACATCACTTGATGACATCACCTTGCTTACATCACCCTTTCTTAAATTTGCATTTTAGTCCCTAAAGGACAAAATATTTGCCTATTACTCCTTATAGGTGGCCGGCCATTAGAAATTGCTTGGAGTCCAAGTTTGCTTACATCATCATGTTTATGTCACCTTGCTTACATCATCAAGGCAATTTCTTAAAATTACATTTTGGCCCCTATGGATAAAAATATTTACAATTTAGTCCTCCAAGTGACCGACCATATGGTGTTAGGTGGCATCAAAGATTTTTTTTTCAATTTTCTTTAATCAATAATGATGTCATAAATCCAAGATAAGGTGATGTCGTCATAAGGCCTTGTTTGGCTTGTCTCTTAATATGCAGTCCACTTTTATGCTAACACAGATATTTCCAATACTGTTATTAACTAATAACAGTATTTTACATTGTCTACAGTCCAAAATTTATCTGTGTAAAAATGAACTGTATAAAATTTTTCTTATTTATTGAAACCTTTCTTGCCCTTAATACCATACTTAGTGTGCTTGATTTTTCTAGGGTGGTCTCATAGTTTATGCTTGCTTATTCGTCCGTAATGAAGGTTTTCGCAGTATATCTTCATACTGCTTTGTCATATCTCAACACCTTCATCTATTTGACCTTCCTGGTCAACCTTGGACTTTTTTTAGTCAACTTTGACTTTTTCGGTCAAACTTTGACGAACATGAAATCATAGAATTTTTCTTCCTTTTTGCTCAAAGATCACATGCATGACTAAGAAAACTGCTTATTGAGTCTCATAGCTAATTCGATGAGAACTCAAACATATACTGATATTTAACTCAGATCGTGAGCTTCATATCGACATATAAGAGTCAAACTTGGGATTTTCCTTGTTTAAAAGGAAATCATAGGTTCATCAAAATTCTGGGTATTACAAAGGGGCACCAGGCGCCAGGTGCCCCCAACTGGCCCCAGGAGGCCCCAAGGGGCGTCAGGCCCCCCCAACGGGTGCCAGGCGCTAGGAGGCCCCAAGGGGCGCCAGGCGCCCCTCACGGGTGCCAGGCGCCCCTCACGGGTGCCAGGCGCCCCTCACGGGTGCCAGGCGCCCCTCACGGGTGCCAGGCACCACCAAGGGTGCTAGGCTCCCGTCGCAGGCTCTACAGGCGTAGGGCGTTTTGAGGCATTCTTCATGTATTTTCATACTAGGGGACTTGATGTAATCTTGCTATAGTTATGCTATGAATATTTATCAAACTCTATATGATTGTCTAAAAGAAAAACTTATTTTGGCATTTCATAGAACATGTTGTGGGTGGAAAAAATTCATGTTCATAAATGTGTGTAAAGTGCAAAAACCATTCACAAACCATTCATCTACAAAGAGCAAAATTAAAAACAAAAACATTCATGTTCAAAAATGGATCTTTAGTGGCAAACAATAATACAAAAGAGCAAATGTGTTTTAGTTTATATAGGAAGTCACATTGCTTTTCTTTGAAGAAGAATAGGCACGGCCACACCAAGAGGGAGGTAGCGGCTTCAACGACGGCAACGGCGGCTTGACCGGATTTTACAAAAGAGGTCACGGCGGGTTGGTGAAAGATGTGGGTACTTGAGAAATGTAGAGAGTGTGAAGAGAAATAAAGAAATTCGTGCGGGTATGTGAAGAGAAATGAAGAAGAAATTGTATTTAAGTCATGGGTTTTTGGACGGATTTCGAAAAATGAAATTTGAAATTTTTCAAAATTTTTGGAGGATTACACGACGGTTCGGAAAAAACCATCATGTAATCCTTGGATTACATGATGGTATTTTAAGAACCGTCATGTAATCCGATAATTACACGACGGTTCAGATGACCGTCATGTAATCCCCTTCTTGGAGGATTACACGATGGTCGGGGGATTACACGACCGTCCTTTGAACCGTCGTGTAATCGCTTGGATTACACGACTGTTCTCTGAACCGTCGTGTAATCCTTTTCTCAGGGGATTACATGACGGTTCAAAGAATCATCGTGTAATCTTCTGAGAAGTGG
Organism: Ficus hispida; assembly: GCA_025413025.1. NCBI lineage: Eukaryota > Viridiplantae > Streptophyta > Magnoliopsida > Rosales > Moraceae > Ficus > Ficus hispida. The sequence goes on from CM046374.1 coordinate 18,229,522, forward strand.
ATTACAAACGGTTTTGTTAGAAAACCGTCGTGTAATTGTAATCCAGTTTCGTCACCATAATCCGACGACCTAATACCCCTGTGTTATTTACAAAAATTACTCATACTTTAGTATTGATCCCTATTCAAAATTAATGTTCAATATATATAAAGCAATGAACATAACAAAATAAATATCATACATCTTGAATTAAAATAAAAAAGTCATGTTGTACAAAATAAATGGCATAATGTTTAAGTTTTTTTCTTTTTTCTCTTTGCTTCCTCAACACGTATCCATTCAATATCTGGTCAACCAAGTGGGAAACATCATCATCGAATTCGTCAATCTCCTCAACCGGTGGCAATCCCTATGTGAAATATAGAACGTCGAAGTAATCTTCCTCATCTTCTTGACCATCACGGATCAATTTTAGCTTCATCGGTACAACTAAAGATAACTCTACATTGCAGGGATCCGTTGCGTAAAATACTTGGATTGCTTGTGATGCCATAATGAATAGATCATTTTTGTATCCCAATTATCTAAAGTCCATCACTGTGATGCCATCATTGTCAATCCTTACATAATTATTGTTGACCCATTTACACTTAAAGAGTCCTACATGTAAACCACAGTAATCGAGTTCCCAAATATCTTCAATGAAACCGAAGTAGTTCATAGTTTCATAAACTGGATTCTTGTGCTTTGCAGATGAGATATACATGGCCTTAGCACGGATACTAACACCACTATTTTGAACAGGATGCTTCTCATCTCTTTCGCAAGTGTAGAATGTATAACCATTGACGAAGTATGATGTATACCGTGTAACAATCGTCGATAGACCTCTAGTGAGGTTCATTAAGTCTTGCGAAAAGCCATCCTTCTGAAAGACATGTCTTCGTAGCTACTGATGAAATGTCCGATTGTGTTCATCTTATAGTAACTTTTCATTTCTTCCTCTTCTTAGATTTCTATCTCTTAATTCCTGTAGGTGAACCTCAATAAAAAGCTCCACTTCAATCCTATTATATAAAGTATAAAGACAAGTTTTCTCCCATTCACATCAATTTATCGACGATGGAATGCCGACGGATAGTCCTTTCCAGTCAATGTTTGTAGTCTTTAGTAACCCAATCGCTTCCGCGGTAGACAACTACTCAGAGCAAAATTTAACTGATTCTTCTGCAATATAGCTTTCTACTACACATCCTTCCGGCCTATTTTGGTTCTTGACATAACCCTTTAAAACCTTCATGTATCTTTCAAAAGGATACATCCATCTCAAGTACGCTGGACTACATAGCTTCACTTCCCGGACTAAGTGCACCGTTAGATGAATCATTATGTCAAAAAATGAGGGTGGAAAGTACTTCTCAAGCAAGCACAAAGTCTTAACTAACTCTGATTGTAGCGAATCTCGTGTCAATGGATCAATTACCTTGGAGCATATCAAGTTGGAAAATGAGCATAACTTAGTAATTGTGAATCTCACATCCTTCGTTAAAACTCCTCGCAAGGCTAGCGGTAATAACTGTTGCATTAAGATATGACAATCATGTGTTTTCATTCCAATCAGCCTCAGATCCTTCATAGACACCAACCTTTTGAAGTTGGAAGAATACCCTTTGGGCACTTTTACAAAAGTGAGCCACTCACAAAGCTTTCTTTTTTCTTATCTTGATAATATATACTTTATCAGAGGTAAGTAAGTTGCATTCGCTTTTTTCGTAGGGATCAAGTTAAGTCTAATATTCAAATCCTTAAGATCCAACCGTACTTTTTCACCATCTTTGCTCTTATTAGGAATGTCTAGCAAGTGTCGACTATTGATTCACAAATGTTTTTCTCAATATGCATCACATCCAAGCAATGACAAATGAAAAGTGTTCTCTAATATGGAAGTTCGTAGAAGATTGATCACTTTTTTCAAGGTCTATCAACCATGGGATCATTGTTACTCGGTTTTCTTTTCCTGAGCACCACTCTCAAATCCTTAACCATCTCATAAACGTCTTCGCCCGTCAAAATCCGGGGAGGGATTCTTTCTTTCGTATTACGTTCGAAAGCCGTTTTCTATTTGCGGTATGGATGATTTTGCGGTAAGAATCTCCTATGACTAAGGTAAACGGCTTTCTTACCATTCTTCAATCGAATGAAAGATGTTTCTTTCATACAAACAGGGTAACCGATAGAACTCTTGACTGAATAACCAGATAGGTTTCCATAAGCAGGAAAGTCATTAATTGTCCACATCAACATTGCACGGAGTGTGAATGTCTCTTGATCGTAAGCATCTCTTACTTCGATCCCCTTTTCCCATAAGCTCTTTAGATCATCGATTAGTGGTGTTAAGTACACATCAATATCATTTCCTAGGTGTTGAGGACCAGATATCAATAAAAGTCAACATCAAGAACTTCTACTTCATGCTCAACTTCGAAGGGAGATTGTAGATGACAAGTAAGACGGACCAAGTACTATGCTTACTACTCATATTACCATGTGGATTCATTCTGTCCGCCGACAAACCAAGACATAGATTCCGTGGTTTCGTACTAAATTCAGGATGATCGGCATCAAAGGTCTTCCATTGTGGTGGATCGGCTGGATGTCTAAGTATGCCATCTTCAATAAGTTTATCATGGTGACAAGGCAAATTCTTGGCATGATCGGCATTACGGAATAAACACCGCAGATGTGGTGCCGGAGGAATGTACCATAACATCTTTGCTGCCATTCATTGGCTTCTTGCCCTTCTTCCATCTTGACTCCTTACAAACCGGGCATTCATCCAAATCCTCATATGCATTTCGGTAAAGGGCGCAATCATTTGGACATACATAAATTTTTTCATATTCCATTCCCAAAGTACTCAACATCTTCTTAGCTTCGTACATACTAGCGGGTATTTTATTATCAACTGGTAGAATCTCTCTTAGAAATTCTAAAAGAGCCGTGAAAATAGAATTTGTCCAACCTCCCGATGCCTTCATATTCCATAATTTGACCAATGCGGACAATTTCATATATTTACTACACCCATCATACAAAGGCATCTCGACATCATTTATCATTGCTTCAAATAACTACAGACGATGCACAAACTATTCTTCTAAATCATTAATCATATCAAACAAATTATCTCCTACATCTTCCTCAACAATAGGTTCTTTCTCTTTGTTCTTCGATGATGAATTAAAACACATTTCATCGTGTAAATAACATGTTTGGTACGAACAAATAATCCCACAGGCAAACAATTGTCTTCTAACTTCATCAACTAAATGAGATCTATGATTTCCACAATCCACACAAGGACATCGAATCTTATCATTCTTCATGTGAGTTTTGGCAAATGACAAAAATTCTTCAACATCATCTCAATATTTTCTACTTGATCTATTAGCCCACATCCATTTTCGATCCATTTCCAAGAACCCGACCTAAATCGAAATTAAATATATCATACAATTCATTCAATAATCAAGTTTTTGCATTTAAAAATATAACATGTTAAGCTTTTGAAAAAATTCAACAAATCATACTTAAAGAAAAAAAAATGAGAATATACCATTTTAGATATCTATAATACCTCGTTAATAAAAATCAAATAACTAAAAAGAAGAGTAAGTAATAATCACTATATTTACAAATAATTACTATACACGAGTGTTGGTTTCGCTGTGGAGGAGATGTGTGGTTTCGCAGGTCTCTGTAATATTTTTCGTGGCTACACAACAGTTCTGTAAAATAAAATGAGGGCTACTGCTAGGGATACAAAAATATTAGGAATACACGAGGAATTTTTAAAAAACGTCGTGCAATCGTCGGATTACACGACGGTTTTTTGAGAACCATCGTGTAATCCATGAGATTACATGACGGTTCCTAGGTTCTAAGGAACCGTCGTGTAATCCCTCGGTTTACACGAATGTTCTAATAGGTTTACTATAATTATTATTTATGATATGAATGGTTCTAAAGACAAGCACCCGGACCCTAATCACACATTACCATCGGAAAAATTGAAAAAATTAAGTGATGCATTATGTAAGTACACTCTTACCTATAACATGAATTAAATAGTTGAGAAGTATATGTTTTGATGTTGATAATGATATGATGATGTTCTTAAAGAATACTTCTCATATGATGACGTTTTGATTAAAAGTATATGTAAGTATGCATATGTATTTTTATGTTTTAAAATAGTGTTGTACACCCTTAATGATGATGATGATGATAATGTTGTCCGGTGAGCGAACTTTTTATCATTGTTGGCTTGAGATTTGTTACCCCACTCCTTCTGTGACTAGCGCGCTATGATGGTATAATACTGGGCCCAATATATTACTGTTTTAAAAGTTAAAAAGTTTTTAAATGATGTTTATATTTATGATGATGTTTATGATGATAAATGAAAATTGTTTATTTATGTTTGTGAGAATTAAGTGTCTTACTAAGCCTTTACTTGTATAAGTTAATTCATGTTGTAGAGAAAAGAAATGAAAATATAGTATTGGAGGAGCTTGGAGCGGAAGCAAAACGAGGTGTGATAGGAAAACGGGAGGAATGATCATTAGATTGACATTTTTAATTTCAAATAAAGTTTTGAGACTTTAATTTATTATTATTTGATTGGATGATTTATATGGACTTAAATTTTATTTCATGAAAATAATTTTTTTTAATTATAAAGGTTATTTTGATATAGTTAAAAAAAATTCTAAAGTTTTCTAAAATTATTTAAATAAAATTTTTTAATAAGTCAAGATTTTTTTTTTTAATTTCAAGCTTACTATTTTTCACAATTTATAAAAAATAAATATTAAAAAAAAAGTCAACTTTAACTATCTAATAAAGTCCTCGTCCTTTCAGTTGAAAAAGATGATAATGCGTTACTGTAAATAAATAATGATAACACCTTATGCTTGATTATTCAAGCACCTTCTCGGAAGTGTTTAACACGGCCTCCAGGCCCTCCACACCACAAGACTGGCGAAAGTGTCAGACACGGAAGTCCTTTCGGTTGAAAAAGCTAAACATGATAACGCATTACTGTAAATAAATAATGATAGCACCTTATGTTTGATTATTCAAGCACCTTCTCGGAAGTGTATAACACAGCCTCCAGGCCCGCCACACCACAAGACTTGCGACAGGAGAGTCAACAAAGTAAGTGGGAGAGAAGTTTACTTTTGCTCATTCAAGAATCGATTCATGTCGCTCTTCCACAGTGAGTCATCCTACTAATTGCTGCCTAGTCATTTCGGATAGATCAATCTGTAGTAAAGGAGAAATGGGATTCTGTTTCACTACACTAGCAGATCGGTCGATGTCTCATTTGATCGGTGAGCTTGCTTCGCTGTTAGCCGGAGATACGGAGGTTTACAGACAAGTCCAGAGAATGAAAGAGGAGCTGGAGTCTACCAAGATTATTCTCGAAGTGGAGTCAGAGGAAGAAGAGTTGAGTCAATCAGTGAAGAATTGGGTGAAACAAGTAATACACGCGGCTGAGCTCATAAAAGATGTTTTGGAGGAGAATTTTCTTCAAGTATTAGGACGACCCCATCGACTTGGATTCATTAAGTTCCTTCGCCGAGCAGGTCGATCGATCGGTGAGTTGGATAGTCATGGCAATCTTGCTTTCACCATTGAATATATCATTGCAGTATTAAGGGAAATCAAGGAAAGAGGTCGGAGACATAACTTAGTGGAGCGTGAATCCGGCAGCAGAACAACAATTGTTGAGCGGTGCCACCCACAATTTGTTTCCCATCTCCTCGACAGATGCATTGTGGGCATCGATTCTGCAACAAATGATTTGATACAAAGGCTAATGGACCAAGACTCCAGGCGTGCAGTTATTTCACTTGTAGGTACAGGTGGAATTGGTAAGACCACTCTTGCAATGAAAGTCTTCAACAATGAAGTCGTAAGGCGACACTTCAGTTTCTGTGCTTTGTTCAATGTTTCTCCGTCATACAACGTAGAGGAGCTGCTAAAGAGCATAATAGATGGAGTCTGCCGGACAGGAAGACGTAACGTGGGGAAAGTTGACATGCTGCAGGGGCAAGAGCTAATTAGCATCCTGAGAAAACTTTTGCAGTCAAAAAGGTACATGATTGTCTTTGATGGCATTTGCGAACAAGAATTTTGGAGTGTTATGAAAGATGCTTTGCCTGATAACGGCAATGGCAGTAGGGTAATCATCACTACACATTGCGACACAATTGCTGCTTCCTGTAAAGAAAGCTCAGTCGATCATGTTCACAAGCTAGAACCGTTATCTGAAACAGCATCTTGGGAACTCTTTTGTAGAATAGCATTCAAATATGACACTGAGAGGCATTGTCCTCTGGAGTTAAAGCAGTCAGCGCTCCAGATTCTTGGACTATGCAAAGGCTTTCCGCGTGCAATTGTAGCCATAGCTGGTTTATTGTCAACAAAAGAGAGTAGGGTGTCAGAGTGGCAAAAGCAGCTTGACATTCTTTCTTCTGCTCTTATATCCGATCCCCACCGATCAAATGTTTCGAAAATTGTCTCTTTTTGTGTTGATGATCTATCTTCGGCACTGCAATCATGTTTCTCATGTGTTAGCAGCTCTCCAAAGAACACTTTATTTTCAGTTGACAACTTATTCAAGTTGTGGATTGCGAAGGGTTTCATTAAAGAGGAGAGAGGAGAGACATTAGAAGAAGTTGCTGAAGAATACTTTCACGAGCTGATTCAGAGAAATCTGGTCGGAGCTTGCGAACTATTACCAGCCCCCGGCTTAATGCACGAGATTATACTAGTAAAGGCCAATGAATTCAGTTTCAGTGCACAGAGTCGTGGCTTATCAATCTATAGTGATGTACACAACAACGTTTTAAAGAGTGTCAGCGTCAAGAAGATTTTCAATTACGCCCTTCAGACTGTCAAAGGAACGGTGTGGTTGGAAGAATTGGTTGTTTCAGGATTGAGTGCAGAAACTTTATGTGTTCGATATGTGTTTAGTGACTGTATTAACTACCTTGAAACTCAAATTTTATACATAAGCGACAAGGTCAAACACACTGATTTTGTCAACATTTTGTCCTCAATATATGGTTTGCCATGTCATGTTCGGTATGTCCAAGTAGAGAAATTGCTTGCTGGGATCTTGAGTCTTCATTGTCTACGCGTGGTCTCCTTAAGACACACAAGGTTAACTGATGACCCGTTAAAGTACCTCTGCGGTTTGCCTAATCTAGAGTCTCTTGGGCTCTACCAGGCATACGAGGGAGAGCAACTTCATTTTGAGAAAGGTGGTTTTCAAAAACTCAAGCTGCTTGTTCTAAGAGAGTTGCAAGGACTAAAGGAGTTGGAAATAGAACAAGGTGCACTGCCTCTTCTTACATGGCCCGATGTCGGTCAGTCAAGTTTCTCCAGTTACCAGGGTTCTGCATTCAGTGATGACATTGAGGATTTTCTGGTTCGTTCTATGTCTCCCTTCTCTATTTTGGCTGTGTTTTCGTTTTTTAGAAAAACCTTGTATTTTTTCTTAACCAAAGTATGTACATCCCACCCTCATTGTTCCGTTTAACAACCTTTTCAGTGATTCATTTTCCTAATTAACAAAAATAGTTGAAAATACAAAACTAGCTAATTAATTCTCTCCTCTAAAAAGAAAGTGATATATCATGGTATTCAATGTCCCCGTTGCCTTGAGTCTTAAAATTTCTTTCTCATGACTGAATGGTTCAGAGAAAAGTACCAAAATGGCAGTAAATTTACTAGTTTTAGATTTCTCTTTCTATGTTCTTGATTAACATATTCATTGATAATATTCTTTCCATTTTAAAGTTTGTTCATCATGACAGACAACGTATCTCTGAGGTCTTGAGCACTAGTAACTGCTGACCACTCTGTAAGTTTTTGCACTCTTATTTTGCTACTCTTTCGAATCATGTCACGACCTCTTACTAACTTCTTATATATATATATATATATATATATATATATATTTGATATGTACATATATCTTATACTTCTATTGTAGGCTTCTATGTGCTGTCAAAGGCCTCAAGGATTCAAACTTATTGATCAAGCTGGACTATCAATCTGTCATGAAATTATCATTTCAGATATTTGCTACTTTATTTCCGGTGTGAACACAGTAGGTCGTTCTTGCTGCTCAAGGTTTCTGGTTTGTTCTCCTTTTGTAAACTATGTAGACTCTATGCTGTTGAGCAAAGCAATTCGTTCTTTGGATTTGTGGTTCTCTTTCTATCTTCAGTAACAGATAGTACTGGTCTTTGTGTGGTTTTTGTTTTGTGTGTGTTTGGCTTGAAATGCTTTTATATTTCCTGACTATTTGAACTTGAGTGTTCTGCCTTTTATCACTGATGTTTATCGTGTTTATGATATATTTTTCTCAAACAACTTGTTTCTTAGGTGTTTCAAATGTAGAAAAACTTCAGACGGTTGAATTGCTCCCGTAGACTATGAAATCTTGTTCTTTAATGAGCCGGATTGTGCTAGATGGGGGAAAACGTGTTGAGCAACTCCTACAAAAATTTTTAGACTTACTGATAGATTAAAATGTTGTTAATTAGTTTAAGAGAAGCCATTCAATAGAGCCGATTAGACCGCTCTGTTACGTTGTTATAAGAGAGACAGAGAATGGTGAAAGGTTTTCTATATTTTCTGACTTAATGATACAAGTATACACGGCTTCTCTTATAGAAGGGAATACAAGAATAACAGAAAAGGAAAGAGCAAAAAAGAAAAAAGGAAACTGATTTACAACCAGTAGTTGTCCTAGAAAGTTTCCTAATTTACATAATAGACTAATTACAATGCCTATTTACAGCTAATAAAGCATCCTTGATTTCAGTAATAATACCGAAATCTCTTCTTTTCCAACACTCCCTCTCAAGCTAGTTTGAAGATATCCCTCATACCCAGCTTGCCAATTAGCTTGTCATACTGTCTTGTAGGAAGTCCCTTGGTAAGTACATCTGCAACTTGTTCATTGGTAGGCATGTAAGGCATATAGATCAAACCTTCTTCAAGCTTTTCCTTGATAAAGTGTTTGTCTATCTCCACATGCTTAGTTCTATCATGTAGTACTGGATTGTGAGCAACGGAAATTGCAACTTTATTATCGTAGTATACTCTCATAGGCAGTTGATTAGAGATTTTTAACTCCTCTAAAAGTCTCTTAATCCATAATACCTCACAAATTCCATGTACAATCGATCTAAATTTGGCTTCTGCACTGCTTCCAGCAACTACATTCAGTTCCTTACTTCGCCAGGTGACCAGTTTACCTCCAACAAAGGTGCAGTATCCTAAAGTTGACTGCCTATCTGTGATACTCCCAGCCCAATCTGCATCAGTGTAGGCTTCTACTTGCAAATGCCTATGATTTTTGAACAATAAGCCTCTACCTGGATTTCCCTTTAGGTACCTGAGAATCCGATAAGCAGCATCAAAGTGTTCTTGACTAGGTGAATGCATACACTGACTAATAATGCTAACCGCAAAAGCTATATCTGGCTGTGTATGAGATAAATAGATCAATCTTCCAACAAGTAATTGATACCGCACTTTATCCAGGACTTCTTCAGCTTTAGCCGGCTAGAGTTTACGATTGGGCTCAATAGGTGTCTCGGCTAGTTTACATCCTAGCAGGCCTGTCTCACCAAGTAAATCAATAACATATTTACGTTGGTTTATAAAAATACCTTCTTTAGATCTAGCAAAATCCATTCCGAGAAAATATTTCAAAGCACCCAAATCCTTGATCTCGAAGTCGACTGCAAGTTTCTTCTTTAGCCTCTTCAGTTCTTCACTATCATCACCTGTCAAAATTATATCATCCACATAGACAATTAAGATAGAAACCTTGCCTTCTCTACTATATCTGTGAAACATGGTATGATCAACTTGACTCTGACGGTAGCCATAGCTCTTCACAGCTTTCCCAAACCTCTCAAACCAAGCTCTGGGAGACTGTTTAAGGCCATATAAAGATTTCTTTAGTCTACAGACTTTCTCCAGCCCCAATTTACCTTCAAACCCAGGTGGTAGATCCATAAAAACCTCCTCCTCTAAATCACCATTCAAGAAAGCATTTTTCACATCTAATTGGTGTAATGACCAATTGAAATTCACAGCTAGAGATAATAAGACCCTGATTGATTTTATCTTAGCTACAGTAGCAAACGTTTCTTGATAATCAATCCCAAAGGTTTGGGTGAACCCCTTTGCTTCTAGTCTCGCCTTGTATCTTTCTATGCTACCATCAGCCTTGCATTTGACAGTAAAGACCCACTTGCAACCCACTGCTTTCTTCTCCTTAGGTAGATCAACTAACTCCCAAGTACCACTTTTTCTTAAAGCATTCATCTCTTCCATTACTGCTAACTTCCAATTCGGATCATCAAGTGCTTCCTTAATATTTCTAGGAACAAACAGGTTTGACACTTTTGAGGTGACAGCCTTATAAGAGTGAGACAAATTTTCATAAGATACATATTTGGCTATGGGATATTTAGTGCAGGTTCGGGTACCTTTCCTAACGGCTATAGGGATGTCAAGATTAGAAGATTCTAGGTTTGGTAGAACTGAAGGAACTAAAGAAAATGAGTTGGTTTTAGATTTACCTGTGATCTCTGTAGTTCCAGTTCCCGAGGGTTGAGATTGATCAATGCCAAGAGGGATAGGTTTACTTTGACTCTTCGGATGAGCTTTTCTCCGAGTATAAACCAGAAGTTCAGTATTAGGTGGTTCTACACCTAGTTGTAGTGTTTCTCCCCCTGTTTCAGATACAACAATGTTTGGCTCTATATGACTAGGATTGTTTTTATAAAAATGAGTATCAGTGTCTGGAGTGACAATAGGAGGAGAAGAAAAATGAGGTGAAGTAGTCAAAATCATATTTGGTAAAGGAGTGGGATTTAAGTCCCAAAAATTTTCTTCTTCTATCACCTCACTCTCCCCCTGAAGAGAATTTTTGTAAAAGTACGAGTTTTGTTCAAAGAAATTAGCATCCATAGTGACATAAACCTTCTTAGTGTGAGGATTGTAACACTTATATCCCTTCTTATTAGGAGCATATCCTATGAAAACACATTTAACCACTCGAGGATCAAGTTTCGACTGAGTATTGTTGGGTATATGAACAAAAGCAATGCAGCCAAAAATTTTTAAAGGTAAATCAGAGAATAGCCGAGAGAAAGGAAAATTATTTTTAAAAAATTCCAATGGCGTGCTATAATTTAAAACTCTTGTTGGCATTCTATTAATAAGATAGGAAGCTGTCAGAATAGCATCCCCCCAAAGATATTTTGGAACATTCATTGAAAACATCATAGCACGAGCCTCTTCAAGTAAATGTTTATTTTTTCTTTCGGCAATTCCGTTTTGTTGAGGAGTATCCATACAAGTATACTGATGGTGAATACCTTTTTCCCTTAAAAAATTACCTAGAAATTCATTAAAATACTCGGTTCCATTATCAGTATGTAAAATACTAATTTTTTCTTGAAACTGAGTTTCTACCATAGTATAAAAGTTCTTAAAAAGTTTTTCAACCTCAGATTTTTCATTCATTAAATAAACCCAACATAGCCGAATGTGATCATCAATAAAAGTAACAAACCATTTTTTCTTAGAGAGAGTAGTGGTTCGTGAAGGCCCTCAAATATCACTGTGTATTAAGTAAAATGGTTTTGAGGATTTATAAAGGTTTGCCAAATAAGTAGTACGATGACTCTTAGACAAAAAACAACTTTCACAATAAAAAGATGAACACTCCAAACCTTTAAATAAATGAGGGAACAAATGTTTAAGACATGGAAAACTAGGATGGTCAAGTCTAAGTGCTAAAGTATTATTTGTTCATAAACAGAATTAGAACTAACGCTATTGAGGCCCTAAGCCTTTTTAGAAAACACCATCGAAATAGTAAAGTCCATCTATCAGCTTTGCACTGTTAATCTTCTTCCTCGAGTTTCGGTCCTGAAATTCACAATGGGAATCATAGAAAACAACACAACAATTAGATTCTCGGGTTAATTTACTCACAGACAAAAGGTTATAGGCTAATTTTGGAACATGAAGAATCAACTTAAGGTCGATATTTTCTGAGATTTTTATCAGCCCTTTTCCTGCAATGGATGAAAAACTACCATATGCTATTCTAATTTTCTCAAGACCAGAATATGGGGAATAAGTGCTAAAAAAATTGGATAGGTTGGTCATATGATTGGATGCTCCAGAATCTATGATCCATGGAATGGAATTTTGACAAACAGAACGGGTGTGAAGTGCACTATCTGTTTGTGCAAGAGAAACACTAGGAATACCCGATGATGAATTGGATTTTAGCAGCTTTAGAAGGTGATCCATCTGCTCCTTGCTAAAGGGACTCATCTTAGCTTCATTGACAGTGGCTATAACCTGGCTGCTCCTGTCACCGGGCTTACCATTCTTTAAGTGGGCTGGTTTACCATGAAGTTTCCAGCAATTCTCCCTAGTGTGTCGTGGTTTGTTGCAGTAATCACACCAAACCCGTGGCCTTTCTCCAGTTTTTGGTTGCTTTGTTGGCAACAACCTCTGAAACAAAGAGGGCAGAAGTCTCCACTGCTCCATTGTGTGGTTTCTTCCCCAACATCACATGTCTGCGACTCTCTTCCCTTCGGACCTTAACAAACACTTCAGCAATCGAGGGAAGCGGAGACTTGCCAATTATCCTACCCCGGACTTCATCAAATTCCACATTAAGGCCTGCAAGAAATTTATAGATCCGATGATCTTCCACAATCCGTTTATAAAGCCTGACATCTTCAACGGATTTCCATTCATGATCGCTGAATAGATCCAAGTCTTGCCACAGACGCTTCAAGGAATTGAAATACTTGGTGACCGTATCTTCTCCCTTCCGAATGTCACCAAGTTTTAAAGTCAATTCATAAACTTGAGACTAATTGCCAAAATCAGAGTACATCTGATTCACGTTGTCCCAAAGTTCTTTGGATGTGGAATAACACAAATAGTTGGAGCTGATATCCTCCTCCATGGAGTTCACCAACCTAGTCATCACCATTGAGTTTTCTGCATCCCAAATCATGTATGTTGGGTCCTCTGGTGCTGGTGCCGCTTTATCCCCTGTCAAATACCCAATCTTACCACGTCCCCTGATGTACATCCGGACTGATTGAGACCACCGTAAAAAATTGTCACCATTGAGGCGAATATTGGTGATCTGAATAGAGTGAGAATCGGGTTGACTGGGTTAAGAATTGGGCTGATTAGCAGGGTGTGTAGAGTGGGCTGACTGGGTTGTAGTGGTCGGAGTTGTAGAAGAAACTTCAGACATGTTTAGGGTTTTTTTAGGGCCGGCTCTGATACCATATAAGAGAGACAGAGAACGGTGAAAGGTTTTCTATATTTTCTGACTTAATGATACAAGTATACATGGCTGCTCTTATAGAAGAGAATACAAGAATAACAGAAAAGGAAAGAGCAAAAAAGAAAAAAGGAAACTAATTTACAACCACTAGCTGTCCTAGGAAGTTTCCTAATTTACATAATAGACTAATTACAATGCCTATTTACAGCTAATAAAGAATCCTTGATTTCAGTAATAATACCGAAATCTCTTCTTTTCCAACAGTTGTTTCTATGGAAATATCGTACTGTTCAGGAAAAGCTGCTTATCAAGATTAAAATTTCTTTCTTTCTTTTTCCGCTGGCTATAAAGTTTTAAATTCTTTAACAGTGTTTAAGGTTTTATAATGACTTTTCTTTTAGCTTTCTTCTATAACATGTTCATAAAATAACATGTCCTGTTATTCAAAATAGGATCAGCACTTGATACATTGCATTCCAATTCTGTTCCCTTGATTCATCATGAAATTTTCTCGTGTCTAAACGGTTCAGATAAAAGCTTCAAAATAGTAATAGCATCATAATTGTTGTATTTGCATCAATTTTTTATAGATCAAAATCTTTGTCAATGTCATCCCTTCGACTTGTTAATCAAAACAGGTTATGCCTCTTCGAGATCATAAACGCTAGTGGCTGCTGTCTGCTGATTACTCTTTTAACACTACTCTGTTCTCCTACACACGTTCCACATCTAATTCTTGCCCTCTTCCTAACATTATTATAATCATTATTATTATTATAATTATTATTATTATGATTATTATTATTTTATAATTGCGTTTTAGTCTCTTAGGGGTAGGCAGATACCCCCGATGATTCAAACTAGGGACCGATCTTGATTCAATAAGTCATTAAATAAAGTTCACTACACTTCCGGCATGAACATGGTTGATTGTTCTAGCTGTTTATGGCCTGATTTTGTTTTCCTGTGTTAACCTTATGATTTTGCTTTTCTTAACTTATCCATAACAGAATACAGTCCCTACTCTTGGCCCAATTTATTTCATCTATGCTCTTTTTTATTTCACATACGGTGATATCTTTCTCAACAAATTTTTGTTTTAGGAATTCCAGTTAGAAAGTAGCAGTGAAAAAAAAAAAAAAAAAAGAGTTGAAAGGTTGAATCGCATTTGGACTTTGAAAAAATGTTATTGATGAGTTAGCCAGGCTATGATATACAAGGGAAAGAATGTTAAAAAACCTGTTAAAAAGTTGAAGACTTGCTGATGTTGCAAATAGGAATTTGTTTCACAAAACAAAAAAGAAAAAAAGGATTTTCATTAACAAGTCATAATCAACCAGCAGATACACATAGTGAACAATATTTCATAATTACCCTACTTAGAGTTTCGTTTGAACTTCGAAGTTTGCTTAAAGAGCAAGAAAAAGAAAATTCTTCTTTCTTAATGCCCTTCTATAATTCTACTTTTCTACTTTCCATTGCTTCTAATCATAGAGCGAAACTTGGAAGAACATATTTTCTACTTCTTAAACGGAACTCCACACGAACACACTGTTTGGATGACAGTGAGTGTGAAGACTGCAGTAGCCATGGCAATAGCAAAAATGGTCAACGGAGAGCTGAAATATTGTTGTTTTAAGGTTGTCATCCATGTGTTCCAGGGGTTACTACAATAAGCGTTCAAGCCATCACAGAGATCATTAAAATAGAAATGCTTACGACGCAAGATACTTCCACGGACAAGCTTATCAATGGATGTTACCACTTCTTGGTTATCTGGCAGTTTACTCTCAATTACTCCACTCTGAACTAGCAACTGAACGGCCCTGGTCGTGTCAACAAGGCGATCGATGATGAAAACATAATCATTGATGTAACGCTCAAGCATATGGCATTGCTCAAATGCGAGCAGGTTCAGAATAAAACTCTCAGTGAACTTCCGTATGATCAAGTGAGGAATCACCAAAGTTCCTTCGCAGAATTGTATGTCAAATAATCCTCCAGTTGGTTTCACCTCAAACTTGACCCCAGCCTCATACAGCTCCGTCACATTGGGTATATTTAGTGTCTGAATTTCACCTCTAGGTGGTAATGGTCTCGGTACATGACATTTTCTGAAGAAATCAACAAAATGCTTGATCTTGGAAGAATTTATCCTGCTCAAGATTTCCTCTATATTCCCCAAGTAAGCATTACATTTAAAGAATTCGTAGGTCAGCGTAATGAGGAAAAGTTTCTCAATACTTGGACAATCACCATCACTAACATTGTCTCGAAGAACCTTTAGTTTCGCTAGATAAAAAATATCTTCAAAAAGAAAGAACGGAAGCTGATTTTCCAACAGCATCATATCGTACCTTATGTCCATAATCTTCCAAGGCTTGTTGAATATTCGGTCATTTTCACGTGCCCCTTCTTTGGAGTGGTTCCTCCACAAGATCTCAACGACAAAGGCAGAATCCACAAGGATGGTTTCCACAAACTGGTCGCTTCCCATTTGTTCGAAGTCTTCATCATAATGATTACGCACTTTCTGCTCCCTTTGCTTCATGAACTCAACGTAATCCTCAATGCTTAGTTTTGTTCTCTTAAGAAAACTTTTGAGATAAAGCATCTTTTGTTTTTCCATGGCCTTCAAACCTTCGGCACCATGGTGAAGTGGTCCAATGGAGACAACCTTTGGGGTATAGGCCCTTGCATTTTCATGACGTAGACGCTCTGAGACCCTGTAGATGCAACATTGAGAGGGCAATGGTGACAAGTTCCTTAATTTTCTTCTCAATGATGTCGCAAGCTCGTCGGCCTGATGCTCCTGATCTAAAGAAACGGGGTTACTCCCTTCCATTAAACGATTTTGTCAACGACTTCTGTACTTAAATTTGAAACAATGCAAATATGTTTGCTGCACAAGCATAAAGTCCTAGTATTAATCGAGGAATAATGCTCTTTCTACATAAAACACACACATATATTCTCATTATGTCCACCCAGGAAGTGTAGACAGATTACAACTTAGAGGTTTTAGGTTCAGAAATGAAACCTCTTCTGCGGCGTGTGTCCTGATTATCCGACTTTCTCAGAAGACCAGTTTATAACTTTTGAGCCGTTTAAAGCTCTCCAAAATGATAAATATCTTTTCTAAAAGGTTAATTATCCAAGTAAACAAATATCTGAAAAATTCTTAAACTACTGATTTTACGAATTTCTTTCAGGATCTTTCTGATGCCTCTGCTTTCTTCGTAAAACACAATGACAAACATGGCCCAAAAAAAGCTATCAAGATCAAGTACTCGATCTGAATTTGATGAGCTCTTGCGGTAAATATGCAAGAAAAAAAACTACAAATACAAGAGACAAATATGTTGAGTTCTTGAATATGCAACATAATTCACATCATATATATATTTACATCATCATAATTCCACTGTAATAACAGGTTCGATTCCATTGTAACATTTTTTAATGATACCTATCCTTTGCATTAATAGCTTTAAATAGTTTATGCTACAAGATTTTAAATAAAAAAATTACATGTAAATTGGTTAATAATTACAAGATGTTTAATAAAATATTACAACTGCTAGACCGATTCGACGGCAGGAGAGAAGACATTGTCACACACACACATGTAAGAAAGTTTCCTATATTTATATTTATACACACACACAAACACAAAGGAATTGTATACGCTAAAACTAAAAGAAGAATTGTGAAAGAATGGTGCTTACTTCAAAAGTTCTGTCCGTTGAAACTAAAAGGATTGGGTCATAAAGCAGCTGATCAGTCGGTAAAACCCGAAATGTCCAGAGTAAACGAGATTTAATGAACAGATTATAAATAGAACGGAAGATAAGAGGAAATATCAGCGACGACCCAAGGAGACGACCAGATCAAGAGGGAAAGACTTGGGGTAGAGGTCAGGTACAAAGGGGAGGTAAAAAAAAATTAAAAAAAAAATAACAAAAAAAAAAGTCTCCGAATAAGACAAGGGAAACATTACATAAAATGTTATTTATATTTTTAGACTCTAAACTTCCATTTGATTTGCTAATTAGGGATAAAATTTTTAAATTAAAGTTAATTGATTTTTTAAAAATTAATTATAAATTTTGTTGGTTTTTTAAAAATATTAAGATGAAAAAATACAGTTTAGTTAAAGTTAAAATCAAATATTAAACAAAGCCTGAATTTTATGAACATAGCAAATATTTTCAATTTTTGTATTTTTTTTTAATCATCATATTACACTTAATATACATATCTACACCTTTTTTGTTCAACAAAATTTTTCGTAAAAATCTCAAAAATTCCTTTAAAAACAAAAGCATATTTGGCTTGTTTATCTTTGTTTATCATGCAAAAAAAAAAAAAAAAAAAAAAAAAAAAAAAAAAAAAAAACCAAAAAAGCATACCTTGTATTCAAAATCATGCATTTCATTTCACTCTATTATAATTATATTAAATCAACATATTTTCCTGATCAACATTTTATTTTGAACTAAAAATACTCAAAATACTCTTAAAAAAAACAATAAAATAGCAAAACTTTTGATTTTTCTCAATACAAAAGGCAGACTTTTCAACCTCACCCTTATAATCACCCAGTCGTTTTCCCGCCTCATCGTCGTGCACTCCTTTCTACCCCCACCTCAGGCCCTTTAATTAGCTTTTAATTTCAAATTTCTTTCACGTTTTGTTTCTCAATTTCAAGGGTAATTTAGGTATTTTTAATGTCAGAATTAAGTTTTGATAGAGAAAATGTATAGATTTTTGTGTTAAATATAATCTAATGATATAAAAATGTAAAACTTTAAAAGGCATGGTATCCTTATTGAATAAAAAATGCAATGTATAAAAATGTAAATATTATTTGGTTTTTGTTTTTGATTTTTAGGGAAATTTGGGCATTTTAAAGTCAAAATTAAGGGCTGATAATATAGGGTATAAATTTGTGTATTAAACATAATCTAATGGTATGAAAATGTAAAAATTCATAATGCATGGTTTACTTTCTAAATAAAAACAAAATATAAGATATAAAAATGTGAATAACCTAAAATAAAATTATAGGTTGGTTAGTTTTAATAGTTATTTCTCAAAGTTTCTTTCTATTTTCATAAACTAAAAAGGTATTCTTTAAATTAAATCTAATTTTAGTTTCATCGCTTACATACTTTATGAGAGAAAAATTATCTTTAACGAGTAACCATCTCCACTGACGCGAGGCAACTAAAGAAGCCATAGAATCGTAGGATGGGATGGGTTGCATTCGTAGTGATTCTCGTTGTCACGACTCAACAACTGGGTATGGTGACATGGAGAGGTAAATCCATAATTAAAATCATCAAATAAATAAAACTCATAATATTCCAAAACTCACCCATATTTTAGTAAAATTCTCATTTTAGGCATATCTTTAGAAAATATATTAGAGTATTGAGCCAGATAACATTTTGTCCTAAAGTCTACTGATTTTATTTTAATGAAAATCCACCAAGTAGCTTTTTAATCAAAACAATGAACATCCCGAAAAATATTTAGTTTTTCACATGAAAAAATTTTTAAAATCCAACCTCCGATATCATCATATAAACAAACAGAATAGGAAATGAAAGTACAAACATCCCAAACCCAGTCTAGAGAGAAAGAGTCGAGTTTACATGTCTAGGAAAAATAAATAACTGAAAATAAAAATATAGATAGATCACCAATGAATCCCAATGGGGTTGATGTCACACCGTCTAATAGGCATTATTCCTAGCACCTCCTTGGGGTTGGGGGGGAGGTTAAAATAATAAAACGTGAGTTACTTGTTGGAAAAAACAGATCCGATATCGGAGTTACGGCGCAGCGGAAGTTTAAAAATTTTTATGCCGTTTTGAAAAGAATCTCATGATGCATATAACAATAAATTAAATTCATGATCAAGCGTACCTTATTTCTCTGATTCCGGAATCACTAGAGCGTTTGACCAACGTGTCTTCTCTACTATTCTCGAGTTCCACGTCTCAGAGTGTGTGTGGGCACACGTTCTATGAATCCAATCGACCGGTAATGCTTTCCAAAGTCTAGATCCCTCCTTCTCAATTCCGATGTTCCTCGTTGAGAATACGATCCAACTTCTTTCTTCAAAACTACAAAACAGGAACCGGTTAACCTCCTATGAAAATTATCACTCGGTTTAACCTTCCTTACAGTTTTGAATCAATGGAATTTTCTCTCTTTTTCTTTCTCACAAGATAACCGAATTTTTGAAGCAGAAGAAAACCAAATTATTTTTCTCTTCTCTCTCAAAAACGTTTTTCTCTTAGAAAAATACCAAAAATTGGTTTCTCAAGAATTCCTAGCCTTTATATAGAAGTCTAATCATTTTCAAAATTTAATTCCTACTTGAAAAATAATTAATAATTATTTTTCTGGATAAATTTTGAACCAAAAGATCATACAACTTTAGGGCTAGATTCATTGAACCTAGAAACGTTTTTCCAAGAGGAAATATCCTCCAAAAATTCGGCCACTTTAGGATAAATCTAGATTGATGGTTCAAATTTTAAATCAAGAATCTAGACTAGTGAAAAGATCCTAGTCCTATCTAGATTCAAATTTCTTTTAAACCCTTTTTGAATTTAAATAAGATTCGCTCATTTGAATTAATATTTTCCACAAACATCAACTATATTAATTAATTTAAATAAATGGAATATTTGAATTTTTTCTTCCTCAAAAATCCGTGCACCACATTTAAAGGATAAAAAAAAATCATCAAATAATCTCCATTATTTAAATCAATTAATAATTTAATGTTACGAATATATTTGAACAATTTTGAAACAAAATTATCTTCTCTACACTTATCTAAAACCGTGCACCTCTTTTAGATTAGAAGAGAAAATTTTTGTTTTCCAAAATTAAATAATTCAAACACAATCTTATTTCCAAAATTCAAATTAACCAATCACATGTTGACAAATCATATTATTTGTCTACACAAAATTCCATTTAAATTTACCGATCTCATTAGGAACAAATCCCGAGACGCGATATGGAACTATATGAGCTAATAGAGGGACCCGATGGAAATATGTAAAGAGGCTCCTATAATTGTGAAAAATTAATCCCAAATTAATTATTCATCAATTATCAACTCCAAAATTATTCAACTAAAAGTTTGAAGCTGAACTCCTGTTTACATACCGTATTACGAAAGCTCTCTCACGCAATGCTTCTTCCATGATTTATTCATCGCTTGTTTAATCCCCATATGTTATCCATGATTGAATTAAGGACTTTTTCCGTTTTACCTTTTCAATCATTTTAACTTAAAGTTCCATTATTCTCCATTGAAAGAACCACCATTTGTAAAACCATACAATTGGTAAACCATCAGAGAACACAAAGTAAACCGATGGCCAAGATCTTGTTATACTATCTTTCAATCCCCGAATAATGCCTTTAAGTAGATAACATGTACTATCGTTAAGATAGCTATGGATTCCATATCTATGAATCTTGATTTCTCTATCCATAAGTCATGCACCCAAAACACAAGTATATTGACCATAAATTAATAGTGTCTCACCTGTAGTGCATTAAAGTACATAAGTCATGGATACGAACTCAAGTAATCATTTCAGGATTAAGATTAATACAGGATGATAATCAAAGCTTAATTGATTCTTATAAACGGAATTATTAAACCGAATCAATTAACACTTTAGGTCCAGTCCAATGCCATACCTCAATACTGGTATACATTAAAGTTTCCACTCGGAACCAATCCGATGGTCAAGACAAACCATCCCTCCAAGGAAGTAGACAACCTGTACAATCTTATCATGAATAAGATCCCCAAATCTCATTTCATCGATTGCGGACTATTTATTTTGACTGTTATCAAATTACCATGTCTTCTATGTATACCCCGTATACATATGGTAATCCGATATATTACCAACAGTCAAGGAGTATTTTATGTTTTCTTAACCATACAATCAACAAATGAAAGTAAATAGGACACAACTTATTAAACATGAATAACCTCCTCTTATTAATATCAAAATGTCATATTTACAGAAAATCCTTAACATTGATTTTCTATCCTTATGGCACATATAGATCCCAACAATCTCCCACTTGCCCTAAGCGAGTAAATGTGACATATTACGCATTCCCATGCCTTCGACGTGTTCTTCGAATATTCTGGCCACCAAAGTCTTCGTGAACGGGTCGGCAAGATTGTCCTCTGATGCGATTTTGCAAACCGTCACATTTCCACTCTCAACAAAGCCTCTGATGATGTGATATTTTCTGTCAATGTGCTTACTCCTCTTATGATGCCTAGGATCCTTGGTATTAGCTACTGCTGCACTGTTATCACAGTAAAGCACCATAGCTTTTTTCATACCAAGAACGACCTCAAGGTCACTAAGGAACCTGCGAAGCCATATCGCTTCCTTTGATGCGTCACTGGCTGCCACATACTCGGCTTCCATGGTCGAGTCAGCAATGCAAGATTGCTTAATACTCCTCCACACACCGGCACCACCTCCAAGGGTAAAGACAGAACCTGAAGTCGATTTCCTTGAATCCTGATCTGATTGAAAATCAGAATCTGTGTATCCTATAGGAACAAGGTCCTGACCGGAATACACTAGCATATAATCCCTCGTTCTCCGTAGATACTTGAGTATATGCTTGACCGCAGCCCAATAGTTCGGTCCTGGATTCGACTGATATCGACTTACCATACCAACTGCAAAACAAATGTCAGGCCTTGTGCATAACATAGCGTACATAAGACTATCTACCGCAGATGCATAAGGTACATTTTTCATACGCTCCATTTCTTCCGATGTCTTGGGGCAGTCATCTCTAGAAAGCTTGATTCCAATCCTGAAAGGTTGGGCACCTTTCTTGGAATCTTTCATAGAAAACTTTTTAAGTACTTTATCAATGTATGAAGCTTGGGAGAGTGCTATCGTTTTGTTCTTCCGATCTCTAAAGAGTTGAGTTCCAAGAACATAACTAGCTTCTCCTAAGTCCTTCATGTCAAACTGTTTGGCTAACCAAACTTTGACAGATGATAACATTACCACATCGTTTCCAATAAGCAATATATCATCCACATAAAGTATTAGGAAAACCACTTTCTCGTTCTTGATACATTTATAAACACATGGTTCATCAATGTTTTGTTTGAATCCATAGGTTTTGATTGCTTGATCAAACTTAATATTCCAAGAATGAGATGCTTGCTTTAATCCATAAATGGATTTAAGCAACTTGCATACTTTGTCTTCTTGGCCTTTTGCCTTGAACCCGTCTGGTTGTATCATATAGATATCTTCCTCAAGAGAGCCATTCAAGAAAGCTGTCTTGACATCCATTTGCCAGATCTCATAATCGAGAGCAGCCGCAATGGATAAAAGAATGCGGATTGACTTGAGCATTGCTACAGGCGATAAGGTTTCTTCATAGTCGATTCATTCTTTCTGCGTATAGCCCTTTGCTACAAGTCTTGCCTTGAAAGTTTCCACTTTCCCATCCACACCTCTTTTCCTCTTGTATACCTACTTACACCCAATCGATTTTATGCCTTGGGGTAAGTCTACAAGTTTCCAGACCCCATTGGAATCCATAGATTCCATCTCGGTGTTCATAGCCTTTTGCCAAAGACTAGAATCAACATCCTCCATAGCTTCTTTGTACGTAGCCGGATCATCAACATGTTCTATGGATTCTGCTTCAAAAACTTCACCATTGAACATGTACCTTTCAGGTTCCCTGATAATCCTCCCACTACGACGAAGTTCCCGTGGTTGTTGATTCTCTAGTGGTTTTTCCATAGGGTTTTCTGTGACTTTAGGAATATCCAAATCCGAAGTCATCTCCTCAAGCACTACTTTGCTACGAGCTTTAAAGTCTTCCACATAACTTTCCTCTAGGAATGTTGCATGTGTAGAAACAAAGACTTTATTTTCCTTCGGGTTATAGAGCAGACCACCTTTTATCCCTTTTGGATAGCCAACAAACAAGCACACTTCTGATCGTGACTCCAATTTCTTCGCTTCCTTATCCAGGATGTGTGCCGGACAACCCCAAATTCGAATATGATTCAAATTAGGTTTCCTACTCGTCCATAACTCGTAAGGAGTTTTAGGAACCGATTTGGAGGGAACGTTATTCAGAAGATAGCATGCAGTTTGTATGGCGTGCCCCCAAAATGACAAAAGTAATGTGGAATAACTCATAATAGACCGGACCATATCCAATAGGGTCATATTTCTTCTCTCAGCTACACCATTCTGTTGAGGAGTACCAGGTGCAGTTAATTGGGATTGTATCCCATTCTCTATCAAATATCCTAAGAACTCATCCGATAGGTATTCCCCACCTCGATCCGATCGAAGTGTCTTAATGGACTTTCCTAATTGTTTCTCCGCTTCAGCCCGAAATTCTTTGAACTTGTCAAAGGCTTCGCTTTTGCGGGTCATCAAATAGACATATCCATACCTTGAGTAATCATCAATAAAAGTGATATAATACTCATACCCACCACGTGCTTCTATGTTCATGGGACCACAAACATCCGTATGCACAAGTTCTAAAAGTTCCTCGACACGACTATCCTTAGCAGCAAAGTGCCGTTTAGTCATCTTGCCCTCCAAATAGGATTCACATTGTGGCCAAGGTTCAACCTCATATAAGTCAAGGCTTTCCTCTTTTACCATCCTTTGAATTCTGTTAAGGCTTATGTGACCAAGTCGTAAATGCCAAAGATATGATTTGTTAGAGTGAGAAGACTTAAGTCTTTTAGAGTTCTTTTCCAATTCTGTATCAAGCAGTGAGTGTATCTTAGGTTTGATAAAATAAAGATTTCCATGCATCCATCCATTACAGATAAGAGAATTGTTTTTCCTAATAACAACTTTATTATTAAAAGAAACTGAATAAGAATCTTTAATCAAACAAGCTACCGAAATTAGATTCCTCTTAAAATTAGGAACATAAAAACAATGTCTCAAAACAATAAACCTAAATTCATCAAAATAAAGATGCACTTCTCCCACTGCTTCAACTCGCACCAACGTCCCATCACCGGTTCTTAACGTGAAGTTCTCCTCACGCAGACTTCTCGTTACCTTGAACCCCTGCAGAGAAATACAAACATGGTTAGTGGCTCCAGAATCTATAACCCAATTGTCCTTAGATTCTTCCACTAAACAACCTTCAAGATACAGGACATTGAAATTACCTTTCTGCTTTTTCAAAGCCAGGTATTCTCGGCAATCCTTCTTGAAATGTCTTTTCTTCCCACAGTGAAAGCACTTAACCTTTTTGGGATCCACCTTTCGCTTTTTAGTCTTGGTGGACTTTTTAGAAACAGGTGCATTTCCCTTATTCTTCCCCTTTTCCTTCTGCCTTTTAGGATTAGGAGCAGGCGAACTAGGTTCAGATACATTTGCCTTAGCCTTAGATCCAGAACCCTTAAAATGTTCTCAAAGACTTGCAACTCTTTCATCAATTCTGTTAAAGACATCTCCTTCCGGTTAAGGTTGTAGGATGCCTGAAACAAATCGAAATCCTTGGATAAGGTTTGGAAAACCATAACCAATTGAGTTGCAGCATCGATCTCAGCCCCATTTGTATGAGCCTCAGACAAATAAGCCATGACTTTCATCATGTGCTCCTTCATGGGAGTTCCAACCTTCTGCCTGCAGTTCATGAGACCTTTGATAGCATCGGTCTTAGCCTGGATGGTTTGTTCACCAAACATCTCCTCCAGGTTATCCATGATCTGCCTAGTAGTTTGATGTTCCTCATGCTGTTTCTGGAGCACGTTAGACATGCTCGCCCGAATATAACACATGGCACTTAGGTTGGAATTGTCCCAGCGCTCAAGCGCTACAAATTCCCTATCAGGAGCATCGATCGAAGGCGTAAGTGGTCTTGGTTGGGTTAGGACAAAACTGTGTTTCTCAAAGTTTAGGACGATAAGCAAGTTCCTTTTCCAGTCATTAAAGTTTTCGTCAGTTAATTTGTTTTGCGTAAGTATCACAGATAAATGGCTCGACATTTTGATCTATAATAAGAAAATATGTAATAAGTACGAGCAAACATCTTATCAGTTTATAAAATATGATTTTGTAATGAAACATAAAGATCTAAATGCAATCTAAATATTCATGTGTAAAACCCTTAAAACACATACCTTACAACGATAATTCCTAGCTTCTGCTTTCTAAGCTACCAAGGGGTAGTCATAGAATAACTAGCCAAGAACACGGATCCCTTCCGATTAATACATATTCGTCCATGGAGCAAACTCCATTAAATATATATTAACTATCGTTTATTTGGCCACTACTTTACATATCAGAGCCACGAGGGAGGATTAATAAATAAAGTAGCATGAGTGTATAACCATCGTTTCCAATTTTGAATCCATATTTTACATCCGCCACCGAGGGGTGATCTAAACATAAAATATGCCCAAAATTGTTATCATTTCGGAATCCAAATCAGTGTGCGCTCTAGGTAAGATACCTATCCGAAGGGAATTCCCGGGTCAAACCGAGTAGTAGGCACTACCATGCGTAACTATTGGACCAACGATGGAGACCGTAGGTCTTAGTGTATAAAACCTTCTCCCACTCAATCTTTTAAATTAGGGTTTTGTTTTTCATGCATAAACAATATTTATTGAGTGTCACTTCCTAGTCTATATGGCATGTTATCAATACATCACGAAATTGAATAACATATTAATCTAGCAGCACATCATCCATGGTTTGCAAAATATGTAATAGCCGTGGATCATGATTCCATCCTAGAGAAAAGAAAATTGTAAATTTTACAAAATGAACCGAAACATATATCGGCCTTCATTTGTAGATCATGCCTTGTATCCTTCTTCAATGTGTCTTCCTTCTCCAATGTCACATCTTTTTCAATTTAAATTTAAAATTCAAATTTCAAAAAGATTATATGTGATTTTTAATTTTAATCAAAATTACAAAATATCAAAATTTAAATAAATCCGGTTTATTAAATTTTAAAATTCAAAAAAATTTGAAATTTCAAATTTCAAATTTAAATCTCAAATTTTAAAATTCATATAATATCCATTAAATTTAAATTTAAATTTTTTAATTTTGATTTTCAAATTATCAAGATCACATATCATTGGAAAATTAAATTTTCAAAAGATTTTGTGATTTTTTTTATTTTTTATTAAAAAAACGTTTTTTATTGAAAATAACAAAAAACACAAAATCACATCCTTTGAAATTTACATACCTTCGTTCATCTTCAATCTCCTCGAATTCATTGTATCCCGAATTTTACAAAAAATTCCTATACCGTTTCCGGCTTACAAAAATTCTAGGAATTGAAAGAACGACCTAGCGGTGATAATAGACCGCATCTATTACACTTGAAAACTTAGATACAAATTCTAACCTCTATGAAATCATGACTGGCAAAATTGAACAAGCATCATATATTATAAAATAATATAAAGCATTCAATCATACATCCATTCATAATATATTTAACATACACAAAATAAAACCTAGAGTGCCAACTTTCTAAAATATTTCATTTAATGCATAGAGAGAAATTTATTTGATCAATAATTTATGTTATATGCATAATCATGAGTAGGCTCTGATACCAATTGTTGGAAAAACGGATCCGATATCGGAGTTACGGCGCAGCGGAAGTTTAAAAATTTTTATGCCGTTTTGAAAAGAATCTCATGATGCATATAACAATAAATTAAATTCATGATCAAGCGTACCTTATTTCTCGGATTCCGGAATCACTAGAGCGTTGACCAACGTGTCTTCTCTACTATTCTCGAGTTCCACGTCTCAGAGTGTGTGTGGGCACATGTTCTATGAATCCAATCGACCGGTAATGCTTTCCAAAGTCTAGATCCCTCATTCTCAATTACGATGTTCCTCGTTGAGAATACGATCCAACTTCTTTCTTCAAAACTACAAACAGGAACCGGTTAACCTCATATAAAAATTATCACTCGGTTTACCTTCCTTACAGTTTTGAATCAATGGAATTTTCTCTCTTTTTCTTTCTCACAAGATAACCGAATTTTTGAAGCAGAAGAAAACCAATTATTTTTCTCTTCTCTCTCAAAAACGTTTTTCTCTTAGAAAAATACCAAAAATTGGTTTCTCAAGAATTCCTAGCCTTTATATAGAAGTCTAATCCTTTTCAAAATTTAATTCCTACTTGAAAAATAATTAATATTATTTTTCTGGATAAATTTTGAATCAAAAGATCATAAACTTTAGGGCTAGATTCATTGAACCTAGAAACGTTTTTCCAAGAGGAAATATCCTCCAAAAATTCGGCCACTTTAGGATAAATCTAGATTGGTGGCCTTGCAAACTCTGGCTTTATCTGGAGGCTGCGCGCTTTCGGTACGTACACTATGGGCCCACATGTTAAGACAAGATAAGTTAAGGATTGAGTCTATAATGAAACATAAGACATTCAATCAATCATAAATGGTTCATGCATAAGCTACATGATGATGGACATGTTTTAAGATGTTTGAATTATTTCGTGAGATTATGTTTGTACTTGCTGGGCGAAAGCTCACTCTTATATTTCATACTGTAGGTAAGAAGCCTGCAATTTAAGTGATGGGCTTTGCGGACGATGCGACGGGTGAAGGGCGGTGTGGGATACCACTACGCTAATTTTCCGCATCCAATTTTTCAGAAATATGTTAATATGACAAAGTAAATGATGTTTTGTTATATGTAAAGAATTTGAAGACACGAGAAGGTATTTTCAGTTTGGTATTATGAGTGACAAGTTTTCTCTACAAGATAACTTATGAGAATATGTTTTAAAAAAAATAATAATAATAAAATAAAAAAATAAAAAAAAATTTATTCTCAAATTTTTAAGCAAGTTAAGTACAAGTAGTATGGTGTCGACCCGGCTTGGGAAGTTGGGGCGTCACAGTTTGGTATCAGAGCGGTATCCTGCCAGCCTACTTCACTTTGCCTCACATCGCTTCTGCAACGGCCCAAGTAAGTTATGTTATTTTCTTACGATTAGAATTAAGATTTTATGTGCATAGTAGCATCTTTCTTCAACGGCCATGCTGGAGAATGTTAGATACAGGGGATGAGTTGGGTGGTATCTTGGCTTGGTAGTGGCAACTAGGTGACGTACGGAAATGATGGGAAGTTTTATATCTTCCCAATGTTATATGTACTCCTGTTGCGAGGGATACAAACAAGAACATGATGAATTCAGATATGTTCTGTTATGCTTTTATATGGAATGAGTTATGGTTCTATATAAAAGGCATGATTTCAAGAAGCTGATTTATTTCCTTATTTCCGTACAGAACCATGCCGCCAAAGCGTAGAAGAGTACCAACCCAAGACATCGATCTCGCGGCTCAGTTGAATGAACTAAGGCAGATGATGTTAGACAACAGCAGGAGATAGAGGACTTAGAGCTCAGATAGCTCAACAGAATCAAGGACCTCTGATGCTGGGGTACCACCAGCACATGTGAATCAGCCTGCGGCACGGAAATTCCTGATGATGTTCTGGTGTCCCAGAGAACCCCATAGCCCCTGAAGTACCTATTGCGCCTGCAGCTGTGCCACCAGCGCCTCTGGTTCGAGCTCCAGAAGAACTCTATGACAGATTTCGGCGCATGAAGGCACCGGAATTCGAGGGGTCTACAAACCCAACTCGAGGCTGACAACTGGTTAATTGATCTCCAGGTCGCCCTAAATTTCCTCAGACTCAACGATCAGGAGAAGTCCTTTGTGCATCTAATGTTACGAAAGATGCTCGCCTCTGGTGGGAAACAGTTCAAATCCGGCGAGATGTTACTCAGATGACATGGAGGACTTTGTGGAGGGAGTTTAAGGGAATGTATTTCATACTGAAGTCATGGAGGCTCAACAAGATGAGTTCGACAAGTTTCGCCAAGGAAATCTATCAGTGGCCGAAGCTGTCAGGAAGTTTGAGCAGCTAGCCCGTCTCTGCCCTCACCTCATCAGTTCTGAAAGGGACAAAGTTAGAAAAATGATGAGAATGTTCCGCTCAGATTTAGCAGTGGTAATCAGCAGTGGCCCCATCCACCACTCACTGTTGCTGAATGTGTCAGCAGGGCAATTCGAGCTGAATATTGGGTGGGTCAGAACAAGGAGCAAAGGGCTAAGTTTTTCCAGGAAAAGGGGAAGAGAAGGCCCAAGCTAAAACAGATTCAGGCAGACCAAGCCAAACTCCGCATAGAAGGGTCAAGGAGGACTATGGGCCAGAACAACAACAACAGGCAGTACGGCAACAGCCAGCAGAAAAGGAAGTGGAATGCAGGAGACAGGGGAATCAACAAAATTTACCCCAGGAAGAAATACTCCTGATGGCAACAGTTATCCACTTGTCAGAAATGTGGGAAAAAGCACCCGGGAGACTGCCGTGCTGGAAGTGGTCGCTGTTTTCTATGCGGCAGGGAAGGCCACTATGCGAAAAACTGCAATCTAAATCCCCAGAGTCCTCAGATCAACAGAGAGGACATGGATTCAACTTCACGCTGCACAGATGAAGCTCGAGGACATGAAATCTCTCAAGGCAGGCTGGAAGCTCCGGAACCTCAGGGACGTATTTACGCCTATACAAAGGAGGATGTTCAAGCAGGACCTTCTACTGTGGTGATAGGTCAGCTTCCTTTTGCTCAACAAGATGCCTATGTGTTAATTGATTCTGGAGCTACGCATTCGTTCACATCACCTAGATTCGCTAAGAAACTAGGTAGGGCAAGTGATAGAATTGGAAAAACATTTAGGACTGCATTACCCTCCGGGGAGATTCTGTTGTCTGATTATTGGATACGTCATGTTCCAATAATTATATGTGGTAGGGAAATGTATGTCAACCTGATCATCATAGACCTATATGACTACGATGTCATCCTGGGTATGGATTTCTTGGGGAAATATAACGCGGTGATCGACTGTCCACGACGAACGGTCACGTTCAAGCCAGTTGGAGACGAGGAGTTTATTTTTAGAGGATCGACTCCAAAACAGCCGAAAATGTTCATTTCTGCGTTAAAGGCTAGAAAATTGTTGGCAGAAGGATGTAAGGGATTTCTAGCCAACATAGTGGACAAGACGCAAGAGACCGAGAGCAGGTCGGAAGAAGTACCGATAGTCAAGGAATTTATAGAGGTTTTTCCTGAAGAGTTACCAGGACTGCCACCAGAACGAGAGATGTCCTTTGAAATTGAATTACTTCCTGGATCAGCACCAGTATCCAAGGCTCCGTACAGGATGGCGCCTGCCGAACTTAAGGAACTGCAGATTCAGTTACAAGAGCTTCTGGATCGAGGATTCATTCGTCAGAGTTACTCGCCATGGGGAGCTCCAGTTCTGTTCATCAAGAAGAAGGACGGCACTTTAGGATGTGCATTGACTATCGGGAATTGAACAAGATAACTATCAAGAACAAGTATCCCTTGCCTCGGATCGACTCGATCGATCTGTTTGATCAGTTGAGAGGAGAGAGCTTCAATTTTCTCGAAGATTGACCTACTATCCGGATATCACCAACTTCGAATTAGGGAAGGAGACGTTCCCAAGACAACTTTTCGAACACGATATGGACACTACGAGTTCCTTGTTATGCCATTCGGGTTGACAAATGCACCAGCAGCCTTTATGGACCTGATGAATCGAGTATTCAATGATTACTTGGATAAGTTTGTTATCATCTTTATAGATGATATCTTGATTTATTCAAGATCAAAGGAGGAGCATGAGGAGCATTTAAGGATTGCTTTACAGATTTTATGTGACGACCCGCCTTGTACAGGCCGCCACTACTTGACTTAACTTACTTGAACTTAAACTTGTTTTATCCCATTTTTCATCATAAAAATAGTGGGGATTTTTTTTTTTTTTTTTTTTATAATAGCGGAAGCAGTATACTTAGAAAATATTTACATACACTCATACACAAATAAAATAACTGTCTGTTTTCTCAAAATAGATATATTAATTAAATCATTTTGAGTTGTGAATCCCAACCCGTTCATCATTTCACCGCCACCGGCTTTACCCGCCACCATGCAGTCAATTCAAGACAGGTTGTTTACCTACAGCATAAACTTCAAACAATGAGCGAAAGCTCAGCAAGTACAACTCCTATACCGCAAACCAATTACATGAAACATACATAACCTTTTTCATGACATCTTAAACATGAAAACGTAAACATGGCATCATATCATCTTAAACATGAAAACGTAACATGGCATCATAACATAGCATTATATCATCGATTTCTTAATCTTAAACATGATATTCTGTCGTGAAATGCATGAACCGTTTATGTCCAATTATGCTTGCTTTCTTGTATCACACTTTATCTTGTTGATTTTACTTGTGGGCCCGTTAACTTGATGTGCATGTACCCGGCGCGCAGCTTAAGGAAATTACCTAAGCTTTCGACCCGATCGTCATCAGGGGGCACAACACTGGCTCTTGTGGCCTTTTCTCAACATTCTGTTTGTAGGTCTTTCTTGACATCTTTTCACTTGATAGATTAGTGATCATACTTATA
>CM046374.1:18261610-18413648 GCA_025413025.1 Ficus hispida
GAGGCGAGCATCTTTCCTTAGATAAAGGATGCACAGAGAACTTTCTCTTGATCATCGAGCCTGAGGAAGTTCAAGATAACCTGGAGGTCAATCAACCAGTTGTCGGCCTCAATTGGGTTTGTTGATCCTTCAAATTCCGGTGCCTTCATGCGCTGAAACCTGTCATATAATTCTTCCGGAGTTCGAACCAGAGTGCTGGCGGAACAGCCAAAGGCACATCAGGCACTTCAGGGGCTATAGGATTTTCTAGAATCACGGATCAGCATCAGGAATTTCCGGTGCAGCAGGCTGATTCACAGGTGCTGGTGGTACTCCAGTATTAGGAGGTCCCTGATTTTGTTGAGCCAATTGAGCTTTAAGCCCTCCTATCTCTTGTTGTTGGGCTAACATCATCTGTCTGAGCTCATTCATTTGGGCCGCAAGATCAACGTCTTGGGTCTGTGCCATTTTACGCTTTGGTGGCATGGTTCTACAAAGAAAACTTATGAAATAAGCTTCTTGTTTTAATTAATAAAATCACGTCTTTTGTATGGAACCATAATCTTAATTCCATATCATAACATAATCATTGAACATATCTGAATCCATCATAATCTTGTTCATATCTGCTTCATAACATAAATGCATAAGTATAACATTTAGGAAGATATAAAACTTTCCCATCATGTTCATACGTCACTTAATTGCCACCACCAAGCGAAGGCACCACCCAACGTCATCCTCGTATCCAATATTGTTCTTATGCGGCAGAGTTCCACAAATACAACATGTAACTTCCATAACGTCGATCCAATTCCATAGTGGAGAAGTTCCCAGTGTGACATTGACGAGAGATGCTTACTACGCACGCAAGATCCTAACTAATTCTAAGCATAAGAAAAATAACTTAACTTACTTGGGCCGTGGCAGAAATGATGTGAGGTAAGGTGAAGTAGGCTGGCAGGATACCGCTCTGATACCAAACTGTAACGCCCCACCTACGTAGGGCTGTTACCATACATACTTGAACTTACATAACTGCTTAAATTTTCTTAGAAATTGAGAATAAATTTTTTTTTTCGAACTTACATATAAAAATAGGGTTGCTCATATGGAAACTTATCATGCATACATACTGAGATAAAAACCTACATAATTCTTACAACTTGTTCGAGTCTTTAAATCCTCATATTTTTGTACAACATAACTTACTTTAAATATATATATATATATATATATATTTAAACTTAACATAACTTGCAGAAAATTTTGCGTAGTGGTATCCCACACCGCCCTTCACCCGCCGCATCATCCACTTGGCCCACCAATTAAGCTGCAGGCTCTTACCTACAGTATGAAATATACTGATGAGCTTTCGCTCAGCAAGTACAAACATAATCTCATAAAATGTAACAAATATCGTGTAACTTATGCATGAATCAATTATGAATATTTTATGACCAATTATTGACTTGAACTTATTATCTTGCTTAACATATAGGCCTCAAGTGTACGTACCAAAAAACGTGCAATCCTCAGAACGTCATGGTTTGCAAGGCCCTTAACAATTCTGGAAAACATAAACATAACCCTTCACGCATCAACGGAAGGTTGATTATCATTATACCCTCACGCATCAACGAGAGGTTGATAATCATAAACTTGAAACATTCATGATCCTCCCGCATCGACAGGAGGTTGGTACGACACCTTACTTGTCTTGGTTTAGTCTTAGTCTTGTTATATTTCCAAGACCAAGAATCTTTACATGTGATCTTAATAGTCATAATGCACATGAAACTAGACATGGCATAACTTGATGTATCATGGCTTAACATGACTTAACATGGCTTATCGTATCATAACATGGCATAACATAGTATAACATGGCATAGCATAACATAACATGACATAGCATAACTTGGCATAACATGTAATCATGTCATATACTTGAAAATAGCTTACTATTTTCTATACTGTAGGTGAGGTTTGTACTTACCTCGTCTACTATGTCCGTTAATGTGTCGTTCCAAGTCTGGACACAACAACAGGTTATCTCCTGCTATAATAAAGGATATAGGTAAGGATTTAAAAATGTTGGGGATCTAACCAACATTCATGCATAACCATAGTTATATGTCCCCCCATCTAAGATATCTGACTTGGTTACAACAAGTAACCCTAAGTCTTAGCCCATTTTTAAACTTAGTATCTTGTTGGGCTACATTAGGTAACCACGGGCTTTGGCCCAGTCCAATAACCTGGGTATCCTTCTAGATTACCGTTGGTCATTATCTGGTCTCCATATCTTGGGTCCAAAATTTACTTTGGCTTTTCTTTGGGAAAAACTTAACATTTTATGTCATTTTAATTCAAAAATCCTTTGTTCAGCTTATGAAAAATTATAATTCTTGAGTAGGATTTGTAAAATCATTAAGTGTTGAAAACTGTCCTTGGAACAGCTTTCCACAATCAAACCATCAGTGTATGTGCAGGAATATCCTTTTCCTGCACTGTTTTAGAAAATCCTGAGCAGGAATTTCCTGTTTCCTGCACAGTTTTAGAAATCCAATTGTATTTGCAAATATGAGTCGAATCTGAAAAAGTTTTCTTCATGAAAGTTTTAGACCTTGAAAAAGCTTACAACTTTCATGTTTTACTCAAAATCCAGTTCGGACTTTATCCTACTCTTATTTCCTATTGAACCCACCTGGCCGTGCATGAAGTCTGGGCACAGTCAGACTCGGATTTTTATAAAAACTGAGGCCATTGGAGCCTTATTTTGAAAAAACGGTCTATGATATCCACTAAAAAAATCCCTTCTCTACAACTTTTATGTTTTAAGTTTTTCCAAATTCGGCCTCTAAAGGCCTCAAAATCAGCTTTCCAGAAAACTGGCCAGTTTTACCCGAACTGCAGTTTTTATGCTTAGATTCATTTTACATTCTAATACGCGCACTCTACCTCAATCGGCCGCAACCGAGAGCCTATACCAACCATGCAGCACTTTCTAACATTCATTCCATCATCATACATCCATATAATTGATATACAAACCCTTAGGCAGATTTGGGGACATACAACCATGCAAACCCTAATTTTCATGCAACCATTCACATAAGCATGCACACCTTGAAATTTAAAACCACCTAAGCACCAATATCAAGCACAACCCTAAAATTTCTAAACTAGGACATGAAAATTAAATTGAGCTTAAGCTTTTACAAACCAAGGCTTGAAATACACTTAAATTCTAAATTGAAACTTGAATTGAAAAGCCTAGAATCTAAAATGGCTTACCTTGCTCAATTCAAGAGATTGGCTCAATTTTCCTCCTTTTTCCTAGCACTACCACAACTAGCCTTCTCCTCCAATAGGACTCCAAAATTTTTTTGAACCTTTGTTTGTGGTTCTAGCTGAAAATCCGACCACCACTCGACCTTAAATTTCTCTTTTCTTCCTTGTTGGGTTCGGATTTTTAGAGGAATTGGGCGGAGAAATTTTTTAGCATGGTTTTGCTGATTTTTCCAATTTTTTGAAGCAAAAACCGCCCCCCCCCCCATGGTCCTATTTATAGCTGAAAATTAAATTAATTTTGGATTTATTTTTAATCCAAAATTTGCTTAAATACCCTTGGGACAAAAATAATTGCACAAACATTTGCACAAAAACCCTCCAAGTGGCCGGCCATATGGTGCTAGGTGGCATCCAAATTTTTTCCAAGTTTCTTTAATCAAGAAATGATGTCATAAACCCAAGATAAGGTGATGTCATCATTAAGGCTTCGTTTGGCCTTTCCTTTAAAATGCAGTCCATTTTTATGCTAACACAGATATTTCCAATACCGTTATTAACTAATAACAGTATTTTACACTGTACTGTAGTCCAAAATTTATCTGTGTAAAAATGAACTGTATAAAATTTTCTTATTTCTTGAAACCTTTCTTGCCCTTAATATCCTACTTGGTGTGCTTGATTTTTCTATGGTGATTTTAAATCTTACTCATGCTATCTTGTCTGTAAAGACGGCTTTCGCAGTATATTTCCTATACTGCTTATCATATCTCAGTACCTTCATCTATTTGACCTTTCTGGTCAACCTTTAACTTTTTCGGTCAACTTTTACTTTTTCGGTCAAACTTTGACCAACATGAAATTATAGAATTTTTCTTCCCTTTTTGCTCAAAGGTCATATGCTTGGCTAAGCAAACTGCTTATTGATTCCCATAGCTAATTAAATGAGAACTCAAACATTTACTGATAAAATTATAAATTTCGCATTGATATTCACAATTTTCATGAAACATCACAAAAAACACATAGTACAAACTTAGATTTCTTATGTATGAGGAAATCATGAGTCCGTATAAATTTTTGATTATTACATAATTAGCTCCATTCAATTTTGTTGGAACGAGCATATGCCCAGGTTGGTCTGAATGATGAACAAAATATGGGTTTGATAGATCCATACTAGGATTATTGTTACTGGTATTTGAGTGTTTGGAAAGGGATTTTTCTGATGATGTTTGGTTTTCATTTGACATGGTGTTTGTAAGTGTGGTGTGAAAAGAATTAGGCACCAGAACCGTGCTCTGATACCATGTAAAGAATGGTATGTATAGAAGAAGAACAAAGGTATGTCTAGAGAAGGAGTAGAGGAATGTTGTTGAATTGTTTTCTGTGTGTATAATCAAAGAATAGTGTACATAATATATAGCTAAATACAAGAATCAATCACTGCTCTTTCTAAGGCTAAGAAACCGTGATCCACCTATAGTGGGATCTAACCTATACTAACTTAGGAAAGTCAACTAAGGAAATCAATTACATATATTACAAGAATATTTCTTAATAAAAGCAGGTGTAGGTTAACATCATCACTATCCACAACTAATAGCTCAATTTTTTTGTTTTTTTATTAGCAGCAAGAACACAAATAAATCTCACAAGGCATCTTATTCTCAAACTTATTTTATGCAGTATCATTTTAAAATCCTTTCGAAATCTTTTTGAAATCTTCCATTGATATATTATTTCCAACATCATTTCTTCTTATCTTGAAAATCAGATGACTTTTTAAACAAATTTTGTTTTTAAGAAGAAATTTTTTGTTACACATCCAAATGAGATTTCATTCTCAAAATGAAATGATTTTCTAATTTCCAATAAGAAAAGTTTTCATCTTGGAAATGAGTATGCAATCCAACAGGCCTTAAAACTTAAGGCTTGCTAGGAGAGGTTTTAGATATGGAGTTTTGAATTGGAGTAGAGATAAGTTTTGGAAATCATTTTTAGTTACATAAATTGTTTGGAATATGAAAGTATAAAAACTTAAAATGTATTTAGAAAAAACTATCAATATAGATCTTCTTTGATTTCTCTTGAAATTTTATGTAATTTAGAAAAAAAAAAAAAAAAAGAATCATCTCTTTTAGACTTAAAATAACAAAATTATGAACTTTTAAAGTTTGAGTTTACTACAAACATTTGGAGATATAAATAATAAAAAGTAGTTTCAAGTTGAAAAAGAAAAGGAAAAAAAAAGATATGTTTGGAGAAGTCCTCCCAAACATGCCCTTATACTTTTCAAGAGTTGGAGAGTATTTTAATAAAATAAAATAAAATATGAGGGAGCAAACTCTTAACTACTTAAGAATTTGAGTGCCAACGTAATAGTTTATGTGTGGTAAAAAAAGAAAGAAAGTGAAATAGTCCCTTTTGTTCACAAACGTTAGAAGTTTAACATAAAATGTCACATGAATCACACATAATTTACTATTTAATTAAGGGTAATTATGAAAAAGAAAATTATATAGTTCAACCTATATATGTCATACAAGTGGTTTGTTTCATTTAATTTAGGACAAATTATAGTTTTTCCCCTTGAACTTTAGGCTATGCCACAAAATGCCCCCGGAACTTCAATTTGTAGCATTCTTTTTCCTAAACTTTGGAAAATTTTGTAAATTTTTTTCCTCAATTAAAAAATACATCTAACACTCGTTAGAAGTATCAGTTTATGATTTAAGTATAAAATTATGAATGGCACACATTGACAGTACTCTTGACACATGTTACCTTTATTAAATGCGAAATAATTAAGTTACCTATAAGATAGATATATGATTTAAAAAAATGACAATCAACCCTAAAATTTACTTTTTTAACTTTATTATAAGTGTTTTAAATTTAATATCCACAACTCATACTTTAAACGAATGTTATGACTTATGTGCATTTTTTCATCATAAAATAATTGAGAGAAATTTGCAAACTTTTCCAAAGTTCAGGGGGAAGAATGTTACAAATTAAAGTTCATGGGGTATTTTGTAACAAGGCCTAAAGTTTGGGAAGGAAAAATATAATTTGTCCTTTAATTTATAACATATGTTAGTAAAAGGGATTTTTTGGGTACTCTTTTAAGAGTTTATAGAGTTTTAGCCTAGGGGGAAAAAAAGTTGAGAACTAAATTGCAACTTCATAAAAAAATGTTAAGAACGAAACAAGCAATTTACAAAAAAATATATATACATACACACACACTCACACACAGAAGTATGTAGTCTGCTCTGTTTTCCTTTAAAGTTTGCTAGGTTGGTCCTTAAATTTTTAATTTTGCGCAACTTTGTTCCACATTTTTTATATAATTTAAATAATTCTAAACTATTAAAAATATTATTACAATAATTATTTCCATTAATTTTTGGATGGAATCCGTCAGTGAGGATCAATTTTTTTAATCAAAATTTCTGACAGAATATGTCCAAAAAGTAACAGAAATGACTATTTTAGTAACGTTATAATAGTTTATAGTAATTCAAGCTATGGAAAAAAGAATAGGGTATAAAGTTACATAGAATTAAAAGTTTAGGGACTAAATAAGCAATATATATGTAAAAAGAAAAAAAGAAAAAGAAAAAGATAAAAGAAAGATAAAAGAACAAGAGAGATACAAAGACTGTCAAACAACTAAAGAGCAACCCCGAAAATCACAGTCCATGAACTGAATAGATGTGGGTAAATTCTCTTTGAGGAAATTCCATAAGTCACAGGCATTTGTTGAATTATAAATCTCTACTTTGTGTCTAAGAAATGTCATGTAATAAAAGGTTCATAGGTTATTTGTCGAAGATGGCATCTCCACAAGCAAGTACAACATACAATATTTCAATTATTTAAGAGAAATTGTATAAAATAACATATTTTATGTATACTTTAAAGTTTATCATAGGTTTTTTAAATGATGATAAATTGTAGCATAAATTTACGATAAAACCTTATATATTTTTTGATAAATTATCCTTAGATTTTTTAGCAAATAACAGATTTATGCCTAATTTTAAATAACAATTTGTACGCACAATTTCATGTTAGAGAGAAAAGGTGGCGTTGGGGAGGGGTAGTGGTTTTTTTGGTATTATGTGTTCATAAATCTGAAATTGCTATTTATGATTTATATTTAACATTTTATATTACTATTTACTATTACTCTTTTTAAAAATATTATTTTGCTCTTTCTCCATACTGATAATCATTTTAATTTTAAGATTGATTATATTTAATAGTTTAGTTTAATATTGTTTTAAATTATATCTTTAAATTGAACGGGTAAATGTCCTACTTTTAAAATTTAATTACTTCCAAGTATTTTATCACTGATTTTATAAAGAAAATCGGTGTATTGGGTATTTGTATAATATTTGGCAGATTTTTGCTTTAGTACATAGAAAAATAAAAGTAAAAGCTATGACTTTTTAGTAAGTACTTAAAAATCACTTTTTTATAAGACCTTCAAAGTTTTCTAATAAGTAGTGAACTTAAACTTTGATACACGTTTAAAATCTACCTAGAAGAGCTTTTTCCGTATGTTATATTTTCTGATTTTGACATGAAGCTTTTCTAGGGACTGTAAATTCTTTTAACAGATCATCTAAATACTTATAAAAGTAACTTTTGGAATTAAGAAGTTGAAAGAACCTTCTAGAAAAACTATGTTTAATAACAAAACAAGAAGAGAAAAATGGTATTTAAACTAGACATAAGGTGTTTTGGGCATTTATACTTATGTTGTATGGTGGGTTTCTAATTTTTGAATTTTCCCGGCCATTTTCCTTTCTTTTTTTCCTTCAAGAATATTTTGATCATTGCTTTAATTAGTCAAATTAACCATTGATCGATTGATAAAGTTCAAAATAAATTAAATACTTTTTTTTTTTTTGCTGAACTTAAAACACATAATAGTGACATTTTCCCCAGAAAAAAAAGATTACAGATATAATATAATGGTAATTTTATATTAACTATATTATAAGTAGTTGAGTTCAAATTCCCTTGCCTTTAAGTTAGGGTAAAAAAACGTACGTACAGTAGGAATTTGTAACGTCCGAGTATCTCATATGCGCATGTAGCGAACAATAAGCATTTTTGTATCTTCTAGGAAAAAAGAAAAGGAAAAAAAAAAACAGAAAGAATTTTCTTATCTATATAATTGCAGTTGTAGGAAAAAAGCTCAACATTTTTTTTTCCCTAAACCCAGATTCTCACACCTTCAAATATGCACCTGTAAACAAAACCATTAATTTCTTTCATTTCCAGAAACTTCAATCTTAATAACCATTCAATCTATTCTAAAAAAAATCATAAATAAGATAGGTAAAAAATCATGTATATGTTTTAAAAATATGTTTTCTTTCTAATTAAATTTCGTTTATATTTGCTAATTAATTGAATATTAGTATTTTTCCTTTGTGATGTGCATTTTTCTCCCTAGAAGGCGTTGAATATATAATAGAGTTAATAGTACAATATACAGTAGGGTAGCTTTTTATCTCATTTTTACTTTTTTTTTTTTTTTTAAACCTTGAATTAATACCCTTCCTTTTCTTTTGGTTTATATATTTTTTTATTTTTTAATAAGTTATCATGCAGATCATTGTTAATTTAGTAAAACTAATAAATATTACAAGAAAGCAAAAAAAAAAAAAAAAAGTACCGTTTTATAAAGTTACCGGATATGAAAGAGTATACATGTAAATTCAATTTTTTTCTCGACACATTGATCTTTGGACATTTCAACGACTAAAATAGATCACAATATTGTGTAATTTTTATTATAGTATTTGAATATAATTTATTATTCTGGAATTCTTTGAGTTTATTTGAATTTGAACTTCCCTTGGCCTTGTGGAGATATGATTTGATTTGTAAACCCCATTAGAATTGTATTTGATGAAGGACTTTGTTTAGCACAGATCGATGGATACTTGAAGTACTACGATTTCTTGAAGGAGTCGAAGAGTATACACTATGCTTATATAAAGCGAAATCCTGAACTTCTCATGTGAAAGACATATTTTCTTTTCGCAAGTACATTACTTTTTTTTTTTGTTTTTTTTTTTGTTTTTTTTTTTGTTTTTTTGTTTTGTTTTTTAAAGCACGAGTTCCTCTCCTCCTTGTTTAGTCAATCACGTGCCGTGCATGCGGGGTCATTTACTACGCAACTACGAGGTTTTTTTTTTTTTTTTCTCCTTCGAATTGAAGCCTTCTACATATATATTTATATATCTATGTACCCTTTAATTATATGTATCATTTTAATCATCATTTTGTCCTTTATGGGAATTATATCTACGTACCCTTTAATTATATATATCATTTTAATCATCATTTTATCGTTTCTCGGAATTATAGATAAACTTTTTGAGTAACTTCTGCTACGTATTTTATCGTTGGCATCTTATGAAAACATCCAGGTTTAAGTCTGTAATGTAATTTGAGTTTGGGTAGAGTTAAGAAATTATGTGAATAATTCAAAATAAGTTTCCGAAAAAGAATAGGATTCAACATGCTTAGAAGTTTGATATTCAAACCATTGCAATATCTGTTACAACAATTATATGAGTCCTCTTTGGATTCTAATTTACAACCGAAAGCAACGTACGCCTGTTTTGGTGATAAAATCCTTTATAAATTACAGCTCCTAAACTCTTTAGGATTGCTCCCATTATTATCCGAAGTTATGGGTGTGCTTTCGAGAGTAAAATTTTCGCTTCTAATGCTTTGTGAGTTGTGTGCTTTTTGAAAAAAGAAATATAATTTCCTTACTTTTTTTTTTAATTATTTTATATTTTTGTTCAACAACCAATTTAATAGCTTGAAATTTTTTTAGTATCCACTATTAAAACTCTATTAGACTCTAATGTAACCGTGAAGAATAGCTTATTGTGGTTCGTTTATTATAATTTGAAAGCTAAAAAATTAGAATAACCGCTTGATCATAAAATGAAGAGTTCAAATCTCCTATCTAAAATAAAAATAAAAAAATAAAAAAAAATACTCAAAAGCACGATTAGGGGGCTAATTAATTAGGTTTGATATCTTATTTTTTTCTCCCTCTCTCAGAGATCAAGACACCAACAAATAGCAATCAAATAATGGACGGGAGCAATTGGGAAGAAGAGGAGTGGATTCTCAACAATCTCGTCGATTCGACGGCGACGGAGAGAAACATATACATCACAGCATCGAAGAACACCTCCAGAGACGACCAAACCCTAACAAGAACTCGGTTGCACTACGTGTTATGCGTCATTCACAGAACATCTTCAGACACTAATCCCGACAAAGAGGCCCGAATCGTCTGCTCTGCCAAGCAATACCGTCACCAATTAAGCCGAATCGCCTCGATCGACGAGGCGAAAGCCTTGGTCGCCCACATGTTTTCCGACCAACGAATCATGTTCGACTTCTACGATGCGAGAAGCGATCAAAGTCTGCACTGGAAGGAGTTTCCTAACGACGACTCATCAGCAGTAGTAGAACAAGCGCCACCTTTGCAGGGCTTGGACGACATCGTCACGAGGATCTCCGACGTTGCAACCCGCTTCGCAGCCGAGGTGACGGTATCGGGACTCAAGTCGGTCGAGCTGTTCATCACGATCGATAAGTGCACGGTTTTGCCGCACCAAGAATTCGATAGGATCTTGACATCCCGTGATGTGGAGCTACGGATGACTTGGGATCATGACAATCCGGAGCTGTATAGTCAAATTCGTGATTACTTTTTTGATCAGCATTTCAACGCAAGGTCGGTTATGGAGAGGTCACGTTGGTGTAGCAATCTGTTTGATTATGATGATCACTATCCCATGTTGGATCATGATCAGGCCGGAGATTTAAATCAATTTGACAGAGAGTTGACCACAGCCGCAGCCGAACAGAGTTTCGTGGAGTCGGCGGCCGAGTTTGGGTCGGTGCCGGCGGCTGAGTCGGCGGTGGAGGCATTGGAGAAGTTTAGGTACGAGAGAAGCTGTGAAGATGAATATATATTGAATTTGATGATGTGTGTGATCTGCATGGAAGAGGTGATGATTGGGTCCCACGTCACCCGAATGCCTTGTTCTCATGTTTATCATTCTGATTGCGTTTTGGAATGGTTACATGAAAATCATACTTGCCCCCTCTGTCGTTTCAAATTGCCTACTTAGTGATCATTGACGAAACCATGATTTTTTTTTTTTCCTTTTTGAAGTTGGGAGAAGGAAATTCGAACGTAGAGTCGGATGTAAAATTACTATATATATGTAATTATGAATTTACGATTGCACTAAGATTTAATTTCAATCAAATTCATTTTATAACAAAGTGACAAATATACAAACAATTTAGTAAATGTTTGGTAATAAAAGTTTTCAATGTACTCGCTACTTGATTTATATATATTTTTAAATGTTTCCATTTTATTCTATCTAGAATTTATAAATATAATTTGAAGTGGCTAT
Source organism: Ficus hispida (assembly GCA_025413025.1). Taxonomy (NCBI): domain Eukaryota; kingdom Viridiplantae; phylum Streptophyta; class Magnoliopsida; order Rosales; family Moraceae; genus Ficus; species Ficus hispida. The sequence goes on from CM046374.1 coordinate 18,273,373, forward strand.
AATAATTCATTGTACATATTATAATATATAATCATGAATAAAAAACAAAACGAATTGAAATGTACTTAGTAGTTATCTAACAAGAAAAATTTTTACTAAAAACGAAGAAAAATTAGTTTATGGATAGTTTATAAAATAAAATGTGTGCTTAATTGGCAAGCCACTTTCATCTTTGCACACACTCTTCTAAATATACACCTCTTTAAATTTAAAAATAATTAAATTTACTTATGCATAACCCAAGTTAACCTAAATATTGTCATAGATTAAATATTAATATTCTTCTTGCACTATCTCTAACTCTGTTTTTTTTTTTTTTTTTTTTTTGAAGCTTTAGGCATGAAATCGTTTTGTCCATACATAATGAAAAATTGATATTGGAAAATATTCAATATATTTACTATCAATTTTTTAAGTGAATATAATTACTAATACATTTCTTAACTTTCACTAATAAAAATTGTGGATTACACGACGGTTTTTTACCGTCGTGTAAAGTTTACACGACGGTTTACCAACCGTCGTGTAATCCAGCGTCGTGGTAGATAACACGACGGTCCCGTTACCGTCGTCGTATCTTAATATTACACCACGATGTACTGTCATCAAAATCACATTACACGACGGTTCTTGGCCGAACCGTCGTGTAATGTCTGACATTAAACGACGGTTCAAGATCCGTCGTGTAATATTTTATTTAAAAAATATATTTTCGTTTTTTTGGTGATTTCCCGTGCTAGCCTAACCTGCATGTTATCCAATACACGATCCAAGAGAATAACTTCAATTATCAAATTAAAAATACATACCAATTTTTACATTACAAGTTCACATATCATAATTAATGAATTGCATTACATGGCTATCCCATTCTCCCCTAATCAAATCCAAATCTGCAGAAGTATAAAATTCTTTACTTTCTAGTACGTCAATTCTATTCAACACTATGTCCCTCATAAAACCTAAAATAAAATAACCACATTCAACACTTCCCTCTTGGAGAGGGCAAGGACGGTCCGAGATTATGGTTTTATAGTCTTGTCTCCTTCTAATCCCTTGACCGGCTATAATCTTCCAATCCGATAGGGCCCTAGCAAATTGGTAAAATTGAAACTAATTAATTAAGATACATATAATAATTAAGATTAAAAAAAATTAACATATTAAAATTGACTTACATGTTCATTAGCTCCGTAAAATCATCTCGTTTATTCTCTCGAAGAGGATCAAAATAAAGGACGAAGTCCTCCCATGGGTCAATGACTCCCAAAACCTAATGTATCCCTCTGTCATGTGGCACAAGATAAATCTGGCCTTTTAGTCCGTCACGCGGTTTCGATGGTCATAGGCCGTTTTGAGCCATTATTTTTGTATTTTCATGCTAGAAGACTTCATGTAATCTTGCTATAGTTATGCTTTAAATATTGATCAAACTCTATTATCTTTTTCGAAAAGGAAAACTCATTGTGGCATTCCGTCGAGCATGTTGTGTGCGTAAAAAAAGCATGTTCATAAATGTGTGTAAAATGTCAAAATTAACGATCCACAATCATTTTTCTCCTCTACAAAGAGAAATATTAAAACAAACACACTAATTTACAACAATGGATCTTTAGTGACAAACAACAATACAAACAAGTAAATGTGGTTTAGTTTATATATGAAGTCACCTTACTTTCCTTTGACAAAGAATAGTCACGGCCAAAGCAAGAAGGAGGCGGCGGCGGCAACGACGGCAACGGTGGATTGACCGGAATTTAAAAGCGAGGTGTCGGCGGGTTGGTGAAGTATGTGTGGGTACTCGAGAAAAGTAGAGAGTGTGAAGAGAAATAAGGATATGCGAGCGAATATGAAGAGAAAATTGTATTTAAGTAATTAGTTTTCGCGCGGAATTCGAAAAATGAAAATTTAAAATTTTTAAATTTTTTGAGCATTACACGACGATTCGGAAAAAAACTGTCGTCTAATCTTGTGATTAGACGACGGTCATTCCGGGACCGTCGTAAAAGCCGCCCTCATTTGGGGTGGATTACACGACGGTCGCCCGGGGACCGTCGTGTAAGCTTCCTGTGTTTGGAGCTTACACGACGGTCCCCTGGGGTGACCGTCGTGTAAGCCACGCCAGCGCGACCTAGGCGCGATCCCGCGCGACCCAGGAGCGCCCGTGCGACCCAGGCACGCGCCTGAGCGACCCAGGCACGCGCCCGCGTGCTCAATCAGGCCGAATCTGGCGCGCGCCCCCGCGCTTCCCCAGCCAAGGAGGGCAGCGCGTTTCCCCAGCCAAGAGCCCTTTACACGACGGTTTCTTAGAACCGTCGTGTAAAGTGGGTGCGAAGACCACTTTACACGACAGTTTCTTAGAACCGTCATATAAAGTATGGACTTTACACGATGGTTCCTTGAAACCGTCGTGTAAAGTGGGTGCGAAGACCACTTTACACGACGGTTTCAAGGAACCGTCGTGCAAAGTCCATACTTTACATGACGGTTTCAAGAAACCGTCGTGTAAAGTGGGTACAAAGACCACTTTACACGACGGTTTCTTAGAACCGTCGTGTAAAGTATGGACTTTACACGACGGTTCCTTGAAACCGTCGTGTAAAGTGGGTGTGAAGACCACTTTACACGACGGTTTCAATGAACCGTCGTGTAAACCTCACTTTACACGACGGTTTCTTGAAACCGTCGTGTAATCTCCGTCGTGTAATATATGTTTTGTAGTAGTGTTTACAAATTATCAAGAAAAATGAAACTTGTGAGGGCGGCATATCAATAAAACAACTCAATAAAAAGATTCAATTTTGTGAAAGAATGATCATCTAGACTAAAATGGGATACAAACATTAATACCAAATACAACTTGTGGTGTAAGATACACAACCATCGACTAAGACTGCTTCCATCATCATCGATAAGTGCACTGTTTTGTCGCACCAAGAATTCGATATCAGAATATTGATAACCTGTGATGGGGAGCTACGGATGGCTTGGGATCATGACTATGCGGAGTTGTATAGGCAAATTGGTGACTACTTTTTTTATCAGGATTTCCACGCAAGGTCGGTTATGGAAAGGTCACATTGCCCTAGCTGTCTGTTTGATTACGATGATCACTATCCAATGTTAAATCATGATCAGGCCGGAGAATTAAATGAAGCTGAGAGAGAGTTGATCGCAGCTGGAGCCGAACAAAGTTTCTCGCAATGGTCGGTACTGGCGGCTGAGTTGGCTGCAGAGGCATTGGAGATGTTTAGGTACGGTGAAAATAGAGATGAAGGTGATGAAGATGAAGATATATATTGAAGTTGATGATGCGTGTGATCTGCATGGAAGAGGTGAGTGTTTGGGTCCCACATCACTCGGATGCCTTGTTCTCATGTTTATCATTCTGGTTGCCTTTCGGAATGGCTACATGTAAATTATACTTGCCTCATCTGTCGTTTCAAACTACCGACCTAGTGATCATTCACGAAACCATGATTTTTATTCCCGGAAAGGCCTCTACTATATTTTCCTAAGCATACCTTTAACATTTCCTCTCGTCATGGAGCTTGCATAAATCTAACTGGTGAGAATCAATGAAAGCTTTTTTTTTTTTTTTTTTCGAAGTTGGGGAAAAGAGAATTCGAACGTGGAGTCATATGTAAAATTACAGTTTATCTATAATTATGATTGCATTAAGATCATCTCCAATGTTTTTGTGTAATTCAATGAAATATTTGTTACATAATAGTGTGAAAAATAATATTATATTATTTTATACTTCAATGTATTATGTTATTTTTAATATTTCTATTTTTTGTTATTATTATTGTACTTTGAAAATTGTAAAAAGTGAACTTTTAATATTTATATAAATAAAAAATAAAAATGTTGTAATAATTACATGAGACAACAATCAATAAGAATTAAGAGTGAAATTTGACATTGGTTATACTTTATAGCAAATTTTTTTATAAAATTTAGCATGCAACAAATTTAACATGAAAGATAGCACTACATTAGTGAGCATCTTTTTTTTTTAATCTAAATGTCAAAATTTATCATTGACATTCTAATTTAGTATTGTATTTAAGATGCTCTAAAATTTAGCTTCCATCAAATATATTTTGTAAAATTAATGCCACAGTAAGTGATAAATAATCAAACAATTTCGTATATGTTTGGTAATTAAAGTTTTCAATCTACTCTCTATATTTTTTTTAATGGATGGAGAGGACATAAATCAGCAGGTGCATTAATACATCTTGATTAAGTCGGCACGCCTTAAGCACCCTTATCACTTTCCTATTGCTCAATTTTTATTAATAATGAAAAGAAAATATTACAAAAGAGTTGATCAGAATAGGAAAAAATAAACTACAAATAAAAAAAAAAAGACTAGACTGATGAACCTAGTAAAAGAAAAAAATCAGAAGGCAGTCTCATAAAATAAAACCTAAACTTTCTTCTTGAGAGTAGTCTATAAAGATGCCTCGTTAAAGCCCCTCTAGGCAAAACCAAAGAGAAAAATTATAGAGAGAAACAGCGTACATATTTACCAAATGATCAACTGAATACAAAGCAAATATGAAAAATATATATCTATTCCCCAATAATATTATACCATATAGTCTGACTTTAAGAATTTATCCATATAAAATAATACTAAATATGAAAAATACTCAAATAATTAGAATAGTTGTCAAATAATATTAGTGTATAACCATTAAAATGGAAAAATAAGATAACATATTTGAACTCTCACTCAGCCAGATCAACTTTCTACACACCAGATATCGAAAGCATGTTTCTCTGTGACAGATACAATCCTAGCAATAATGGTAATTTGTCCACTGGTAATTTACATAGAGAACTGCAATCCATAGGTCATTTTTAAATATATATATAAGAGTAAAGTTGATAATTTTATCATTTTATAAAATTTAATTAAATAATTAAATAAAATATAGTATCTAGACAAAAATTTCATTATCTCTTTATTTTCTTCTCTTTTTTTCTTTATTGGAATAGTTTTTATATACCTTGACTCCGTTCGTTGGCCGGTCATCCATAGAATGCAAAATGAATTCTGATAGAAAGCAAAACAAATTCTGTCAGAATCCAAAATAGTCTTGGATTGTTTCAACATCCGAATATGCAAAACGGATTTTATCATAATGCAAAATGGATTCAACCAAAACCGAAAAAACAAAATGAATTCTGATAGAATGTAAAACGGATTTTACTAAAATGTAAAATGAATTTTAATAGAATCCAAAACAAATATTGATGTTTTTTTTTTGTTTTTGGCATATATGGTTAAAATACAAAATCATTAACACTTTTATTTTCACCCTACAATACCAAAAAAATTATCGGTAAACAAACGGAACCAAAAAACTGACAACAAACCACCAAAAACAAATCAAAACCAACAAATAAAATAAAATTAAATAAAACCAGCATCGGAGGAGATCGGTGTTGCGACGGTGTCGTCTTTTCACCAGATTGCATGAATCTGGCCAAATCTCGTTGGAATCGTGAAGAAACTACATTTGGTCCGGTCCACGAGGAAGAACTTTGGTCGCGTAGTAGCCTCGTTGAAGCTCGAAGTCATCTGGCAGCGGGATGGAAGATTTGGCATCGGAGGAGATTAGTGTTGCGGCGGTGTCTTCTTTTCACTAGATCGCATGAATCCGGCCAAATGTCGTTGGAATCGCGAAGAAACCAGAGCTGCTTCAGTCCACGAGGAAGAAATTTGGTCGTGTAACAGCCTTGTCGAAGCTCGAAGCAATCTGGCAGAGGGATGGAAGATTCAGTGTCGAAGGAGGCCGGTCTCACTCATGGCTTGTTGCAGATCAGCGGGGGTGTGGAGATTCAAACTTGCACTAGAGAACGTGTGGTGTTGGAGAAAGAGAGGACTGGATTGGAGAAGAGTGAGAGTCGCGACTTCAGTGACCATCGCGCCCTCCTCCCAATTGCGACTTTACAGGGATCGTCGCAGGTACTCCCGATAGAATTGATGCCAGCGTCGGCGCTGAGGAGATCCCGACACCTAGTCCATGTCAACATCATGATCCCGGCGCCGGCGCTAGTCGACTGGGGGAGAGAGAAACAGACGGACAAAGTGGGAGAGGGAGACGAATAGAGAGAGAAAGATAGAGTTTTAGAGAGAGAAGGAGAACTAAAGAGAGAGAAAAATGAGTGAAAAATGAAACCCAAATCTAAACTTAGGGGTAGAATCGGAAATTTTTAGAAAAAAATAAATTAAACATACATGAAAGGGTAAAATTATCAGTTTTAATATTAAGGTTAGTAAAATTATAAGGGGAGTTCAAATCATTTCCCTATTTTTTCTCTTTAAAAAATATTCGTGCATTTCCAATTTGTTCCGGAACCAATGCCAAAAGTTTTGTAAAATTAGTAAAATCACTTTTTTTTAGTAGTAAATATGTGATTATGGTCAAGTATTTTGTCAATATTAGCATATATTTTTATCGATCAATTACTGATTGACTATGATCAATTAATGGTCACGGGTCATTTTCTTTAAGTACCAAAAAAAAAAAGTTCGGAAATAGATAGAAGCTCGATGTCATGTTGTACATATATATTCCATCACCTTTAGGGAAGACAGGCATCATTAATATTAGTATACACCAAAGATAAGAAAATAGACATTCATAGAAAGATTAAAGATGGAATGCCAATGGGACTAACATCCATATTTTGCATTAGATAATCTCATTAAAAGATTCTAGCTAGATAAATAATCAACCGAAACAAAGTGTGCCTAACAAGTCTTTTCATGCCATTCCACTGCCGATGACCGTGAACCGAATATGGCCAAGAGGCAGCTCATGAATTTCCCCATGGATGGCGGCGGGAAAGTGTGCCTTACAAATTCTTATTAGTTTACCAAACAATCTTTCATATTTCTTCGTGGTATGCATCATGTTATATGTCCACATTGGATACGATGTAAATTTGATTGACATGCCATTTTTAGAACCATGGCCCTGGTGGTAGAAACTGATATTTTTAGTCTCATTTAGAGTGTTAGAGTGATAGACGAAGACAGATTTGTTTCTGTACTTTCTCGACTCCGGATTGTCACACTTTCTTATTATGTGTTTTATTTGTCTTGTGATGAACTAAATTCAAGTGTTAAATTTTGGCCTGTTTATATAAATTGTCCATAATTTAACGATTTAAAATATATATATATATATTTTTTTTTTTTGAGGCTTAATTAAGCCTTAATCCGTCTTGAGGCTAATGCCTAGCCTCGACTAGACAAAATGTCTCCGTTCTGATTTAGCCTTTTAACGCCTTTTTGTTATTATTGTCTTTGCAAACAAACTTAAATTGTTTGACGCTTTTTCAGGTCCACGGTAGCCCTCTCCTTGCTAACCAAGAAGAAAGCAACACAAGTTATTCCTGAGTCATATAATCTACACACGCAAGAATCCAAGGTTAACATGTTTCCATGTTATTTTGTATACACCAATATAGACAGAAAATATATAGGCAAAGTAATTGCACTGTGGAGCCTAATAACACCCTTAAAAAAAATAAAGAAAAAAAAAAAAAACGCCTTACGCATGCAGAGACAGCACGTCTTAAAAAGCTCTACAATAAGGACAATTTATTCAGTAGGGGTATTTTGGAGATTTTACACATGTAATTTTTGGTTGTCCTAATTTTTTTAAATTTTTTTTATAAAAGTTGACACTGTTATTAGAAGTTATTATTAGAGATGTTATAGAAAGATGTAAAGAATGTGTGGGTATGAATTTTCTTGTAAACTTCTTGATTAATATAGTAAATTACCATAGCGCCTGAAACAAGTCATAGTTTCACATTAAAAAGAACTTATATAGAATTTTTGTGTTATGTGATTGTTTGTTTTATTCTACGGTTTTGTTATTCTCGATAATATAGAATTAGGGCAGTAAGTATGAAGAGTAATTACTTATGTTGTCTAATTTTAGGATACCGTTTTAAAATCTAGTTTAATTTTCTATTTTTATATATTTTGGATAAATTTTGTAATTGGTGGTGTGTGTGTGTGTTTTTTTTTTTTTTTTTTTCTCTTTTCATAATTTACTTGACATTGTATTATTATTATCTGGTATATATTAATGATGAAATTAAGTGTTTTTTGATGAGCTGACGACTTTAACGAACCAAATCATCTTTTATTTTTCCCTCGTTTTATTTTTCAAACTCAATTCATAGATTGGCTTTGACATTTTTACTTGCGATTTCTCGTGTTTCTTTTTTTCTTTTTGTTTTTAATAAGTTTTTGTTTTAAATTCTCAAGATGCTTTGCTCATCTTGTAATAAGTTGTGCTCTTCCCCCTTTCTGACATTTAAGTCTTTGGGAAATATTTGCAATGTCGCTTCATTTAGATATAAATTCGTTATATAATATCGATATACAGATGAGTTTTCAATGGTTTCATTTTTTTCTTTGTAGTGTTTAGATTCAATTATAGAGTCAAGAAAATACTTTAATTACAATGAATCACGTAGCGTGTTTTATGACTTGTTATAACAAGGTAATTAGCAACCGGTTAATAATAAACAATAATTTGAATGGACAATGAGTATCTAGAATATGAAGAACTTATAACTCTGAACCGAAATCACCACATAAGAATTGTTCCTTGTTTTTTTTTTTTTTTTTCCTTTTCTAGTTCTAATTTTACTATGAATAATTGGACTAATTTCATAAGAGCCCCTGTCTTTAGCTTTTCATAATTAGAACGAATCATAATTTTATCGTTAATTATGATAGCCTTAATCACTTTATTTAAAAACAGAAGAATAAAAATAATGAACAATACTCTCTCTCTCTCTCTCTCTCTCTCCCTCTCTCCCTCTCTCCCTCTCTCCCTCTCTCCTCTCTCTCCTCTCTCCCTCTCTCCCTCTCTCCCTCTCTCCTCTCTCTCTCTCTCTCCTCTCTCTTCTCTCTCTCTCTCTCTCTCTCTCTCTCTCTCTCTCTCTCTCTCTCTCTCTCTCTCTCTCTCTTCTCTCTCTCTCTCTCTCTCTCTCTCTCTCTCTCTCTCTCTCTTCTCTCCTCTCTCTCTCTCTCTCTCTCTCTCTCTCTCTCTCTCTCTCTCTCTCTCGTTTTGACTCATTTTAATTAGCTAGGTTCTTGACACTTATTTAATTTTCCCCTTTCTCATTTGTGTAGGAAAATTAAGAGCTTGTTTGTGGAGGATCTGGAAGCCACATTTTCAAACTTTTTGAGGAAAGCACTTGAATAATATAAATTTAAAAACCAACATCAATCTGACATAAAAAAATAACAATAGACATAAAATTAAACTAAAGTTTGTTTTATGTTGGTCAAGATAAGAGAATTTGTGTCATGTTGGTCAATAGATTAAAAAAAAGATATTTAGGTAATTTTCTCAAACTATTTTTTTTTTTTTTTGTCTTTTATTCAATTCAAAACTACTTTTCACTACTCATATCTCCAAATGTTAACAATAAACTTAAATTTTAAAAATTCATAACTTTGTTATTTGGAATCAAAATGAGATATGTATTTTTTTTAATTCATAGAATTTTGAGAGGAGTGAAACAATATATATTGATATATATATATATATATTTTTTTTCAAAAACTTTCAAGTTTTTATACTTTTTTCTTACAAATAGTTTTTCAACCTAATACACATTTTTAAAACTATTTCAACTCCAATTCATATTTTTCAAAACTTCGTCTTCAATGCCTCCTCAAATGGGCCTAAGTTAAAAAGACAAAAATGGTAATTTGAGACAAAAGATAAGTAAAAAGAAAGAAGAATTCGGATCCATGCATTCCCTCACATGCGCGCACCACATGCGCTTGCAGCTTTCTGATCAGCATCAAGATCTGTTGCAGGATCGATTGCTTTCCAAGAGCCGGTGCGTGATTGGGCCGTGTGTTTGAGCAGTGTGCCAAATGGAATGCTGCCATTTTATCGTCCACAAACATAATGTTACCTTATTCTAACTAAAACAAATAAAAAGTAAGAACATAACGAGGAAGAAGGAATAGCAAATTATTGAGCTTTCTATGCTCATTTATGGCCATCAGAGCAAAAGACTTTGGTAATTTGCAGCTTTTTTAATGTTCAAAATAGTATATTTAAATGACTATTATTGTTTTCTAGTATACAGTTTCAATACTTTATTCAGAATGTATATATTTTTATATAATTGAAGTTTTTGATTAATATGGCTGAATGCTGAATGTTTTCTTGTTGTAATATTCAAAAAATAAAAATTTGGATTCCTTTTTTAGAAAAGAAATTTCTTATTGATCTCTTTTATTTCTAAATTTATATAGCTTTCAAACCTCTTCAATTGTGGTTTACTTTCCGATATGGACTTGACTCCCCTTTCAAAATCCTAACAATCTCCATCTTGACTAAAAAAAAAAAAAAAAAAACTTCTATAGCAACTGCAGTCATAATTCCTAACCCTAAAAATTATTATAGTCCGGTATAAGAGTATACTCACTCTGCATTAACAAATTCAATGAATTTCAGTTCAACATTTATAGAAAAATCTTATTAAAAAAAAATTATGGTACAACTTTCACATATGGCTTTCTCGAAAGTTTATCGGCTATTCACATAAATTTCACCATATACCTTATCAAACTAATACATGTGTGCAAACTTATGAATCCACTAAGGGTAACATATCCTCTTTACATGACAAAGCGAATATACCATGAAGATGTACATCAAGTGACACCACCATCTCCTATGAGAAAACATATACTATTAGTTTTTGACTCGAAGCATTTTGCAGAACCTGCTTGTAATAACCAAAATTTTATACCTCTATTTTATCAACTTATGATTTTTAAAGGAATGAGATTAAAAAAGAGACAAAAAAGAAAGAAAATAGAACAAAACGAGTCTAATACCCGTGCTACGCACGGTGATGTAGAAATCATAGTTTTTGCTTCTCTTCTTTTAGACAGCAAAAGTAAATAGGACAACTTGTGTTCATTTTGAGGTTGACAACCTATAATAATTAACCTAAGGAATGCAAATTTTACAATGTTGTTTATAGACCATCTTCTCTCTTTCTTTCTTATTCACCTAGATAAATATATGCATTCGAATAACATTAACGATGTCCAAATCATACATTAATAAAATGTATATTGTAAGTCTTAGATAACTATTATTTGTTTTTTAGCCAAAAAAAAAGATAACCATAAATTTCTATATTTTTATTAATTGCTGTATTGCTCAAACAATTTTTCTATGTTTTAATTTGTCGTTCATTTTAAATTTAAAAAAAAAAATAAAAAGAGAGGATGAGGCATTTATGAAAAACACTTCAACAACTTGACATTAATGTGTAGGTCATAAAAATGAAGATAATTATAATCACAACATAAATAAAAAAAAATGTTTCTTAAATGATCACAAAGTCTTATATTCACTTTTTTAATCATTATTAACCTCACGCCACAGGAAGATAAGTATTTAACCACATTAATAATAATATTTGTGCCAATTCCTCAAAAGAACATTCCTAATTTTTCTAGAGACATTAAAAAAATGCGAACAAATAAGTTAAGTCTACATTAGTTTAATAAAGAATTAAAACAACGAAACTACTTAAAAAAAAGAATATTAACAAATAAATAAATAAGAAAAGTAAGGAAATCAGAGAATTTATCCGCCGTAAAAAAGAAAAGAAAAGAAAAAAAAGTGTTTCATTCACTCGAAGTAAAGCAGGGATAATAAAGTAATTAGAGTAGAATAATTATGCCTGGCAATCTTTGTCTCTTATAAGCACCTATTCGGTTCCTTTAACAAGAGAAAACACAACACACACAGAAAGAAGAGCAAGAGAGGAGAGAGGAGAGAGAGAGAGAGAGTTCTCAGTTTTTTACAAACTGGTATTCGGTGTGCTGAAAGCAGAAAACAACTAAATAAATTACAGTGAAACTATTCATCCTAGTATTATTAAAGGAGTATCAATAGAGTAAGATGGTGTGGCGGACAAAGATACAATAACTTCATCAATTTTTTTACACTGTATTCGATGCTGAAAAACAGAAAACAAATTAAATTAAAATAAAATCATTATGACATTTCACCTTTAGTAATGTTATATAAATATAATGTTGACGTATTCAATTCAATAGAGTTAGATGGTGTGTTCGTCGTCGATCAATAAGATCATCTAATACACTTTCATCAAATATTTTTATCAGTTCTAAAAAGTCCATTCGATGACACATAAGAAAATATCATATAATTCAACTCATTAAAAAACTTAAAAATAAAAATCAAATTATTTGTACCATTTCACCTATTGATGTTGAAAAGGTTTTAAACACCATGAATGACATGTTAGGAAAAAAAACTCAACAATTATACATTTATTCAACAAAAAGTAAAGATTATGATGTCGAGATCTTGAGATATATCGGAGAAACTGAACAAAATATAATTACTGATTCAAAAAAGAAAATTGTATATAAGCTTCGTAATTGAAAAGAAAAGAACTTTAAATGTATTCAAGTTTAGTTTAAATTTGTTTATCTTATATAGAATTGCTTTCTTTTCCTTTTCTTTTTTTATCTTATAGATCTTCTACAATTTATTTTCTTTTTTAATTTTTTTAATTTTTTAATTTTGAAATAAAAATGTACTAAGGTCAGCAGTCTAAGGGTTTGTTTTGTGGAGTAGTTTGAGTTGGAATGTTTAAGTTTCAATAGTAAATTTTTTTAAATTTTCAGAAAAGACAAAAAAACTTTTTGGGAAAAAGACAAACTTTTTAAGAAAAAGACAAAAAAAAATTTGAGTTTAATAATTTAAATGGATGTGCCAAACTCCCCTAATTCTCCAACTTTTTTTCTCATAGAAAGAAAATGAAAAAAAAGAAACGGTGCTTGTTATCCTGTACGGAATGTACCACACTTCTTAGGTAGGCTCCAAAATTTTTTTCAAGTGCAGCATGTGGGCCCACTGGTCAACGTTGGCAAACATATGTGATATATATGTTCATCTCTCATCAATCAAGATGAATTGGCCACATATGTACGTCATGGTTTATAGTGCATTCTAAAGAGAGAGAGAGAAAGGAGCGGAAAAAAAATTTAGAAAAAAAATTTTTATTAGGCATATTCATAAACCTTTGTGGTAAGCAAGCAAAACTCAAAAGTTCATATCTCACTGTGTAATTATCCAATCAGACAGAGAAAACACTTTCTGCATGTCTTTTGAAGAACTCTATGGTAATAAGTTGTTGAGTTTATTATTCGAACAGGTTTCTATATATATATATGTATATATAGTTATACGCGTGGGGTTAATATAATAAATGAATGCGATATGTAGTCAAGAAATTAGCACTTTCATCAATATAACTATTCGTGAGATTTGTTTACAATTTGTAAACCAGAAAGCTACAAAATCTTGATGTGAAATTGATGTCAACCTTAATTAATTAGTTCTCTTGGTTATCCTAATATAGAGTAAGTTTTCCTAAATTAGGATTTCTGCGGCAATAAAACAATCTAAAAGAAATATGAGTATATCGCGGTGTACAAGTTCAGATTGAGTAACCTTATTTATATCTAATATTATTATTTTGATAGGATGAGATATATATATATATATATATATATTTTACTACATGCTTATGTATATGTAAATAATAAAAAGCGTTGTTCAGAAATTTGTACTATGTCCCATGTAAATAAAATAGAGATCTGGAGGAGCGTTCAAGCTTTGTGATAGTGGTGATATTCAAGTTCTTTGACTTAGTATTCACTATTATTTCAGCTATATATGCATTTAAGAGAACCGTAATCATATGCAATTTTATATGATGTTACATTTAATATATGGATATATATATATATATATTTGCTTTTATGTGTATCTGTGATACTTTTAATAGGAATATACATTGAAAAAGTGGGCCCTTTATTCAGGAATAACTAATAATTATGTAATGATTTTTATATTACAGGCTAGTTAAGCTAGTAAAAGCCATCGAACTTTGATTTCGAACTTTGCCTTCTAATAACACTAACATTCAAGGGTAGTATATTTTTTTAACCGTATCACAAGAATAATAGTAGCATGTTTTGTGTCTATATAATCTCTTATTTTATATCTGTTTTATGTTTTTGAAAGGATACTCTCCATGGAATTTTAATATGTACATAGAGCATTGGAGCATTCATGACATTGTTTCATAAAGCATGTTTATAAAGGAACAGCTATTGTACCCTTATTTTCTATTTTAAAATGAAGTGTGATGTATGGCTTTGTACCTGGGTAGGCAAGAGATACAGGAGGGACCAGCAGACACAAATATTAATTGTAACAACCCTTAAGATACAAGGTTTTAATGAAGGGTAGCCACTACGACTGAAATGGAACTGATTCTGTGAAATACATGGCCTATCGAGTATTAAGTCAGATTTTACACTTGATGGGACGCATGACGGTTTTGATTGAAAATGTTAAAAGTGACTAAAAATGGCCTATCTAGTATTAAGTCAGATTTTACACTTGATGGGACGCATAACGGTTTTGATTGAAAATGTTAAAAGTGACTAAAAATGGGTACAATAGAAAATTAAGGATTTTATACATGATTGCATACATTCAAATGTTTATACTTACTTAGCTTTAGCTCTTTTAGTTTCTTGTGAGACATGTTTTTGTTTTAGGATCACAAGACGTTGACTGAATAGGAGATTTGGAAATCCTATGACAAATTTAAATTTAGAAAGTTATGTTTATCGATTATGTTTGTGTAGTGTCTTTCAAACTAGCTAGTAATGCATAAATTAAGGATTGACGTGTTAGTTAAGGGGGCGTTACACTGCTCCACCTTTCAAATCCTTAAGTAATTAACCTAGATTTTATCATCACATCCTTTATTTGTACTTGCTACAAACCAAAGTTGATCCTCATCCTAATTTCTCTATTTCAAACTTCACAAAGTTTAAAAACTTCAACATTTCTACTTCCCTCTCCAGCTTAGTGAAGAACCAACATTTCTACTTCCCTCACCAGCCAGCTTAGTGAGGAACCAACATTTCTACTTCCCTCTCCAGCTTAGTGAAGAACAACCATCCAGTAGTCGTGAATAGTGCCCCCCAAAGTAGTTCACACGAAAAGGCTGAAAAGACTGGAGAGGTCAGAGGTCCCGCGTAACGTCCAATCTCTTTGGACAGAACTTTCTTATATCGTATGAATCCACAAATAAGTTTATCTTTGATACCACTTGTTTAAGAAATTAGATCCTAAACCCACTTCGAGGAATTGACAAATAATAAATATATATCTATATATATTAACAATCAACATATACAGAAATACATGAAAAAATAATCATATAACTATAACACAAGAAATTACATGAAAAAGTCCAAAATAGAAGAAAAATCATGACCATTATTAATAAATTCACTAGATGAGTAATTTTTATAGCCACGCTGACTTTTTCTCACTCTCATGACCCTAATAATATATACATATTGAATGATACAAAGGCTTTAAAGAGACAAAATAATTAATAGAGAACACAATTTTGATTATTGAGTTCCTTGTTTTCTTGATACATATCTTTGTTTCTTGCGGTTTACAAAAAAATCAAAACTTGGATTTCGTTATACCTTTTGTCCTATTTTGATAAATATGTTTCATCCAATCCTCTACTAGTTAGTTTGTTTGCCTTTGTAACTTGTTGAAATTATCTTAATATGCATTTATGGTTCTTAAATCCAATACTAATACCAAAACTGTTTGCTAAGAATGTAATGACTTCTGAATGGTTGCATAACTGTGGAATTTCTAAGCATATGTTGTCATTTACTTGTTTAAGATGAAAGATAGAAGATGTACAAGCCGAAATTTGTGGTAAGTGCATTTAGATAGAAAATAATTACATAAAAAAGTCTATATTTAGAGTCTCGTTTTAAAATTTGTCATTTTAAAAAAAATATTATGTATATATCTATTTTTTAAGAAATAAATGTTTATAATATCTATTTTGCCTTTTTACTATAATTGGCATCATTTCATCTTTATACAAATTCTTTTACTTTTTTTTTTTACTTTAAATGAAAATATTTTTTGTTGATAAATGTGAATTACCTTTAGTAAATCAAAATTAATTATAAATATCAAAGTACTTAAAATATTTACTATAAAGATGATGATTCAGACTAAATAATAAGCACAATACAAAATATTAATAATAAAGATTGATGAAACTAAAATATTAACACTTTTCATATTAAGAAAGCAATGAATTCTTTAATAAATAATAAAAAAAAAAAAACTTACTTATTTATGTAATCCACTACAAATCAAATGATTGTCATTCATGCTTCAACCAAAAAAATTAAAGAATGACACAAGAAATGGTATCAAATTGTTTTTGAAAAAACACTACTATTTATGTAAATTAGTTGAAATGAGATTGAACTTATATTTATGATAAAGACTGATTTATTTTACAAAAGATTATTTTGAGATCTATTTTTTTTTCTTTTTTAGCTTATTCTCGTTAATGTGAAATTTGATTTTGAGAAAATATTCCCTTTTTGATTCATTATGAATATTTACACCTTCCTTACATTAATAAATATTTCTTTTTAATGTTATTTTGTTAAATAATTCTATTAAATTAACTTTAACTATCTTTAGTAAACGTCATAGATTCTTTTTTTTTTTTTTTTCATTTTTAATAATTTCTTTATTTGTTAATTCTTCATGCTTTATGAAAGATAATATTGTATTTATAATTATTTTTTTAGACATTTGTGTGAATAAAAAGAAAAAGGGTGGTCTATTGACACCCTCTTGTTTGCTTTTCCCACCCCCAATTTATTAAATTATTTAATTACTAAATTACCCTTAAATAAAATTAGTTTTAAGGATAGATGTGTTTTAAAATATACTCTTCATATACCTCATTTTAAAATTCAAAAATAAATATTATAAATCTCCAAATATAATTCGCATAAAGTAATGAATAATCATAATAAAAGATAAAGCATTGCTAATCATAAGGTTTTTTTTTACTAATCAATAATCAACATCTACTTTGTGAAATTAGCTAAACAAACAAAAAAGAAAGCGACAAATCAGGGGGAAAAAAAGTGTACTTTGTTTGACAGAATGAGAAAGTAGAGGGGTGGATGGAGGTTTACAAGTGGGGTTGTGATATATGCCTTCGAAAATCATTCTCTGGAATCCAGAGCTTGGATATATATATATATATATATATATATATATATAAGGATTGAAATTCAAGTCTGGATATAAAGCAAAGAATATCATTTTTTTTTTATAAAGTCATTTAAGATATCTTAACAATAAAAATGTTGGATAAAAAAAATAGACAGCAACCGTAAAAAGAAAAAATAAACTTAATTTATGTCAACTAATTTAATATGGCAGCAGCGTTGGAGAAGCAAGAAAATTTTAAAGGAATGGAGGATAGACAAAGATAATTAGCAAAAAATAAGGGAAAAAAAGATAAAAGAGAGAAAACAAAAAAAAAAAAAGAAAAAAGAAAAAGAAAAAGAGAGAAGGAAAATATAAAGTGGGATATGGTTGGTGAGTGAGAAAATGTAGGAGGGGAAAAAAAAAAGTTTGATTGCGGGGGTTGTTTTGGACTAAAAAAGGGGTGTAACAAGTAATAGTTAAAATTTAAAATTTTGATGGTGGGTGGTGGTTTAAATAGAGGTATAGGAAAAGTAAATAAATGAGTGTCAATAGACCCTCCCAAAAGAAAATTGACATATTTTAAATCAAGACCTTTAATTTAGATATCTATGTAAATAACTTATCATGACACTTAAAAATTGAAGTAAATAATTTTTCTCATTCACAAATTTGTGATAAATTTTTATAATATTACATAGAGATGAATTACAATTAGAAACCTAAAATCAACCCCTACAATCAAGCTAACTTATATGTATAGTTTTGTAAGATCTCAAAAAGATTGAAACAGTCACAAAATCGTAACTACTACAGTAATCAATCAATCGATCCCATAATCTCAACTCCGTCTTGAGTTGGTGCATACAAACTTGCCAAATTTTTTTTTAAATTTCTAGATTTAATACTGTCTTGCAAGAATATGGGCCAATTGATTTTCTAATATCATTTTTCATATGTGTCTTCTATTTCAGCAGGCGACTTTGATTTTCCATGAATCTAAGAGAGTTTCTTCCTCTCCGCAATGTGCATCTCCATCAGTACTTGGAACCAACCATCAGAGTTTAATTTGTTGCGAATTATTTCGGCACAAAAAATGCTTTTAGATTAAACAACAATTAGAACATATTTTGTCACGGATGATTCAACATTTTTTCACTCATTTTCGTTTTGTTTTTTCTTAAATTTTGACTTTTTTTGTTTTTTTATTTTTTCTTTTATCCCTTTTTCCTTTTCGGTTTTTTTAACCACGTGTGGTCATGATGAAAGAAAGAAACAATAATAATAATAATAATAATAATAATAATAATAATACCCGATACAAAGTTCCAAAAAGAAAGCAAAAAGACTTAATATGCAGGCCTCGCTTACAGAGGCCTACGACGTGGAGAAAAAAATTTAAGGCAAGTCCTTTGACTTAGAGGCGGCGTGGGTGATTCAAAAGATTCAAAAGTATAAATCGTTTTTTGTTCAGGAGATATATATAACTTGTTTCGAAAATTTGAGCAATTATCTTAGTAACGCAATTCAAGCTATCAGTCATTGTATGATCATCTCTCCCCCAAGTGAGTTCAAAGGCTCACAAGTAATATCAAACCATTACTTGGAGTGGTAAACATAACCATAAAATTTGTTCTGACTAAATTAAATATGTGGCCAGCAACTAATTATCATTAGTTGTTAATTTAGTGGCACAATATGTTGAGATGTGTGGAGTCAAGTACGTTAAAAGTTTGCAAAAATATTCAAATTGTACTTCAAAGTGATGATATGCTTGAGGAGAAATTGGAAGATAGGTTGAAGTTCAAAATAGAGTACGGCAATTTGTCATTTATTAATTCACAAAAAATCTCCTGCATTGACAGGTTGTAATTAATTTCAATAACTTTTATTTTCTCTTCATACGTACGTACCAAACACACCCTTTTATTCCAGATTTTCCAAATGACCAAATAATAGCTGCAAACCAAAGGGTGTGAATACGTTTGCTACAGTTGACTTTGAAAGCAGACTAGATATCAACAGAAATGTCCACTTTGAGGTTATAATTCACTTCCAGATGTCTCCATGTTCTCTTACCATAATCACAATGAAAAACAGATTATGTTGGAAGAATGATTTTCAAGGCTTGAATCCACCAATTCTTCAAGAATATTCAAGGAAAAACCATGTGATTGAGCCTCCAAAGGTCCTTGTTCTCTAGGAATTTTGTGCCTCTCTTTCTTCTCTTATTTGAGAACTAGGGGGTTTGTTTCCCTTAAGTAAGCTCAAAATTTGGAGAAATATGGACCATATCATCGAAAAGGTGCTGATTTTGTCCATTAGTAGCAAAGAGGTGCGGCTGTGCGGGCTTGGGGGCTTGGAGGCTTGCGGGAGTGCAACTGGCCAGTTCTGCCACGCGCCCTCTTGGTCAGCTAGGGCCTGCACGCAGCGTGGCCTTCTCGGGCAGCAGGGGGCCTGCACGAGGCGAGGCTGCACGGCCCTCTCGGCCTGGCTTGAAGGGGGGGGGAAGCTGCATGAGGCACTGCCGTGCAGGCCTCTCAGCCTCCGGCCTGGACGGCTTCCACATGGCATGGCCACGCCATTGGCTTGCGCGACCGTGCAGGCCATGTGACGTGGCCTTTCTGCCAGAGGCTTTGATGCTTGCCTTTAGTGCTCCAAAGCTCCAGTTTTTTGTTTCACAATTCCACTAAGTCCCAAATTCTTAATATCCTACAAAATGTCACAAAGAAACATCAAAATAACACAAATGCTTGAGGTTTTCACAAATATCTAAGATCAAGAGTAGTTGATTTA
Source organism: Ficus hispida (assembly GCA_025413025.1). NCBI lineage: Eukaryota > Viridiplantae > Streptophyta > Magnoliopsida > Rosales > Moraceae > Ficus > Ficus hispida. The sequence continues at coordinate 18,293,376 of CM046374.1, forward strand.
TGAGTAAAATACTCACTCATCAGTGGTCAGCAACTTATTATCATTATTTGTTAATTTAGTGGCATAATATGTTGAGATGTGTGGAGCAGATAATGGCTAATTAGTCCGCGAAGAGCTGCAAATTGTGCTTAAGAGTAATGATCTGCCCAAGAAAGAGAAATTGGGACTTAGATAGATAACTAAAAGAGAGTATGATGAAAAATTTAAGCCACTTTGTTACTTCATAAAAGTTCTCTCTTCTGCATTCTCATTGATAGGTTGAACTTAATCATCAAGATTTTTTTTTCTTTCTGATCTTGCCAAACACACCGTTAATCAAATTTGAAGGAAAATGCATAAGATATTTTGTTTGTAGATTTTCCATTTTTTATTACAAAAAAAAAAAAAAAGTCTGAAGAACGTCTTTGAACAAAGAAAATATTTTGAATTAAGTTTGGTTAAAACATCCTTAAATATCCTTTCCCAAATACTCCGTTTGGTAGAAATTAAAGAAAATAAGAGGGAGAGATAACTTATAAAAGATCAAAAATTAAAATGATAGAAAAAAAAAAAAGTTTCCTTTAGGTTGTTTGGTAGATAGAAAAGAAAGAAAATAATAGATTTATTAAATTACTATATTATTCATTTATATATTTTTTTCTAGTTAAAAGTAGGATAAAAAGATAATTTTAATTATGTTTAAATGGATTTATGTTTTTCTCCCATTTTTGGAAATATTAAAAATTGTGTACTTCACTGCTATTTTTTCCCCTCCTATTTTCCATTTCATTTTCATTTCCTTCTTACCAAATAACCAACTTCATCATTTTCCCTGCACTTTCTTCCTTTCTCTTTTCCTTGTATTAATAATCTTTTTACTCATTAATCATATGGGTGTAGGTTTGTTTATTATATATGTTTTAGGTTGGGATATAGAGGCAAATATATTTTTTTAAAGAAGTTTTTTAACAAATGGTCCAAGTTTTTAAAAATTAGTTAAAAGGCATTTTTCCCTTAAAATAGTTAATTAATTTTATAAATAGTAACTCACTAATTGACCATATTTAGTCAATCACTAATTAACTTTGGGTCAATCACTTATTGACTCCGAGTAAACCACTAATTTTCTTAGGTAAATCACCAATTGACTATCAATAAATCACTGATTGACCATAATATATCATCAATTTTATAGTTAATCAGTGATTAACTACAATTAGATCAATGATTGATGAACATAAATCACCAATTTTCTTAGTCAATCACTGTTGACTATAAGTAAATCAGTGATTTACCATTAAGAAAATTAAAAAATGAAATAAAAAATGCAACTATCTCTTCCCCCCTCTGCCTCACTCCCCCAACCGTGATAGCCCAATCAAGAACAATTAACCATAACAAAATCAAGATAAAAGAAATCCCAAAAGTTAATCACGGATAAATAATAATTAAAACAAAAGAAATACATTCACACATTCACACATATATATTCCCCCCCCCCCCCGCCCCCGCCCCCGCCCCAAAAAAAAAAAAGGAATTTTGATACCAGAAAAGTTGACAGAAGAAGCATGGGCACAGTTGACAGATTGTCAGAAGCAATTTCCCATGTTGGAGAAGAAAGCAAAGAAGAATTTTCTGAAAAACTAAAACCCATAAAATATCTGAGAAGAAAAATGAAACCCAATTGGTGGAAGGGAATCTAAGGAGGGAGAGGAAATGTCGAACCAAGAAAAAATCATGATGGGCCATTGTTGACACGACTCTCTCTTATCTGCTTCATAGTTTTTAGTCATTTGAAGAAATGAGCAGAGGGAGGAGAGAAAGAAGGAGAAGGAGAAGGGGAGAGAATGGGGGTATGTGATGCCCTAGAAATTCATAAACATAATTCATGAATTATTATCATGAATTTCCTTCATTACTATACTTCTAATGAATTATTTTGATGAATATCAAATTTCAAGATCATGAATGATTATTTATCATCAGTATGATGATCTCGACAATCTAACAATGTTGAATTTCTCTATTTAAATGAGAAATTATAGATACATAAAAAATGAGTCAAAATGACATATATATAAATTATCATATTAGAGTGATAAATATTAATTTTTGAAAAGGAGCCCCAGCTATTATTAGTAAGTCAATTTGCTAACATTAGTATTACTTTTGGTCATGTCAATATTTAAGTATTGAGAGTATGATTAGAAAAATTAATGTGTCATATAAATAGGAGATGAATGGTTATGATTGATTAGGAGTATATCCAAAGGTGGAGGATTGATCAAGAATTGGGATTAGATTGGAAATCAATGGTGTAGATTTCATGTGAAAGGATCCTAGGCAAAAATCACTGGCCAAGTTTTGGATACTAAGTAACCAATGAAAAGTTAGGTCAAGGATTGGTGTAGTGGATGATCAAATGTGTGAGATCAAAGATGATAACCCTTGGTCAATTGTTGGAAAATTGGAAGAAGAAAAAAAGAAAATCATGAGAGAGCTAGATAGAATCGGATTTTCTAGTAAATCATCCAATATTTTCCACTTTTACCCTCAAACAACAGCCCTTTTCAAAGCATATGTTGGCTGAACATAAGCCCTAGCGTTTCTTACAAAGTTTAAGCTCAAAACCAAGACTTTTCTAGCCACCACTAAGCCTCAAAAACCACAAACTCTACCCTCATCTCCAACACCCCTCTAGCATCCTTTCCCCTCCATTTTCAAGCTCCAAGAAATCCCATTACCAAGTTCGAAGAAGTGTGAAGCGAAGATAGATGACATGTTACTAGAGGTAACCAAGTAGTTTTCTTTGTGTTTTGGTTATTTTTAGAGAACTAAAGCATGTTATGTTATTATAATCTTAATTTTAGACTCTTTCTTACCTAGAAAAAGGTTTTGAGAAGAATTTTGGAGGTCCGAGATCTTAGAGGATCCACGGAGCATTTCGGTAAGATCTACAAACTTTGTTAGAGCTTGTAGAAGATGTGATAATAATATGGCATGAGTTAGAAACTTTGGTATAAAAATTAAATTATATGATAAGATTCTACAAAGTATAAGCTTCATTTTAGGCTTTGGAATCACTTGTTTTGCTTATGCATGCCTAATGTTATATGCATTTGAAATTGGAATACAAAACTAGAAAGAAAAAGAACATGTGGGGTACAATCTAGCTATGAAATCCGAACTCTTAAGCTCAAAATTTTGGATTATAAGTTATGTATATCTAAAAACTATAATCTTTAAGCTTTCCAACAAGGTATCTTATGCCTTCAATGGATAAATATGCAATTTTTGTTGAATTTTACAAATTTAAGACTACGAATTGAGAGGTTTTGCTAAACCCTGTATCAGTCACGGATTTTGTATGTTTTGGGTTAGTAAACTATAATATTTTGTATAACTGTTTTTTATGAACTAGACATTATAATCATTTCAATGAAGTATCGTTTTCCTTATTTGGATTTGTAAGTGGATTTTTATGATTTTTCTAACTTTAACCAAAATCTTGGAATATGGCAAATGTGTGAGACCAACTGTAACTAAACCTCATTATACGGCATATAAAACTCCAAATCTAAAGAAAATAACTTTATCGTTATAAATTAGACATCTTATGCTTTGAAATGAGCTATTATATGTTTAAAACAGATAAGTATATAATTTTTAATAAATCACACAATATTAGATTGAAAATTAGTAAACTTATATTTTATTATAGGACACTAAGGCATACATCTATACTAAGAATTAAAAACCATGAGATTTTAGAAAATAAATTATAAGGACAGACTAGATACTTCAAGCTTTCTAACGAGTGATCAAGTGTCCAAAACAGAATTATTCACAAATTTAAATGAATCTTACAAGTTAAAATCTCACATCGATAAAACGATTAAATATTAAAAATGTGTCTTGAGGGTGAGTCATAACATATAGGCATAAACATTGATAAAATGAGTTGGTATTAAGTGTATGATTAAATAATGTGAAAAACTCTAACTTTATAAAGTTGAATCATAAGTTTTTAGATGGACCAAGACATATTTTTATGGGATTGGGCCTTACAAGCCCAATATTAGATGGAAAGCAACCCACTTAAGGGCATATACTAAGGTGACTTCTTGTCACTAAGATTTTATATACTGATTCATTAATTAAGAAATAAATAAATAAATTAATAAATATATAAAAAATGTAAGTATGCAAGAAAGTTAATTAGTAATTAAAAAAATAATTAGTTAATTAATTATAAGAGCTAATAAGGGATTATTAATTGTGTAATCATGATCATTATGTTGAGTAATTGCATAATTAAAATTCATGATTAATTATTAATATGATTATTAACATAATAATGGATGATTAATTAGAGATTATTTAAGCATTAATAATTAACATAACTATTAATTATTAATTATTAAATGAGAAATGATATTTAAAGAACAAATATTGAGGATATGATTACTAATTAGTCGATAAAAATTATGTAATTGATTTATCATTTCCCAATCAAGTAATAATTAAGGATTACCTAATTAATTGATTGATTGATTAATTATTTAATTAATCGATTAATTAATTAGTTATTTAATTAATTGATTAGTTAATCAATTAAATTAAATTAAATTAATGATAATTAGTATAATTTTCTTTTACACTTAATAATTAATAGGAATTAATTATTAAGGTTAGTTATAATAAAAGTAAATTAAGTTCACCTTAATTTATATATATATATATAGCCATAATTCACTTTAATGACGAAGTATTATTAAATGAGAACAATTCCCCAAACTTATTGATAACTCTAGAAATTAGAGTTATCTTAGGCACTTTTAGACTTGAGTATAGTTAGTTTAGAGAGTATTTGTGTTATTTTTAGCATACTTTTCTTTGTTTTATATTTGTGTGAACTTTTTATCTTGGGTTTAGTGTTTGATTGAAATTATGGTATTTGTGAAGAAAAATCTGGTCAAATGAGGGCTGATGTGTGTTTTAAATCTTGTGTGAATTGTAGGAGAGCCTGAGCCGAAAATGTTACAGCAATTACTTGTAGTAAGTTATGCTAGCTGGCATTACTCTAAAAAAAAAAGCAAAAGAAAAAAATAAAAAAAGAGGATTACAGCTCATACTTGTGGGGACTATTCTTATACCTTAGCTGGGAGGTCACGTGTGCTTTGGGGTTTTTCCTTAAAGAGTTAATGAAATTGGAGAGGCAGCCAAAAGCATTGAAGGAGGAGCTGAAAAATAGAGAGATTCGGGATAGTACAGAGAAAGGAAAAAGAGGAAGAGTACAGGGAGAGAGAGAGCTGCAGATTTGCTTCCATTTTCATACCTATTTTGGAGGGTGAGCTTAGGAGAAGAAGGAAGGACGAGAAGAACCACGTCTAGCTATTTGGAGATTTTCCTTTTCTTACTCTTTCCTTGATTTATTTCTTGATTTCCATTCTCTGTTGAACATGGGATTTGTATTTATGCTTGATTTTGTAATCTTGAACATGAGCTAAATTTCTTTAGTTGGGATTGTTGATGGACCCAAAATTGGAAGGATGATTTGAATGTTTTGTTGAAATGTTGAGCAAATCTCTTTCCTGTTCATCCACGTATTTTGAATATTTAATTTCTATTGTTGATTGGCCATCAATTTATAGGAAACTAGGCTTTACTTAATTCTGGAAAGGTTAATTTGTGCTGGATATAATTTGGATGATGCAAGTTCAATATGCTTTTTAAAGTTTATATTGATTTGTGAATGGTATAGGAATATATTATTTACCTTGTATAACCTATTGAAATTGGTGTATGAAATTGTGTTCTGAGAACTAGATTCACATAGGAATATGTTGAAAAAGGTTTAAAGAATTTTTAGCCATAATTAATTCGGAATAATTTTGTGATAAAATTGAATTTCAGTTAACTGGATGGTTTTTGCTGCAGCATTTCCTACAGCATTCGGGTTAGACTTGCAATTGAGGGGAAATTGGAAATCCTAGCTTAATTCTCAGTCTTGATTTACAAACTCTTGATTGGATATTGTTCTTTTTGTCTATTTTAGTGCCTTTTCATTATACCCATTTTATTTCATTAGTTATTTGCATTTTCCTTATTTCAATTTCCAAATTCAAATTGATTTGTGCTTTATTTTGTTTGCAATTCATTTTAGTGATTCAATTCCTGTGGAGATGATACTCAACTTACATTCTATATTACTTGTGCGATTACATACACTTATGTATATTTATATATACTAAAGAATCGCAAAAACAAGTTTTTGATGCCATTGCTAAGGATTGAAATCATTAAAAATATTTGTAAAAGTTATTTAGTTTTAGTTCTTGTTTTTGCATTTTCTTATTGGTTGAGTTTTTGTATTTTCAGGAGCTGGCTTTCTCTGCATGAATAACCAGTGAAATCAAGAGTTGCTGTCCTTGGACCCATAAATTGAAAGAACATTTCTAGCAAGGAAAAGGGAGCAACGAGGTCTAGCGGGTGTGGGAGAAATAGTAGAAAGAGTTGCTGTCAATATGGCTAATGTTGGGTAGCAAATGAATGTCAACAATCTATTGCCTCAACCAGTTTTGGTGGATGATAGAGACAGGGCCATTCGAGAGTATGTTGTACCCATTCTACATGGGCTCAATCCAAGCATTATTAGGCAATAAATACAAGCCCTACAATTTCAACTCAAGCCTGTTATGTTCCAAATGTTGCAAACCCAAGGCCAGTTCAGTGGAATGGCAACTGAGGATCCCCACATGCACCTTCAGCTATTCATGGAAGTGTGTGATTCTTTCAAGCTACCAAGGGTGTCCGAGGAAGCATTGAGGCTGAAGTTATTCCCTTATTCCTTGAAGGATAGAGCTAGAGCATGCTTAATTTGTTGCCACTGAATTTAATAGCAACATGGAATGACTTGGCAGAAAAGTTCCTCATGAAGTATTTTCCTCCAACCAAGAATGCCAAGCTTAGAAACGACATCACTTCATTCCAACAATCGGAGGGTGAATCATTGTATGAAGCGTGGGAGAGATTCAAAGAGTTGTTGCGAAATACCCTCATCATGGGATTCCCCATTGGATTCAGATGGAAACATTTTATAATAGGCTCAATGGACAAACACGTACAATAGTTGATGCGGCAGCCAATGGTGCCCTTTTAGCCAAATCGTACAATGAAGCTTATGAGATTTTGGAGAGGATGACAACCAATAATTATCAGTGGCCCACTGAGAGGCTCAATGCTCGAAAGGCTATAGGACTTCATGAAGTAGATGCTATTACTGCACTTTATGTCCAAGTGTCGAGTTTGATGAATATGATCAAGACTATGAGCATGTCGGTGGGTGTTAATTCGGTGCAATCTATTGGCGTCACTTACGTTTATTGTGGAGAGGGACACTTATATGATGATTGCCCTTCTAATCCAGCCTTTGCTTGTTTTGTAGGTAATTTCAACAAGAACAACCCTTACTCGATGCCTTACAATCAAGGGTTGAGACAACACCCAAGCTTTTCATGAAGCAATCAAAGGGCCGGCTCTAGTGGAGCAAATGCTTATCATCGACCTTCTCACCCACCGGGCTTTCCATCTCAACAACCAAGAACTCAAGGTATGGAATCATCTAGCTCATTAGAGAATTTGATCAAGGAGTATATAGCACAGAATGACGCTAGAGTTGAGAGTCATGATGCCATTTTGAGGAGCTTGGAGAATCAGATTGGGCAGATTGCAAACACCTTGAATATTAGGCCACAAGGTTCTCTTCCAAGTCATACTGAAGATCCATGGAGGGACGGGAAAGAACACTGCAAGGCAATTTTATTAAGCAGTGGAAGGGAGCTCGAGCCAAGAGAAAAACCCAAAGCTGTATAGAATGAGCCCATTTCAATCGAAAATCAAGACGAGCAACTTCAACAAGAAGAAAAACAGGGTACAAATCAGTGGTTGGAATCTTACTCAAAAAATGCTACAGCATTTCCGCAGCATTCTGGTATAGTAGGAATTTCAGAGCACAACAACAAAAAACTGCCTCCACCATTTCCTCAGTGGTTTCAGAACAACAAAAGGATGATCAGTTCTGCAAATTTCTGGATGTCTTGAAGCAGCTTCACATAGGGCCGGCAATTCTGGACACGACACGGTGACATGACATGAGAACGACACGTAATAAATGGGTTTGGACCGCACGTTTAATAATTGGGTCGACACGTTTAATACGAAAATAAATGGGCCAGAAACGGGCTAACACGATTAACACGTTTAACACGTATATGTTAGAATTTTCAAACTACTTTAAAGCTCTTTTTATAACAAGTATAGGCCCATTTGTGTGTTTGATATAAGACCAGAAAACAACTGTTGAAGAATTTCCACTATTGAGACAATATAAATCAGAAGTTATGGAGATGTTGCTTCTGATATAAAATAATAATCTTATAATTAACTAGTTAATAATATAAAATTGTAAACAAATTATAGTTATAGTTAACTAGTTAATAATATAAAATAGTAAACCTAATTCTGTGTATATAATCTAGTTTTCAATTTTTATATATATTGAAGTTATTACTTGATTGTATTAAGCTGTGAATTTTTCTTTTAATGTTCTAGATATTTTCAAGTTGAATGGAGAAATAGTGTATTCATTTCTTATTGACTACATAAGATTACATTATGTTGTTGGCCACTTATCAAATTTATGTGGAGACAACAACAAATCAATTCACATGCTGTGGATGAAATCATTGAAGATGTGCTCAGTTTGGAACTCAACGAGTCCAACTCCATGTCTGCTCAAAGCTCCCACAACCCCAGTTCCTCAAATGCAGATGTTCAAATGGAAGGTAATTTAGACATAGTGACATTTTTTTTAATCTTTAGATAGTTTTTAAATATGTTTTAATTTCATTCTCATAAATTTCTTGAATAGGTTGAAATATTTGGAAACTTTTGAAAATTTATGGAGATTGAACCTATGACGCTATGATTCTCAAGTAAGAAAGCATTTCCTTTTGTATTAATATTTTGTTGTCTTTTGATATTTCTATTAATATTTTGGATATTGATTATGTGACAATTTAAAATTTTAAGTGTTAGTGAATTTAGAATTTAGAATTTGTATTAGTGAATTTAAACTTATGTGTTAGTGAATTTAGAATTTTAAGTGATTTTTTTTCCATAATTTTTGTGTTAAATGGGTCCGGAAGCCGTTTCGTGTTAAGTGGGCCGTAAACGGGCTTTTCGTGTTAAATGGGCCGTTAACGGGCTTTTCGTGTTAAATGGGTCATAAACGTGTTTGTTTTCGTGTCAACCCGTCTTGGCCCATTTAATAATCGTGTTCGCATGTCATGTCGTGCTACCCGTTTATTAATCGTGTCGTGTTAGTGTTTGGGTTCGTAGCCCGTTTATTAATCGTGCCGTGTTAGTGTTCAAGCTAATCGTGTCGTGCCGTAATCGGGCCGGCCCGAACACGGCCCACGAACATGATTTGCCAGCTCTAGCTTCACATCAACATACCTCTTGTTGAAGCCCTGGAGTAGATGCTGAATTACACTAAATTCATGAAAGATTTGGTCACTAAGAAGCGTAGATTTGGAGAATTTGATACTGTAGCTTTGATAGAGGAATGCAGCACCATATTGCAAAATAAACTCCCTCCCAAGCTGAAGGATCCGGGAAGTTTTACAATACCGTGCTCAATTGGAAACCAATACTTTGGTAAGGCTTTATGTGATTTGGGAGCTAGTATCAATTTGATACCAATGTCCATCTTTAAGAAGTTAGGAATTCGTGAAGCACAGCCTACTACAGTATCATTGCAGCTTGCCGATAGGTCCACCACACATCCTAAAGGGAAGATTGGAGATGTTTTAGTAAAGGTGGGCAAGTTCATTTTTCCTGCAGATTTTCTCATTCTTGATTATGAGGCAGACAAATAAGTGCCAATCATCCCGGGAAGACCATTTCTTGCTACAGGCCACACCTTGATCGATATACAAAAGGGGGAATTAACTATGAGGGTGCAAGATGAGCAGGTGACATTTAATGTGCTCAAGGCTATGAAGTTCCCAGTTGAGGTAGAGGAGTGTTGAGCTATATCTACTTTAGATTCCTTAGTGGCCGAAGAATTTGAGGCAAGTAACCAGCAAGATTTGATACGTTCGTCTTTGGCATTGGATTCGGTGGACGATGAAGATGAATTTGTGGAGCAACTTGTTTGGTTAGACGGTAATGCTATTGCGCCAAAATATGTGTAGAAATTTGAATCATTGGATCTATCAAACCGCGAGCATAAGCAATCCAAGTCCTCATGGGAAGAGCCACCGGTGTTGGAATTGAAACCTCTACCATCTCATCTGAGGTATGCTTATTTGGGAGAATCCTCGACTCTTCTTGTGATCATTGATGCCAACTTAACTAAAGATCAAGGAGAGTTTGCTTCATATTTTGAGAAAATTCCAAGGCGCCATCGGGTGGACAATAGCAGATATAAAGGGTATAAGTCCCTCATTTTGTATGCATAAGATTCTTTTGGAGGATGACAAGAAAGGATCTATAGAAGGTCAGCGATGAATGAATCCGATCATGAAGGAGGTAGTCAAGAAGGAGATAATTAAGCGGTTGGATGCAAGGATAATTTACCCAATCTCTGATAGTTCATGGGTCAGTCCGGTTCAGTGTGTTCCCAAGAAAGAGGGGATTACCGTTGTGGAGAATGAAAATAATGAATTGACTCCGACAAGAATAGTAATGGGTCGGAGTATTTGTATGGACTACAGGAAGCTTAACAAAGCCACACGGAAAGATCACTTCCCGCTCTAATCAGATGCTAGATAGATTGGTAGGGAAAGAATTCTATTGTTTCTTGGACGGATATTCAGGTTATAATCAGATTGCCATAGCCCCAGAGGACCAACACAAGACAACCTTCACTTGTCCATTCAGTACATTTGCCTTCCGAAGGATGCCATTTGGCTTGTGCAACACACCTGTGACATTTCAGCGGTGTATGATGGCGATTTTCACTTATATGGTAGAGCAATATGTGGAGGCGTTCATGGACGATATTTCGGTTTTTGGAGAAAACTTTGAAGATTGCCTCACTAATTTGGCAAGGATCTTGAAGCGTTGTGAAGATACTAATTAGTCCTCAATTGGGAAAAGTGTCACTTTATGGTCAAGAAGGGCATATAGTTGGGACACCGAGTTTCGAGAAATGGCCTTGAAGTTGACAAAGCAAAGATTGCTATAATTGAGAAGCTGCTACCACCATCAAATGTGAAAGGGCTTCGGAGTTTTCTTGGGCACACAGGCTTTCACCGAAGATTTATCCATGATTTTTCCAAGATTTCCAAACCTCTTTGCAGCTTATTGTAGAAAAGACAGCCAATTCATCTTTGACGAGGCTTGTTTGTTAACATTCTCATATTTGAAGAAGAAACTCATTTTAGCACCAATCATAGTAGCCCCAGATTGGTCTTTACCATTTGAAGTGATGTGTGATGCAAGCGACTGGGCTGTGGGAGCTGTTTTAGGGCAGCGTAAAGATAGGATATTCCACTCAATTTACTATGCCAGTAAGACTCTATCAGGGGCCCAACTGAATTACACGGTGACAGAGAAGGAGTTGTTGGCTGTTGTCTACGCCTTTGACAAATTTCGAGCTTATTTGATAGGAGCAAAGGTAACGGTTTTCACAGACCATTCGGCCATCAAATACTTGGTAGAGAAAAAGGATGCAAAGCCAAGGTTGATTAGATGGGTGCTTCTGCTTCAAGAATTTGACCTCACAATCAAAGATAGGAAAGGAACAGAGAATCAGGTGGCTGATCATTTATCTCAGTTGGAGAAAGTTGAGAAGGGCACGGACTTAGAGGTTATTAATGAGGTGTTTCCGGATGAGCAGCTCTTGGTTGTCACTAGGGCTAATACTACGTTACCTTGGTATGCTGATTTGGTAAATTACTTAGTGAGTGGGCTGTTACCTTCTGAGTTGAATAGTCAATAAAAGAAGAAGTTCTTGCATGAAGTGAAATTTTACTTCTAGGATTAGCCTTACTTGTTCAGAAAATGTGCAGATCAGATTTTGCGACGGTGTATCCTGGAGGAGGAAATCGAATAAGTGTTGCAACATTGCCATGATTCCCCGTATGGAGGGCATTTTCAAAGTGACAAAACCACAGCAAAAGTCTTGCAATCTGGCTTTTATTGGCTGAGCTTGTTTCGAGATGCCCGGAATTTTATGCTACGATGTGATAGATGTCAACGGGTTTGTAGTATCTCAAGACGACATGAAATGCCACTAACCAGTATTCTTAAGGTAGAGTTGTTTGATGTGTGGGGAGTCAACTTATAGGTACATTTATTCCTTCTTTTAGCAATTTATACATACTAGTGGCAGTTGATTATGTTTCCAAGTGGGTAGAAGCTACTGCTTTGCCAACCAATGACTCAAAGGTGGTGGTCTAATTCATGAAGAAGCAAATTTTCACAAGGTTTGGTACACCAAGGGCAATGATCAGTGATGAAGGGACACATTTCTGTAGCAAGTACTTTGAAGCTTTGTTGGCAAAGTACAACTTCCATCACAAGGTAGCTACTGCTTATCACCCACAGACTAATGGGCAAGGGAAACTTCGAACAAGCAAATCAAAGCCATTTTGGAGAAAACTGCATGTCCAATGAAAGGATTGGTCCAAGAGGTTGGAAGATGCATTGTGGGCCTACAGGACTGCCTTTAAGACTCCAATTGGAATGTCACCGTATCAACTTGTGTTTGGGAAAGCCTGCCATTTGCCTTTGGAGTTGGAGCACAAGGCATATTGGGCACTTCAACAGTTGAATATGGACATGAGTGCTGCTGGAGAAAAGAGATTGATGCAGCTTAATGAGCTTGATGAATTTCGATTGCAAGCTTATGAGAACGCCAAGCTCTACAAGGAAAAAGTCAAGCGTTGGCATGACAGGAGAATCATCAATAGGACATTTGAACCAGGGTAGCAAGTTCTATTGTTCAATTCAAGATTAAAGCTTTTTCCTGGGAAATTGAAGCCGCGGTGGTCTAGCCCGTTCACAATTTCTTCTGTTTTTCCTCATGGAGTGGTAGAATTGCAAGATGATCCAATAGGAAGGAAATTTTTAGTGAATGGTTAGCGAATCAAGCACTATTGCGGAAGTCCTGTGGAGCATTCCAAGTCTTCCATCATTCTTAAAGATGCTTAAAACAGGGAAGTAGGCAGGTTGATGACTTAAAAACAAGTGCCCTTGGGAGGCAACCCAATTTTCTTATTTTGCTATTTTCGTTTATTTTAATTTGTTTGAGTTGTTGATTCGGTAGTTGTTAAGAAATTTGAATTGATTTGATGATATTCTATGCAGAAATCGGCCTAGGAATTAGCCTTCCAGAGTAATATGTTCTAAAATGCTGCAGGAATGCTGCAGCATTTTGAAAAAAGAAAAGAAGAGCAATCTGTCCTAAAATGCTGTAGAAATGCTGCAGCATTTCTGAGGAAAAAAAAAGAAGAAGGGTAGCAATCTATGCTAAAATGTTGTAGGAATGCTACAGCATTTCGAAAATAGAAAATGGGAGCAATCTGTCCTAAAATGCTATAGGAATGATGCAGCATTTCTGAAAATAATAATAATAATAATAAATAAATAAATAAATAGAAAAAAAAGTAAAAAAAAAGAAAGAAATATATATTTATATATAAAAAATTAATAAAATAAAAAATATATATGCATATATATGAGTATATATATATATAGAGTTTATATAATAATAATAATAATATATATATATATATTTATCTGCAACCCCACTTCTCTTATTTCTCCTCTACGCCGTCAACACCACACCACCGACCATTCCCACCGATTCAACCAACTTAGTGTATACACCACCGCACCATCGCGCCAGGCCACCGGCCCATTTGCCTGACCCTTCACCGAATGCCCAGTCCACACAAATAGCCAGCCCGCTGACAACCAATCCACTTCACCGCCTGCATTGAACCAGCGCCATTCACAGTCCCACACTAGCCCTTGCCATCTCTTCAACCTTAAACCCACCCCTTTGAAACTGCCATTACATAAGCCTATTCCTTCTCAGATTTCTCTGCAGGTTTTGTGAGAGAAGACCCATAGATTTGGGTAATTTGATTTCGGATCACAAAGCAAGTTTGGGGGAGGCGTCTTTACAGTTTGTGCTAGCATTGTGGGCAAATTTTGGGCAACAAATTCACTGCAAATCACCAGATTCCAAAGGGGCGTTAGTTCTTTTGATTTTATTATTATTATTATTATTTTCTTTTTTTTTTTCTAATTTATAGTTAATTTATAGTCATTTAAAAAAAATATTTTTGTGGGTTAGTTTTTGATTTAAATCTCTGGGTTGTTTGAAAATTTGATTATGTGTGTTTGTGGATTATTTGATTTTGTGCGTTTCATTGGGGTTGAATTCTGTTTCCTGGATGGTCCATTGTCGGTAGCTTTTGTAGTGTGTGTTTCACTTGGAAGGGTAGTGCTCCTAGGTGTAGTTTTTGTTTAAAAAAAAAATTGGAAACGGGCAATGAGAAGGAAAGGAAAGGCTGCTGTGAGAGAGGAAGAAATTCCAGTAGTTGCTAAGTTTGAATCTGAGCTTGTCAAGAAGAGGTTTAATGACTCTTTTGCCGAGAAGAATTTGTGGCTCGAGAGAGGATTTGCTTATATGTCAAGTGACACTTTGGGGTATCCTGAGTATCTTTACTCCGTGATCTTCAAAGGTTACTTACTTCAATATTTTTAAATTCTGTTGTTTATTCTTAATGGGGAATTCTAATATGAGACTATATCACTTTACCTTCTCCATATGGTAAAATTTTTTTACTGTTTGACTTCATTTCAACGGTCTAGACCTTTTGTGCACAAAAAATCTATTATGTACTCAACTATACGTGATTAAAAGACAATCAATAAAAATAAAATAATTAAATAAATAATAAAAATAAAAAATAAAAAATCTCTTTGCAGCCTATATCTTCCCCAATGCTGATGCCGCCCACCTCCTCTTTCTCCCCAACGCCGTCACCGCGTCACCGGGCCTGCCCGTGGGTCGAAAATCTGGGTTTGCTTTATTTATTTATTTATTTATTTTTGTTTTTAATTTTTTTTTTGGTAATTATTCATAAAATCAGATGTAGTCTGTAGAATAAATTTTGTGTGCATACAATAAATTTATAAATTTTGTGTGTGTAAAAAAATCTCAACTATTAAAATGATGGTCCAAATTTTTACCCCATTGGTGGGTTGAAGTAAGAGGTCACAGTGTAAAACTCCCCACTTTTAACTATTCACTGTAAAAATGCTATTTAATACAATCACCAATGAAAAGTGGCCGTTATGGCCAACATCCCTATTGGAAGATAAGAAAGCAGCCACAAACAGACAACTGAAATTCAATCCGTAAAATAATTTTAAACTATGGGCAGCATCTGTATTGGGTTCAGAATGTCAGGAATCTAAATCTGGTGTGGACATTAAAGCATTGAGAGAATAAAAAAGTTGAAGGGGTTTCTTAGATATCATCAACGAAGTTTGTTTAGTTTTATTATTTTTATTATTATTATTTTTTTGTCTCTTCGGAACTTCTTTTTACGGTATAAATTAGCATGTAGAATTTGAAAGTGTATTGTTAGCGAACTCTAATGTACAGAACACTAACCTTTTTCTCTGTTGATTAAGAATCATCCAGAGATCGGTCTTGCATCTCATCAATGAAACCTGGAGAGTTGATCCAATTTTACTTGAATGATCGGTATAATTTCACTTATACCATTATTGTTTTCTGGAGAAAATTGTGAAAATAACCACTTAAATAGACCTTTTTTTTTTTTTTTGCCTTTGTTAATACTTGCTTAGGTTATTGAGCCTCCATACTTAATTAATTGGTGGTCAAGAAAACCTAAGCTATAATGATCGGGGTAATAGTCCAAATATGTGTTTTTTCAGGGGTAATAGTATAAAGCACCATAGTTTCGATGCTATACGACCCTCGGTTGCCATCATCCCGCTTGTTAAGGAATTTTATGCTAACTTTGATGGTGAAAACCCCAATTCGGTGTATGTAAGAGGTAAAAGAGTGGATATTAGTAGGGTAGCAATTAATAACGTTTTATGGGTTGGATGATGTGGATGATGAATACCTTGAATTTTCGAAGCGTGTACATGAGAATCAATTGAGTGAAATTGTAAAGAAAATTTGTGTGCCAGGGACTGAGTGGATCAAATCAGCCCGTGGATCCATATCCCTATCTGGGTGTAATCTTAAACCGAGGCATATGATTTGGAACCATTTTCTCAAGTCTAGACTCACACCCTCCACCTACCACCACACAGTTAATAAGGATAGGGTCATTCTGCTTTTTGCTATAGTTGTGGTAGAAAGATTAATGTGGAGGATGTCATTAGTGAGCAAATTGGTGTTTGTGTAGGCAGGCAAAGTGGGGGTTTATGGTTTACTTCTCTTATTACTAGTTTATACTTAGCACAAGGTGTAGAGGTTTCTAGTGAGGAGGAAAAGTTTAAAGCATCTGGGCCTATCACCATGTCAGTTATAACCCGCTTGTTGCACAACAAACTAGCAATAGCAGGAGAAGAAAACCCAAACCCAGTCCCTGAGGCTTGTTCCCCGGAGCATTCTAACCATACTTCTTCTAGTGCAGGGTGAAGTTTCCTCCAATCAGAGTAGCGAATAAGTCAAATGGAGGTCATCCAATATGAATCACTACAAATGATGCGGGACTTTTGGATGTATGAACGTGACAAGTACTTAGCCCTTCAGAAGCATTTCCGAGCTAATTCTAAGCGGTTTCAATCCTTTCCGCAATTCCCACAGCACTTGTATGACTCTTCTGCTGAGGAATCTAAGCATGAGAGGGACGTTACTCCTTACGATGTGGCCTCCAGTCATTCAGAGGATGATGCCAACGACATACCCACTACTACTCCTACCACATCCCAAGATAAAGGAAAGGCTACCATGGCAAAGCCAGCTGGAAAGAAATCAATTCTTCGAGGTGCAACCAATTGGAAATAGAAGAATTAAGGTTAATCGTCAGTAGCCTTTGCGGTTTCAGGGGAGTTTTCTTTGCCCAACAGTTTATTTTTATCTTTGTTTTTCTTTCAGGGGAGTTTTCTTTGCCCAATGGTTTCTGGGGAGTTTTTTTTTTTCATCATTGAAAATCCTCTTCTAACAACCGACTGAAAGACAGATTCTCCAAGACATCACAAACACAAAACAAATCACAAACATTAAAAAGCCTAAAAACAAACAATAAAAACAATGCCAAACAAACATATGACAGAAAACATATCTCGGGTTTAGCATACTAAATACACCAACACAAAAATAAAAACACAAAACAAACAAAAACATAAAAACTAGCAGGTAAGCACATGGAATTGTAGTTCCATACACCCCCAAACTTAAAAGTAAACAGTGTCCTCACTGTTTCTAAAATATACCAAGAAAAACAAATAACAAACACACTAACCAGATATGTGAAAACGAAATTAAAAAAAAAAAAAAAAAAAGAAAAACAAAGATAAAAATAAACCATTGGGCAAAGAAAACTCCCTTGAAACCGCGAAGGCTACTGACGATTAACCTTAATTCTTCCATTTCCAATTAGCTACACTTCGAAGAATTGATTTCTTTTCAGCTGGCTTTGCCATGGAAACCTTTCCTTTATCTTGGGATGTGGTAGGAGCAGTAGTGGGTATGTCATTGGCATCGTCCTCTGAATGACTGGAGGCCACAGCGTCAGGAGTAACATCCCTCTCATGCTCAGATTCCTCAGCAGAAGAGTCACACAAGTGCTGCGGGAATTGCGGAAAGGACTGAAACCGCTTAGAATTGGCTCGAAAATGCTTTTGAAGGGCTAAGTCCTTGTCACGTTCATACTTCCAAAAGTCCCGCATCATTTGCAATGATTCATATTGCATGACCTCCATTTGACTTATTCGCTGCTCTAATTGGAGGAAACTTGTCCCTACACCAGAAGAAGTGTGGTTAGAATGCTCCGGGGGACTAGTCTCAGGGACTGGATTTGGGTTTTCTTCTCCTACTATTGCTGGTTTGTCGTGCAACAAGTGAGTTATAACTAACATGGTGATAGACCCAGATGCTTTAAACTTTTCCTCCTCACTAGAAACCTCCACACCTTGTGCAAAGCACAAACTAATAATAAGAGAAGGAAACCATAAACCCCCACTTTGCCTGCCTACACAAATACCAATTTGCTCACTAATGACATCCCCCATATTAATCTTTCTACCCACAACTATAGCAAAAAGCAGGATGACCCTATCCTTATTAACTGTGTGGTCGTGGGTGGAGGGCAGGAGTCTAGACTTGAGAAAATAGTTCCAAATCATAGGCCCCAGTTTAATATTACACCTAGATAGAGATATGGATCCACGGGCTGATTTGATCCACTGAATCCCTGACACACAAATTTCCTTTACAATTTCACTCAATTGATTCTCATGCACATGTTTCGAAAATTCAAGGTATTCATCCTCCACATCATCCAACCCATAAATGTTATTAATTGCTGCCCCACTAATATCCACTATTTTACCTCTCACATACACCGAATTGGGGTTTTCACTATCAAAGTTAGCATAAAATTCCTTAACAAGCGGGACGATGGCAACCGAACGTTGCTGACAAAAACTTTTCTAGTTGTTCTTGAAGATCACTGAGTAAAGATACTCAGGATACCCCAAAGTGTCACTTGATATATAAGCAAACCCTCTCTCGATCCACAGATTCTTCTCGGCAAAAGAGTCATTAAACCTCTTCTTGGCAAGCTCAGATTCAAACTTAGCAACTACTAGAATTTCTTCCTCTCTCACAACAGCCTTTCCTTTCCTTCTCATTGCCCGTTTCTTGACTGGCATTTTTTTTTCGTCATTGAAAATCCTCTTCTAACAACCGACTGAAAGACAGATTCTCCAAGACATCACAAACACAAAACAAATCACAAACATTAAAAAGCCTAAAAACAACACCAAACAACACATACGATAGAAAACATATCTCGGGTTTAGCATACTAAATAAACCAACACAAAACAAACAAAAACATAAAAACTAGCAGGTAAATATATGGAATTACAGTTACATGCACCCCCAAACTTAAAAGTAAACAGTGTCCTCACTGTTTCTAAAATAATATACCAAGAAAAACAAACAATAGACACACGAACCAGATATGTGAAAATGAAACAAAAAAAAAAAAAAAGAAAAAGAAAAACAAAGATAAAAATAAACCATTGGGCAAAGAAAACTCCCCTAAAACCATGAAGGCTACTGACGATTAACCTTAATTCTTCCATTTCCAATTGGTTGCACTTCGAAGGATTGATTTCTTTCCAACTGGCTTTGCATTGTAGCCTTTCCTTTATCTTGGGATGTGGTAGGAGCAGTAGTGGATATGTCGTTGGCATCATCCTCTGAATGACTAGAGGCCACAGCGTCAGGAGTAACGTCCCTCTCATGCTCAGATTCCTCAGCAGAAGAGTCACACAAGTGCTACGGGAATTGCGGAAAGGACTGAAACCGCTTAGAATTGGCTCGGGAATGCTTCTGAAGGGCTAAGTCCTTGGCACATTCATACTTCCAAAAGCCCCGTATCATTTGCAATTATTCACTTACATAGTAGAAGTTATAATTCCCGAAGTTTAAGCACATAATACAAGTAAGTACAAACCTCACCTACAACATGAAACATAATATTTTTCTTTATTGATGTTCTACGTTTGCTATGATTTGCCTTGATACTTTAATGAGTATATGCGTAATATGTATTGCTTTGACTAAGCGTTTGACATGCATAATTTCTCTTCATTAATATGATCGACATACCTAATAGATATTTATGTCAAAATGATAGATGCATAGTGACATGTAAATCTATAAATTATCACAGTTAATAAGAATGAGGCTAACAAAAGATAAGATTAAGTGTCATACCAATATCCAATTAGTGAAAAGATATAATAAGAATGCAAATTATAAGTTATGACATTAAAGGTTATTGAAGGGTCACTCCCCATTGATTGCGCATATATGGATACGACATAGGGGCCCTTAAGTAGACAATATATATACATAATAAAGTATAGTTGAACACATATAGATCATATGCATTTTGAACATTTATGTTGTGATGGGTGATGATATAATCTATGAAAATATTTTGTGAGATGTAGATTGTACTTATTGAGGGAAATCTCATATGTGTGTGTTTATGCTGTAGGTAACATGGATAAGCATCCCGCCACTTAGATGTTTTCTAGAATGGCAAAGTAGTGCGGAGGCGATGAACGAATGGAGTGTGATACCACCATGAATTTAATTTTCATATTTAGACTTTCTAAATTATTTTGTATCGATTATCTTTAAAACTATTTTTTCAATATTTTGATACTATTAAACTATTAGGAGTACTTAAAGACTTCAAGATCTTTCATTTTAACTCACATGACGTTATAGCATTTAAATACTATCTAAGTACGAATTTGAATGTGATATTTATTATTTAGAAATTTCAATTTTCTTAGTTAAAATTTTAGTTTATCAAACTCTTCAAGTACAAATATGATCTGTATGTTAAAAAAAAAAAAAGTTCTGCATCTTTTAAATCAAACATAAATAGGTATTAAGATTATATTAACTAAAAATAAGTAAGTTAGTTAACAGTCCGAAAAGTCAGATTGTTACAATGTGTTTGGGAAAAATTAAATTTGATTAATCAAAATATACACAATAGGTCATTTAACTAAATTTGGGCTATCTATTAGATTATGTAATTTAAATAGGTCACCAAACCTAATTTTTCCCTCCAGATCCAGATGATTTTGAGTTATGGTATAATTGGTATGGATTTGTTTACTGAATTTTCGATCAAAGTTATTTGCGTTTTGATATAATTGGTAACTGATTTGTTTCAATAAAAAAAAATTGGTAAATGATTTGTGGGGGTTTTTTTCTCTGAGTAAACGATGGGGGAGAGAAAAAAAATTAAGACAGCACTAAAAAAGAAGGGCAAAATAGTACTTTAAAAAACAAAGAGAAAATATATATATTTTTAAAAATTAAATGACATGAAATTTTATATTAGAAATTAAATATCTCTTTTTACTTTAATTTGAAATTTTATATTAGAAATTGAATATCTCTTTTTACTTTAAAAGTTTAATTTGGCACTCTAATATTTTTCAATTTAGTATATTTAATCTTAACTTATCGAATGTTACCCAATGGTATTAATGTTTTTTTGGGACAAAGTTATAGATTTTATATTTACGATTGAAGTTCCTTTTTATCTGATATAAATATCTCTAAAACACCGAGTTATTTTTCTACTAAATGTTCTCACCCATTGATGTCTCAAGAAACATACTACAAAGCATATGCAAGTTCATCAACTGCTTAGAATAAAGTTCCACGTGGTATCTTCAGAACCAATTTTCTGCCACCAAATATTTTTTTGGTCGTCATTTGGCATCTTCAGAATCAATTTTTAGGGACCAAATTAATATGGTCTTGGAAGGAGATTTACTGGGATCAAATTTTGATCCCCGAAAATACTTTTCCACCATCAAATATTTTTTTGGTCGCCGTTTGGTATCTTTAGAACTAATTTTCAGGAACCAAATTAATTTGGTCCCAAAAGAAGACTTACTAGGACCAAATTTTGGTCTTCGAAAATACTTTTCTGCCACCAAATATTTTTTTAGTCGTCGTTTGGTATCTTTAGAACCAATTTTCAGGGACCAAATTAATTTGGTCCTAGAAGGAGATTTACTGGGACCAAATTTTGGTCCCCGAAAATACTTTTCCGCCATCAAATATTTTTTTGGCCGCCATTTGATATCTTCAGAACTAATTTTCAGGGACCAAATTAATTTGGTTCCGGAAGGAGACTTACTAGGACCAAATTTTGGTCCCCGAAAATACTTTTTCGCCACAAAATATTTTTTTGGTTGCAGTTTGGTATCTTTAGAACCAATTTTCAGGGACCAAAGTAATTTGGTCCCGAAAGGAGATTACTGGGACCAAATTTTGGTCCCCGAAAATATTTTTCCGCCACCAAATATTTTTTTGGTCGCCGTTTGGTATCTTAAGAATCAATTTTCAGGGACCAAATTAATTTGGTCGTAGAAGGAGATTTACTGGGACCAAATTTTGTCCCCAAAATACTTTTCCGTCACCAAAATATTTTTTTGGTCACCGTTTGGTATCTTCAGAACCAATTTTTAGAGACCAAATTAATTTGGTCTCAGAAGGAGACTTTTTGGGACCAAATTTTGGTCCCCGAAATACGTTTCCTCCCCCCCCCCCGCCCTCTCTTTATGAATTGGTGGAGCCGTTCTGCTGCCTCTGTTGGACCATGTCAATAAAGCCGAAAAAGTCAACTCACTTGTCGCATTCCCAAACAATAACAATAAAGAGGTAGGATGTCTCTATAGTGTATTTAAAATTAGACCATATTAGTTTTACATTAAAGTAAGCTTCCTTTTAAAATAAAAAATTAAAATTAAAATTAGTTGATTTTTAAAAAATTGATTATAATTTTTAATAATTTTTTTAAAAAAGATAAAAACTGAGATAAAAAATTTAGGTTTGGACTTGAGAATGAAATGCAAGTTGAGAAATAATAAAAAGCATACCTGGCCAGTTAAAGATCTTAGGCTAAAAACAATACCTTATTAATAATTATTAGTAATACAATGACCGAGTATGAAAACAATTTTGGCAAAGTATCATAAATATATATATGTATATATCTTAAGATAATTTTCTATTCTATGGAGATACAAAAATTTAATATGGACGATATTTATAACTGCTATATGAAGTTCTGTTATATAAAGTTAACTAAAATTAATAAGGACATAAAGAAATATTACTTAAATTAAATTAGGGTGAGATAATACTCTCAACTTGCGGTGTTTATAATTGATCAAATCAATGGATTTAATTCAGTCAACATTTTAAGGCTAATCATTTTAATGGAATTAGATTGAATGTTAATTTTTTAAAACGACTGGATTGAGTTGGAGTCTCCAGTCCAGAAAAAACATATACAGGGCTCGTTGTATTTTCAAATGTAAATTAAAGTTTCTCTCCATTTCATTTTTAAAATATTCAAATTTAAAAGAGCATAATTTTTTTAAATAAGAAATAGATATTTTTATATTAAAATATTCATAATAATAAAATAAATAAGATAATTTCTATTTTATAAATATTATTACAAATATATTTTTAATTTTTACATTATTATTACATTATTATTATTATTATTATTATGTGATAGAGTTATTTCAAACAACTTTAAGTTGTTTGAGTCAAACAAACAACTTTAAGATGCTTCTATATTTAAATCGCTAATTGAACATATTAGCTCTTCTCTCCATTTTATGGTTATTTCTTTATTGTGACTATCAAAAGACCAGATTGGTTGATCGGAAGAGAAAATGGAATTGATCCTCTCAGGTAGTGCACTGACGACCTCTCTCGCCATCGACAAGCTTTCTTCGCTTTTTGTGCTCACATGAGAAGACCCGAAGCTGCTAAAAGGAATGGAGTTAGCAGATCTTCAAAACCTCAGAGCCGGACTGGCGCTCCTGGATTCGATCCTAAAAGACGCCGACGCCAAGTCGCGGAAAGCGGTTCCGGTGACCAGCTGGATGGAGCAGATAAATGAGGTCGCCGAACACATCGACGACATCATCAGCGACTTTATGCGCAAAGTGTCGCAGCGGCTCCAGCGGCGTCCGTTGATACTTCGCGCGCCGTCGGAAATTAGTACTCGCTGGAGCTTGTCTTCCCATGTCCAAAATGTCGAGAGGTTGTTGGTTAAAATCCAAGAAGCTGGGTGGAGATATTACCCTTTCGAGTATGGAGATTTTCAGAGGTATCAACCTCGGTCGGATTTCCCTTTGATCAAGGAATTTATCGTCGGCGTTGACACCGCGGAAAATGATTTGATACAAAGGTTAACAGAAGGAGAAACCAGGCGGTTGGTCATTTCGCTTGTAGGCAGCGGAGGAATTGGGAAGACCACTGTTGCGAAGATGGTGTACCACAACGAAGTTGTGAGTCGCTGCTTTGATTGTCGCGCTTGGATCACTGTGAGCCGGACATACAGTATGAAGGAGATACTAAAGGTCATGTTGATAAAGGAGATTGGCACCGAAGAGGAGCGATATGGCGAGATTGAATTGATGAATAGGCAAGAGCTAATTAGCACCCTGAGGCAATCTTTGCGGTCGAAAAGGTATGTGATTGTTTTTGATGATGTTTGGAGAGAAGAGCTTTGGCATGTTATGAGAGATGCTTTGCCTGATGATGACAATGGCAGCAGACTGATTATCACAACCCGTAACAACGCAGTTGTTGCGTCGTGTGTCGAGAGCTCGTTTGATCATGTCCATAGGCTAGAGCTTCTGTCTGAAGCGATGTCTTGGGACCTTTTCTGTAGAATAGCCTTCCAATGTGACCCTGAACAGCGCTGTCCTCCGGAGTTGGAGAAATTTTCCATTGAAATCTTTAGGATTTGCGAAGGTTTGCCTCTTGCAATTGTAGCCCTGGCCAGTGTAATGTTGACGAAAGAAAAGGAAGTGGTTGAGTGGCAAAAACTACTCGAGAACTTCTATTTTCAGCTTGAGTCCAATCCCCACCTTCAAAATGTTTGCCAGATCCTTGCTCTTAGTTTTCATGATCTACCATGCCAATTAAAACCATGTTTCATGTATTTTAGCATCTTTCCAAACGACTATTTGATTCCAAACGACACAATGTTTAAGTTGTGGATTGCTGAAGGTTTTGTCGAAGAAAAAGATGGAAAGACGTTAGAAGAAGTTGCGGAAGAATATTTGAATGAGCTCATTTGCAGAAACATGGTCCAAGCATGCGACTGGTTTTATTGTTTAGAGAAATTTTGCCGTGTTCCTAACTTGATGCATGACATGGCCCAAAAAAAGGCTGGTGAATTTAGTTTCTGTCATGTTCAGGATGACAAGAACTCAAGATTGGGTGGCCAAAACGATCGGCTATTAATTTCTGGTAATGTTTTAAAGAATGCTTTGGAGACCATTGAAGGCTCTCAGCTCCGTTCTGTTTTTCTTCGGAACATTGCTGCCTTTAACATCTCTTTTTTGGGTACTTTGCTCAAAAAATGTAAGCTTTTGACATTGTTGGATCTTGAAAATGTTCCACTCGAACGTCTCCCAAGTGAAGTTGGAAACTTGATCTACCTGAAATACTTGAGCTTGAAAAATACGAAATTAAAGTGGCTTCCACGATCTGTAGGCAAGCTTTACAATCTACAAACATTGGATGTTAGAAACACGCTACTGATTGAGCTACCGATGGAGATCAATAAGCTTCAAAATCTCCGCCATCTTTTAGCTAGTGGTCACAACAGAAGAATAAGATTGGATTCGATGCAAGGTGTGGGGATAAAGAAAGGGATCGGTTTTCTACAGAACTTGCAGACATTAATGACTGTGGAAGCTTATCTTAGTGGCGTTGGCCCGATTATGGAGCTACAGAAGTTGAGGCGATTGTGAAGGTTGAGAATTTCAAGATTGAATTCAGGGGTTGCAAATGCTCTGTGCACCTGTGTTGAGAAGATGATCAAACTTGAATCTCTAGACATACACTCGGTCAATAATTATGAGATTCTCAATTTGCAATCCATTTCATCTCCACCGCCTCTTTTGCAGCGCCTGGTTCTGAAGGGCCGGCTGGAGAAGTTTCCAGATTGGATTTCAAGTCTTCAATATCTAAGCATGTTGTGCTTAAGCATCTCAAGGTTAGATGACGACCCGCTAAAATACCTCTGTGGTTTGCCTAATCTGGTGTCGCTTTGGCTGTACCGCGCATATGACGGCGACAAACTCCATTTTGAGGAAGGTGGTTTTCGAAAACTGAAGCTGCTTGTTCTGAGGGAGTTGCATGAACTGAAAGAGCTCGAAATGGATGAAGGTTCTTTGCCTCATCTCGAAGAGTTGAGAATTGGTCCTAGCCCGCTTTTAAATGAGGTTCCCGTTGGAATTCAACACTTGGGAAATCTAAAAGTTCTTGTAATTTATAGTATGCCGAGTGAGTTTGTGCTCAGTATGCAACCGGACGGAGGGTCGGAGCATTGGAAGATTGAGCATGTACCTTTGGTTCTTTTCTGGTACAGAGGTCAGGGAAGAAGTTATATTTCGTACAAGCTTGGCGAGCCGGCCTTGTTGGACCATTTGCAAGGCCTAGCCTCAAACATGTTTGGCTTTTCACAGGATGATCATCGTTGGAGCTTCTGTTACAGCGATGCTGAAGAAGACTCGGCCTCAACCTCAGCTTCATTTGTCCCGTGGAATGACTTTCGGATGAGTTTCTCCAGTGATCAGCTTAGTTTCTTCAGCGATGATATTGAGAACTGATCGAATATTTTTAAGGTATGTTCTATGTCTCTCTTTAAGTGACATTCATTAGTACGTTTATCTTTATTCTTTTTCTATATCTATACATTAAGAACTTCGTTATCTTGGTTGATTTTCATGAGACCGTTCTGTTTCATTACTTTTTTCCCCTTTTTCTAATGAATCATTTTTCAAATGTAAATCGTTGAAAACAATATTACCTGTTATTCAAAATAGCACCAGCATTTGATATATAGCCTTTCGATTCTGCTCGCTTGATTCTTCATGAAATTTTCTTTCTCGTGTCCACACAGTTTGGAGCAAAATTTGAAACTGTATTTGCGTAAAAAGTTTTAGATTTGCATCAGCGTTTTTTAGATCAAAAAATTCACCAATGTTATCCCTTTCATTAAAAGTTCCGTTCGCATGACAGGTTATGCGTCCCTGAGATCATTGATGCTAGTGGCTGCTGATCATCCTTTACTTCATTGTTTTAATTGATTTTTTGCAAATACTAAGCGGATTCAAACTATGGACCAAGCTGGATTAAACAAGTCGGTAAATTTATCATCGCTTGTATAAAGTTTGTTACTTTGTTTCCCTTGTGAACTTGGTAGACTGCTTTCGCTGCTTATGGCCCTGTTCTGTTCTCATATTTTAACCAAATAATTTGCAAAAAAATGGACGTATTGATATGACTGTAAACTAAATCCTAATTTGAAATTTACCAGCCAAATCTTCTTTGAAGGTTAATGTTACGTGTGCTTGATCTTGTCCGCGTTACATCTATCGTTCTTTAACCTGCCTTTAGTCGCCCCTGTATGTTTTATCCCGTACATGATTCTCTCGTAACGGAGAGCTGAAATATTCGCGTTCTAAGTTTTCCATTCACGTGTTCCAGGGGTTACTGCAATAAGCATTCAGGTTGTCACGTTGAAGTTGAAATTTTTACAGTGAAAAAATTCTTCCTCGGACAAAGCTTGTCAATGCATGCTATGACTTCTTGGTCATCTGGCAGCTTACCTCGATTACTCCACTCTTCTAATTTTAAACTGAGGGGGTAAAGTGGGCGTTATAAAGTTTGGTGGTGCGAAATGGAAATAATGATCCAAATGTTGAGGCACAAGTGAGATTATCCTAAAATTAACCCTTCTTTCTCTTGATGGAAACCAATCCATTATAATTGAGCTTAAATATGTATGATGATACCTGCAACCCACAGGCAAAAGTGATTCATAGGAAAAAAAAAAAGGTGTGGAATGTTGTTCAACTTGTAAGCCAGTGGCCTAAACGACATCAATAGCTTGAACAAATGCCTTAACTAATATTGTTTAATAATAAGCTACTTTCTACTGCTTGTTTGAGAAACATACAAAGGGAAAAATATACCTAATATTAATAACCTTATCGAGCCTCAAGTACTGATATGGTCATATCATTTGTTAGGGATGATACAGGACATCCTGGTGGCGGTTCCTCCAAGAAATAACCCGGTCTTTTTGGTTGAGGCAATACATGACTATCACTGCCTAACATCAAAATCACATATGACATGACAGGTCGATCGGCAGCAGATTGTTGCACACACAAGAGACCGACATGAATGCAACGTAATACTTCTTGAAAATCATGGTGTGAATTCCTTAAACAAGAGTCAAGCAGTTCAATTCCTCTGCCTTGTTGCATCAATGTCCATGCCTAAAATTTTCATAGTCAAGTGTATGTGTACGAGTTGGAGTTTATCAGCATCAAATAAGAAAAACAGTTTCTTGACACTTACATATCCAGTGAGTGTACGGCCATCCTTCTGGGGGAGAAAACCACTACTTCTCTTTCCGCTTATAATCTCCAACACCATAATACCGAAGCTAAAGATATCAGATTTGATTGAGAATAAGCCATTGAAAGCATATTCTGGTGCGATATAGCCACTGCCCACATGACATTACGGAAATAAGAAATCGAATAAATGCACTTAGATGAATGAGATTAGTATATTCAAATAATGTAAAATGAGAAGAGATAAAAGTATTTACTAAGTTCCTACTACTCTATTTGTTTTTGCTTCTGATTGATTTGCTCCAATACTTCTAGCCATGCCGAAGTCCGAAATCTTAGGATTCATCTCATTATCTAGTAAAATATTACTAGTTTTAAGATCTCTATGTATTATTCTCAATCTGGAATCTTGATGGAGATACATAAGCCCCCGAGCAATTCCGCACAAAATTTGAAAGCGCTTCGACCATTCTAGTAGTGTACCTTGATTTTGATCTGGCTAATGGAAATTTAGCAATATTAGAATTAACTATGTAATATTCTTTCGTAGTTTAATATGATTAATTTGCCAAACCATGTTAGAATTTCTTGGTTAAGAGGGATTCTAACCGAAAATGAATGAGTCGAGGCTTTTGTTGGGCATATATTCGTAGACCAGCAATTTTTCTTCTCCTTGAATGCAACAACCAAGAAGCTTTACCAGATTTCGGTGTTGAAGCTTTGCAATCAGTGATACTTCATTCTTGAACTGTTCTATTCCTTGTCCAGAACTTGAAGAAAGTCTCTTCACAGCAATTTCTTGTCCGTCTTCTAATTTACCCTGAAATCTCATTTGATAGTTTAATTGAATACTTTTCCCATATATATATTTATTCTCAAACTAAGATATTGAAAATCTTACTCCGTAGACAGGTCCAAAACCACCTTGGCCAAGCTTATTGCTTGCTGAAAAATTATTAGTTGCAAGTATCATTGTGGATAACTCGAACACAGGGAGCTCCATGTTTTCCTTGGAGAGATCTTGACTTGTGTCATTTTCCATAATTCTATCTGTTAGTAAAGAGAAACCGATATGAAAAAGTGACTCTAGATATTACATAAAAAAATCAATTGCATAGATCGTTAGAGTAAGAACAAGAATATACCTTTCGAGCTTGTCCTGCAAATGAAATAGCCAAGTAAGATCATCACAAAAGCAGCTCCAATGCTAGCTACCGTTCCTATCACGGCTCTGATCTTGCGATGGGATTTTCCTTCTTTTTTTTTTTTGTTTTTTTTTGTTTTTTTTTTCCAGTCATTTGGACATAAAAAGGCAAATAAAATTAAACTGAATAGACAGGAGAAAAGTAACAAGGATTCGACATAAAAAATGAGTAGCTACGGAAGTAAAAAGCGATATTAAATGGTACCAAGCTCTGAAGCTGGCATCCGAATGTACAGATCTTGTGAAGGCGGAGGAATTGTTCTAACATCCATCAGATCACCAAACCAGCTAATACATCCACTGCCTTTTCCACTGATATCAAAGTTTGCATAAGCCACGCAAGAACAGTTACTCAAGCATTTGGCCCTGCACTCCTGAAGATTCATAGTTTTGTTCCTCAAAGCGTAGATGGTATCTGGCATTTTCAAGCCAACAAATTTCTTAAACCCATCTTTTTCTCTATCTTTATCCTCGCAGTTTAGCGGAATCTCACGCACACATCCTTGAGACCAGTCCCTTAAATTCCAATTTTCTGGGGACTTGGGCTTGAATCCTTTAAAACATTGGCAGAGCGGATTCTCATATTTGGCACAATACCCATTGGCCCCGCAGCGACCATAAGTATCACAATTGTCTTTAGGTACTGCACTGTAAAGGCGCCAGCTCTGGTCTATCCAGTTAAACCGCTGACGTGTGGCAGATGTCTGATTCAGAACCATCATTGAGATTAAGGAGTTGTTAGTGACGTTGTACATGGAATACACTTCTTCCTCATTGTCAGCGACCTGATAATTGAAAGGCTGAGTGGCTGTTAAATTTGGATAACCACCGAAACCAAGCCCGTTCCATGGGCTGGCCCGATAGTATTTAACCTTACCTTTCATTAGATATGTTTCGGGGTTTCTATAATGTTGTGCATCATTAAATCTTATCTCCCAGGAAAGATCTCCGGGACAAGGGTCGTCCCAATTCTTCCATGCCGTTAAACGCCGGTTAAGGCCTATCCTCAAGTCCCATCCAATTTTCATCCCTGGTAACGCCGTATCTGAGGGATAGTCAAAGCTTTGCCACAAATAGGACTCTGAGTTTCCACCTTCCTCATCTATTAGTACAAGATTCCCAGAATCTAGGAGTTGTACTAATGGTTTTTTCGCTTCTTTTGAGGAGCTTGTAGACCAAACGACGCTCTTGTTCTGATACAAAAGCACAAGATTTCCTTTGTTGTTTATCATCAACAAGCCAGACGAATCGTTAATCGGATTGCATCTGTTTGCAACCCAAACAACAGTTTGAACTGGGATCTTCTTGAACCAAATTCCTACATAGCGATCCTTTGAATTGCCGGGACTGAAGAAACCGAACTCGAACTTCCCTCTCTGGAAACCAAGGTTGTTCCATCACTGATGGATTGAAGTCGACCCACGATATCAACCGCAAAGGAATAGATTTTGAAAAATACAGAAAAAAGCTATGACACTCAACATAAAAGAAGAAACTCGCATTGAAAAAAAAAGAAGAGCTCTGTTAATCGTGGTTTGAGATGTAAATTATGCATCAGTCTCTCAAATGGATGATAATTGTAAAGAAAGACTGTGCTGTAATATTTTGTAATCCAACAGAGGGAAAAAAAAAAAAAAAAAAAAAAGAAGAAGTAAACAAAAAGATTTCTTGTCTCACACGCATGATGTTAATGCGGTTACTTTTTGTCAACGGTCATAAATTGGTGAAATAATACAATACCTAATAAAATTTAAATGCCAGATTGAACTTTGAAATAACAAGAGCTATAGCAGCCACAGGGGCAGCTAATCTAAAATGTTTTAGTGTCACTTAAAATTTTGACCCTAATTAAAACAAAAAAAAAAAAAACAATTATTCCTTATTTGTATTCTAATTTTGATTTTTAATACTCATATTTCAAATTTAAAATCTCAAAAAATAAAAAAAACTACTCTACTATCTGTTAAGTTCACAATTTATTGGGCTCTAAAATTTAAAAATTGAATTAGACTCTACTATAAGCATATTTCATTTAGAAGAGAAAGCAAAGATATAATAGATAAAGAAGATAATATTAGGAAAATTAGGGTGGTGATATATTTATTACCTAATCTAATAGATAGTCCAACTTTCTTTTAATTAGTTAAATGCCTAATGTGTATGCTTTATTTAATCATTTTTCATTTTTCCCAAACACCTCCCCTCTCTCTCTCCCAACTTTCTTTTTCTCTCTCTGCCCATTTCTCTCTTGGCCATTGTCGATATGGCTACTCATCATTCATGGAGTTTTGGCAAGATAGCGATCGCGTGGTTAATGGCATCCGAGCTAGGGGTGAACGGCGGTGGTTTGGATGTTATTGGGCGGTTATGCAGTTTTGTTTCTTGACGTTTATGAAAAGTCCAAACCATAACTGTCCACAGTTTAAGCAGTTTGGGTGGTTTTTTGGTTGGCGATTTGGCGGTATATTAGGCGGTTTGATATTTGTACTTGTCGATAAAATATCATTGTAAACAATTTATGCTAAGTATGTCAATGCAAAAACTAAACTCTAAAAGTCCAAAATTCAATAAAGAAACATCCATAGTCCAAAGTTAGAACAAATATGGAGTAGAGGAGGAAATAAGGCTGGTATTTAGCAAGAACGAGAGTGTAAATTGAGATAATGAAGATGAAATTTATAATTGATTTGACAATTAATGAGAATTGGAAAGGATTCTAAAATTAGTAAATATGAAAGTCATAGTGTTTTAGAAACTCAAACTACATTTTGAGGCTTTTGAATTTTATGTTATTTAATATTTTAAATTGAAAATACCATGATATATATATATATATATTAAAATACGTATAAAACTTTTAAGTGGGCTAGATTGTTTCAAACCGCAATCTCAAGTTTCAAACCGCAACCGCCCTTCAAAGATAACAGATTGAAACCACCTCGTCCTTTTGAAGAGCGGTTTTGCAAAACCCGCCTATAGTGAGGTTAAACGTTGCAGAGTGGGTGGACAGGCTTATTATGGATATTTTTATGCACCCCTATCCCGAACTATGTGACGATCTGGCGAGGTCGCAATCTCCTCACCTTCGAGATCCGATTGCGGTTGCGATCTCATCACCACCGATGGGATGCCCAGCGACGAGGATGACGACAAGGAGAGGTTAGTGACAGTGACTTCACAAACTTGGCAAGGTTAAATCTGTAGTGAGGAAGAGAAAAGTGAAGGAGAGAGAGAGAGAGTCGAGTAGGTGAATTGTCACCTAGTCGGTGCCGCGAGAGGGAGAGAGTTGGCATTTTTTTTTAAATGGTGAATCATTGACTTATCAATAGTTAATAATCGATTGACCAGAAACTTGGTAATATTGTTTATGGTCAATTAGAGATTGACTACAAACATTGGTGAGTAATACTTTGGTCAGTCAGTGATTGACTGAGAGTTAATCACTGGCTGTCCAAAGTATTACTCACCAATGTTTGTTGTCAATAATTAACCGCTGATTGACTGGGGATTTAACAATAGTCAATCAGTTTTTGTTTTTCATCAAACAGTGATTGACTGCAAAAATTTATATGTTATATTGTAAAAAATTATAATCATTGATTTACTATAGTCATTTACCGATAGTCAATCAGTGACTGACCGTTGTCAATCAGTGATTTACCGATAGTCAATCAGTGATTAGCCAAAGGTCAATTAGTAATTAACTAAACAATATGACTAATCGGTAATTGACTATTTCCAAACCATTCTAAGAAAAAAAAAATGCCTGTTAACTAATTTTTAAAAACTTAGGCTTTTTAATTAATTTTAAAAAACTTGGGCCATTTACTAAAAACTTATTAAAAAAAAGTCATTTAACTATAATTCCAAACTATTATTCTATGATTATTTATAATTTTAAGAATTTGTTTCAATTTGCATCTCCCACCCCTCCCGTGTAAAAAATATCTGACTCCGTCCCAACATAAAATTGATTCCATTTTTAAGTTTTTAATTTCCCTCGTTTAATTAGCCCAACCACTTGTGTTAGCAGGTCAAGGGCGAAGGGGGGATTCTGAAATTTTCTCTTCATATTCATCAAGATTGAGAGCCATCGAATATTTGTTTTTCTCTTCCTACATAGACTAAGAAAATTAATATGAGTAAGATTTTTTTCAGATTGTTCAATCGGGAACAAGATTACAGAGAATAAAAACGTCAACGTTTTAAGCTGACGTGTCAAGAAAAGAGAAAAAAAAATCCAATTAAGAAAACTAATGATGTCATAAAAATAGTTTGTAAATATTGCTAACAAAACGAGCAAGCAGGCAGAGCTCAGATTGGAGATAAAGGGCAGTGCGTAGATTGATCTATCGAATTTCCTCACTCATTGGTGCCTCAAAGAGACATAATATAAAAGATGTTAATACGTCAGTTAATCTCTCAAGATTAAGGTCTACTTATAAATAAACTATCTAGTAATGAAAGAACTGTAAATTCTTTATGGGCAAATGGGTCTAACAAAAGAATATATCCCATTGAGGTCCATGTCAAATTCCAATACATGGATATCTCTACTTTATATAACACTCTTACAAACAACTCAGAAAAGTCCTCCCATCAATTTAGAAGTATATAACATCACAACCTTATCAGAATAAATGTTCCGCTTTATTCACCGATTGAGGAACAATTATTAATGATTCAATCCTTAAAATTATATATGGCTGTATATGATCCTCAATATATGTATATAATCAAGGATATATCTAAAAGCAATAGAATATGTTGTATCTTATAACATGTATTTATTAACCAAAATACAAAATTACTTTGTAACAATGTCTAAAATATCAAAACATGATTGCTTTACGAGTCCCCAATTCTAATACGAAGGCCATTTTAGTGTTTGGACCTTTTATACCTGAATGATATAAATCTAAAAATCATTGCACTAATATGACACAAATAATTAATATCAGACTAATATGACACAAAATTAAATTAAAATTAACTAAAATTTATATCACATTACTAAAAAATGAGAAAGTTGTATTATGTTGATCAATAGATGAAAAAAAATGATTATTTAAGGGCATATTTGGGAGGACATCTGAAGATGATGTTTTAAAGGTTGAATTAGAAATGTGTTTTTGGGGGCAAAACTTTTGAAAAAATTATGTGATATATAAAATAATATAAAAATTTGAAATGTATTTAGAAAAAAAAATGCAAAATAGATCTTTATCTTGTTAGTCTAGTCGATACGAGCACTTTAATATAAAAATCATCTTATTTTGATTTAAAATGAGAAAGTTATAAACTTTTAAAATTTAAATTTTTGAAAATAAAATAGAGAAATTTTGATGTAAAATGGGGATTTTGAATTTCAAATAGTAAAACACCATCTGAACATCTGCTCCAAACGGACCGTAAGTAATTTTCTCTTCATTGTACTTCAGTCTTTTAGAGTTCAAAATTACTTTTTGATAAAAGTGATACAAAGGTGCACAAAATGATCTTATTGCACAACAAATTTTCAATTCCAAAGTCTAAAACATACTAGTCTTCGCACATAGTTTCGTGGGATATACATATTTAACAAAACATATAGATCTCAAACTACAAATTTACAAAGTTCACTAAATTTTGAAAATCTCTAAACTTTCCTTCAAAGGGTTAATCTTTTCTCAAATTTTCTTTTCAGCAACAGCATTTCTGAATATTTTTATTTCAAATCTAGTACCATTTTTTAATACTTTTATTTCTAAAACTGTCACATCAAATTTTAAGTGTCTCACACCTCCACATTAACAAATATATCTTTAGTAGAAACCCTATACAAAATTTCCTTTCTTTTAATTTCAACAATAGCACTTTTGAAAATTTTTATTTCAATCCTAATACCATTTTTCATTACTTTCTTTTGTAACATTACCACAACAGATTTATGGAGCCCGTATAGTTAAATTGTCGAAAAGATTCAAGAGTTTTCAGCTCAAAACTCATTGTTAATAATGATAATAATTACCATTAGTAATTATCATTATGATACAAATAAGTTTACTTTTTTGTACCCTGTATTTTACCTTTTATTCAGAGAGTATACCTTGTGTTTTAAACTTTTATATTTATATATCATCATATTACACTTAATATAAAAATTCATACCTTTTCTAGGCCAACACTTAATTTTGATCTTCAGTATTATTTACATTTTCATACCATGCATTTTGTTTTTATTCAAAAATATACAATGCAATTTAAAATTTTACATTTTTTTTATTAATACAAAGCATAATCTGATAATATGTAAATGTAAAAGTTCAAAATGCGGGGTACACTTTCTGAATAAAAATAAAATATAGGATATAAAAACATAAATAACCCTACAAATAATAATCTTGTTAATTATTATTAATAGTTACCATATGGAAATTTGCAGAGATGTGCTCTCTTTAAATCCTCAGACTCACCCTTTTAAATATGTGTTTATATTACTTTTTTTTTTTTAATCAGTCCCTATTAAAATTATTCTTTTTTTGTTTTTTTGTTTTTTTTTTTTTTGAAAATATGTCCTAACTTAAACGTTTT
The DNA here is from genome assembly GCA_025413025.1 of Ficus hispida. Lineage (NCBI taxonomy): Eukaryota > Viridiplantae > Streptophyta > Magnoliopsida > Rosales > Moraceae > Ficus > Ficus hispida. Next base: position 18,329,379 of record CM046374.1, read on the forward strand.
TAGTACAATCCTCCCAAATGTTAATTGGTTAAAGTGTTTATTACGAACACATTTTATCAATTGTCCCAATAAAATAATTTACTCTGACTGTTTTATGGGGCAATTTTCAACAATACAAAGTAAATTTGACAACAAGGACAACAACTATAGTCTCCAATTTTAATTTTTAAGTATTTAAATAACTGTTATCTCAATTAAAATTAAAAAAATTATATATGTAAATAACAATGATATCTCACCAATACTCAAAAATTTAGATTATAATTAGTATCGCTAAAATCATCCATATAATGATAAAAGCAAAAAATGGCTTCAATTGAATTTTATGTGATACATTCAACTTTTTCTACTTCTATACAATTTTTTTCTTCGCAGATATTAAAATATAAATTATCGCCTTCAATTGATAAAATCTACTCTATTATGACCTATTTAGATAGTAGATTGCATTTAAATGTTCATTCCAACTTGATGTTTGCATTTAAATGTATAATTTATATTGTGTACATTCTAATGAAATGCATGTTTAGATAATATTTGTTAAAAGTAACTTTTGAACAGTGTAAAGATAGAGAAATGAGCGCAATATGGATTTTTAAAAAGTGAAAATTTGGATTTGAGTTTGAGTTGAATTATTGTGAAATAATTAAATATTAAATAGTTTTCACTCCATTAGTGGTCCAACCAAACGCGTATTGCATTTGTGTACAATTATAACTATTCGATTTTTTGTACAAATGCCCTCTAAACTTTTCAAATTTGACAATTTAGTCTCTAAATATTTTTTTCCCGACAATCAACCCTTAAACTTGTAATTTTTTGCACCATTGGTCTTTTTTTTTTGTTCAAATCCATTAAAAAATGGACGGTTGTTTTTGCATATAACCCACACATTATATCCCATGAAGTACATTGATGACTATTTTTGCTTAATTTCAATATGAATTCCATTGAAAACTTGAACCTAATAGATTATAACTCAAACTCAAATCTAAATTATAAAAGGAATTTGAATTGAAATTAAGTAAAAAAATATCAACAATGCCTTTATTTGGCTATAATATTCAAGTCATGTGCAAAAAACTGTCCAAATTATAAATGATTTAAGAAAAAAGGAATAAAGGTGCTAAAAATTATTAGTTCAAGGAGTTTATTATTAAGAAAATTTTTTTAACTAATTTTGAAAAGTTCATTAACATCAGTACATATTAGCTCATCCAAATGGGCCATTAATTGCTTATGGTGGGGCTTAGCACACAAGATAAGTGAGCGGTTTGTCATAATAATTAGTTTTTGTCCTATTAGGAGCCGAAAACTTTTGGTCTTTTGTCTGTGCGCACCTTCCTCTGCTCAAACTCCGTCTCTCCCGATCTGTTCGTCTGTCAGCTCGTTCAACGGTATTTCCGTTCCTTTCATTTCCCATCTGTTTTCATTTTTTTTTTTTTTTAAATTCCTTAGCTTAACTATTCCTTCATATCTGTTTTATTTTATACTCGTAATAATTTTCAGTTTTCTCCATCAAAAATTCTCTATTGTATAAGCAGCACTTAATTAGGTTTCAGTTAAAAAAAAAAAAAAAATTATGTAAGTTTGAATATGCTTCATCTTTTGAAGAAATCACAATTCCTCAAGCTAAACACTTTAGACTTGTTGGATAAATTGGTGGGTTAGGCCAGTTTTTATTTTTATTTTTATTTATTTTTATTTATTTTAAGTCCACGCTGCATAAGCACCGTAAACTTTAAAGTCATTGCGGTGTAAGGAAACATTTTTTTATTTCTTATTCATGGTTCAAATGCATCAGAGCAGTTATTTCTAATTTTGGAAATTACAATTTTCTTGCAAACTTGCTTTTATAGGAGTATATCAATGTCACTATTTAATCTGATTTTAATTCCCCCCTAATTTGGCCTCAAGGAGGGGTTTTGTTTTGAAAAAGAAAAGGGAAAGATCAAATTGGGATCATCTTGGTTTTTCCTGGTTTTTGCAATGGAAAATCGGATGATTAGTGAACAAAACAAAAGGGTTGCTTCATTTTTTTTCCTTGTGGGCAGAATGAGACTATATTCTATGAAAAGCAACTGAAATAATCCAGTTTGAATTGGATTATCAAATAAATTCCTTTTTTTAAACAACAGAACTACACACTTTTTTTTTTCTCTGGTACACACCTGTTTGAATTAACAATTCCGGTTTGAACCAAAAAAAAAAAAAAATCACACTTTCAATCCTAACCTAAGTGAAAAACTACACCTATAGTGCATTATGTATAAAAATTAAAAAGAAAAAAAAAAAAAAAAAAACGAAAAGAAAACTCAACTATACCAATACTCTGTTGCAATTCTATCACGAAATCAGACACATGTTCTGCAGTTGGTGAATAATGTGAGATATATATGTTTGTATATATGTATATATATGTTTTAAAAGGAGATATGTGTGTATTTCTTTGAGTACAGATATTGTTGGTACACGTAGCAAATGGAAAGAAGAAACAATGTTTTTCTAAATCCAGGCCAGCCATCCAATGAGTTAGTAACTTCTTTGACCAGGAAACTACAGAACTTGTCCTCACAACCCTCTGAATGCTGTATTTATAGGGTTCCAGAACGGCTACGTCACGCAAATGAAAAGGCATATACTCCTCAGTTTATCTCCATTGGACCATTTCACTATGGTAAAGAAGGCTTACAGGCCATGGAGGAAGATAAAATGCTATATCTGCAGAGTTTTCTCCAAAGAACCAAGATAAGCCTGGAGCACTACATTGAATTCGTGAGGAAAAGGGAGCAGAAAGTGCGTAGTCATTACGCTGAAACCTTTGAAGGTATAAGTAGCAATCAATTTGTGGAAATGATCCTTGTGGATGCTGCCTTTGTCGTTGAGCTTTTATGCAGGAACTACCGCAGGAGAGAGATTGATAAAAACGACCGCATATTTCACAAACCGCTGAAGCTTTTGGAGATAAGGCACGACATGATGTTGCTCGAAAATCAGCTTCCGTTCTGCATATTTGAAGACATCTTTCCCCTGACCAAACTAAATGTTCCTCAGAGTACTGACAAAAGTGCTCTTATTAAAGTTACCTATAAATTCTTCAAAGCTAAAGCTTACTTGGGAGAAGAAAAGAAAATCTTGGAAAAGATGGGTAACTCAGAAATCAAGCACTTTGTTGACTTTTTTAGGCAATGTCATGTTCCAACACAGCCGCCACATGAACGCCAAATTGAATCGCTAACTATACCTAATGTGACAAAGTTGTACAATGCTGGAGTTAGGTTTCAGAAATCAACTGGAAGTCTGTTAGACATCAAATTCTCTCAAGGAACCCTGGAGATTCCTCTTCCGCGGATAAGGACCTCAACAGAAAGCTTTATTCTGAATATGCTTGCTTTTGAGCAACGCCATTTTCTCGAATATTACATCAATGATTATGTTTTCATCATCAACCGCCTCATCAACAGCACTGAGGATGCTGAATTGCTTGTTCAAAATGGAGTATTTGAGAGTAAGCTTACAGATACTCATGAGGTCGTAGCATCCATTAGCAACCTTGCCAGAGGAAGTATATTGCGCCATAAACATTTCAACTTCAAGGATCTCAGCGATGGCCTGAGAGTTTATTGCAGCAAACCGTGGAACACATGGATGGCAACCTTAAAGCGTAACTATTTCAGCTCTCCGTTGACCATTTTCGCCGTAGGTGTGGCTACTGCAGTCTTTTTACTCACTCTCATTCAAACTTTGTGTTCGTGTGGAGTTTCGTTTAAGTAGCAGCACACTCTGCTGAGGTCCTGAACAACATCATCAAAATTAACATTCATCGTTGGACACAAAACGGCCTTTATCTACCAAGGAAGTTCGATTGTTTATTCAAAATCACAACTTGAAAAATTATCATATTAGTCTTCTTTGTACTATGCAGCTGATGCACTGGCTTTCTTTAATTGAAACTGTTTATACTCCGTGAGAGCTTATATGGATTTCAGTTTTTCTTAATTTTTGGTGAATTTTCAGTTTGCTTTAACTGTTTATTACCTTATATAGCTCTGAGACGATTTACCTTGATAAGAATACAAAGTGTAGGGAGGCACATTTTGCTTGAGTTTTCATGTGTCGACTGGTTAATTTCTAATTTAGTTCAAAAGAAACACACGCACCCAAAAGACAAAACATAAGCAATTCATAAATTATTGTCATCAACTTGGTGCTCGGATTTAAGAAATCCTGTTACAATGGAGAGTAGGGAGCGATAGTGATCTAGTTTACTTCGACGCCAAGTTCAAAACCTGGTATTAGAGAGGATAAAAATGAATGGAATGTATCGTTGACGTAGGAAAATGGAAAGTCATAATAGGTTTAAATTATTGATTTTCATTCTGTACCCGAAAAGAACCATTACTTGATATTATCTTAGTAAGAGATGGAGATAAGAGATAAAGAAGGTAAGACTTATATCTCTGCAGTTTGATAAAAGTTAAAAAAAAAATCTGCTGTTTGAAAGGTAACTTGATCAAGATGTCGCGTATCGTTTGCACTTCATGGTACAGCTTGTTTTCCTATAAATAATTATATGAACAATCCGATTCATATATCAGTTGCATAATTGTCCGAGGAAAAAGTATGTTTTTAAATAAACTGATATTCAGCAGACATAACATCATTGACAAAGAGAAACGTTTCAAGCGTTTGTCACAGTTTTATTTTCAGCAAGCACATTAAAGATGGTACTTTAAAGTCGGTGATGAGTTACAAAGACGTTACAATGACAATCACAAATGTAAAGAAGGGTTTAGTTTCACATGTAAAACCGAATACCGAGCATAATGATGACAGAAAAATGACAAGAAATACAGAGCAGTAATAAGCAACAATCACTAAACATGTTGTTGTGGAAACAAAAATCAACTCTTGAGGATTTGGGACTGATTCGAGAAAATGACTCCAGGCTGATCCTTTAGTTCAAATCTTCGAGAAGCTTTTCCTACCGATAAAACATAAATCAATTAAGAAGAGAGAATGATGTCAGTAAAAGAAGAGACGGAAAATCCGATCTATAAAATCAAGCCAAAAAAATAAATAAATCTTATTTACTGCTATAAATAGAAAAGAACGAAAATGAAAACAACTAAGAGTAGTTTCTCTTGAAAAGAAAAACTGAAACTAACCAGAGGATATTGAATCAGTCTACAAAATCATCAATGCAGAAACTATACTGGTCGCTTCATTCCGCAATCGAGGGCCTGGCCAACTCTTCGTCATCTAGTAAAAGCAACTCAGCTGACGGACGTATAACTCCACATTACTAGTGGTTCTTACTAACCTTTTCAAACGGTCCAACAAGCCAGGTTCACCGAGCTTATACGACACATAATGGTTACCATGAATTTGATAACAGAAAACAACAGTTGGTACATGCTTAACCTTCCAATAATCCGAGCCTCCTTCTGGTTGCAGACGAAGTACAAATTCATCAGACATGTCATAGCATTCGAGAAGTTTGAGATTTTCTTGGTTTTGGATGTCAAATGACAAATCATTCTGGCATGGTCCAACTCTTAGCTCTTCTAGTGAAAGTATTGCCCTCATTCTATTTTCATCATCCTCAAATCATGTAACTCTGTCAGAACAAGTTGCTTGATTTTCTGAAAGCTAACGTCCTCAAAATTAAGTTGCTCGCCATCGTTTGCTCGATCGTTTGACAAGTTTAAGCTACAAGACTCAAGGTGGTTCATCTTCTCAATGAAGGAGCAGAGAGTGTTTATCATGTCTGTAGTCAACTTTGAAATGCTCAACCATCTCAATTGTCTCACTTCTCGATCTCCTCCATGACACCAATTGCACTACTCTGAGCATCCACAGTCATCAGAGTTTGTAAGTTCTCCGAACATCCAATCCCTTCTTTTATCTGCACTCCGCGACTGTATCGAAGTTAACTTTGCTGTTATGAGCGCTGGCCATAAGGTGTCAAAGTTTCCGAAGCTTCCGGATGTGGATTGGTAGCTCATGCATCAACATGTTTCTAACATCTAATGTTTGTAGATTGATCATCCAACCCACAAACTTTGGAAGCGTCTTAATATTTGTGTTTCTTAAGCTCAAGTATTTCAAGAGGGATAAGTATCCCACTTCATTTGGAAGGTCATCAAGAGGAGCATTTTCGAAGTCCAACAACTCCAAGAGCTTGAACTTTTTAGATTTATTGACCAGTGATTACTTTCTGATCATTATTTCATTCACATCAAAAAGAAAAACAGAGCAAATATCAGGGCATTTAGAAGGAATCTCCAAAGTATTTATCGCATCATCGTGGATTAACAAGCGGCAAGCTTGTTCACTGACTGACAACATTTTACTATCCTCTAACAATCTAGAGGTTTTCGTCTTCAAGACTCGAAAAAAACTTCGCCATTTAGCTCTTGCTGCGATTATATGATGCAAGAATTTGTGGACTTTGCACATTCCTTTAGTGCCGTCATAATTTATACGAGAGACTTGGACTAAGTTTCTGTTGATGAGATCATTTAGGTATATTTCTGCAACCCGTTCCAATTTCTTGCCCGCCTCTTCTTTGACAAAATCTTCTTCAGCGATCCACAACTTCACTAACTTTACATCAGGAATTAGACGGTCCTTGGGAAAAATGCCAAAGTACAATAAGCAGAGTCTACTACAGGAAGAATGCTCATCATAATTATGGTAGAAATTTCTTGCAACTTCTTCGATAAGGAACGGAGTTTTGCCAATCTCATCGTCAAAATTGTCAAGCAATTCTGTCCATTCAGACATGAGATCTTTGAATAGGCCAAGAAGTGGGTTACGGGTAATAATATCACTCATGGCCATAATGTCATGTACGGATTTATTAATTCAGTGTTCTTGTTTTGTGACATGATTATTGATTGTGAGCTTGTTAATTTGTTTTGTTCTCGATTCAGTTACTGCTTTTGCTTCAACAATATCTGTCAATGTTAATTCCATTCGCGTGCTTAATGGCACAAATTTCAAGAATTAGAAAGAGAACGTTATGATTGTTCTCGGTTGCATGGATATTGACCTTCGCTTTGAGAAGAATGGCCTACACCTCTCGGTGACAAAAGTTCCACTGATGACAAGGTAAACATAGAGAGGTGGGACCATTCAAATCGCATGAGTCTTATGATCATGAAACATTCCATTCCGGAAACCTTTAGAGGATCTATGTCCAAAGAGAAGGAAGATACAAAGTTCCTTGAAGAAATAGAACTACTTTTTGTAAAAAACGAAAAGGCTGAAACAAGTACCCTTTTCGCTAACATTGTTTTAATGAAGTATAAAGGAAAAGGGAACATAAAGGAGTACATCATCGAGATGTCTCATATTACTTCCAAAATAAAGGCACTAAAGTTAGAGCTGTCTGAGGACTTGTTAGTGCATTTAGTTTTGATTTCTCTTCCTATACAATACAGTCCGTTTAAAGTGAGTTACAATACTCGAAAGGACAAATGGACTCTTAATGAACTCATATCTTATTGTGTGAAAGAAGAGAAAAGGCTGAAGCGAAAAAGAACTTAAAGTGCTAACTTAGTATCTACCTCTAAGGACAAGAAAAGGAAAAGAGGAAATGAAGCTGCAGCTGAGATATCACAGCATAAGGTGCAAAAGAAACAGGATGAGGAGCTTACCTGTTACTCTTACGAAAAGTTTACATTTTAATTTTTTAAGGTCTGATGGGAATATCCCTAGTTTTCCCAGATTTCCGCAACTGAAAAAAAAAAAAGCTCCGTTTGGATTGTGTGTCAATTTTCCAAAAGAAAATTTTTCTTATTTTAAAGAGAAAATATTTTCATTTTGAGAATAAAATGGTGTTTGAATGTGTAAAATACTTTCTTTTTAAAAACAAAAATTTGTTTGGAATGAAAAGAAAATGATGTTGGGAAATAGTGCATTGTGAGAAGATTTCAAAAAATTCCTTTCCTTTTTTCAAAATGGGTAAGTTTGAAAATGAGATTCTTTTTTTTTTTTTCAAAATGAGAGAATAATGGAAAAATTTGAGATAAAAACTTTTTTGTATAAATTTTCCAATTTCAGAAAATGGACATGTCATCCAAACAGAGGATTAGATGAAAATTGAACATCCCTAGAATACCTTCCCTATTGAGTTAAAAGAGTGAGATTATTTCCAGAAAGAAGGCTGTTCATGACTAGAGTACAGCACCAATGCTCTGTTGCAATTCTACTAGTAAATCAAACATTTTTTTCTGCAGCAATTGATATATTTGTATGTGTTTGTTTGTTTGTTTGTCTGTCTGTTTTTTTCCCTAAAGAAATAAGCATGTATTTCTCTGAGTACAGATATTGTTGGTACAACTAGCAAATCGAAAAGAAGAAACTATGTGTTTTTATTTTTTATTTTTATTTTTGCCCCTAAATCCAGGCCAGCCATCCAATGAGTTAGTAACTACTTTGACGAGGAAATTACAGAACTTGTCCTCACTGCCCTCTGAATCCTGTATCTATAGGGTCATGGAGTGGCTACATCATGCAAACACGAAGGCCTAAACCACATTGGACCATTACATCACGATGAAGAAGGTTTTTGGGCCATGGAGGGAGGCTACTGCAGTCTTTACACTCACTATCATTCAAGCAGTGTGTTTCATGTGGCGTTCCGTTTACGAAGTAGCACCGTTTGCGAAGGTGTTGATTGGTATCAATATATTCCACACATAAATTTTTAAATGCAAAGCAAACATTTATCTACCAAAGATGTTCGATTGCTCGTTCAAAATCGAAACTTCAATAATTATCATAATAGCCTTCCATAGACTATCATTTCTAATTTTCCATCAGTGCAGTTACTGCTTCAAGCATTTGTTTCATGTGTATTTGCTTGCATGCAATATAAAGAAAATTTACAATGATACACAAAAGAAAAGAAGTCTTCTAACTTTATCCATGACCAAATAACATAGCGAGCACAGAAAACATAAACACAAATTGACTAGATATACAAACAGAGCAATGAGCAACAATCATAAACCATGTTCATGTGGAAACATAAATCAACTCAGGAGGATCTTGGATTGATTTGAGAAAATGACTTGCTTGGGCCTTTCGTCCAAATCTTTGAGGAAGTTTTCTTACCAATAAGACCTAAGACAGTGAAAAAAATAAGTGACAGATGTTAGTCAAACGGTAGAAATGTCAAAAAATGATTAGTGCAAGCAGTGATGCAAAATCACATTCATAAAATCGAGCCAAAAAAAAAAAACTTATTTACAACTATAAAAGGAAAAGAACGAAAATCAAAACAACAAAGACTAGTTTCTCTTGAAAAGAAAATGGAAACGAACCAGAAAGATCTTGAATCAGTCTTCATAATCATCGCTGAATTCAGTATACTGATCACTCCATTCAGCATTTGAGGTTCTGGCTACTTCTTCGTCATCGTTGTAAAAGAAACTCAATTGACGGTCGTATAATTCCCCATTGCTTGTTCCTCTTACTAACCTTTTCAAACGATCCAACAAGTCAGGCTCCCCAAGCTTGTAGGACTCATACCGGCTCCCAGAGATTCGATATCGGAAAACAACTGATGGCACATGCTTAACCTTCAAGTAATCCGAGCCTCCTTCTGGTTGCAGACGAAGTACAAATTCATCGGACATGTCATAAAATTCAAGAAGTTGGAGATTTTTTAGGTTTTGGATGTCGAATGACAAGTCATTTTGGCATGGTCCAACTCTTAGCTCTTCTAACATTGACAACGCTCCTCTCTCGATTTTCACCATCCTCAAATAATGTAGCTCTGTTAGAACAAGTTGCTTGAGTTTTTGAAAACTAACACCCTCAAAATGAAGTTGCTCCCCCTCATATGCCTGATGAAGCCAAAGAAACTTTAAGTTGGGCAGACACTGAAGAGCTTTGAAGGGGTCCACAGCTAGTTTTGAGAAACTTAAACCCAATATGCTCAGATTCTGAAGCCCCAAAATCCAATCTGGCAATTTCTCTAACCGACCTTTCAAGACAAGACTCCTTAGCAGAGGAGGTGGAGATGAAATGGATTCCAAATCAAAAGTTTCACGATCAGTGGACAAGTATAAGCGTAGAGATTCAAGCAGGTTCATCTTCTCTATGAAGGAGCAGAGAGTGCTTATCATGTCTGTAGTCAGTTTTGAAATGCTCAAACATCTTAACTGTCTCAACTTCTCCAGCTCCTCTATGACAACAAGTGCACTACGATGCGCTTCAACTGTCATTAGAGTTTGTAAATTCTCCAAGCAACCAATCCCTTCTTTTATCTGCACTCCATGGACTGAATCCAAGTTACCTTGGTTGTTACGAGTGCTGGCCATAAGGTGTCGCAGTTTCCGAAGCTTTTGGATTTGGATTGGTAGCTCTTGCATTAGTGTATTTCTAACATCTAATGTTTGTAGATTGATAAGTCGACCCACAGACTTTCGAAGCTTCTTCACTTTTGTATTTCTTAAGCTCAAGTATTTCAGGAATGAGCACTTTCCAATTTCCTTTGGGAGATCATCAAGAGGAGCATTTTCGAAGTCTAACAACTCCAAGAGCTTGAATCTTTTGTCTAAGTTTACAACAAAAGACTTTCTCATCATTATTTGATTGACATCAGAAAAAAAAACAATGGAAGCATCACGCCGCACAGAAGTCATCCCGAAAGAACTTATTGTGTGACCATAGAAGCAGCGAGTTACATTATTTGGAAATATAGTCCTCGTCTCCCTCAAGGCTTGAAAAATTTGGTAGTGTTCAGTCATTGATGAGATGATATGATGCATGAAACCATGGACTCTGCACATTCTTTCAGTGCCATCATAGTTTATACAAGAGACCTGGACCAAGTTTCTATTGATGAGTTCATTTAGGTATGTTTCTGCAGCTTGTTCTAGTGTCTTGCCCGTCTCTTCTTTAACAAAACCCTCAGCAATCCACAACTTAACTAGTTTTGCATCAGGAATAAGATAGTCTTTAGGAAAGATGGCAAAGTACATTAAGCAAAGCCTGCTACGGGAAGGAAGCTCACCGTAATTACAATAGAAAACTCTGCAAACTTCTTCAACTTGGGAGGGACTCTTGCCGATCTCATCTTTGAAGTTACGAAGCTGCGGCACTGGCCATTCAGACACTATCAATCGCAATCTCATCATTGTGATGAGGTCGCCCAAAGCCCAAATAACAAGTGGCAATCCGTCGCAGCTCCTAAGATCTTCACGAAACACCACCTTTAGCTCCTCTTGATTACCAATTTTAGGGCCGTATGCGAATGCAGAGATGCTGAATAATTCTAAAGCCATTTCTTCAGACAAAGGTTGTAGTGTGTGAACAATATCACAAGAAGTAGCGATCTTATTGTCACGTGTTGTGATGATTATCCTACAACCTCTATTGTTAACCGGAAAAACATCGTTCATAGCTTGGAAAAAATCTTTTTGCCAAACATCATCAAAAACAATCACATACCTCTTCTTCATCAAGTATCGGTTCAAGCGACTAATTAGCTCTTCTACCGTCTCTATTTCCCCGTCAAGACAGTCTCCGTAAGGGCAAATCAGTTCTGTTATATTCCTGAATAGATTATCAAAGTTATAGAATTGAGACACATTGATCCAAGCACGGCAATCAAAGTGTTGTTGAACATCTTCACTTTGGTAGACAACACTAGCAAGAGTGGTCTTACCAACTCCTGCTATCCCCACCAATGATATCACCAATCGTGTGGCTGTGGATGATTCTCCAACCAGCATCCTTACAAGATCTTCCTTTCGGGATTTAATACCCACAAGTTCTTCTTCTAGAAAGACACGGGGAACATTCGCCAACAAACTTCTGCTTCTTCCGGATCCTTGTGAATGTTCTGTCTCCAACTTGGCATACATCTCGTGAATCGTCTTGACTGTGTATTTTTCCGCAAACTCTAGGACTGGACGCTTAGGCCGTTGCTGCTGCAGTTGTTCGAGGTTTTGAAGGCATGTGTCCAACACGAATTTCACGCGTTCCCACAACTCCTTCAATGCCTTGAACCCATATATCTCATCTGCCAGCCTCGGAGGGTAGGAAACAACGATGGTAGCACGGAGAATCCGCAGGTCGAGTTTCAGACTCTCAGCCTCTGCTTCAGCTCCTCTGAACAACTTTGCTTCACCATTCAGCAACCAAAGAATCTCGTCAACGACATCAACACTACGCTCCAACAACCGTGCCATTTCTCGGCGGTGCTCGGCGTCTCAAAGCCAACGTGCAATGGGCTATCAAATTGCTCCGATCAGATCAACGACTTCCGATCTGCGATGTGATCTTAGACGATTTCTGGGAAAATCTTCAACGACTGTTTTTAGTTTCGGACGGTGCCTTTCCCAAATGTTGTCTTTCGTTTACTCGGTTGAGTCCTCTTCTTGTCTTATTGACTATGTTATCCAATGAAATGTTTTATTTATTTATTGTTCCTCCTCCTTTCTTCTTTTAATTAATGCTTCTTTTTCTTTCCTTTAAGAGGGAGGGAGACTGGCAGATGTAGGTATCATTCGGGAGAACCATCCACTGTTCCCATCTCCTTTCTACTTTTTCGAATTTAATTAATGCCCTTTTTTTTTTTTTTTTTTTTTTTTTTTTCACCCCCGGAGAGTGAGAGACTGTGGTAGTTATCATTTTATGGTGCAAATTAAGTATCATGAGCCAAGGCCCATGAGATCCTTGCTGTTCTCTAATCTTGGTGGTTCCACTTTCATTTTAGGCCCCATTTGGAATATAAGTTGGAAATGAAGTTTTAGGAATTGATGTATGTGTGTTTGATTAAAAGGTGAATTAAAAATAAATTTTGATATTTGAATAGTGTAAAAATTTAAAATGTGTTCAGAAAAAATAGGTAAAATGATTCTTGTTTTGTTCGTTAATCGTTGTGAGTGTTTAGAGACAAGAAACATCTCATTTTGACTTAAAATAAGAAAGTTCTGAATTTTTAAAGTTCGGGTTTTATAAAAATGGAATAGCAAGAAAGAGAAATGTGGTGTTTTTAAAGTAACTAATTGAAGTTTGAGTCTTTGAAAATCATCTAGAAAACATAAGTTGGAACTCCTAAAAAAAAAATTCACTTTCTCAACTTAAATAATTAAAGCTTTCAAGTAAGGGTGTTCACTGATAAAATTAAGTGGATTTGGCTCAATTCATGTACCAATCCATAGTTAAGGGTAAAAAGAAACTTAAGCTCACACCGTGAATATGCAATAACAATGATAGATAGATAAGGGTATATGATCACTCTACTTAATAGGTTAACATTTTAAGATAGAAGCTCAATTCTTTAATAGTCATAAAATTCCACTTCTCTCTTATCTCCATATGGTATCAGAGCCAAATAAGCTCAAGCGAGCAGCCTAATCCATCAAATAAAAGGTTGGTAACTCCCAAAAGAGAGCACCACCTTGCAGGGGCGTCTTAAGGATTAAAAGAAACCCAAATCTCATATTGTAAACATATAACAAAAATAACAGACATATAATAATATTGAGTCACTTTACTTAAACAAGTTGGCTTCTTAAGATGGAAGTCAAATCTCTTAATAGTTTCAAATTCCTATTCTTCTTTCTAATCTTCACATCCATGACCTTTGGAATGAGAGTTTCTCAATCAATTACCTCATATATTTATTGCATAAAATAATTAATTATCCATTGACAATAATTACGGGGCTTTGTAAGTTCTTGCATACAACTAAAGTCCTCATAAGGAGCCAAGTAAAACCTCAAAGGCTTCTCTATTTAGGGGCTCTTAACCCCCATTTTTAAGCATCCACCCAGTTTTAATAAATAAATAAATCTTTTGTGGTCAAGTAGGATAAGAATCTCAATAAGAGTCTGACTTTTCAATGTCAAGTAAAAAAAAAAGAAAGCGAGAATGATTTTTTTTTTTTTTTAGAAATGTTAGAAGGGGAATCCATCAAGGTTTTTGGCTCGCAATAAAGCTAGGGTCCTAATCAAGCAACTAGTAGTCCTATCTATCCACCTCTCCAGACACAATATCTTGAGTACCTATGATGGCGACCACATCTGCTGGCATATGATGTTTGGACATAGAATCGCGTCCTTGTGAATGGGCAGAGCCAGGTGCTCTTATTTTACGACGGTAGGGATGATTGCTTCCATTACTAACCAGAAAGACACCAAATTCTCTTTTAGGTGCTTCAACTGCGGTATAGGTAGAAGAAGCTGGTATGGAAAAACCTTCTGTATAAGATTCGAAATGATGAATTGAGGTAGAGTAGACCGATGATCTTGTAGTCATTTGACCGGCTATTGAAAGAAAAAGCTTGCATCTGCTCCCCTTATTATACAGCCGGTCCCAATGTTCTAAATATGTTCTAAACAAATAATAAATTTAAGACAGTCTAGTCAATGCTGGATGAGGACTAGCTAGAAGATATTTGTCTCTAGAATATTGCTAAAGTTCTCATTAAATAATATAATATTTAAAGGACTTATTCCCCTCACGCCTCACGCACCTTCTTGGAAGATGTTCTGTTGCCCAGTCCTCCTTTTTTTTTTTTTCCTTCAATTGAAAATGTTGTTTCGTTGCATTTGGCTACGCGTCATCCTCCTATTGAGATGGTAACCAACAGAGTCAGCCAAGTAAACACTAGGAAAGTTCGAGGAAGTTTAGCTCCATCTCATTCTCAAGTAACATACCATGCCATTTTTTCTTTTTAGTATAAATAAAAACATGATAGGGGACAAGAATCTTTTAGCATTTGTTACTCATTTTAAAAAGATTTTATTTTAAAATTTAGGCTTATATGCAAGAATGTTATAAATTTGACATTTTTTAATATTTATACTTATTATAATATTAAAGTTGATAATTTTGTTATTACATAATATTAAAACTATTAATTTTAATGTTAAAATAGGTAAAACTATAAAGAGGTACTCAAATCATGACTCTCTACCTAATTTTTTTCTAAAATTTAATATTTTAGGATTGGTGCTTAGAATAAAGGGAAAAAAATGTTGGCTATGGAATTTAAAACAGTAAAAGTTTTAAATTAAAATGAAAATTTGTTAGAAATTTTTTTTTTTTTTTTGAGGTTCAAAATTATATACCAAACCAAGGGCTTACTCATTTAGCAAAGTATTTCAACAAAAAAAAAATTTAATAAAACATTGATAAAATCACAAAAAGATTGAATATCGATTAAAGAGGTTGCTTTTCATATTTAAAATTTTGTATAAAATATACATTGCAAACTTGCCAAAATGTTTTATAAAACTTTTTTCCCATATTATTTTAGAAATTTCGATAGAAATTTGAAAATATCAAAGTAAATTTTGTTCATAAGTGTAATTTTGATAAGCATTAGCGGGCTAAACATAAGAGAAGATATAAAAGGAAGAAGGGAACACATAGATTACCATAATTCGGCAATATGTCTTATATCAATGGACTAGAAAACAAGAGATAAAATTCACTAATAAATTACGCTACAAATGAATTGTGTATAAATATAAATTGTAATTACAAAATTGGGTAAGTTACTAAAAACTATCAAGTTTGCTTCAATGAAAATATTTCCTAATATGTATGTAAATATAAGTAACTACAAAACTCCCGTAAACAAACTATACCAAAAAAATAATAATAAAATAAAAAATATAACCTTTTATCTAACAGTGTTAATATAATTTTTTAGACTCCAGTGTAAACATAATTTTCACAAATTTACATGTAAAAGTAAACACATGTATGGTGGGAAAAAAAAAAAAAAAAAAAAAGTCCCCACCCCCCCACCAAAAAAAAAAAGGAAAGAACAGGGGACAAATTTTGTGAATTCACATATGTTTTAAAGATGTGTTTTAGAATTGTTCTAAATAATATATATATATATATATATATATATATATATTGTTTAGTATTCACTCTTTCGTATGTTTTGGGCATATTGAATATTGCTATTTTTGTAGTTAGGTGTGAAATATTCTTTTAATAAAATTATGTTTCTAGATATTTTGTAATCTTTTATCTTTAATCTTTAACACATTTATATATAATAATACATGTGTGAATAATATTACATATATATAATATATATACTTTATTATCGTTCATAATATTACATGTATATATATAATACATATAATCTTTTATCTCTAATCTTTAACAAATATATTATATATAATATTACATATGCATTTTTTTCCTGTTGCTTGCTCTTTAATATTATTCTTATTATTATTTCCTTATTAAAATAATTCTTTTCAAATACATCCACATTTAAACTGTGATGACTCAATCTCTCAAGCCGTCACTTAAAACTTACTTACTTAGTTTTTCATCTTATTTAAATCGTTACTAGTTCATTTTTAGGTCTTCAAATTTTCAGGGAAATTTTTTTTTGAAAACTTTATTTACGGAACAAGTGATTGTTTAAAAATCATAATAATTAAATTTAGTTTTAAACAAAACATACTAACATAACATTTCAGATTTAGTCATACCGGCGTCTAATTAAATCTTTTATACCTAAGTATTAAAATGTACTGATATCAAAACAACATCTAACAAATCCTCAAAAACATATGCAGAATATAAGAATGTGGGTGACATCCATAAAACCCATCACACTTTCACCCATCACTTATCCGCACCGCCAGTCCATCATTGCTTAATATGACATAGGCAACTTGCCTGAATTATCTACAGTGGAAAACATAAAGGGGTGAGATAAACTCAATAAGCATAGACATACAATCCCACAAATACATACAATTGAAAATGCACGGTAGATTATGTAATTATCCATTTATTCATTCAACATCATATGGGCCATTGTGTTTGTACCGAGGTATGCATGATCTTAAATGGGGAAGACGGGGGAGCGACCCAATCCGTCAACACTCAAGATCATAACTTTAACTTTATTAATCATTATTTTCTCTCATTTGGCCAGAGGCAAATATCCTCCCATTCGGTCGGAGATTGGTGTGACACATCATTTGTTTCACTTTCTTAATATTAAACCATATGGTGAGGATGCAAGAATGGCATATTTAATAAAGCGTGTACATAAACACATCATCATGGCATACTTTAGTAAAGCGTGTAAATAAATATGTCATCATAACATACTTTCATAACATGTGTAAATAAACACGTCATCATGGTATAATATCATATCATCAAAAATAAACATCGAGTTCACATCGTGCATAGACAAACACACTATTGGTGGGCTCTATACTTACAGAAAATTGTGTCACAATGTATCCGCGTAGATTGTTTCTGACTCTACCCTCAAGTCAATCCAGTGTCCTAATTTTAAATTGACATCCGACAGTTAGAGTAAAGTTTTTGAATCATTTTCGATTATGTACATGTGTTTTCTTAATTAATAATTTATTTTAATTTAATTATTAATTTGTCTCTAAGTTTTTTTTATCTTAAAAGAATAACATCCTTAATTATTAATTAGATAATTATCATAAATTAATTTCTTAGTTAATAATTAATTAATTATTAAGCCATTAGTGAGTTAATTATTTAATACTTAATTCTTTATATATTATTTTACTTAATTCTACTTTATTCATATTTGGGTCCACTAGGTGACCGTGGATAAACCATGGTCTTCTAACATCATATTCATCTTTGTGCGTTGTGAGCTTGTTGGGTATATGCGACCCATTTACTTATAATTCACTTGAACCCTTTCCAAATAGTATTTTGACCTTATTATTTTTTTGGACCTGTTAAGGCCCATTACACTTTGATGTCTTTATCAAGTTTTGGTCAACAATTACATGGCATCTCAGCAACCCTAGTAGTGGGTTCATTTCTTTTCACCGAGCCCTCGAATACTAATTTACTAGTTTACCCTTATTTTTGTGATTCAAGCATTTTTAAGCTTAAACTTGTTAAATCTTTTAACCTTAGCTTTTAGTAATCTCTCTTGCAGCTTTATAGGTCCACAAAACCTCTACTTAAAGTCCAAAATGTTATCCTCATCAAATTACCATTTTACCCTTTAGTTTGATAAAATTACAATTTTGCCACTAGACAAACCCTTTTTTATCTAGACGTATTGGATGGCCTTTAAAAATTTTTCCTAGAGCCTTAGAATGATGTTTACAGTGCCTCTAAACTCTCAAAATGGCTTTCGTGACTTATTACATTTCTAAACACAATCAAATAAAAATATTATATTTTCGCCCCTTTATGTCTTTTAAGGTCGCACATTTGACTATAACATAAATCATATCATTTCTTGTATTTATTTAGCTTAATATATTTTTTTAAGAGTGAGAAAGATGCTGTCTAATTATAGTCTAAGCATATTTTATAATTTGACCCGTTATTTATTTATTTTTACATTTTAGTCCTTATTTAGCACCAATTAGTTCCCAATACCCCATGGGTTCTTTTTTTTATTTATTTAATGTCCTTATAAAGTGTTCTCACAGGATCATGACTCATTTTTAAAATTTTTTTATTTACGTTTCTGACCCGAATTTTTTCTATATTTATGTTTTGACCCCAAATGGCGTTTTAGTCATTTCTTATCCATTTATCACCAAATATCTACACAAGGTCTATTTTAAGTCTCTTATCAAGAATGAAAAGTTTCGGATTCAAATAAGGTCTTTAGACTAGTGAAATTATGATTTTACCCCTTGAGGGCAAAATTGTCATTTTTAACATGTTTATTTCTGAACAAACTTGAGCTCTTCTTATTGCTTATTTCAATAGTAATATTCTTTCCTTCTATAAGAGTATGAAAATCCCATTCAAAATAATATTTTCCAATTTATTAATATTTATGCCAAAAATGTTATTTTTTACACTTTATGATCATTAATTCTTATTCTATTTATGATGTCAAAAATATTTTTCTCATCATTCATGCTTCATTAAACAGAGGACATAACATATCAACATGTCATAATCTCCTATTCTTATACATCAATACTCATTTCATGTCATATAACCATAAAAATCACATAAACATACCTTTTATCATATTCTATACACAAATCATGTTTTATAGCCATTTTAAATCATGACAAGCACATATATTATCTCACTAGGTAGCAAAATAACATTTTAACCATTTACCATGCCAAGATTTTAATATTTATAAGAACACATTTTGAAAGAAAAGTTATCAAGAACTTAGTAAACCACTAGTTTACAAGTCATTTACCTCTAAGACAAGTAGTGGGTTCTTAGCTCCTCTTGAAGACTGTGAGCCATTTTTGGATCCTTGAGCAAGGGGCTAGAATGGAGATAAAACATCACTTTAAAAACATTTTTAAAACATCATTTTTCTTTCTAGGAAACAAGTGGACAAATATAGGTTTTTATCTTGGAAAGCATTTGGAATGGCTTTTTCTCGTTAAAAAATGATCTTGGGAGTGGATGGAAGGAGAAGACATATATTTTTTGGCTTCCCTTAGTTACAAATTTTTTCCACAATGAAGGGAGGAAGAGAGGAAACTTTTATTTCCTTGTATGGTTTTTATGAAAGAGAAAAGAGTGGTTTTTAGTTTACCTTAAAGCCATTAAATGTATGATTTTTATGAAAGAGAAAAGAGTGATTTTTGGTTTACCTTAAACCATTTTATAATCAAGCCTTATTATGGGTTAAAAATTGAAATTTTTGGATTTTAATTTCTCCAAAAACATGCTCAGCTGAAGAGAATAAGTAGGGAGGTTGTCTTGGTGGTTAATTTTTCATGGATTTCTAAGTGGTTTTAGTGAGTTTTCTTGTCTTTTCATTTTTGTTTTGCTTGTTTAGGGTTTGGATTTTGGATTTTCAAAAAACCCCCCTCTCGTGCAGCCTATTTTCTGAAGAAAAAGGAAAAAAAAAATTTTAGATTGATGCCAGTTTACTGACAGTAGGCTAGTAGCTTATTGCCCGTCTGCTTTGCTCAGTGGGCCTGAGCAAGGGGAGGGGTGCACGACACCCCTTCCTTGAATTTTTTTTTTCCTTGGTAATTATCCACTGGGTGTGGGGGTGCTTTGAGCCCTCTTTTCTCTCTCTCTCTCTCTTTTTGAGATTGTAGTAGGATTGTTAAATTTAATTTAATAAGTAAATCTTGGCATGACATATAATTCACTTTTTTAATTTATAAAATTATGATTATTTATTCATTACATATATATAATAAATTTTTACACATAATATTTTCACAAAATCCCAATTAAAAAAAAATGAGAGTAACATCATATTTTTATTTTCTCGTCACTAATAAAAAATGTTCTTAACAGTAAAATTTATAATTTAATTCTCTATTGAAGAGGAAAATTAATATTGTAAATTTTGAAGTTGTTACATAAACATTTTTTCTTACAATCCTCGCATCTAATATTTTAGACAATAACTACTTACACGCACACGCTCCTACTAGTTACTCAAAAAAAAGTTAAAACATAGAAAAGGAGAGAATGTTGTTGGAAGACAAGTCAACCGAGGGACAAGTCAACAAACTAAGGGGTGTTTGAAGGAAAGAAACGTAGCTCTAGTTTAAATGTTGCAACTATCTTGTTCAAGGGAATCAATCAACGTGCAGTTCAAACGTTGACGACTGAACAGGAGGACATCAAGTGTCTCCTCGGCGATGCATAATAAAAGTCCGATGACGAGGAATTGCGCGGATCCGGTGTGCAGATTTGGATGAAGCAAACAATAGAGGTGGCTGAGGTCATGGAAGATGTTGTTGATGAGTACATTCTCATACCATCAAAACACTAATATCAATGTGAATTCACCAGTTTCTTGAGCAGACTCGGTCGATCGACCGACTAATCTTTTCTCCGTCGATGCCGTAGGCTCTAAGATTCAAAACACCGAGGCATTGTTACGGGAAATCAAGGAAAGCGGCGAGAAGTGCTACTTAAGTGAACGCTATAAGCGTTATAAACAAAACCGCAACTATTGAGCGCTAGTGCTCTGAGTCCTGTTTGGATTACCATTTTTGAGTTTCTATTATCTGAGCTGTTGCACTTGCTTTCTTTCTTTCATTGAAACTGGGTATTGGTCGTGCTTTATCCTTTGCACTTGTTACACTGACTCTCTAGATTAATCTAGAGCCTTCTAGAAGCTTCAAGGATCACTGCAACATGAGCTTTCCATTACCAATTTAACAGAAAATTTAAGCAAGTTGAGGCACATTACAACAATTTAAAAAGTTTGGAGCAAATTGTCAAAATTAGAAATTTGACGCGTTAATTTTCATGGCCGACAAATTTACGAGTGTTGTATAGTTCCACAAACTGAAAAACATCTAGATTTAAATGACAAGCAAGCATAAAACTCCATAAATAATTTATGATGTGAACACCCGTCTGAAGAACAAAACTGTAAATTTGCAGACAACTTTTTTGACCAAGACGAACATTTCTAGCATTAATCTCAGTTTTGCTTACAAGCTAGCATATGCAAGACAATATTACCAGCACTTAAGAGGCAGTGATGAGTTATAGAAAAATAATTACAATGACAATCACAAATGAAAAGAAGCTGTGAATTTGATCCGTCACCGATGTGATATTCATGCCAGAAACTATAAACAGAGCAAATGAGCAACAATCATTATCCAAGTTCATTTGCAAACTAACTCATATAAACTCAAGATGATCTGGGATTGATTTGAGGAAATGACTTCAAATTGATCTCCTATTCCAAGCCTTTCACGAATTCGTGCTTTCCATGAGAGCCTTAAAAAAAAAAGAATGTGAAAATTATAAAATAGTTGACATATGATAAGTGGAAGCAGAGAAATAATGTTTATTCCTTTTATGAAAAACAACGAAGAAACAAACTTCTTTACAACTACAAATGGAAACAGAAGAAAATGAAAGGAACAAAGGCTGATTTCACTCAAGAAGAAGAATTGAAACGAACCAGAAAATCTTGAATCAGTCTTCAATATCATCGGTGAAGAAGCTGTACTGCCCACTCCATTCAGCATTTGAGGTCCTGGCTACTTCATCATCGTCGTTGTAAAAGAAACTCAATTGACGGCTGAATACTTCATTATTACTTGTGGTTCGTACCAACCCTTTAACACGGTCTATCAAGCCAGGCTCACCGAGCCCATATGACACATATTGGTTGCCACGAATATGGTACTGGAAAATGACAGATGGTACATGCTTAACTTTCCAGTACTCCGAGCCTCCTTCCGGTTGCAGGCGGGGAACAAACTCGTCAGGCATGTCGTAACATTCAAGAAGTTGGAGATTTCTTAGGTGTTGGATGTCGATTGACAAGTCATTGTACCGTGTTTCAAGTCTTAGCTCTTTAAGCGTAGGCAATGCTCCTCTCCCTATTTTAAGCTTCCTCAAAATCTGTAGATCTGTCAGAACTAGTTGCTGAAGTTTTTGGAAACTAACACCCTCGAAATGAAGTTCCTCACCATCATATGCTCCATGAAGCCAAAGAACATTTAAGTTGGGCAGCCGCTGAAGAACTTTTAAAGGGTCCACAACTAATCTTGAGAAACTTAGACCCAATGTAGTCAGATTCTGAAGACCCAAAATCCAATTGGGCAATTTCTCTAACCGACCTTTCAAAATGAGTCGTCTTAGGAGAGATGGCGGAGAAGAAATGGAGTCCAAATGAAAAGTTTCACGATCGTTGGACAAGTATAAGCTAAGAGACTCAAGGTGGTACATCTTCTCAATGAAGGAGCAGAGAGTGTTTACCATGTCTGTAGTCAACTTTGAAATACTCAACCATCTCAATTGTCTCAACTTCTCAATCTCTGCTATGACACCAAGTGCACTACCATGAGCATCCACAGTCATTAGAGTTTGTTAGTTCTCCAAACATCCAATCCCTTCTTTTATCTGCACTCCATGGACTGTATCCAAGCTAATTTTGTTGTTATGACCGCTGGCAAAAATGTGTCGCAATTTCCGAAGCTTCTGGATGTGGATCGGTAGCTCACACATCAGTGTGTTTCTAACATCTAACGTTTGTAGATTGATCAGCCGTCCCACAGACTTTGGAAGCTTCTTAATATTTGTATTTCTTAATCCCAAGTATTTCAAGAGGGATAGGTTTCCCACTTCATAAGGGAGGTCTTCAAGAGGAGCATTTTCGAAGTCCAACAACTCCCAAATGCTTAAGTTTTTCACATAGATTTATCACAGGGGAGATTCTCATCATTGTTTCATTGACATCAAAAAGAAAAACAGAGCAAATTCGAGGGCATTCAGTATCCATCCCCAGAGAATTTATGGCATCACCATAGATCGACAGGCGGTGAACTGTACAGTCGACAAATAATCTAGAGTCGGTCTTCTGCAAGACTTGACAAATTTTGTTCCTTCTAACCCTTGCTGAGATGATACAGTGTACGAAACTGTGAACTTTGCAGAACCTCTCGGTGCCATTATAGTCCATATGAGAGACTTGGACCAAGTTTCTGTTGACGAGATCATTTAGGTATGCTCCTGCAACTTGTTCCAATGTCTTGCCCGCCTCTTTTTTGACCAAACCCTCGGCGATCCACAACTTAACTAATTTGACATCGGGAATTACATAGTCCTTCGGAAAGATGCCAAAGTACATTAAGCATAGTCTACTGCGAGAAGGAAGATCATCATAATTATGGTAGAAATTTCTTAAAACTTCTTCAATGTGGGACAGATCTTCGCCAATCTCATCTTCAAATTTGTCAAGTTGTAGTTTCCATTCAGACATGACCTCTTCCATTGGCCCGAGACATAGGTTGCGTATAAAAAGATCACCCATGGCCCAAATAACAAGTGGCAATCCTTGGCATCTTCTAACAGTTCTAAGGGACAACTCCTTGTAAAGATGAAATCTGCTTTCAAATTGATCACGGCATATGGATGTGAATTTCCAGAATAATTCCAAAGCTCTTTGTTCAGACAAAGGTTGTAATGTTTGAATAATATCACATGACGCAGCAATCGCATTGTCACTTGTTGTGATGATTATCCTACTCCCTTTATTGTTATCAGGCAAAAAATCACTCATAAATTGGAAAATATCGGGGTGCCGAACACCATCGAAAACAATCACGTACCTCTTTTCCAACAAAAGTCGGAACAATGGATTAATTGGCCCTGGCTTTCATGTCCATTTCCCCCTCAACAGAGTCTTCATCTTGGCAGATCATCTTGGTTACACAGCTTAATAGATCCTTCAAGTAATATGGCCGAGACACATTGATCCAAGCATGGCAATCAAAGTGGTGTTGAACCTCGCTACTTTCATAGACGATCCTAGCAAGAGTGGTCTTACCAACTCCTCTTAAACCGACCAATGAGATCACCGAGCGTTTGGATGGTTTTGACCCAACCAGCATGCTTACAAGTTCTTCCTTTCGGGATTTAACATCCACAAGTTCCTCTTCTTCAAAGAAACGGGGAACATTGCCCGACGACAAACGGACATTTGAGCTTCTGGATTCTAGCCTGCTGCTCTTCAACAACACATACCATTTACGAATATCCCTAACCGTGTCATGTCCCCAATTCCTAGTCGAGTAATTCTTTACCGGGTAGATGAAATAAGCGACCGCACGCGTAAGTTTCTGCTGTTCTACGTTGTTAAGGTATGTGTTCAAGACGACTTCCATGCGTTCCCACAGCTCCTTCACTTCCTTGAACTGAGATTTCCGAACCGCTAACCTTGGTTCGTTGGTGTCGTCTAGGGTGGCCCGGAGAATCTTCAGCTCGAGCTTCAGACTCTGAGCCTCTGCTTCAGCTCCTATGAACAACTTTGCTTTAGAATTTAGCAACCAGAGTATCTTGTCAACTAAACAATCAACCATTTCTGTCGCTAGATTCTAATCAATGTGCTAGATTATCACTAATTGTTCGCCAATGTTTTCTATGGGATTTAAACGAGTCATATGAAGTGACAGATGATTAATTTCCTCTGTTGACTTGATCTAATCTTGTCCTATACTAAATAATGCAACATATTTTATTCTCTCTGAAAGCTATCCAATCCAACCCTTAACTTTTTGTTTTTATTTTTATTTTTTTTGTTTTTATTCTTTTGCGGAGGAATCAAAATTTTTAGCTTCGTTTTTAGTGAAATTCCCTTTGCAGCCACCTCCATTCATGACGTCTATGCAAGACAAGAAAATTACCTTCCTCCCATTGGCCATCAATTTTTCAAAAATCATGTTGGGGTCTATAATAAAGTAATAGGGTATGGAAATTTTATATATTTATATATATATATACTTATTTTCTTAATGAAACATTGACAAAATTAACTCTTTGAAGTTAAAAATATAAAAACTTAAATGTATTGGGAAAATGATAACAATATGAATTTTATTTCTTTTTTTTTTTCATTTTATGAAATTTTATTTTTTTAAAAATTTAATTTTACCTTAAAAAAATAAAGTTATGGACTTTTAAAGTTTGAATTTTCAATTATCTTATATATGTAGCTTAAAAAGACAAAAGTAAAATCTAAAGCACATAAGTGCCATAGGCACTTTCCAATACTAGTTTATATATATATATATATATATATATATATTTATTCGTATATATGCATACTTTAGTACTTGTATACTTATATACATTATATTTACATGTATGTTTAATACATATAGGTGTTTGAAGTTGAATTTATCTTATATCGTAAAATTCCTCCATTGTTATAATGGATACCATTTTTCTTTAAACTAATTTTAGGAGGAGTTTTATCCGAACTGATCATTTAATATAATATTAGAGACATCGCATTCTCTGAGAAACTTTTAATATTAAATTTCGTTTTTGGGATAGTTAAATGTACTTTTATTTGTCTAAGTGATACTTTGATAGAAGACATGTATTGAGGAGTCGAGATCTATTGTTCCCAAAAAATGTAATGTTATCATCTAAATTTAAAGATTTATCCATATAAAAGATGTAAAATATTAAAAATTATTATATAGACTGATGAATTATCAAAACCCTATTATGAGGATAATCATTAAGATAAGAAAATATAACAGCAAATCTGGACTCTGAAAAGTAGATAAGATATAGGTTGAACATCAAATTTCAGTTGAACTTTAAGCAGTAAATTTTTTTCCTTTTCTCAAGTACAAAAAAAGAAAATATAAATAAATAAAAACACACGCACATACACAAGAAACATAGCTTTATCATCCAGGATAATATGGTAAGCAAATTACTATGTTATCAAGGATATTAATCCTCTTCTCAAGACCAGGTATTAGGAAATAATTAAATGAGCTCAAAAAGTATAGCATTGTTGCTACAACACCTGTGTGAGTAACAGAGGTCTGTAAACACACAGGTACAAAACAGACACAACTTTTATTGACTAAGGCTATGTTTGGTCTGTAAACACACAGGTACAAAACATACACAACTTTTATTGACTAAGGCTATGTTTGGTAGGAGGGAGAGGAAAGTAGAAGGAGAGAGTGGTAGATCATCTAGGTGAGGGAGATGGAAAAGGAGAGAGAGGCGATTTAAGTATGTTTCTGCAACTTGATCCAATGTCTTGCCCATCTCCTCTTTTGACCCTCGGCGATCCACAACTTAACTAATTTTACATCAGGAATTGGATAGTCCTAAGGAAAGACTCCAAAGTACATTAAGCAGAGTCTACTACAGGAAGAAAGATTATCATAATTATGGTAGAAATTTCTTGAAACCTATTCAATGTGGGACGGATTTTCGCCAATCTCATATTCCAAATTTTCAAGCAGTACTTTCCACTCAGACAGGTCCTTTTCCGATTCCCCAAGATATTGCTTGCGTGTTAAAATACCACCCATGGACCAAATGACAAGGGGCAATCCATGGCGTCTTGTAACAGTTCTAAGGAATAACTCCTTTAAGACATAGAGAACATAATTGGATATGGATGCGGATTTCCCAAATAATTCCATAGCCCTTTTTTCAGGCAAAGGCTGTATTGTTAGAACAACATCACAATAGGCAGCAATCGCATTGTCATTTGTCGTGATGATTATCCTACTACCATTGTTGTTATCCGCCATTAAATCATTCAAAAATTGGAAAACATCTGGGTGCCGGGCACTGTCGAAAACAATAATGTGCCTCCTCATTGACAATTTGGTACCATGTCTCTGGCTTCATGTCCATTTCCTCCTCATCAGAGTTTTCATGTGGGCAGATCATCTTGGCTACACAGCTTAGTAGATCTTTCAAGCAATATGGATGTGACACATTGATCCAAGCATGGCAGTCAATGTGCTGCTGAACCGCTTACTTCGGTAGACAACACTAGCAAGAGTGGTCTTACCAACTCCACTCAAACCGACCAATGAAATCACCAAACGTTTGGATGGTTTTGATCCAACCAGCATTCTTACAAGTTCTTCTTTTTGGGGTTTAATACCTACAAGTTGATCTTCTCCAAAGAAACAACGAACAATATTATCGAACAAGCAGACACTATTACTTCCAGTTCGTAGTGAATATACCGCCTTCAAACTGGCATGTCTTTCATGAATCACCGTTACAGTTTGTTTTCGTCGCTTTCTATCATCTTCTTTTTGCCAATTTGCTGCTAGGTCGACGTAGTTAACGACAGCATGCGTAGGTCATCGGTGTTCCAAGTTGTTAAGGTATGTGTCCAACACGAATTTCACTCGTTCCCACAACTCTGCTACTTCCTTCAACCGAGCTTTCTGAGTAGCTAACCTCGGTTTGTCGGGGTAGTGTAGGGTAGCCCGGATAATCTCCGGGTCGAGTTATAGACTCTCACCCTCTGCTTCAGCTCCTCTCAACAACTTTGGGTCATCCTTTAGCAACTCAAGTACCATATCAACATGAAAAACAGTGTCTGCCCAAGCCATTTCTCTCGGCTTCTCGCAACCAACATGCGACAGACTCTCTAATTGCTACCTAATGAGTCATATGGAATGACGTTGATTTCCTCTGTTGACTGTCTAACCTTTCATATGCCATCGAATATGCAACGTATTTTATTTCATTAGTATTTATTATTATTATTTTTTTAATTATCTTTTTGGCGGGTGAATCTAAGAATAGCAGCTCTGTTTTTTTCAGTGCAATAACAATGACATAAATGCGAGTCATTGTGATCTTCCCCCAATGGCACCTCGTGAGGTGTCCCACTCAATTTTTCTAAAATCTTGGTAGGCAGGGTCGGAGTCAGCAAACTATTTTAGTCGGGACATACACCAAAATTTTTTATATAAAATAAATTTTAAAAAGAGCTATATGAGAATTTTCAATTTTAGTGGGACAAAGTAGTAAAAGTATAAACTTTTTTTAAAAAAATTAAGTTCAATGGGGATTATGCGATAATTTTTTAGTTTTAGTCGGAATAAAATAAGGACTATATAAGAATTTTTTTTTAATTTCAATGTGGGCAAATTGTAAAGATAATAGAACTTTTTGGGTAAAACTAAAATAATACAAAATTTCATAACTGGCACCAATGTATCAGCCACTGTTGGTACGGTATATTATGCCCTAATAAAAGATAGGTTTTATAACTTTTATGTATTTCTAGGAATACTTTCTCGTGATCCAGAAGTTATAGCTTTCAAATAAGCAATTTGTATCTGTAAGTTTATGTAATATAATTTGTAACATGGTATTGTTTAATAAATGTTGATGTAAAAGAAGTGTCACTAAAATCTATTACAATGAAATCAGTTGTTGCTACAGTAACTTACAAAAATAAAAATTATTAGTCTGCAAAAGAGAGTATACCTCTCTCTCTATATATAGTAGTAGTTTTTTACGTGATTAAAGTTTAGAATCTCTCACTTAGTCTCACTTCAATCGAACAGGATTTTGTAATTTTCTCCACCAAAATTTTTTTTAATTAATTAATTAATTGAAAAAAAAAAAAAAAAACATAGCATTCTCAATCCAAGCTATCCGTACCATATATAAACTTCTCAAGGATATGTTCAAAACCTGGTATTTATCACAACAAATTGATTAAGAGAAACATTTCAAGCATTTATCACAGCTTTTTTCACAACAAGACGGTATCAACAAGACTTAAAAGGCGGTGATGAGTTACAGAAAAGTAGTTACAATGATAATCACATGCAAATGACAAGAAGGTTTAACTTGAACTATAGGACATTGATACCGAAATCCATTAAAATAATGTCGTTAAGAAACACAAACGCAGCAATAAGAAACAAGCGAGAGTTCATGTGATAGTAAATATCAACCAAGGATGATCTGGGATTGAGGTGAGAAAACATCTCGACACTTTGTTCCAAGCCTTTCAGGAATTTCCAGCTTTGCCATTAAAACCTAAAACAATGGAAAAAAGAAGATTGTTAGCTAAAAATATCCAAACCTTGGCATATGATTAGTCAAAAGGTTGGCTTAATTTTTTATTTTTCCTTGGTAGGCAGAATGAAACTATATCCTAAGAAATGGAATTGAAGAAAAAGTGCATTATGTATCGAAAAAATAAGGAGAACAATAAAATGAAAAAGGAAAGTTAACTATACCAATGCTCTGTTAGAATTCAAGAAGGTTTAATTTTTAATTTTAATTTTTTTTATTTTTTAAGGTTTGATGGGAATCTCCCTGGTTTTCCCGGGTTTCCACAACTGAAAAAAAAAAAAAAAAACTCCGTTTGGATCGCGTGTCCATTTTCGAAAGTAAAATTTTCTTGTTTTAAAGAGAAAATATTTTCATTTTGAGAATAAGGTGTTTGGATGTGCAAAATATTTTCTTTTTGAAAACAAATATTTGTTTGGAATGAGAAGAAAATAATATTGGAAATAGTGTATTGTGAAAAGATTTCAAAAAGATTCATTTTGTTTTTTCAAAATGATACTATACAAAGTAAATTTGAAAATGAGATAGTTTTTTTTTTTTTTTCAAAATGAGATAATGATGAAAATAGTTGAGAAAAACACTTTTTTGTAAAAATTTTCCAATTTCAAAAAATGGATATGTCATCCAAACATAGGATTAGATGAAAAGAACATCCCTGGAATTCCTCCCCTATTGAGTTAAAAGAGAGAGATTATTTCCAGAAAGAAGGCTGCTAATGAGTATAGTACTGCACCAATGCTCTGTTGCAGATCTACTAGTAAATCAGACTTTTTGTTCTGCAGCTATTGATATATTTGTATGTGTTTGTTTGTCCCCCCCTCCCCCAAAAAAAAGAAATATGCATGTATTTCTCTGAGTACAGATATTGTCGATACAACTAGCAAATGGAAAAGAAGAAACAATGTTTTTTTTTTCCACCCTAAATCCTGGCCAGCCAGCCATCCAATGAGTTGGTAACTTCTTTGACGAGGAAATTACAGAACTTGTCCTCACTGCCCTCTGAATCATGTATCTATAGGGTCATGGAGTGGCTACATCGTGCAAACACGAAGGCCGAAACCCCATCAGACCATTTACAACACGGTGAAGAAGGTTCTCGGGCCATGGAGTGAGGCTACTGCAGTCTTTACACTCTCTATCATTCAAGCAGTGTATTTCATGTGGTATTCCGTTTACGAAGTAGCACAGTTTGCGAAGGTGTTGATCGGCATCAATATATTCCACACATAAATTTTTGAATGGAAAACCAACATTAATCTACCAAAGATGTCCGATTGCTTGTTTCAAAATCAAAACTTCAATAATTATCATAATAGCCTTCCATAGACTATCATTTCTAATTTTCTATCAGTGCTGTTATTGCTCGTATTCAGTAGACATGTCATTTTATTAACTATGATAAACATTTCAAGCATTTGTCCCATGTGTATTTGCTTGCATGCAAGATACAGAAAAGTTTTACAATGATACACAAATGAAAAGAAGTCTTTTAACTATCCGTGACCAAATAACATAACGAGCACAGAAAACATAAACACAAATTGACTAGAAATACAAACAGAGCAATGAGCAACAATCATAAACCATGTTCATGTGGAAACATAAATCAACTCAGGAGGATCTGGGATTGATTTGAGAAAATGACTTGCTTGGGCCTTTCGTCCAAATCTTTGAGGAAGTTTTCTTACCAATAAGACCTAAGACAGTGAAAAAATAAGTGAAGGATGTTAGTAAAGCAGTAGACATGTCGAAAAATGATTAGTGCAAGCGGGGATGCAGAATCACATTCATAAAATCGAGGCAAAAAAAAAAAAAAAAAAAACTTCTTTACAACCATAAAAGGAAAAGAACGAAAATAAAAACAACAAAGACTAGTTTCTCTTGAAAAGAAAATGGAAACGAACCAGAAATATCTTGAATCAGTATTCAACATCATCAGTGAAGTTACTATACTGATCACTCCATTCGGCATTTGAGGTTCTGGCTGCTTCTTCGTCATCGTTGTAAAAGAAACTCAATTGACGGTCGTATAATTCCCCATTGCTTGTTTTTCTTACTAACCTTATCAAACGATCCAGCAAGTCAGGCTCCCCAAGCTTGAAGGACACATAACGGCTCCCAGAAATTCGATAGAGGAAAACAACTGATGGTACACGCTTAATCTTCCGATAATCCGAGCCTCCTTCTGGTTGCAGACGAAGTACAAATTCATCGGACATGTCATAAAATTCGAGAAGTTGGAGATTTGTTAGGTTTTGGATGTCGAATGACAAGTCATTGTGGCATGGTCCAACTCTTAGTACTTCTAACATTGGCAACGCTCCTTTCTCGATTCTCACCATCCTCAAATAATGTAGCTCTGTTAGAACAAGTTGTTTGAGTTTTTGAAAACTAACACCCTCAAAATGAAGTTGCTCCCCCTCATATGCCCGATGAAGCCAAAGAAACTTTAAGTTGGGCAGACACTGAAGAGCTTTTAAGGGGTCCACAGCTAGTTTTGAGAAACTTAAACCCAACATGCTCAGATTCTGAAGCCCCAAAATCCAATCTGGCAATTTCTCTAACCGACCTTTCAAGACAAGACGTCTTAGCAGAGGAGGTGGAGATGAAATGGATTCGAAATCAAAAGTTTCGCGATCAGTGGACAAGTATAAGCTTAGTGATTCAAGCAGGTTCATCTTCTCTATGAAGGAGCAGAGAGTGCTTGCCATGTCTGCAGTCAGTTTTGAAATGCTCAAACATGTTAACTGTCTCAACTTCTCCAGCTCCTCTATGACAACAAGTGCACTACGTTGCGCTTCAACAGTCATTAGAGTTTGTAAGTTCTCCAAGCAACCAATCCCTTCTTTTATCTGCACTCCGTGGACTGAATCCAAGCTATCTTGGTTGTTATGAGCGCTGGCCATAAGGTGTCGCAGTTTCCGAAGCTTTTGGATTTGGATTGGTAGCTCTTGCATTAGTGTATTTCTAACATCTAATGTTTGAAGATTGATAAGTCGACCCACAGACTTTGGAAGCTTCTTCACTTTTGTATTTCTTAAGCTCAAGTATTTCAGGAATGATAACTTTCCAATTTCCTTTGGGAGATCATCAAGAGGAGCATTTTCGAAGTCTAACAACTCCAAGAGCTTGAATCTTTTGACTACAGATTTTCTCATCATTATTCGATTGACATCAGAAAGAAAAACAGTGGAAGCATCAGGCTTCTCAGAAGTCATCTCCAAATAACTTATTGTGTCACCATAGAAGCAGCGAGTTACCTCATTCGGAAATAATGCATTCCTTGTCTCCCTCAAGAGTTCAAAAATTCGGTGGTAACTTTCAGCCAGTGATGAGATGATATGATGCATGAAACCATGGACTCTGCACATTCTTTCAGTGCCATCATAGTTTATACAAGAGACCTGGACCAAGTTTCTATTGATGAGGTCATTTAGGTATGTTTCTGCAACTTTTTCTAGTGTCTTGCCCATCTCTTCTTTAACAAAACCCTCAGCAATCCACAACTTAACTAGTTTTAGATCAGGAATAAGATAGTCTTTAGGAAAGATGCCAAGGTACATTAAGCAAAGTCTGCTACGGGAAGGAAGCTCATCGTAATTATGATAGAAAACTCTGCAAACTTCTTCAACTTGGGAGGGACTCTTGCCGATCTCATCTCCGAAGTTACGAAGCTGCGGCACTTGCCATTCAGACACTCTCATGAGGTCGCCCAAAGCCCAAATAACAAGTGGCAATCCGTTGCAGCTCCTAAGATCTTCACGAAACACCATCTTTACCTGATGTGGAATACCAATTTTAGAGCCGTATGGGAATGCAGTGATGCTGAATAATTCTAAAGCCATTTCTTCAGACAAAGGTTGTAGTGTGTGAACAATATCACAAGAAGTAGCGATCTTATTGTCACGTGTTGTGATGATTATCCTACTACCTCTATTGTTATCCGGAAAAACATCGTTCATAGCTTGGAAAAAATCTTTTTGCCAAACATCATCAAAAACAATCACATACCTCTTCTTCATCAAGTATCGGTTCAAGCGACTAATTAGCTCTTCTACCGTGTCTATTTCCCCGTCAAGACAGTCTCCATACGGGCAAATCAGTTCTGTTATATTCCCGAATAGATTATCAAAGTCATAACATTGAGACACATTGATCCAAGCACGGCAATCAAAGTGTTGTTGAACATCTTTACTTTGGTAGACAACACTAGCAAGAGTGGTCTTCCCAACTCCTGCTATCCCCACCAATGATATCACCGATCGTGTGGCTGCGGATGATTCTCCAACCAGCATCCTTACAAGATCTTCCTTTCGGGATTTAATACCCACTAGTTCTTCTTCTAGAAAGACACGGGGTAAATTCTCCAACAAACTTGTGCTTCTTCTGGATCCTTGGGAATGTTCTGTCTCCAACTTGGCAAACTTTTCGTGAATATCCTTGACTGCGTTTTTTCCCGGAAACACTGGGACTGGACCTGACTGCGTCCACTCCTGCTCCTGCTGCAGCCGCTGCTGCTCCCGCTCCAGCCGCTGCAGCTCCCGCTCCAGCCGCTGCAGCTCCAGAAACACTGGGACTGGACTTGACCGCGTCCACTCCTGTTGCCATTGCCGCAGCAGCAGCTGCAGCCGCTGCTGCTGCTCCTGCTGCAGCCGCTGCTGCTGCTCCTGCTGCAGCCGCTGCTGCTTCTGCTGCAGCCACTGCTGCTGCTCCTGCTGCAGCCGCTGCCGCTCCTGCTGCTGCTGCTGCTGCTGCGGCGGCAGTTGTTCAAGGTTTCGAAGGAATGTGTCCATCACGAATTTCACGCGTTCCCACATCTCCTTCAATTCCTTGAACCCAGATTTCTCAATTGCCAGCCTCGGTTTGTAGGAAACAACGATGGTAGCGCGGAGAATCCGCAGGTCGAGTTTCAGACTCTCAGCCTCTGCTTCAGCTCCTTTGAACAACTTTGCTTCACCATTCAGCAACCAAAGTATCTTGTCAACGACATCAAAGTATCTTTCCATTTCTCGGCGGTGCTTGGCGTCTCAAAGCCAACGTGCAATGGGCTATCAAACGTGCTCCGATCAGATCAACGACTTCAGATCTGCGATGTGATCTTAGACGATTTCTGGGAAAATCTTCAACGACTGTTTTTTGTTTCGGAAGGAGCCTTTCCCAAATGTTGTCTTTCGTTTACTCGGTCGACTCCTCTTCATGTCGTATTGTCTACGCTATCCAATGAAATGTTTTATTTATTTATTTATTGTTCCTCCTTCTTTCTTCTTTTAATTAATGCCTTTCTTTTTCTTTTTCTTTCCTTTTAAGAGGGAGAGAGACTGTGGTAGATGTAGTTATCATTCGGGAGGACCATCCATTGTTCCCATCTCCTTTCTGCTTTTTCGAATTTAATTAATGCCATTCTTTTTTTCTTTTTTATTTATTTATTTTTTTCCCCTTGGGAGGAAGAGACTGTGCTAGTTATCATTTGAGGGGATCATCCATAGTTCCCATTATTGGGTGCAAATTAAGTATTATGAGCCAGGGCCCATGGGATCCTTGCTCTTCTGTAATCTTGGTGGTTCCAATTTAGGCCCCATTTGGAATATAAGTTGGAAATGAAGTTTTAGGGATTGATGTGTGTGCGTTTGATTAAAATGTGAATTAAAAATGAATTATGATATTTGAATAGTATAAAAACTTAAAATGTGTTCAAGAAAAATAGGTAAAATGATTCTTGTTTTGTTCGTTAATTGTTGTGAGTGTTTAGAGATAAGAAACATCTCATTTTAACTTGAAATAAGAAAATTCTGAATTTTTAAAATTTGGGTTTTATAGAAATGGAATAGCAAGAAAGAGAGATGTGGTATTTTTAAAGTAGCTAATTAAAATTGGAGTTTTTGAAAATCAATCTAGAAAATATAAGTTGGAACTCCTATTCCAAATGGGTCCTTACATTCATCCTCATTCTCTTATTAAAAAAAAAAAAAATCACTCTCTCAACTTAAATTATTGAAGCTTTCAAGTTAGGATGTTCACTGATAGAATTGAGTGGATTTGACTCAATTCGTATACCAATCCATAGTTCAAGGTAAAAAGAAACTTAAGTTTTACATCGTAAACATACAACAACAATAACAGACAAATAAAGATATAGGATCACTCCACTTAATAAGTTGATATTTTAAGTTCTCTCTTATCTTCATATGGTATTAGAGCCAAATAAGCTCCAACGAGCATCCTGATTCATCAAATACAATATTGATGACTCCGAACAGAGAGCACCAACTTGTGGGGGCCGTCTTAAAGATTAAAAAAAAAAAAACACATGTCTCATATTGTAAACATGTAATAATAATAATAGACATATAAGAATATTAAGTTACTCAACTTAAACAGATTGACTTTTTAAGATGGAAGCATAATCCCTTAATAGTCTCAAATTCATATTCTTATTTCTAATCTTCACATCCATGACCTTGGGAAAGAGATTTTCTCAATCCATTACTTCATATATATATATATTGCATAAAATAATCATTTAGAATAATTTATTACCTATTAGCAATAATTATCTTTGAGGACTTTGTAAGTTCTTTCATACAACTAAAGTCCTCGGAAGGAGCTAGGTATAACCTCAAAAGGCTTCTCTATTTAAGGTCTCTTAACTCACATTTTCAAATATTCACTTATTTTTAATAATATAGAAAATAAATCCAAAATGACGTTAACTCCGATCGGCGTTTCAAACGGGTTCTAAACAAATAAATAAATTTGAGGCGGTCCAGTCAATGCTTGCCGAGGACTAGCTAGAGGAGATTTGTCTCTAGAATATTGCCAAGTTCTCGTTAAATAATATTACTTAACGACTTAATCCTCTCACGCCTCACGCACCTTCTTGGAAGATGTTATGTTACCGACTCTTTTTTCTTTTTCTTTTTCTTTTTCTTTTTCTTATTCTTTTTTTTTTTTTTGGTCAATTGAAAATGTTGTTTCGTTGCATTATTGGCTACGCGTCATCCTCTTATTCAGATGGTAACCAACTGAGTCGACCACTAGGAAAGTTCGAGGAAGTTTAGCTCCGTTTCATTCTCAAGTAACATACCATGCCATTTTTTCTTTTAAGTAAAAATAAAAACATGATAGGGGACAATAATCTTTTAGTATTTGTTACTCATTTTAAAAAGATTTTATTTTAAAATTTGACTTATATGGAAGAATGTTATAAATTTGACATTTCCTAATATTTATACTTATTACAATATTAAAGTTGATAATTTTATTATTACATAATATTAAAACTATCAATTTTAATGTTAAAATAGATAAAATTATAAAGAGGTACTCAAATCATGACTCTTTACCTAATTTTTTCTATAATTTAATAGTTTAGGATAGGTGTTTAGGATAAAGGAAAAAAAATGTTGGCTGTGGATTTTAAAACTGCAAAATTTTTAAATTAAAATGAAAATTTTTTGGATTTTTTTTTTTAAATTAGGTTCAAAATTATATACCAAACCAAGGGCTTACTCATTTAGCAAAGTATTTCAACAAAAAAACTTAATTAAACATTGATAAAATCACAAAAAGATTGAATATCGATTAAAAAGGTTGCTTTTCATATTTAAAATTTTGCATAAAATTTACATTGCAAACTTGCCAAAAAATGTTTTATAAATTTTTTTTCCCATATTGTTTTAGAAATTTCGATAGAAATTTGAAAATATCAAAGTAAATTTTGTTCATAAGTGTAATTTTGATCAGCATTAGCGGGCTAAACATAAGAGAAGATATAAAAGGAAGAAGGGAATACATAGATTACCATAATTTGGCAATATGTCTATATCAATGGACTAGAAAACAAGAGATAAATCTCACTAATAAATTACGCTACAAATGAATTGTGTATAAATATAAGTTGTAATTACAAAATCGGGTAAGTTACTAAAAACTATCAACTTTGCTTCAATGAAAATATTTCCTACTATGTATGTAAATATAAGTAACTACAAAACTCCCGATAGACAAACTATACTAAAAAATATATATATATATATATATATATAACCTTTTTTCTAACAGTGTTAATATAATTTTTTAGACTCCAGTGCATGTTAACATAATTTTCACAAATTTACATGTAAAAGTATAACAGGTAGGTGAAAAAAAAAAAAGGAAAGAACAGGGGACAAATTTTATGAATTCACATATGTTTTAAAGATGTGCTTTAGAATTGTTCTAAATTAAATATATATAAATATATATATATATATATTGTTTAGTATTCACTCTTTCGTATGTTTTGGGCATATTTAATATTGATATTTTTTGTCGTTTGTGGTCAAATATTCTTTTAATAAAATTATGTTTCTAGATATTTTGTAATCTTTTATCCTTAATATTTAACACATTTATATATACTAATACATGTGTGAATAATATTACATATATATAATGTATATACTTTATTATCTTTTATAATATTAGATGAATATATATTATATATATAATCTTTTATCTCTAATCTTTAACACATATATATAATATATAATATTACATATGTATATATAATAAAAGTGCAAATGTGGTTGAAGATATAATCTAAGAGTTATATCAAACCTGACTTCACCTAAAAGGTATACAGTTTGAATCCTCTTATTTTAAGTAAAAAAAAAAAAAAAAAAAGGCGAGATGCTGATTTTTTTGTCTCTAATCCAATACTTGTGTGTCTCCCGATATAATTTTTTTTTTACTTTTGCTTGCTCTTTTATTGTTATTATTATTATTATTGTTGTTTATTTACTGTTATTAAAATTATTCTTTTCGAATACATCCACATTTAAACATTTTTTCTTACAACCCTCTCATATAATATTTTTAGATAATAAACTATTTACTCACATGCCCCAACTAGTTATTCAAAAAAAGTTAAAAGTCCCCAAAAAAAAAAAAAAGAATGAACAGGGACAAATTTTATGAATTCACATATGTTTTAAAGATGTGTTTTAGAATTGTTCTAAATAATATATATATATATATATATATATATATATATATATATATTGTTTAGTATTAACTCTTTCGTATGTTTTGGGCATATTGAATATTGCTATTTTTGTAGTTTGTGTGTCAAATATTCTTTTAATAAAATTATGTTTCTAGATATTTTGTAATCTTTTATCTTTAATCTTTAACACATTTATATATAATAATACATGTGTGAATAATATTACATATACATAATATATATACTTTATTTTCTTTTATAATATTACCTGTATATATATAATATATATAATCTTTTATCTCTAATCTTTAACACATACATATAATATATAATATTACATATGCATTTTTTTTTCCTTTTGCTTGCTCTTTAATTTTATTATTATTATTTTGCCCTTATTAAAATAATTCTTTTCAAATACATCCACATTTAAACTGTGACGACCTCAGGCCATCACTTAAAATTTGCTTACTTGGATTTTCATCTTATTTAAAATCGTTACTAGTTCAATTCTAGATCTTCAAATTTTCAGGAAATTTTTTTTTGTTTGAAAACTTTATTTACGGAAGAAGTGATTCTTTAAAGTCATAATAATTAAAATTAGTTTTAAACAAAACATACTAACATAATATTTCAGACTTAATCATATCGGTGTTTAATTAAGTCTTTCATACCTAAGTATTAAAATGTACTAACATCAAAATAATATTTAACAAATCCTCAAAAACATGTGCGGAATATAAGAATGTGGGTGGCATCCATAGAACCCATCACACTTTCACCCATCACACATCCGCACCGCCAGTCCATCAATGCTTAATATGTCATAGGCAACTTGCCTGAATTATCTACAGTGGGAAATGTAAAGGGGTAAGATAAACTCAGTAAGCATACACATACAATCCCACAGATGCATACAATTGAAAATGCATAGCAGATTATGTAATTATCCATTAATTCATTCAACATCATATGGGCCCTTGTGTAATAACTAAAATTTTTACGGACTCATGATTTCCTTATATGTAAAGGCATCTAAGTTCGTATTATGTGTTTATTTGATGTTTTCATGAAAATTATGAACATCAATGTGAAATTCAGGTAAGCTAAGTAAGATTACCTATTTGGGTTTTTGTAAGTAAGATGAACAAGTGTATGGATGATGATTATATACGCAACACACTATATGTTCGTCATAGGCTCACGGTTTTGACCGTTTAGGAAAGGGTGTGTGAAATTTTACATAAAAACCAACAAATATAAAACTGCCAATTCTCGGATCAAATGGGACAGTAATCTAGAAATATAATTTTGAGGCCTTTAGAAGCCGAATTTGAACAAAGTTAAAACTGAAAAGTTGTAGAAAATGGAAAACTCTAGGGGATAGCGTAGATAGTTTTTAAAAATAAGACCCCAAAAGCTTCTATTTTTATCAAAATCTGAGACTGGCCTGTACAGGCAGTGTACACGGACATAATTTTTAAAAAGGATAAACGAACAAATTAAATACATATTCAAGTTTTTGACAAAAAACAAAAGTTTTAGGTTTCGATGAGATCTACAACTTTATGAAGAAAACTTTTCAAATTCCAACAAATTTAAAGATAAAACTGGACTTTCAAAATAGTGCAGGGTACAGGAAATTCTTACACATGATTTTTAAAACTGTGTATGGTTCAGAAAATTCCTGCACATACACCTTCATTCAAACTACAAAGCTGTTTTCAAAAGCGGTTTTTAAATTTTTATGAGTTTATATTCCGAATACAAGAAATCACAATTTTACAAAGAAAACAGTTTGAAAAGAATTTTAAAATTTTATAAGCAGTTTTAAAAGGTAATTTTAAGTATTAAATCAAGATAATACTTGAAATTATGAAAACAAGGTATTTTTGAGAAAAATGGGAAGAGGCCCATATTACTTAAATATATGATAATTCAATGACGAGTAGTAATCGGATAGTATACCGATTTATTATGTTGGGCTTTGTGTTGCCCATGGTAGTCAGATAAGATACCGACTTGTTATAATAAAGTTTGTATCCCTGATTACCAATGATAATCAAATTGGATGCCAACATGTATGCTATGGTTGGTTGAGTTATGTGGTAGAACGATTCGTACGTTATATTTGAAAACAGGAATATAGCCTGTTGCTTCGCCTTTTTGTGCGATAGGACAAGAGCTTAGGACAACTTATAAGTACAAACCTCACCTACAGTATGAAAAATAATAAATTATTTTCAAGCATGACATGTTTATATGTATGCCATGATATGCCATGTTTATGTATATATCATGTTTTTACTAATATGCCATGAGCATGCATATGTTATGTTTTACAATAATACCCTGTTTTAAAATAGTGATATGTTTTATAAACGTGTCACAAGTTGTTTAATGCCATTGATCTTTATGTCATATTTATGTATCCCATGCATCATGACTAATATGATCACAAGTTAAGAATCTTAGTCTTGAAACTAGTCTTTGTTAAAAACTTCATGTGGAAGCATGATTTTGAGCATCCTCATCAAGAGTTGAATAACAAGGCTAAGACTAAACCAAGACAAGTAAAGTACCGTACCAACCTCCCGCAGATCGTGGAGGATTATATATGTTTTAAAATGCTAAGACCTTCCGCAGATCATGAAGGCTTACGTTTATGATTATCAGAATTTTTAGGGACCTTGCAAACCCTAACTTCTGTGGATTGCGCGCAATTGGTACTTACACAAAGGGCCCACATGTTAAGCAATATAATAAGTCCATAATAGAGCATACGAGATTCATAATTGATCATAAATGGTTCATGCATAAATTGCACGATATTTGTTATGTTTTGTGAGATTAATTTTGTATTTGCTGAGCGTAAGCTCATTCGTATATTTCATAATGTAGGTAAAAAGCATGCAGCTTAATTAGTGGGCTATAAAGACGATGCGGTAAGTGAAGGGCGGTGTGCGATACCACTACGTAAATTTTTTAGCAAGCTCTTTTGAACCAAATATATATATATATATATATTTAAATAGATTGTGTTATACTATATATATAATGTTTGAAGACTTGAGTTAAATGTAAGGAGTATGTATGTCTTTATATTTTGGAAAACAAGTAATATGTATGCACGGAAAGTTTACTTATATGGACTAGTCTATTTGTATGGTGTTTAAAAAAAAATGTATTCTAAAATTTTCAAGTACGTTTTAAGTATTTAAAACCGAGGTGTAGTTTAAGTACGCATGGTAACGGCCCTACGTAGGTCGGGGCGTTACACCTTGTGTTCATACTGGGGTGAACGCGATCTTAAATGGGGAAGACGGGGGAGCTACCCAATCCCTCAGCAGCTAAGGTCATAACTTTAACTTCATTGATCATTATTTTCTCTCATTTGGCCGGAGGCAAATATCATAGGCAACTTACCTGAATTATCAATGCATAATATGTCATAGGCAACTTGCCTGAATTATCTACAGTGGGAAACGTAAAGGGGTGAGATAAACTCAGTAAGCATAGACATATTAAACATCAATGCTTAATATGTCATAGACAACTTGCTTGAATTATCTATAGTGAGAAACGTAAAGGGGTGAGATAAACTCAATAAGCATAGAAATACAATCCCACAATGCATACAATTGAAAATACATGGCAGATTATGTAATTATCCATTTATTCATTCAACATCGCATAGGACCTTGTGTTCGTACCGAGGTGCACGCGATCTTAATGAGGAAGAAGGGGGAGCGACCCAATCCGTCAGTACCCCAGATCATAACTTTAACTTCATTAATAATTATTTTCTCTCATTTGGCCGGAGGCGAATGTCCTCCCATTCGGTTGGAGATTGTTATAACACTTCATTAGTTTCACTTTCTTAATATTAAGCCATATGGTGAGCATGCAAGAATGGCATGTTCAATAAAGCGTGTACGTAAACACATCATCATGCTAGAATTTAGTAAAGCGCGTAAATAAACACAACATCATAACATATTTTCGTAATATGTGTAAATAAACACGTCCTCATGGCATCATATCATATCATCAAAAATAAACATCGAGTCCACATCGTGCATATCATATAAACAATCACACTGTAGGTGGGGTCTATACTTACAGAAAATAGCGTAACTATGTATCCGCGTAGATTGTTTTTGGCTCTACCCTCAAGTTGATGCGGTGTCTTAATTTTAAATTGACATCCGACAATTAGAGTAAGATTTTTGAATTATTTTCGATTATGAACATGTGTTCTCTTAATTAATAATTAATTTCAATTTAATAATTAATTTGTCTCTAATTTTTTTATCTTAAAACAATAACATCCTTAATTGTTAATTAGATGATTATCATAAATTAATTTCTTAATTACTAATTAATTAATTATTAACTCGTTAGTGAGTTAATTATTTAATACTTAATTCATTATCTATTATTTCACTTAATTGCACTTTATTCATATTTTGGTCCATTAGGTGACCGTGGATAACTATGGTCTTCCAACATCATATTGGGTCATCTTTGTGGGTTGTGGGCTTATTGGATCTATTGTGACCCATTTACTTATAATTGACTTGAACCATTTCCAAATAGTATTTTGGACTTATTATTATTTTGGACCCGTTAAGGCCCATTACACTTTGTTGTCTTTATCAAGTTTTGGTCAACAATTACATGACATCTCAGCAAGCCTAGTAGTGGGTTCATTTCTCGTCACCGAACCCTCGGGTACTAATTTACCAATTTACCCATATTTTTGTGATTCAAGCATTTTCAAGCTTAAACTTATTAAATCTTTTGACCTTCGCTTTTAATAATCTCTCTTGCAGTTTTATAGGTCCATAATACCTCTACTTACAGCCCAAAACGTTCTCCCCATCAAATTACCATTTAACTCCTTAGTTTGGCAAAATTATAATTTTACCACTAGACCAACCCTTTTTAATTTAGACTTATTGGATGGCCTTTAAAATTTTTCCTAGAGCCTTAAAATGATGTTTACAGTGCCCCTAAGCTCTCAAAATGGCTTTCGTAACTTATTACATTTATGAACACAATCAAATAAAAATATTACATTTATGTCTGTTTATGTCTTTTAAGGTCGTACATTTGAATATAACATAAACCATATTATTTTTTATATTTATATAGCTTAATAT
Organism: Ficus hispida; assembly: GCA_025413025.1. Classification (NCBI taxonomy): domain Eukaryota; kingdom Viridiplantae; phylum Streptophyta; class Magnoliopsida; order Rosales; family Moraceae; genus Ficus; species Ficus hispida. The sequence continues at coordinate 18,372,846 of CM046374.1, forward strand.
ATTGTTTTAATGGTGACAAAGATGCTGTCTAATTATAGTCTAAGCAGATTTTATAATTTGACTCGTTATTTATTTATTTTTGCATTTTAGTCCTTATTTAGCACCAATTAGTTCCCAATACCCCTTGGATACATGTTTTTTATATTTAATGTCCTTATAAATTGTTCTCCCAGGATCATGACTCATTTTTAACGAGTTTTTTTATTTACATTTCTGACCCTAAATTTTTCTATATTTACGTTTTGACCCCAAAATGACGTTTTAGTAAGTTATTTTCCATTTATCACCAAAATTTGGCACAAAGTCTATTTTAAGTCTCTAATCAAGACTGAAAATTTTTGGATTCAAATAAGGTCTCTATGCTGGTGAAATTATGATTTTACCCCCTTGAGGGCAAAATTGTCATTTTTGACATTTTTATTTCTAACCAAACTTGAGCTCTTCTTATTGCTCATGTCAATAGTAATATTCTGTCCTTCTACATGTGTATGAGAATCCGACTCAAAATACCATTTTCTAATTTATTAACATTTATGTCAAAAATGTTATTTTTTGTACTTTATGATTATTAATTCTTATTCTAACCTATTTGTGATGTCAAAAATATTTCCCTCATCATTCATGCTTCCATTAAACAGAGGACATAATATATCAATATGCCATAGTCTCCCATTCTCATACATCAATACTCATTTCATGTCATATGACCACAAAAATCACATAAACATACTTTTCATCATATTCCATACACAAATCATGTTTTCTAGCCATTTTAAATCATGGCAAGCATATATATTATCTCACTAGGTAGAAAAACAACATTTTAACCATTTGCCATGCCAAGATTTTCATATTTTTAAGAACACATTTTGAAAGAAAAGTTATTAAGACCTTGATAAACTACTAGTTTACAAGTCATTTACCTCTTAGAAAAGTAGTGGGTTCTTAGTTCCTCTTGAAGACTTTGAGCCACTCTTGGATCCTTGAGGTAGGGGACTAGAATGAAGATTAAATACCACTTTAAAAACATTTTAAAAACATCATTTTTGCTTCTAGGAAACAAGCGGACAAATATAGGTTTTTACCTTGGAAAGCACTTTGAATGACTCTTCATCATTAAAAATGATCTTGGAAGTGGATGAAAAGAGATGAAAGATATTTTTAGGCTTCCTTTAGTTACAAATTTTGTCCATAATGAAGGGAGGAAGAGAGGAAACTTTTCTTTGCTTGTATGATTTTTACGAAAGAGAAAGGAGTAGTTTTTAGTTTATCTTAAAACCATTTTATAACCAAGCCTTATTGTGGGTTAAAAATTAAAATTTTTGGATTTTAATTTCTCCAAAAGCGTGCTCAGCTGAAGAGGATAAGTTGGGAGGTTGTTTTGGTGGTTTTTCATGTATTGCTAAGTGGTTTTAGTGAGTTTTCTTATCTTTTCATTTTTTGTTTTGCTTATCACTACAAGAAAATCGATTTTTAGCGGCGACAAAAGTCGTCGTTAAAAATTGGAAAGTCATCGTTGAAAATTATTAACGACAAAAAAGCAGTTGTCGCTATATATATGTGTCGTTGATTGTTTTAACGACGACTTTCTTACATTGTCACTGAAAAGTGTTATTCTACGACAAGTAATTGTCATTGATTCAGTACAATCTGTATCGTTGATTACTTTTAGACGACAGTGATATTTTGTCGCTAAAAGAATACAACGACAAGGTAGTCGTCGTTGAAAGTACAAATTTTAACGACAATGTATATATTTCGACAACCTACTTGTTGTCGCTAAATTCTTTTTTTTTTTAACCGGTAAATATATTTTTAACGACTTACTGTTGTCGTTAAATGTCTTATAACTACAAGAAAAATGGTTTTTTGCAACCAAAATTAGTGGCAATTTTGTTTATTTTAGTCGCAGAAAGTTTTTTTTGTGACCAAAATCCTAGTAGCATAAACTTATTTCATTCTAATCCTGTTAAAACCTTTAATGACTAAATATTTGATTGGTAATTGTATAATGACTTTTCATTGAAAATAATAAAAAATAAATAAACTTAAGTAAAACAAATTACATTATTTGATGTAACTACTATCAGTAATATTATAGGTAATCAATAATATTATAGGGAACCAAACTAATGCACAAATTTCATATATACTCTATACGTAAAGTATTTCATAAAAATATCTAAAATAGCTGAAATTTAATCATCATCAACTTGTACATAGGTTCATTTGGTCTAATTTTTTCCTTTTCCAACTTCGTCCAAGTTGTACTCTTGTGGGAAGTTTCTAAATCAGATGGCCATCAATTTCAGTCCAACCATCATCCATAGGAATTTGAGAAAATCTGTAAGAGTAGTGTAACATTTCTTGTTAGATTATTATCACTAACATTACTTTAAAGAAAAAGGAATCACTAACAATTTTGCAAAGATCTTATTAGTTAACAAAAGTAACAAAATCTATAGACAGAGACCAAAGAGAGAGAGAAAGAGAGAGGGAGGCTGAAGAAATCCTCGGCTTACTTTTCCTTTCTCCGATCTCTCACTCAGACGTTATCCTCCTCTATTGACGACCCTCAGTCCACTCGCTTCCCTCCAGCTGCTGAGAGACATGGAGAGTTTTGAATGCTCTATTCTTGAAACAAAACAACAGAATCAAATTTCAAAACTAAAAATATAGAAAAAAGTTAAAACATATGGAAATTCCTGCATCATTAAAAGTTAAAACATAACATACTTCAGAAAATTGCCACTTGATCATCAATCAAAATCTGTTGTAAACCACTATTTTATGTACCCTCATAGAAGCAAAAACAGTAGCAATGCGAGCTGCCATCACATTCAGACATGCAACACCTTTGCGTGTACCTCCTCATCCCCAAACAGTTCCTCTAAGGCCCTCTCATTGTTGGTAATAAAACCTGCACAAGAAAGAGAGAGTTAAGGAACAAAGAAAAAAAAACGAAAACACATTCAGCATCAATAGGGAAAAGAAACAGTCCAATGAATGCAATCAGCAATATGTATAAGAACTAGGCATTCCAAATCCAACCCCTATCCCCCTTTGAAATTTCTGAATGCTTTCCAATTCAAAAATAACTAATCGTTTGCAACAATTAACTATGGTAACAGAAACATTAAAAGGATATCTCTACTGTCTTGATTTTTTTTTTTTTTAGTTTCAGGGAAATTTTGAGTTTATTTGTTCAACATATAAACACAGACAAGGCAACGTGCACAAAAAAGAATATGTTTAAAATGATTATTCAAATTATAGATAGCGATTTCAACAGTGGACCGAATGTGACATCACATACCTGGCTATCTATGGCAAAAAACTCCAAATTCATCTGCACATTTTTACCCAAAATAAGTATTGAAGAAGTTCTGAAGAAATAGAAAACAGGGAGAATTTGCTAGTTTATGAAATTCATCTACACAGTTTCACCCAAATAATGATTTTAACTTTCTTCCAAATAAGAGCAACATTTACCTCTATCAATGCACCGATGTGAGGCACCACTGTTCCATCCTTCTTAATGTGAGCAATCAATTCTTTCAAAATAGGTAAACTGAAAAAAGCAAATGCCCTTCACAGAATGCTCTGTTCTTGAAAACAAAACAAAAGAATCAACTTTCAAAACTAAAAAAATAAAAATAAAAAAAATAAAAAAAAGAAACCTGAGGAGCAGCTAATACAGGGGGGTGGCGGTAGAGCGACTTTTTGATGAGCTAACACTAGAAATCACAACAAAACAAACAAAAAAAGGGAATTTTTTGACTTTTTGATGAGCTTAAGTCCTTACTTCGGCAATTGGAGACCTCCGACAAGATTGGAAAAGAGACCATATTTGTCTTCGATGTGAGCAGAAGGATTATCCTTCTCAAATTTTAACAGAATTCCTAAGCAGTGAAGCTGCAATTGCACAAATATCAAAAATGGACATTGGTTATAACCAGAGTATATATGTATATACTATGCAATATCTATCAAGTTAAAACACCAAAATTAACTAGAATTACTAATGGCATGACCTCTAACCTATTTAAATTCCAGTAACTTTCAAGGAAAATCAAAAGTTAATCACACCAATACCATATATACTCTTTGGACGGTGCAAAGAAAACAGAACACTAGAAATCACAACAAAGAAAACAAATCAAAAACAGAAAACATTAGAAAATCAAACATTATATATGACAGTGCAAAGAAAACAGAAAACACTAGAAATCACAACAAAATCCAGATTCGAGTGGCAGAGACCAGAGAGAGAGAAAGAGAGAGGGAGGCCGAAGAAATCCACGGTCGACGGAGGGATGGTGGTGAAGAAGTGCTCTTGGGGTGACCCACATTCGTCACGGTCCTGTTGACGGTCACCGTGCCGTTGAGTTTGGGGGTGCCCAGGGAGGGATAGTTCAGGTCCGTGGCTGTAGGTGGGTGGGCCGGGCACTTGAATGACGAGTCGATGTTCTTGACGAGTTCTGGAAAAAATAAAATTGAAAAAAAAAATGCCGGAAGATAGGAGTTGGATGCAAATGAGACGATCCTCTAATGAGTACAAAGCTGGAGTACAGGAGTTTATGGAAAAGGCTAAACTTCATGTGAATGAAGAAGGGAAAACACGGTGTCCTTGTGTACATTGTTTGAATGCGTACTGGTTCATTCCGAGGATAGTTCAAAGTCATTTGTTGCAACGGGGGATTAGAAAAAACTATAAAACATGGATCATGCACGGAGAAAATTATCCAGTCGATGACATTGAATTAAATGATGATCGCAACACAAATCTAGAGAGTGAAGAAATTGATGATATGATCCCAGCCTTACATGACATTATTAATGCTCAGAACATGGGAGAAGATGATAATAACGAGGATGAGATAATGGCGGAGCAAACATTTAATGAAGGCAAAGGGAAATTTGATAGCTTGTTTGATTGGGTAGAACAAGAATTATATGATGGTTGCAACAAGTTTTCTGCTCTGACTTTTTTAGTGAAGTTGATGCATATTAAGGTTCTAAATCGATGGACTAATAAGTCGTTTGACATGTTGCTTGCACTTTTGACAGAAGCATTCCCTACAGGTACTAGAATCCCGACTTCACATTACGAGACAAAGAAGATATTACAGGAGTTGGGTTTGGGATATGAGACAATTCATGTTTGTAAGTATGATTGTGCTTTATTTTGGAAAGAAAATGAAAAATTGAATAATTGTCCAGTGTGTCATACGCCAAGGTATCAAGATAACAAAGGTAAAGGGAAGAAAGTTCCACACAGAGTGTTGCGGTTTTTTCGACTAAGGTATCGATTACAGAGGTTGTATAGTTCAAGACATACCTCTAAAGATATGCGGTGGCACCATGATAAACGAGCATCGAGGGATGGAGTATTAATTCATCCGGCTGATGCAGCAGAATGGAAGAACCTCGATCAAGAATATCCAACTTTTGCTAGTGAGCCAAGGAATGTCAGACTAGGCCTTGCATCTGATGGTTTCAACCCCTTTGGAAACATGAGCACTTCTTATAGTATATGGCCAGTTGTATTAACACCTTATAACATGCCCCCCTGGAATTGCATGAAGGAAACATCTTTTATGTTGACTTTGCTTATTCCTGGACCCAAAGGTCCAGGAAGGGACATGGATGTTTTCCTACGACCCCTTGTTGATGAACTGAAAGAGCTATGGATTGGAGTAGAAACCGTTGATGTTTTAGATGGTAAGACATTTAACATGCGTGCTGCGCTTTTGTGGAGTGTGAGCGATTTTCCGGCATATGCTAATCTATCTGGCTGGAGTACAAAAGGCCATTTGGCATGTCCGCCATGCAACAAAGAAACATGTTTTGAAGGCCTACGAAGTAAGACATGTTATGTGGGGCATCAAGGTTTTTTACCTCTTAATCATAAATACAGGAAAACTAAACAGTATGGTGGCAGATACAAAGACAGGCGTGCACCAAAGAGATTGACCGGTGATGAAATACTGGCGCAATTAGAAAAAGTAGAATACCGAAAGCCGGGTAAACATCCGAATAACGAAGATAAAGACCGTAAGCGTACTAGTGAGGAATTAAATTGGACAAAAAGGAGTATCTTTTTCGAATTGGAGTATTGGCCCAAGTTGAAACTGAGACACAACCTAGACGTAATGCACATTGAGAAAAATATATGTGACAACATTGTTGGGACGGTTTTGAACATTGAAGGGAAAACAAAAGACACAACCAAGGCGAGACTCGATTTAGCTGACTTGAATATGCGGAGTGAGTTGCATTTACAGTTCGAAGGGAATAGTGTCTTGAAGCCGCATGCATCCTACACGTTAACAAAAGATGAGAGGAAACAATTTTGTGCATGGTTGAAATCTGTTAGGTTTCCGGATGGATATGCTGCTAACATTTCAAAGAATGCCAATGAAATTGATGGAAAGATATCAGGGCTGAAAACACATGACTGTCATATTCTTCTTCAGCAGTTGCTACCTATTGGTATTCGCCCATTCTTGGAAAAAAGCGAGTGTGCAGCTTTAATAGAACTATCTCAGTTTTTTCAGAAATTATGTTCGAAAACACTGTTAGTGGATGATTTAGAGGTGCTACAAAAGGAGATAGTTGTGATATTGTGCAAGCTTGAAATGGTATTCCCTCCTGCTTTTTTTGATGTTATGGTTCACTTGGCAGTACACTTACCTTATGAGGCTATTCTTGCTGGTCCTGTTCATTATAGATGGATGTATCCATTTGAAAGAGTATTGAGAACATATAAAAACTATGTTCGAAACAAAGCGCGTCCAGAAGGATCTATTGCAGAAGCTTATATTGTCAATGAGGCTTTAACATTTTGCTCTATGTACTTTGATGGCATCGAAACCAGATTCAATCATCGAGAGCGAAACAGCAGTGTCGGGGATGAATATGATCAAGAAAAAGATTTATCTATATTCACAAATTGCTGTCGTCCTTTTGGTAAGAAAAAATTTGAGAAGGATTTCCGAGCTGAATATTATGAAAAAGCACATTGGTACGTAATCAACAATTGCCCAGAGGTGCAACCATATTTAGAGTAAGTAGTGATTTTTCATTAAACATATTCGTTTTTTTTATTATTATTTTTCAGCTATATCATTGTATGATTATAATTGTATGCAGACAACACAGGAAAGAGTTGGAATTAACAAGGTCTCAAAACATCGACCAAGTACAACAGAAATCCTTTCCAACTTGGTTTAAAAATCATGTAAGTGTACTTTTAAGTTTTTTGCTGAAAATAAATTTGTCTTTTAAGTTAAACTAATTTTTATTCAGCAAAAAATAAAAAAGTTGAATGAATTTTTGTAAGTTCCTTTAAAACTACAGTGGTACTGACATTTTTTTTATTTATCAGATGATAAATCTACGTAAAATGGGGTCACCTGAAGCAACCGATGAACTTTATGCATTGGCTAATTTTCCAGATAGAAGAATTCACGCATACCCTGGATGCATGGTGAATGGAGTAAAGTTTCTTAACAAAGGACGTGATGATAAGCGAGCTACACAAAATAGTGGTATTTGTGTACGGTCCTCACATAGAGGTCATGAGATGGATTTCTATGGCGTTTTGTTAAATGTTTATGAGTTGAGATATAGCAAAGGTTGCAGAGCAATACTATTCGAATGCAAGTGGTTTGATATCGATCAAAGGAGAAAGAGAATAAAACGGGAGAACAATATAGTTAGCATAAACACGGGTTTGGAATGGTACAAAACAGAGCCTTTCATCCTAGCGACACAAGCCAGACAAGTATACTATTTAGACGATCTGAAAAATCGGTCAACTTGGAAAGTGGTTTATAAAGTTAATCACCGCCACTTGTGGGATGTTCCTACTAGAGAAGATGGTGTCGATGAATTTACTCGGAATGAAGTTGTTAATGAAGGCATATATCAAGAGAGTCATTCATCTGATACTCAATTCACTTGCGAGCAACCTGATATAGAATCACAATCACTAGATCGCGTTGACGTTAATCCTGAGATTGTTCATGTCGATCCTATAGAAAGACAAAAAAGGGTAGCCGCTGAAGAGGCTTTTAATTTCATATGCGATGGTGAGGAGGATGAAGTACTTGAAGATTATGAAAGCGAGGAAAAAATAACTAGCGATGAAGACAGTGATCTTGAGTGCCATATGCAAGGAGATCCTGATGATAGTGATTAAATTTGTAAGATATTTCGCAAACTCTAATTTGTTTGATAATTTTTGTTGTCCAGCGTAGATATTTAATTCTTATATTGGTGGCTTTCAAAGCTCTAGGCACAATCTTTCATTGGGCGAGCATTCAGTATTCATTGGTAGTTGATATTGTGATTCCTAACATCCCTGAGAAAACTGCTTTGGGTTGAATAATTAAGGTAATTTTATTGAACTTTGATTTATAGATAATAAATTCAAACTTTTGTGGATATGAAAGAGAGAATCTTATATAAATGTCTATTGTAGGACACTTGAATAATCGTTGGAAGCAACCTTTTTTTTTTTTTTTTTCTTTTTACAACATTGACTACTTGCGGTTTTGCTTTTTGATGTTAATGGATTTGATTATTTGTTTAGAATGTATTTCACGGTTTTTGCATGCTCGATTTATCCCTCCCCCCCCCCCCCCCCCCCCAAAAAAAAAAAAGACTTAAGGTTGTCAAATGTCATGTATTTGAATTATTAGTATAAAAAGAAGAACGAGTTACCTGATCTAAAAGGGTCTTGAGGTATGTATATTCACACCTGTTCGCGAATGTTGGATGGTAAATTAGAAAATGAAATCACACAGTCTGGTTGTAACATCAGCATTAAACATCGCTCTTCTAATAAGTAAACTGTTTTTGAATAAGTTTTTTATGTGTGCATTTATTAATTTTTGCTTATAACTATTTTACGTGTATTGAACATCAGATATTACTCCGAAGGATGCCGAGGTTGGATTGCTTCAATTACTGATTCAATATCAGTACTTTCATCGACTTGTTTTCTATCTTGAATTTCTTGTTCAATTATGCTTAATACATGCTTTCACAGTTATTTTTATAAACCAGGGCATTAAATGTGTTTATATTGATATTATTTTGCAACATAGATGACTATTTTGAGTTTTTTTTTTTTGGCCAAAAATATACAATTTTTTTTAATTTAAAGCTTTAAATGACAAAAATTATACTCTTTTATAAAATTTAGACTTTTAATGATGACAACGACATTTGTCGTTAAATGTAATTAGACAACTCTTTTACTGATAATTTTTAACGGCGACTAATGTATTGTCACTAAAAGTTGATAATTTATGACAAAAACTGAAAAATTAAGGAGAAAATTGATTATAGTTAAAAATCACTAATACATTAGATTTTCAATGACAACGACCTTTGTCGTTAAATGCGATTGGACAAAACTTTTATTGACAACTTTTAACGGCGACAATTGTGTCGTCATTAAAAATTCATAATTTACGACAAAAAGTGTTTAATTAATTATAAAGTTAGTCATCATTAAAAATCACTAATTCTGAATATATTTAACGACGACATATGATTATCACTAATTTATATAAGTTGTCGTTAAAAGTTTACCCGCCAATATGAGGGTGCCAAAGCTCGTTGGCGCCAAAAATCTCAAATTTTTAGCGACAATGTGAAGAAAAATGTCGTCAATAAAAGCTTTTTAACGACAATATAGTTGTCGTTGATGCTTATATTGCATTCAGTCGTTAATAGCGCAGTTTCAACGACAACTTGTCGTTGAATGTCACTTTCAACGACGAAGTTTTAGTCGTCACTAAAATTGTTGTCGTTGATTCTCACTTTTCTTGTAGTGTGGGGTTTGGATTTTGGATTTTCAAAAACCCCCCTCTTGTGCAGCCTATTTTCTAAAGAAAAAAAAAATTCTTTTTTGTTTTTTTTAGATTGATGTCAGTTTACTGGCAGCAGGCATGTAGTTTACTGCCCGCCTGCTTTGCTCAGTGAGCCTGAGCATGGGGAGGGGTGCACGGCACCCCTTCCCTTAAATTTTTTTTTCCTGGGTAATTTCCAGTGGGGGTGCACTGAGCCCTCTTCTCTCTCTCTCCTTTTTTTTTTTTTTTTTTTTGAGATTGTAGCAGGATTGTTAAATTTAATTTAGTATGTAAATTTTCGCATGACATAAAATTCACTTCTTTAATTCACAAAATTATGATTATTTATTCATTACATATATATATATTGAATTTTGACACATAATATTTTCATAAAATCTCAATTTAAATAAAAAAATGAGAGTAACATCATATTTATATTTTCTCGTCACAAATAAAAAATATTATTAATGGTGAAATTTATAATTTAATTCTCTATTTAGGAGGAGAATTAATATTGTAAACCTTGAAGTTACATAAACATTTTTTCTTATAACCCTCTCATCTAATATTTTAGACAATAACTATTTACACGCACACGCTCCTACTAGTTACTCAAAAAAAGTGAAAACATAGAAAAGGAGAGAATGTTGTTGCAAGACAAGTCAACCGAGTGACAAGTCAACAAACTTAGGGGTGTTTGAAGGAAAGAAACGTAGCTTTAGTTTAATGTTGCAGCTATCTTGTTCAAGGGAATCAATCAACGTGCAGTTCAAACGTTGACGACTGAACAGGAGGACATCAAGTGTCTCCTTGGCGATGCATAATAAAAGTCTGATGACGAGGAATTGCACGGATCCGGTGTGCAGATTTGGTTGAAGCAAACAATAGAGGTGGCTGAGGTCATGGAAGATGTTGTTGATGAGTACATTCTCATACCATCAAAACACTAATATCAATGTGAATTCACTAGTTTCTTGAGCAGACTCGGTCGATCGACCGACTAATCGTTTCGCCGTCGATGCGTAGGCTCTAAGATTCAAAACAACGAGGCATTGTTACGGGAAATCAAGGAAAGCGGCGAGAAGTGCTAAATGTGCAACGAGGCATTCCTCTGGACTAGCATGAACCCAAAAACACCAGCAAAGAGAAACGACACCGTAGCGAAGCTTAGCATAACTGCAATAACTGTCTGTCCAGGTGTTTGTATGAATCTACGACTCAAAGCTTCCAAAACGACACTTAATATATGATAACTGCAGATCCAACTTAATGCTGTGTACGTTATGAACACAAGAAGAGGAGTTTCTATCTCATTTACCCGATCTGAATGGAAGTTTTCACCCACCACTTTATCATCCATATTGCTTTATATATATATATATGTATGTATATATATATATTGAAAGAAAACAAGAAGGCAGAGTGAGATTGATTTATGGGAAAAGAAAAAAGAAAAAAAAAGATTGAGAATTCAACGGTAGGGTATGAAAACGTAAAGTCTTACCGTTGAATCTGTATTAGAGGTTGTGTGTAATTTAAAAAAAATAAATAAATGTGATCATATACAATGTTCAAAACACATGTATTATAAAGCTCCAAGGTCTAATAACAATTAGAACAAGTAAATCTCTAAGAAATTGAGTAGTTGAAAGCAAAAAAGAACAAAATACCTGATAATTATCTCTGAAATTAATCTCAACGAATGAATGCCAATTCTATGATTGATGCGTACACTGGATATTTATATAGGCGTTAAGGTATATGTATCGTAGACCAAGTCGGACTCGCATTAGTTATTTTAAATGCAAATTAAATTAATTATTATATATAGATATATATATATATATCTCGTATATAACAAGTGTTTCTTTAGCCCCCAACCCCACCCCACACAACCCCCCCCCCCCCAAAAGAAAAAAAAACCAACACAAACACTTCGGATTGTAAATAGCTTGGATAGAATGGATTGACGTGTGCATCATCTTAATGGATAAAAAATAAAAATAAAAATAAAAACCGTTTTTAATGTGCTAATGTGGAGGGGTGGTGTTGTTTAAGCGGCTGATGAGATGATATGATGCATGAAACCATGGACTCTGCACATTCTTTCGGTGCCATCATAGTTTATACAAGAGACCTGGACCAAGTTTCTATTGATGAGGTCATTTAGGTATGTTTCTGCAACTTGTTCTAGTGTCTTGCCCATCTCTTCTTTAACAAAACCCTCAGCAATCCACAACTTAACTAGCTTTACATCAGGAATAAGATAGTCTTTAGGAAAGATGCCAAAGTACATTAAGCAAAGTCTGCTACGGGAAGGAAGCTCATCGTAATTATGATAGAAAACTCTGCAAACTTCTTCAACTTGGGTGGGACTCTTGCCGATCTCATCTTTGAAATTACGAAGCTGCACTTGCCATTTAGACACTCTCACTGCCGATCTCCTCTTTGTCATGAGTTCGCCCAGAACCCAAATAACAAGTGGCAATCCTTTGCAGCTCCTAAGAGCTTCAAGGGACAACATTTTTAGCTCATGCCGATTACCAGTGTCATGGCTCCATATGAATTCAGAGTTATTGAATAATTCTAAAGCCATTTCTTCACACAAAGGTTGTAGTGTGTGAACAAGATCACAAGAAGTAGCGATCTTATTGTGACGTGTTGTGATGATTATCCTACAGCCTCTATTGTTATCCGGAAAAACATCGTTCATAGCTTGGAAAAAATCTTTTTGCCAAACATCATCAAAAACAATCACATACCTCTTCTTCATCAAGTATTGGTTCAAGCGACTAATTAGCTCTTCTACCGTGTCTATTTCCCCGTCAAGACAGTCTCCATACGGGCAAATCAGTTCTGTTATATTCCTGAATAGATTATCAAAGTTATAGCATTGAGACACATTGATCCAAGCACGGCAATCAAAGTGTTGTTGAACATCTTCACATTGGTAGACAACACTAGCAAGAGTGGTCTTACCAACTCCTGCTATCCCCACCAATGATATCACCAATCGTGTGGCTGTGGATGATTCTCCAACCAGCATCCTTACAAGATCTTTCTTTCGGGATTTAATACCCACAAGTTCTTTTTCTCGAAAGACACGGGGAAAATTCTCCAACAAACTTGTGCTTCTTCTGGATTCTTGTGAATATTCTGTCTCCAACTTGGCATACATTTCGTGAATCTCCTTGACTTCGTCTTTTCCCGGAAACACTAGGACTGGACTGGACTGCGTCCACTCCTGTTGCCACTGCTGCTGCCGCTCCTGCCCCTGCCGCTGCTGCACCTGCTGCAGCCGCTGCCGCTGCCGCGCCTGCTGCAGCCGCAGCCGCTGCCGCTGCCGCGCCTGCTGCCGCTGCCGCTGCCGCGCCTGCTGCCGCTGCCGCTGCCGCGCCTGCTGCCGCTGCCGCTGCCGCGCCTGCTGCCGCTGCCGCTGCCGTGCCAGCTGCCGCTGCAGCGCCTGCTGCTGCTGCGGCAGCAGTTGTTCAAGGTTTTGAAGGAATGTGTCCATCACGAATTTCACGCGTTCCCACAACTCCTCCAATTCCTTGAACCCAGATTTCTCAATTGCTAGCATCGGTTTGTAGGAAACAACGATGGTAGCACGGAGAATCCGCAGGTCGAGTTTCAGACTCTCAGCCTCTGCTTCAGCTCCTCCGAACAACTTTGCTTCACCATCCAGCAACCAAAGTATCTTGTCAACGACATCAACACTGCGCTCCAACAACCGTGCCATTTCTCGGCGGTGCTCGGCGTCTCAACGCCAACGTGCAATGGGCTATCAAGCGTGCTTTGATCAGATCAACGACTTCCGATCTGCGATGTGATCTTAGACGATTTCTGGGAAAATCTTCAATTTCGGACGGAGCCTTTCCCAAATGTTGTCTTTCGTTTACTCGGTTGACTCCTATTCATGCCTTACTGTCTTTGTTATCCAATGAAATGTTTTATTTATTTATTTATTTATTTATTGTTCCTCCTCCTTTCTTCTTTTTCGAATTTCATTAATGCCTTTCTTTTTTCTTTTTGCCCTTTAAGACTTAAGAGGGAGAGACACTGTTGTTGAAATGGTTATCATTCGGGAGGACCATACAGAGTTCCCATCCAGTTTCTTCTTTTTCGAATTTAATTAATGCTTTTCTTTTCTTTTTTGTTTTTTTGTTTTTTTTGTTTTACCCCCTTAAGAGGGAGAGACTCTGGCAGTTATCATTTGAGGGGGATCATCCATGGTTCCCATTTTTAGGTGTGATGATACTATCCGAGAACACAAACTTTTGGGTGCAAATTAAGTATTATGAGCCAAGGCCCATGAGATCCTTGCTCTTCTCTAATCTTGGTGGCTTCACTTTCATTTAGGCCCCAATTGGAATATAAGTTGGAAATGAAGTTTTAGGGATGGATGTATGTATGTTTGACTAAAATGTGAATTAAAAATAAATTATGATATCTGAATAATGTAAAAATATGAAATGTGTTCAGTAAAAATAGACAAAATGATTCTTATTTTGTTTGTTAATCTTTGTGAGCGCTTAGAGACAAGAAACATCTCATTTTGACTTAAAATAAGAAAGTTGTGGATTTTTAAAGTTGTGATTTTATACAAATGGAATAGCAAAAAAGAGAGATGTGGTATTTTTAAAGTAAATGATTGAAGTCGGAGTTTTTGAAAATCAATCTAGAAAACGTAAGTTGGAACTTCTATTCCAAATGGGCCCTTACATTCATCCTCATTCTCTTATAAAAATAAAATAAAAAAAATCACTCTCTCAACTTAAATTATTGAAACTTTCAAGTAAGGGTGTTGACTGATAGAATTAAGTGGATTTGGCTCAATTTGTATACCAATCTATAGTTAAGGGTAAAAAAAAAAACTTAAATTTGACATCATAAACATACAACAACAATAACAGACAGATAAGAGTGTAAGATCACTCCACTTAATAGGTTGACTTTTTAAGTACTTCTCTTATTTTCATACGGTATCAGAGCTAAATAAGCTCAAGCGAGCATCTTGATCAATCAAATATAAAATTGATGACTCCAAAAAAAGAGCACCGTCTTGTGGTGACCGTCTTAAGGATAAAAAGAAATCAATGTCCTATATCGTTAACATATAACAACAATAATATATATATAAGAATATTGAGTTACTCAACTTAAACAGGTTTACTTTTTAAAATTGAAGCACAATCTCTTAATAGTCTCAAATTCCTATTCTTATTTCTAATCTTCACATCCATGACCTTTGGAATGAGATTTTCTCAATCCATTGCCTCATATATATATTGTATAAAATAATCATTTATAATAATTAATTACCTATTGACAATAATTATCTTCGGGGACTTTGTAAGTTCTTTCATACAACTAGAGTCCTCCTAAAGACCTTATAACCTCAGAAGGCTTCTCTATTTAAGGCCTGTTAACTCATATTTTTAAATATTTACTCATTTTTAAAAATATAAAAAAAATCAAGAATGACATTAACTCCAATCGACGTTCTAAACGGGTTCTAATCAAATTAATAAATTTGAGGACTAGCTAGAAGAGATTTGTCTCTAGAATATTGCCAAGTTCTCATTAAATAATATTACTTAACAACTTAATCCCCTCGCCTCACGCACCTTCTTGGAAATGTTCTGTTACCTACTCTTTTTCACTTTTTCTTTTTCTTATTCCTTTTTTTTTTTTTTTTTTTATTTGGTCAATTGAAAATGTTGTTTCATTGCATTTGGCTACACGTCATCCTCCTATTGAGATGGTAACCAACAGAGTCGACCAAGTAAACACTAGGAAAGTTCGAGGAAGTTTAGCTCCGTTTCATTCTCAAGTAACATACCATGCCATTTTTTCTTTTAAGTATAAATAAAAACATGATAGGGGACAAAAATCTTTTAGTATTTGTTACTCATTTTAAAAAGATTTTATTTTAAAATTTAGGATTATATACAAGAATCTATAAATTTGACAACTCATAATATTTATACTTATTATAACACTAAAGTTGATAATTTTTCTATTTCATAACACTAAATTTATCAATTTTAATGTTAGAATAGACATAATTATAAAGAGGTACTTAAATTATGAATCTCCACCTAATTTGTTTTTCTAAAATTTAATATTTTAGGATAAAGAAAAAAAATGTTGGCTGTGGAGTTTAAAACGGCAAAATTTTTAAGTTAAAATGAAAATTTTTTTGGAATTTTTTTGAAAAATTAGGTTCAAAATTATATACCAAACAAAAGGCTTACTCATTTAGCAAAGTATTTCCATAAAAAACTTAATAAAACATTGATAAAATCACAAAAAGATTGAATATCGATTAAAAAGGTTGCTTTTCATATTTTAAATTTGTATAAAATATACATTGTAAACTTGCCAAAAATGTTTTATAAATTTTTTTTCCCATATTATTTTAGAAATTTCGATAGAAATTTGAAAATATCAAAGTAAATTTTGTTCATAAATGTAATTTTGAGACGCATCAGCAGGCGAAACATAAGAGAAGATATAATGAATAGTGTCTGTATCAATGGACTAGAAAACAAGAGATAAAATTCACTAGTAAATTACGCTACAAATGAATTGTGTATAAATATAAGTTGTAATTACAAAATCTGGTAAGTTACTAAAAACTATCAAGTTTGCTTAAATCAAAAGATTTCCTAATTTGCATGTAAATATAAATAACTACAAAACTCCCAATAGAAAAACTATACAAAAAAAAAAATGTAACTTTTTTCTAACAGTGTTAATATAATTTTTTAGACTCCAGTGTTAACATAATTTTCACAAATTTACATGTAAAAGTAAAACATGTATGGTGAAAAAAAAAGTTGCCCAAAAAAAAAAAAGGAAATAACAGGGGACAAATTTTATGAATTCACATATGTTTTAAAGATGTGTTTTAGAATTGTTCTAAATAAATAAATAAAAAATATATTGTTTAGTATTCAGTCTTTCGTATGTTTTGGGCGCATTGAATATTGCTATTTTTTGTAGTTTGTCTGTCAAATATTCTTCTAATACCATTATGTTTCTAGATATTTTGTAATCTTTTATCTTCAATCTTTAACACATTTATATATAATAATACATGTTTGAATAATATTTCACATATATAATATATATACTTTATTATCTTTTACAATATTACATGTATATATATAATATATATATAATCTTTTATCTCTAATCTTTAACACACATATATAATATATAATATTACATATACATATATATAAGCACGAATGTGGTTAAAGGCATAATCTTGTGATAATGCCATTCCTGACTTCACCTAAAAAGTGTAAAATTCGAATTCTCCCATCCCAAGTTAAAAAAAAAAACACGAATGTTAATTTTTTGTCTTTAATCCAATACTTGTCACCAGAGAGTCTCCATATATATATATATATATATATATATTTGCCCTTTTGCTTGCTCTTTTTTTTTTTTTCCTTGCCCTTATTAAAATAATTATTTTCAAATACATCCACATTTAAACATTTTTTTCGTATAACCCTCTCATCTAATATTTTAGACAATAAACTATTTACACGGAGAAGCTCCAACTAGTTTTAAGGAGAGAATGTTGTAGGAAGACAAGTCAACAAACTGAGTGGGGTTTGAAGGAAAGAAACGTAGCACTAGTTTTAATGTTGCAACTATCTTGTTCAAGGGAATCAATCTACGTGCAGTTCAAACGTTGAAGACTGAACAGGAGGACATCAAGTGTCTCCTCCGCGATGCATAATCAAAGTCCGATGACGAAGAATTGCACCGATCCGTGTGTGCCGATTTGGTTGAAGCAAACAATGGAGGTGGCTGAGGTCATTGAAGACGTTGTTGATGAGTACATTCTCGTACCATCAAGACACGGGTATCAATGTGAATTCACTAGTTTCTTGAGCAGACTCGATCGATCGACCGACTAATCGTTTCTCCGTCGATGCCGTAGGCTCTAAGATTCAAAACACCGAGGCATTGTTACAGGAAATCAAGGAAAGCGGCGAGAAGACTAAAGTGAACGCTATAAGCGTTATAAACAAAACCGCAATTGCTGAGCGCTACTGCTCTGAGCCCTGTTTGGATTACCATTTTTGAGTGTCTATAATCTGAGCTGTTGCACTTGCTTTCTTTCTTTCATTATTGGTCGTGCTTTATCCTCTGTACTTGTTACACTGACTCTCCAGATTAATCTAGAGCCTTCTAGAAGTTTCGGCAATCGCTGCAACACGAGCTTTCGGTCACCAATTTAACAGAAAAGTTCAGCAAAATGGAGCAAATTACAACAATTTAAAAAGTTTGGAGCAAATTGTCAAAATTAAAAATTTGAAGCGTTAATTTCCATGGCCGATAAATTACAAGTGTAGCATAGTTCCACGAACTGAAAAACATCTAGATTTAAATGACAAGCAAGCATAAAACGCCATAAATAATTTATGATGTGAACTCGATTTGCTGTAACACCCATCTGAAGAACAAAACGGTTAATTTGCAGACAGAACGTTTTTGACCAAGACGAACATTTCTAGCATTAATCTCAGTTTTGCATACAGGCAAGCATATGCAAGCCAATATTACCAGCACTTAAGAGGCAGTCATGAGTTATAGAAAAGTAATTACAATGACAATCACAAATGAAAAGAATCTGTGAATTTGATCCGTCACCGGATGGGATATTGATGCCAGAAACTATAAACAGAGCAAATGAGCAACAACTATTATCCAAGTTCTTATGCGAACTAATTCATATAAAGTCAAGATGATCTGGGATTGATTTGAGGAAATGACTTCAAATTGACCTCCTATTCCAAGCCTTTCGGGAATTTGTGCTTTCCATGACAGCCTAAAAAAAAAGAACATAATGTTGTCATTGAAAAATTATATAATAGTTGACTTATGATAAGTAAAAGCAGAGAAATAATGTATATTCCTTCTATGAAAAACAACGAAGAAACAAACTTCTCTACAACTGCAAATGGAAACAGAAGAAAATGAAAGGAACAAAGGCTAATTTCACTGAAGAAGAAGAATTGAAAACGAACCAGAAAATCTTGAATCAGTCTTCAATATCATCGGTGAAGAAGCTGTATCGCCCACTCCATTCAGCATTTGAGGTCCTGGCTACTTCATCATCGTTGTTGTAAAAGAAACTCAATTGACGGCCGAATACTTCAACATTACTTGTGGTTCTTACCAACCCTTTAACACGGTCTATCAAGCCAGGCTCACCGAGCCTATATGACACATATTGGTTGCCACGAATATGGTACCGAAAAATGACAGATGGTACATGCTTAACCTTCCAATACTCTGAGCCTCCTTCCGGTTGCAGGCGGAGAACAAACTCGTCAGGCATGTCATAACATTCAAGAAGTTGGAGATTTCTTAGGTGTTGGATGTCGATTGACAAGTCATTGTGCCATGTTTCAAGTCTTAGCTCTTCAAGCGTAGGCAATGCTCCTCTCTCTATTTCAAGCATCCTCAAATCATGTAGATCTGTCAGAACAAGTTGCTTAAGTTTTTGGAAACTAACACGCTCGAAATGAAGTTCGTCACCATCATATGCTCCACGAAGCCAAAGAACATTTAAGTTGGGCAGCTGCTGAAGAGCTTTTAAAGGGTCCACAACTAATCTTGAGAAACTTAGACCCAATGTAGTCAGATTCTGAAGCCCCAAAATCCAATCCGGCAATTTCTCTAACCGACCTTTCAAAATGAGTCGTCTTAGGAGAGATGTCGGAGATGAAATGGAGTCCAAATGAAAAGTTTCACGATCGTTGGACAAGTATAAGCTAAGAGACTCAAGGTGGTACATCTTCTCAATGAAGGAGCAGAGAGTGTTTACCATGTCTGAAGTCAACTTTGAAATACTCAACCATCTCAATTGTCTCAACTTCTCAATCTCTGCTATGACACCAAGTGCACTACCATCAGCATCCACAGTCATTAGAGTTTGTAAGTTCTCCAAACATCCAATCCCTTCTTTTATCTGCACTCCATGGACTGTATCCAAGCTAATTTTGTTGTTATGACCGCTGGCCAAAATATGTCGCAATTTCCGAAGCTTCTGGATGTGGATCGGTAACTCACACATCAGTGTATTTCTAACATCTAACGTTTGTAGATTGATCAGCCGTCCCACGGACTTTGGAAGCTTCTTAATATTTGTATTTCTTAAGCCCAAGTATTTCAAGAGGGATAGGTTTCCCATTTCATAAGGGAGGTCTTCAAGAGGAGCATTTTCGAAGTCCAACAACTCCAAATGCTTAAGTTTTTCACATAGATTTATCAGAGGTGAGATTCTCATCATTATTTCATTGACATCAAAAAGAAAAACAGAGCAAATTCGAGGGCATTCGGTATCTAACTCCAGAGAATTAATAGCATCACCATAGATTGACAGGCGGTGAACTGTACAGTTGACAAATAATCTAGAGTCTGACTCCCGCAAGACTTGACAAATTTTGTTCCTTCTAACCCTTGCTGAGATGATACGGTGTACGAAACTGTGAACTTTGCTGAATCTCTTGGTGCCATCATCAGTCATATGAGAGACTTGGACCAAGTTTCTGTTGACGAGATCATTTAGGTATGCTTCTGCAACTTGTTCCAATGTCTTGCCCGCCTCTTCTTTGCCAAAATCCTCGGCGATCCACAGCTTAACTAATTTGACATTGGGAATTAGATAGTCCTTCGGAAAGATGCCAAAGTACATGAAGCATAGTCTACTGCGAGAAGGAAGATCATCATAATTATGGTAGAAATTTCTTAAAACCTCTTCAATGTGGGACAGATCTTCGCCAATCTCATCTTCAAATTTATCAAGTTGTAGTTTCCATTCAGACATGACCTCTTCCATTGGCCCGAGACATAGGTTGCGTATAAAAAGATCACCCATGGCCCAAATAACAAGTGGCAATCCGTGGCATCTTCTAACAGTTCTAAGGGACAACTCCTTGTAAAGATGAAATCCACTTTCAAATTGATCACGGCTTATGGATGTGAATTTCAAGAATAATTCCAAAGCTCTTTGTTCAGACAAAGGTTGTAATGTTTGAATAATATCACATGATGCAGCAATCGCATTGTCACTTGTTGTGATGATTATCCTACTCCCTTTATTGTTATCAGGCAAAAAGTCACTCATAAATTGGACAATATCGGGGTGCCGAACACCATCAAAAACAATCACGTACCTCTTTTCCAACAAAAGTCGGAACAATGGATTAATTGGCCCTGGCTTCATGTCCATTTCCCCCTCAACAGAGTCTTCATGTTGGCAGATCATCTTGGTTACACAGCTTAATAGATCCGTCAAGTAATATGGCCGAGACACATTGATCCAAGCATGGCAATCAAAGTGGTGTTGAACCTCGCTACTTTCGTAGACGATCCTAGCAAGAGTGGCCTTACCAACTCCTCTTAAACCGACCAATGAGATCACCGAGCGTTTGGATGGTTTTGACCCAACCAGCATGCGTACAAGTTCTTCCTTTCGGGATTTAACACCCGCAAGTTCCCCTTCTTCAAAGAAACGGGGAACATTGCCCGACGACGAACGGACACTTGAGCTTCTGGATTCTCGCTTTCTGCTCTTCAACAATGCATACCGTTGACGAATCTTGCTAACCGTGCCTTCTTCCCAATTCCAAGTTGAGTAGTTCTTTAACGGGTAGATGAAATAAGTGACCGCACGCGTAAGTTGCTGCTGTTCTACGTTGTTAAGGTACGTGTTCAAGACGACTTCCACGCGTTCCCACAGCTCCTTCACTTCCTTGAACTGAGATTTCCGAACCGCTAACCTTGGTTCGATGGTGTCTTCTAGGGTGGCTCGGAGAATCTTCAGCTCGAGCTTCAGACTCTGAGCCTCTGCTTCAGCTCCTATGAACAACTTTCCTTTAGAATTTAGCAACCGGAGTATCTTGTCAACTAAAAAATTAACCATTTCTGTCGCTAGATTCTAATCAATGTGCTCGATTATCACTAATTGTTACCTTCGCCAATGTTTTCTATGGGATTTAAACGAGTCATATGAAATTACAGATGATTAATTTCCTCTGTTGACTTGATCTAATCTTGTCCTCTACTAACTAATGCAACATATTTTATTCTCTCTGAAAGCTATCCAATCCAGCCCTTTACCTTTTGTTTTTATTTTTATTTTTATTTTTTTTTTGCGGAGGAATCAAAATTTGTTGCTTCGTTTGTAGTGAAATTCCGTTTGCAGCCACCTCCATTCATGACGTATGCAAGACAAGGAAATTACCTTCCTCCCACTGGCCATCAATTTTTCAAAAATCATATTGGAGTATATAATAAAGTAATAGGGCATGGAAAAAAATATTATATATATACTTATTTTCTTAATGAAGCATTGTTATTTGTTGACAAAATTAACGATTTGGAGTTAAAAAGTATAAAAATTTAAAATATATTTAGAAAAAAATAGCAATATGATTCTTATTTTGTTTTTCTTGTCATTCTATGAATTTTTTTTTTTAAATTCATTTTACCTTAAAAGAATAAAGTTATAGACTTTTAATGTTTGATCATTTTCAAGAGAGATCTAGATATTTATATAGTGAAACTGGTTTAATTCTGGAGGGGGGAAAAAAAACATTAAAAACTTTTGGAAAATTTCGATTGAAGTGGGACTGCCAAACACCTCCTTAACCGTCAAAGCTCATTAAACTCATATTAAATTGAAATATATATCTATTACATGAATTTAAAGTAATTAAACAATGATCTAATGCTTTTGGACTGTCCTTTATCAAGAAGATAATCAATATTTGCAGCCTCGCTGTGAGATAATCGTTTACTTTTTAAAAAAATTTAAAGGTCACAATTTGTTTTGACTAGCAGACAATCATTTAGCTTGTAATTTTCCCCATTTTATTGGGCATGAAAATTACAGAGAGTTGTTATTATTATTATTATTATTTTATTCTCTGTTGATTTTAGTGAAAATGACAGCCAATACCCCTGATAGAGAGGTCATGAATGAAGTACATGTCAAAAACCGTCACAGTATTTAACGAACTTAATGAAAAGACCATCAATGTAATAATTTTCAAATTCAAAGGATTGGTTGCAAATATATTTATTTCAGAGATTAAATTACAAAATGAGAAAAGTTCAGAGGGCATTCGTATAAAGTAAAAAACTAATAGAGAGAGAAGGGTTAATAGATGAAAAAAAAAGAGGTCAAAACAATGGATCCCAATGTTGGAATCCAACCCTGTCTTTAGGATCGATGTGGAGCTCCATAAGAATAGAGCCCCGAAGCATTACTCTTTTTCTTTTTAATTATTATTTTTGATTGAAAACAGTACTCTTTTATAGTACTATTGTAATGCCTGTCATTTTCTTTAACGAACGTTTTACATAATTATTGCTTATGTCGATGTTAAAATGTTATTTATAATTTATGATAAAGGTTATTAACGTTTTAATTTCGCAGGTGACAGTCACGAGGGATTGATGTGCTCCGGAAGTTTGTGTCAAAATTATGCATCTTGGCTCACTTAATTGATTTCATAATAGACGCAATTTTACTTTAATTTATTTAGGTGCATTACTGTCGATGTGGATTACTGTCGTTGGAACATGCAATTTATGTATCCCAACTTCAATTTAATTGAATTCAACAAGGAAACTCAGTATAAATGGCCCAATTTCATTAAAGAAGAATTAGATATTAAAATCCCCAAAACAAGTTTTAAGGAAAATCATTAAACCATTACCCACAGGGACAATATTATGAATAAAGGAAAAAAAAAGTTCTAAAAAATGGAAATTAATAAAGCAATAGAAAGAAAGTAAACTCACCAGAGACAATCGGTGAAGTGAAAGATCAAAGGAATTTTCAAGCCAGAGAAAATTTGAGAGTAGTTTGTGGCCTTGTAGTTCAAGCCCTAGCAATTGAGAGAGGAAATTTAGGAAGAAAAAACTACAGATGGAAGTTTGAGAGAGGGAAATCGTTTTTGAAGAGCAGTAAATACACTTTGATTGGTATCCCAATCCCCTTTGTCATGGGATCGTTATTTGTGAGAACAGAGAACAGACTGGAAAAAATGGGTTCAACTGATACATCGTGGGAGAGGGGGGAGAGAGAGTCTATATATTAAAAAAGTTAAAAAAAAAAAAATCGTGGAAGGGCGGGAACTGAATTTTTATTTTTATTATTATTATTTTTTTAAAAAAGGGTGGAAACTAACTTTGCGGTTCTATTTTTGGGTTAACCGCGAGAACAAGTATTGTGTTGTGACACTTTTTCAAACACGCTATTATTGTATGCTATAAATAGACCTTATTCTTGTAACGATTTAAAATAATTGAAAAGGTAAAACGGAAAAAGTCCTTAATTCAATCATGGATAACATATGGGGATTAAGCAAGCGATGAAAAAATCATGGAAGAAACACTGCATTAGAGAGCTTTCCTAATACGATATGTAAACGGGAGTTCAGCTTCAGATTTTTAGTGGAATAGTCGTGAAGTTGATAATTGATTAATAATTAATCCAGGATTAATTTTTTACAATTATAGGAGCCTTTTTACATATTTCCATCAGGTTCCTATACTAGCTCATATAGTTCCACGGAGCGTTTCGAGATTTGTTCCTAATGAGATCGGTATATAAAATGGGAATTTAAAATTATCTATTAAGACATGGTACTCTCTTACATGAAGTCTCGGAAAATGATTGGACATGTGAAATTAATGTAGACAAATAATATGATTTGTCAACATTTGATTGGTTGAAAATAAAATAATTATTTGTTAATTATTTTGGTCAATTGAATTTTGGAAATAAGATTGTGTTTGAATTATTTAATTTTTAAAAACAAAATTTTTCTCTCTTAATTAATAGTGCACAGTTTTTTAATGGATGGAGGAAAGAAGATTTTATTTCATAATTGTTTAAATATATTCGAAACATTAAATTATTAATTGATTTAAATAATGGAGCTTATTTGATAGATTTTTCTTTCCTTAATTAATAGTGCATGGTTTTTTGGTGAAAAGGAAATCTAAAATATTTCATTTATTTAAATTAATTAAATATGGATAATGTTTGTGGAAAATATTTATTTAAATTAAAATAAGAAAATCTTATTTAAATTCAAATGGTTTAAAAAGAGTTTGAATCTAGATAGGATTAAGACTTTTTGACTAGTATAGATTATTGATTTAAATTTGAACCAGTAATCAATCTCCACATTAGGTCGAGCACGAATTTTTTGAGTCTTCTCCTAGCAAAAAACCGTCCATAAAATTTAAAGAACCTAACCCGAAATTTGAATGATCATTTGATTTAAAAGATTATCTAGAAAAATAATTATTAATTATTTTTCAAGTATGAGATATTTTTGAAAGCGGATTGGAGTATTACATAAAGGCTAGGGGTTCCTGAAAAAAGCCAACTTTCATTATACACTCAAATAGGTGGATGGTTTTTGGGAGAGAAAAAAAACACCAAAAACTAGTTTTTGTGCTTGAGAAAATTCATCTTTCTTGGGTGTGAGAAAAAGAGAGAAATTTCCATTGAATCAAAACTATTAGGAAGGTTAAGCCGAGTGATATGTTTCATAGAAAGTTAACCGGTTCCTATTTTGTAGTTTTGAAAAACGAATCCGGATCGATTTCACAACGAGGTACATCGGGACTGAGAAAGTGGGATCTAGACTTCGGAAGAATTACCGGTCGCTTGAATTCATAGCACGTGTGCCCACACATACTCTAAGACGTGGGGACTCGAGAATAGTAGAGGAGACACGTTAGTCGACGCTCTAACAATTTCGGAATTCGAGAAACAAGGTACGTTTGATCATGTATTTAATATATTATTACATACATCATGAACTTCTTTTCTGAATCGGCATAAAAATTTTAA
Organism: Ficus hispida; assembly: GCA_025413025.1. Classification (NCBI taxonomy): domain Eukaryota; kingdom Viridiplantae; phylum Streptophyta; class Magnoliopsida; order Rosales; family Moraceae; genus Ficus; species Ficus hispida. Next base: position 18,398,625 of record CM046374.1, read on the forward strand.
AACTTTCTCTGCACCGTAACTCTGATATCGAATCTGTTTTTTGCCAACACATATGTTTTAAAGATGTGTTTTCGAATTGTTCTAAATAATATATATATATATATATATATATTGTTTAGTATTTACTCTTTCGTATGTTTTGGGCATATTGAATATTGCTATTTTTGGAGTTTGTGTGTCAAATATTCTTTTAATAAAATTATGTTTCTAGATATTTTGTAATCTTTGTCTTTAATCTTTAACACATTTATATATAATAATACATGTGTGAATAATATTACATAAATATAATATATGTACTTTATTATCTTTATAATATTTCATGTATATATATAGTATATATAATCTTTTATCTCTAATCTTTAACAAACATATATAATATATAATATTACATATGCATTTGTTTTTCCTTTTGCTTGCTCTTTAATATTATTATTATTATTTTGCTCTTATTAAAATAATTCTTTTCAAATACATTCACATTTAAACTGTGATGACCCGACCTTTCAGGTCGTTACTTAAAACTTGCTTATTTGATTTTTCATCTTATTTAAATCGTTACTAGTTTATTTCTAGGCTTTCAAATTTTCAGTGATTTTTTTTTTTTGAAAACTTTATTTACGGAACAAGTGATTCTTTAAAAATCATAATAATTAAAATTAGTTTTAAAGAAAACATACTAACATAACATTTCAAACTTAGTCATACCGGCGTCTAATTAAGTCTTTTATACCTAAATATTAAAATGTACTAACATCAAAACAGCATTTAATAAATCCTCAAAAACATATGCGGAATATAAGAATGTGGGTGGCATCCATAGAACCCATCACACTTTCACTCATCACGCATTCGCACTGCCAGTCCATCAATGCTTAATATGTCATAGGCAACTTGCCTGAATTATCTAGAGTGGGAAACATAAAGGGGTGAAATAAACTCAGCAAGTAGAGACATACAATCCTGCAAATGCATACAATTGAAAATGCATGACAGATTATGTAATTATCCATTTATGCATTCAACATCATATGGGCCTTTGTGTTCATACCGGGGTGCAAACGATCTTAAATGGGGAAGACGGGGGAGCAACCCAATTCATCAGCACCCAAGATCATAACTTTAACTTCATTATTTTCTCTCATTTGGCTGAAGGCGAATATCCTCCCATTCGGTCGGAGATTGGTATAACACATCATTAGTTTCACTTTCTTAATATTAAGTATGGTGAGTATGCAAGAATGGTATATTCAATAAAGCGTGTACGTAAACATACATCATGGTATACTTTAGTAAAACGTGTAAATAAATATATTATCATAATATACTTTTGTAACATATGTAAATAAACACGTCATCATGGCATCATATCATATCATCAAAAAAAAAATCGAGTTCACATCATGCATATCATATAAACAGCCACACTGTAGGTGGGGTCTATACTTATAGAAAATCGCGTCACTATGTATCCATGTAGATTGTTCCGGCTCTACCCTCAAGTTAATGCGGTGTCCTAATTTTGAATTGACATCCGACAGTTAGAGTAAGATTTTTGAATCATTTTCGATTATGAACATGTGTTCTCTTAATTAATAATTAATTCTAATTTAATTATAAATTTGTCTCTAAGCTTTTTTATCTTAAAAGAATAACATCCTTAAATATTAATTAGATGATTATCATAAATTAATTTCTTAATTAATTATTAATTCATTAGTGAATTAATTATTTAATACTTAATTCCTTATCTATTATTTAACTTAATTCTACTTTATTCATATTTTGGTCCATTAGGTGATCATGGATAACCATGATCTTCCAACATCATATTGGGTCATTTTTGTGGGTTGTGGGCATATTGGGTCTATCACGACCCATTTACTTGCAATTGACTTAAACCCTTTCCAAATAGTGTTTTGGCCTTATTATTGTTTTGGACCCGTTAAGGCCCATTACACTTTGTTGTCTTTATCAAGGTTTGATCAATAATTACATGGCATCTCAGCAAGCCTAGTGGCGGGTTCATTTCTCATCACTGAGTCCTCGGGTACTAATTTACCAATTTGCCCATATTTTTGTGATTCAAGTATTTTTAAGCTTAAACTTGTTAAATCTTTTGACCTTAGTTTTTAGTAATCTCTCTTGCAGCTTTATAGGTCCACAAAACCTCGACTTACAGCCCAAAACATTCTCCCCATCAAATTACCATTTTACCCCTTAGTTTGACAAAGTTACAATTTTGCCACTAGACAAACGCTTTTTAATCTAGACTTATTGGATGGCCTTCAAAAATTTTTCCTAGAGCCTTAGTAACTTATTGCATTTTTAAACACAATCAAATAAAAATATTACATTGACGCCTCTTTATGTCTTTTAAGTCGTACATTTGACTATAACATAAACCATATTATTTCTTATATTTATTTAGCTTAACATATTGTTTTAAGGGTGACAAAGATGCTTTCTAATTATATTCTAAACAGATTTTATAATTTGACCCGTTATTTATTTATTTTTGTATTTTAGTCCTTATTTAGCACCAACTAGTTCCCAATACCCCTTGGGTTCATGCTTTTTATATTTAATGTCCTTATAAAGTGTTCTCACAGGATTAGGACTCATTTTTAAAAAGTTTTTTATTTACATTTCTGACCCTAAATTTTTCTATATTTACGTTTTGACCCCAAAATGGTGTTTTAGTCATTTCTTATCCATTTATCACCAGAATTTAACCCAAGTTCTATTTTAAGTCTCTAATCAAGACTGAAAAGTTTCGGATTCAAATAAAGTCTCTAGACTGGTAAAATTATGATTTTACCCCTTGAGGGCAAAATTGTCATTTTTGACATTTTTATTTCTGACCAAACTTGAGCTCTTCTTATTTCTTATGTCAATAGTAATATTCTGTCCACTTACATGAGTATGAAAATCCACTCAAAATACAAATTTTCAATTTATTAACATTTATACCAAAAATGTTATTTTTTGTACTTTATGATCATTAATTCTTATTCTAGCCTATTTTTGATGTCAAAAATATTTCCTCATCATTCATGCTTCCATTAAACAGAGGACATAACATATTAACATGCCATAATCTCTTATTCTCATACATCAATACTCATTTCATGTCATATGACAATAAAAATCACATAATTAAACATATTTTTCATCATATTCCATACACAAATCATGTTTTCTAGCCATTTTAAATCATGGCAAGCACATATATTATCTCACTAGGTAGAAAAACAACATTTTAACAATTTACCATTCCAAGATTTTCATATTTGTAAGAACACATTTTGAAAGAAAAGTTATCAAGAATTTGGTAAACCACTAGTTTACAAGTCATTTACCTTTTTGGAAAAGTAGTGAGTTCTTAGCTCCTCTTGAAGGCTTTGAGCCACTCTTGGATCCTTGAGGTAGGGAGCTAGAATGGAGATAAAACTCCACTTTAAAAATATTTTTAAAACATCATTTTTCTTTCTAGGAAACAAGTGGACAAATATAGGTTTTTACCTTGGAAAGCACTTGAAATGACTCTTCCTCATTAAAAAATGATATTGGGAGTGGATGGAAGGAGATGAAAGATATTTTTTGGCTTCCCTTAGTTACAAATTTTGTCCACAATGAAGGGAGGAAGAAAGGAAACTTTTCTTTGCTTGTATGGTATTTATGAAAGAGAAAAGAGTGGTGTTTGGTTTACCTTAAAACCATTTTATAATCAAGCCTTATTGTGGGTTAAAAGTTAAAATTTTTGGAATTTAATTTCTCTAAAAACGTGCTCAGTTGAAGAGGATAAGTTGGGAAGTTGTTTTGGTGGTTTTTCATGTATTTCTAAGTGGTTTTAGTGAGTTTTCTTATTTTTTTCATTTTTGTTTTGCTTGTTTAGGGTTTGGATTTTGGATTTAAAAAAACCCCCATCTTGTGCAGCCTATTTTCTAAAGAAAAAGAAAAAAAAAATTTTTTTGATTGATGTCAATTTACTGGCAACAAGCAGGCAGCTTAGTGCTCGCCTGCTTTGCTCAGTGGGCCTGAGCAAGGGGAGGGGTGCCGTTCCCTTAATTTTTTTTTTTTTTAGATTGTAGTAGGATTGTTAAATTTAATTTAATAGGTAAATCTTGTCATGGTATAAAATTCACTTTTTTAATTCACAAAATTATGATTATTTATTCACTACATATATATAATGAATTTTTGCACATAATATTTTCACAAAATCCCAATTAAAATAAAGAATGTGAGTAATATCATATTTATATTTTCTGGTCACAAATAAAATGCTATTAATGATGAAATTTACAATTTAATTCTCTATTTAAGAGGAGAATTAATATCGTAAATTTTGAAGTTGTTAAATAAACATTTTTTCTTATAACCCTCTCATCTAATATTTTAGACAATAACTATTTACACGCACACGCTCCAACTAGTTACTCAAAAAAAGTGAAAACATAGAAAAGGAGAGAATGTTGTTGGAAGACAAGTCAACCGAGGGACAAGTCAACAAACTAAGGGGTGTTTGAAGGAAAGAAACGTAGCTCTAGTTTAAATGTTGCAACTATCTTGTTCAAGGGAATCAATCAACGTGCAGTTCAAACGTTGACGACTGAACAGGAGGACATCAAGTGTCTCCTCGGCGATGCATAATAAAAGTCCGATGACGAGGAATTGCGCGGATCCGGTGTGCAGATTTGGTTGAAGCAAACAATAGAGGTGGCTGAGGTCATGGAAGATGTTGTTGATGAGTACATTCTCATACCATCAAAACACTAATATCAATGTGAATTCACTAGTTTCTTGAGCAGACTCGGTCGATCGACCGACTAATCGTTTCTCCGTCGATGCCGTAGGCTCTAAGATTCAAAACACCGAGGCATTGTTATGGTAAATCAAGGAAAGCGACGAGAAGTGCTACTTAAGTGAACGCTATAAGCGTTATAAACAAAACCGCAACTATTGAGCGCTAGTGCTCTGAGTCCTGTTTGGATTACCATTTTTGAGTTTCTATTATCTGAGCTGTTGCACTTGCTTTCTTTCTTTCATTGAAACTGGGTATTGGTCGTGCTTTATCCTTTGCACTTGTTACACTGACTCTCTAGATTAATCTAGAGCCTTCTAGAAGCTTCAAGGATCACTGCAACATGAGCTTTCCATTACCAATTTAACAGAAAAGTTAAGCAAGTTGAGGCACATTACAACAATTTAAAAAGTTCGGAGCAAATTGTCAAAATTAGAAATTTGAAGCGTTAATTTTCATGGCCGACAAATTTACGAGTGTTGTATAGTTCCACAAACTGAAAAACATCTAGATTTAAATGACAAGCAAGCATAAAACTCCATAAATAATTTATGATGTGAACACCCGTCTGAAGAACAAAACTGTAAATTTGCAGACAACTTTTTTGACCAAGACGAACATTTCTAGCATTAATCTCAGTTTTGCTTACAAGCTAGCATATGCAAGACAATATTACCAGCACTTAAGAGGCAGTGATGAGTTATAGAAAAATAATTACAATGACAATCACAAATGAAAAGAAGCTGTGAATTTGATCCGTCACCGATGTGATATTCATGCCAGAAACTATAAACAGAGCAAATCAGCAACAATCATTATCCAAGTTCATTTGCGAACTAATTCATATAAACTCAAGATGATCTGGGATTGATTTGAGGAAATGACTTCAAATTGATCTCCTATTCCAAGCCTTTCACGAATTCGTGCTTTCCATGAGAGCCTTAAAAAAAAAAAGAATGTGAAAATTATAAAATAGTTGACATATGATAAGTAGAAGCAGAGAAATAATGTTTATTCCTTTTATGAAAAACAACGAAGAAACAAACTTCTTTACAACTACAAATGGAAACAGAAGAAAATGAAAGGAACAAAGGCTGATTTCACTCAAGAAGAAGAATTGAAACGAACCAGAAAATCTTGAATCAGTCTTCAATATCATCGGTGAAGAAGCTGTACTGCCCACTCCATTCAGCATTTGAGGTCCTGGCTACTTCATCATCGTCGTTGTAAAAGAAACTCAATTGACGGCTGAATACTTCATTATTACTTGTGGTTCGTACCAACCCTTTAACACGGTCTATCAAGCCAGGCTCACCGAGCCCATATGACACATATTGGTTGCCACGAATATGGTACTGGAAAATGACAGATGGTACATGCTAACTTTCCAGTACTCCGAGCCTCCTTCCGGTTGCAGGCGGGGAACAAACTCGTCAGGCATGTCGTAACATTCAAGAAGTTGGAGATTTCTTAGGTGTTGGATGTCGATTGACAAGTCATTGTACCGTGTTTCAAGTCTTAGCTCTTTAAGCGTAGGCAATGCTCCTCTCCCTATTTTAAGCTTCCTCAAATTCTGTAGATCTGTCAGAACTAGTTGCTGAAGTTTTTGGAAACTAACACCCTCGAAATGAAGTTCCTCACCATCATATGCTCCATGAAGCCAAAGAACATTCAAGTTGGGCAGCCGCTGAAGAACTTTTAAAGGGTCCACAACTAATCTTGAGAAACTTAGACCCAATGTAGTCAGATTCTGAAGACCCAAAATCCAATCCGGCAATTTCTCTAACCGACCTTTCAAAATGAGTCGTCTTAGGAGAGACGGCGGAGAAGAAATGGAGTCCAAATGAAAAGTTTCACGATCGTTGGACAAGTATAAGCTAAGAGACTCAAGGTGGTACATCTTCTTAATGAAGGAGCAGAGAGTGTTTACCATGTCTGTAGTCAACTTTGAAATACTCAACCATCTCAATTGTCTCGACTTCTCAATCTCTGCTATGACACCAAGTGCACTACCATGAGCATCCACAGTCATTAGAGTTTGTAAGTTCTCCAAACATCCAATCCCTTCTTTTATCTGCACTCCATGGACTGCATCCAAGCTAATTTTGTTGTTATGACCGCTGGCCAAAATGTGTCGCAATTTCCGAAGCTTCTGGATGTGGATCGGTAACTCACACATCAGTGTATTTCTAACATCTAACGTTTGTAGATTGATCAGCAGTCCCACGGACTTTGGAAGCTTCTTAATATTTGTATTTCTTAAGCCCAAGTATTTCAAGAGGGATAGGTTTCCCACTTCATAAGCGAGGTCTTCAAGAGGATCATTTTCGAAGTCCAACAACTCCAAATGCTTAAGTTTTTCACATAGATTTATCAGAGGTGAGATTCTCATCATTGTTTCATTGACATCAAAAAGAAAAACAGAGCAAATTCGAGGGCATTCGGTATCTATCTCCAGAGAATTAAAGGCATCACCAGAGAATTCGGTGAACTGTACAGTCGACAAATAATCTAGAGTCTGTCTCCTGCAAGACTTGACAAATTTTGTTCCTTCTAACCCTTGCTGAGATGATACGGTGTACGAAACTGTGAACTTTGCAGAATCTCTCGGTGCCATCATAGTTCATATGAGAGACTTGGACCAAGTTTCTGTTGACGAGATCATTTAGGTATGCTTCTGCAACTTGTTCCAATGTCTTGCCCGCCTCTTGTTTGACAAAACCCTCGGCGATCCACAACTTGACTAATTTGACATCGGGAATTAGATAGTCCTTCGGAAAGATGCCAAAGTACATGAAGCATAGTCTAAGGCGAGAAGGAAGATCATCATAATTATGGTAGAAATTTCTTAAAACCTCTTCAATGTGGGACAGATCTTCGTCAATCTCATCTTCAAATTTATCAAGTTGTAGTTTCCATTCAGACATGACCTCTTCCATTGGCCCGAGACATAGGTTGCGTATAAAAAGATCACCCATGGCCCAAATAACAAGTGGCAATCCGTGGCATCTTCTAACAGTTCTAAGGGACAACTCCTTGTAAAGATGAAATCTACTTTCAAATTGATCACGGCATATGGATGTGAATTTCCAGAATAATTCCAAAGCTCTTTGTTCAGACAAAGGTTGTAATGTTTGAATAATATCACATGATGCAGCAATCGCATTGTCACTTGTTGTGATAATTATCCTACTCCCTTTATTGTTATCAGGCAAAAAATCACTCATAAATTGGAAAATATCGGGGTGCCGAACACCATCAAAAACAATCACGTACCTCTTTTCCAACAAAAGTCGGAACAATGGATTAATTGGCCCTGGCTTCATGTCCATTTCCCCCTCAACAGAGTCTTCATCTTGGCAGATCATCTTGGTTACACAGCTTAATAGATCCTTCAAGTAATATGGCCGAGACACATTGATCCAAGCATGGCAATCAAAGTGGTGTTGAACCTCGCTACTTTCGTAGACGATCCTAGCAAGAGTGGTCTTACCAACTCCTCTTAAACCGACCAACGAGATCACCAAGCGTTTGGATGGTTTTGACCCAACCAGCATGCTTAAAAGTTCTTCCTTTTGGGATTTAACACCCACAAGTTCCTCTTCTTCAAAGAAACGGGGAACATTGCCCAATGACAAACGGACATTTGAGCTTCTGGATTCTTGCCTGCTGCTCTTCAACAACGCATACCATTTACGAAATAAGTGACCGCACGCGTAAGTTGGTGCTGTTCTACGTTGTTAAGGTACGTGTTCAAGACGACTTCCACGCGTTCCCACAGCTCCTGCACTTCCTTGAACTGAGATTTCCGAACCGCTAACCTTGGTTCGTTGGTGTCGTCTAGGGTGGCCCGGAGAATCTTCAGCTCGAGCTTCATACTCTGAGCCTCTGCTTCAGCTCCTATGAACAACTTTGCTTTAGAATTTAGCAACCAGAGTATCTTGTCAACCAAACAATCAACCATTTCTGTTGCTAGATTCTAATCAATGTGCTAGATTATCACTAATTGTTACCTTCGCCAATGTTTTCTATGGGATTTAATCTTGTCCTCTGCCAACTAATGCAACATGTTTTATTCTCTCTGAAAGCTATCCAATCCAACCCTTTACTTTTTCTTTTTATTTTATATTTATTATATTTTTCATATATATATATATATATATATATTTTGGCGGAGGAATCAAAATTTGTAGCTTCGGTTTTAGTGAAATTCCGTTTGCAGCCACCTCCATTCATGACGTTTATGCAAGACAAGAAAATTACCTTCCTCCCATTGGCCATCAATTTTTCAAAAATCATGGAGTATATAATAAAGTAATAGGACATGGAAAAAAAAATACATTATATATATATACTTATTTTGTTAATGAAACATTGTTATTTGTTGATAAAATTAACTGTTTGAAGTTAAAAAGTGTAAAAACTTGGTATGTCTTTGGAAAAAAGATAGCAATATGAATTTTATTTCGTTTTTCTTGTCATTTTATGAAATTTTATTTAAAAAATTTTCATTTTGCCTTAAAAGAAGAAAGTTGTGGACTTTTAAAATTTGAATTTTCAAGAGAGATCTAGATATTTCAATAGTGAAGTTGGTTTAGTTATTGAGAAAATTACCAAAAAAATATATTAAAAAGTTTTGGAAAATTTCGATTGAAGTGGGAGTGTCAAACACCTCCTTAGCTTAGGATCTCTAATTTAACCCACCACATCTTTACCAAGTTGGCTAATATCGATTGATGGAAACAATTTCATGGGTATAAAATTTAACCTTCAAATCTCATTAAACTCATATTAAATTGAAATATATATATATTACATGAATTTAAAGTAATTAAACAATGATATAATGCTTTTGGACTGTCCTTTATCAATAAGATAATCAATATGTGCAGCCTTGAGATTATCGTTTACTTTTTAAAAAAGTTAAAGGTCACAATTTGTTTTTAATAGCAGATAATCATTTAGCTTGTAATTTTCCCCATTTTATGGGGCATGAAAATTACCAAGAGTTTATTATTATTATTTTTAATTCTTTGTTGATTTTAGTGAAAATCACAGACAATACCCCTGATAGAGATGTCCTGAATAAAGTACATGTCAAAAACCGTTTAGTATTTAACGAACTTTATGGAAAGACCATCAATGTAATGATTTTCAAATTCAAAGGATTGGTTGCAAAGATTTTTAGTTCAGGGATTAAATTACAAAATGCGAAAAGTTCAAGGGCATCTGTATCAAAAAACTAAGAGACAGAGAAGAGTTAATAAATGAAAAAAAAAAAAAAAAAGGTCAAAACGATGGATCCAAATCTTGGAATCCAACCCTGAAGCATTACTCTTTTATTTTATTATTATTTTTATTTTTGGTTGAAAGCATTACTCTTTTATTGTACTATTGTTACACCCGCTGTTTTCTTTAATGGACGTTACACATATTTAATGCTTATGTTGACGCTAAAATGTTATTTATGATTTATGGTAAATGTTATTAACGTTTTAATTAGTAACGTCGCAGGTGACAGTCACTAGGGATTGATGTGATCAGGAGGTTCGTGTCAAAATTAGCATTTTGATTTACTTTAATGATTTCATAATAGATGCAATTTTACTATAATTTATTTATGTGCATTTTTAATTTCTGTTATGAAAATTATATGGTATAATAAACTATGTAAATTTATGTGACTTATAAATTATATGTCACATGTGGTAAAATATAAATATATATTAAAAAAATAAATAAAATAAAAAGTAATGTAATATTTATATGTTTGTTGATGCTAAAAATGGATCCGACAACAACACCCAAAGTGGTCGGGTAGTTGGGTTGAAACCGGCCAGTCGTTCCGTCGTCGGTCACCTGCAAAATAGAAGCACTTCAGAATGATGGGGACATCGGTGTGGTGTCTGCTGTGGGCACTCCGATACTTAAGTCAACAAGGATACTGATGAGCAAGAGGAGAGGTAGAGCTTTGACAAGGTAAAATGACCGTACCTAAATTTGAAGACTCTTTTTCTATTTATAGGCACCTCCCACGGATCTAGGCGCTCGGGGCGACCCAACCGGGTCGGCTACTTAGGGCTCCCAGTGATCGGTCAGGCCTTAGGCCTATAGGTACGGGAGATCCAATGGACCGGTGCCATGTAAACCTGACCCGGCGCAGGGAACAGTAAAGTGGTTGTACTTGCCAGAGTGGGTGGCGGCAGGTGGTAATGTGACCCATATCAGTAGTAGGTGGGTAGCACCTACAGCCGTGGGGTGATGATGTGATTTGTGTCAGAATGGACGCCCTCCGAAATGTGGTCTCAGAGGTGTGGGGAGGGTCCAAGACGTAGTCGGCCTGCCATAGTGCTCGGGCATTGTCCCGGAGTGTCTGTCTTGCTCGGATAGTTCTATCATCCGAGAAGACGGGTGTGGTCGGCCAACGGAGGTCTCGCCGACCAATGGCTTTCAAAGGCTTCTTCTCGGCAGGGGCAGGTAGACGAACTCGCAGTTCTCGCCTGTGCTCGACATGAAACAGTGTTTTTCTGGTCGAAGCAGATCAGGCAATCAACAATGTTATTTTAGGCTATTTATATATATATATATATATATTATGTAATATTAGTATTAGATGTATGATATCTTATATATTAATTATATAGATATATATATATATATATATATAGCAAGTATACTTATAAGGTTGCTAAAAAAAAAAAAGTGTACTTATAAGGTAAACAAAAAATGGCTAAGGATTAAAGACTTTCGGCCATTTAATGGCCAAGGTCAAGTACAGGCAACTGTTGCCGTATAATAGTTCAGCTTAAAAAAAAAAAAAAAAAAAAATTGTTGCCGTGTAATAATAATAATGGGAAGGTCTGTGGTAGAGACCCTTTGAGGGTCTCTACCGGTACATACATTTTTTGGACCGTTGAGATTCAATCGAACGGTTGAAACACTGTTGGTGTACCATATTTATTGTGCACCTTACCTCACATTAACCTTCCTACCCAAAGTCTTCACCGTCACCGGCGACCCAATCCCTATGCCGGAGACCCCCCCGACGCTGGCGACCCACCCCCGGTCCCAGCCCTGGCCGCCGGCGACCCCCCTCTCTCTCTCTTCCCCTTTCTCTCTCTTTCTTCTCTCTCTCTTCCTCTCTCTCTCTTCCTCTCTCGCGGGCCCCCCCCCCCCACCGGCCCCAGCCCGACCGCCCCCACCGGCCCCAGCCCGGCCGGCCCCCACCCAGCCTCGGCCGGCCCCTACCCCCTCTCTCTCTCTTCCCCGTTCTCTCTCTTCTCTTCTCTCTCTCTTCCTCTCTCGCGCCCCCCCCCCCCACCCGGCCCCAGCCTGGCCGGCCCCCCACCCAGCCCGGGGCTTGGGTTTTCAGAGAGAGAGGGGATGGACCCCGGCCGGGGCTGGGTGGGGGGCCGGCTGGGCTGGGGCCGGTGGGGGTGGCCGCGAGAGAGGAAGAGAGAGAGAGGAAAAGAGAGAGAAGAGAATAGAAAAAAAGGGGAAGAGAGAGAAAGGGGTGGGGGCCGGCCGAGCTGGGGCCGGTGGGAGGGGACTGCGAGAAAGGAAGAGAGAGAGAGAGAAAGGGAAAGAGAGAGAGGGGGGTCGCCGGCGGCCAGGACTGGGGCCGGGGGTGGGTCATCGGTGTCGGGGGGTCTTCGGCATCGGGATTGGGTCGCCGGAATCCATCGCCGGCGGCGGGAAAGTCGCTGGCAACGGTGAAGACTTTGGGTGGGAAGGTTAATGTGAGGTAAGGTGCATAATAAATATAGTACACCAATAATATTTCAACCGTTCGATTGAATCTCAACGGTTCAAAAAAGGTATGTACCAGTAGAGACCCTCCAAGGGTCTCTACCACATACCTTCCCAATAATAATAATAATAATAACTTTCAAAAAATAAAATAATGATAATAGCACAAAAAATAAAAAATAAAAAAGAAAAGGAAACCACCCTACTTCTTCATTATCTATATATACGTACGTAGAGCTTTAGATTTCATTCTTCTATTGCCCCCCTCTACTTTGCTTTTTCTTTTCTTCTCGACAAAGAACTTGTGAAAATTAAGATATGTGATATTTGTCTTCATATCGGTTGATGACTTTTCTTGATGGGTATGTAATTTATGGGTGTATCCTATATATGTTTGATGAACATTTTCTTTGTGTTTTCTACAATTTTAGATTTTGAGGATGTTTATTTATATAATTTTAATGTTATATACAAATTTTAGAATCTAATTAATTAGGGGTGATTTTATAATGAATTTTATTTAATTATTGTTAATCGTCTGAAAATTTGAGAATTTTAAGTATCGGTATTCCGAAAGGTGTACTAAATTGATACGATTTTATTTCATGCTAATTTTCGGATATGTTGTTTGATTATGTGTTATTAATGGCTGGTAAGTTTTATGGATTTTTATTGATTAAATTTTAATTAATACAAAGTTTTGAAGGAGAACTGTTCACTGCCTTGTCATCCTGAGAAAATCTGCCAGCAGGAACATATGAACAGAATTCCTTTGATTTTGTTTCACTATAAATTTTTAGTATGTTGTAAATATAAGTGTTTAGTGTCTGGGATTTTTTATGGATTTTCATTACGTAAGTTCTAATTTATACGGAATTTTAATTATAGACCACTCTCTGATTACTGTTTGCTGGCAGATTTTTATGGTTGAATTCGAAAATCTCTTTTTACTATTATTTATTGTTTTTATGATCTGTAAAAGCTATGAGGCTAGTATTGATATGTTAACTTTGTGACTGTAAATTCTTAGCCTTCAATGCCGTGTATATTTTGAGATCAAATTCATTTTCTTATGATAGGTTAGGGCTATCTGGTGACTGGCAGATTAATTTCTTGTGCTAATTTAGAAAATTGAAATGTCATATCATACTTAACTATTTTAAGGAGATAAAATTTGAAGATGCGTATGTATGTATTGAATACTGTATGACCAAAATTTACGTGATTTGCATCTATAAAATCTGAGTTAAAATTCTATAAGTGAACATAGGTCAGAACTGCCAGAATTAGTAATCCAAGGTAATTATAAGTTAATATGATGTATATATGTTATTTGCTTTGCCATGTAATGATTAAGTGTGACGAGATGCTTTATAAATCAATCTCTTATGCATGGAATTAATTATAAATAATTATTATGAAAATGTTTGACATGAACACTCTAAGAAGGCGAGCTCACCGTGATCCGGGCATCCGTCGCTTAAAGTAGGAAAGATTAAGTAAGCAAGCAACTTAGGTAAGTATATCCTCACCTGCAACATGATAAGGAATGATAAAAATGTTTTATGCTCTTAATATTTATGAAAAAGTGTTTTCTTTAAATGGATTCTTTTTACAAAGATCTTAAACGGTGTTTTGTTTTTTTTAATAATGTTTTCATTAAGTGTATCACTACGCTTATTGTGTTTTATGTTAATATATATATAATTATATATATGTAAAACATAACCAAGGCATTGCACACCCCAATGTTAACGATTTTCCCACAAGGTGAACTTGTCACGTTTGGTTTGGGACTAACTACCCCTCTCCTCTCGTGAATGAGGCATGACAACGATGTTAATGGTGCAACGCCAGGGCTCAAAAATGATAAAATAAAAGGTTTTAATGTGAAAAGAAAAAGATATGTTAGTACATTATGTATATATTTATGTTGAAGCATTTTCATAATTTTTCTGTGAGAATTTATATGTTCTTACTAAGCTTTAAGCTTAATTCAGTCTTATCATGTTGAAGGTAAAGGTAAAACTAATCTTTCTTAGGGTGAAGGATGGAGTGGGCGTGTGTGCGAGGAATGGTGAATTGGAAACGGAGTTACACCCAAAAGATTATATCTAGAGTTTATTCAGTTCCACACTATGAACTCTTAAAAGGAGATGTTTCAATAGTTTTTATTTCGTTAAACTAATTATGATTTATTTATCATAGGATTACCTTATATAATAAGTTGATTATTTGCATGTTTGGCATCCACAAATAATTAAACAAAATAGATAGAAATTCCTGGGATAATATTAAAAATTATGTGTTAAATTTATGTTTTTCATTAATTAATTTGTTAGGCTAACAGTTAATGTAACGAGTCATGTGACATCTGTAAAGGGGCGTTACGACTATAGCAAATGAGAAAAAAACTAAGAGTGAAATAAATGGAAAAGAAAAAGATTTAGAGGTAATTAATTTTTTAA